>OZ005740.1:174205553-174805553 GCA_963930735.1 Dioctria linearis
ACCGACAAGATTAACTGACAAGTCTTGGCTATAACTATAGCGAAGCTCTGAAGAATGAAATTAACCGATAAATCTTCTTCATTGACCTGCAATCGTTTTCCTTTGCTTATTTTCGTTCGTAAAAGGACATGGTAGATACAAAGCATTTTTTTTTCTCAGCTGAGTAAATTGTTGATATTGTTAGAATGAAAGGAATACATGAGTGTATATATTGAATGTATTGATTCTTTGACTCGAGTTGATGTAGGGAAGAGCTAAATTTTTTTTTTAGATTTACTGGATATTTTTTCATTAGAGGCCGACAACGGCACACGTGAAAGTATTGTATCTGAAAATAACTCCAGTCAGCCACTAAAGTGAATAAAAAATCTGCTGAAAAATTTCCAGTAAATTTCTCAGAAAAAGTTGAGCGCTTCCCTACATCAGGTCAGGTCAAAGCATCGTTGATTTTATATCAGAGTGTATGCAGAGGAGATAATTACTGAAGAATATGAACAACGCGCGCTGACAGCTAAAATCTATAATTTTTTTTTATTTCGTAGCAAAACCAGAAGCCTTTACCACAGGTAAGTAATACCTTAGAATAATAAAATTACAACAAGCGACAAGAAGAACACAAAATGTGTAACCATTTCTGTTGGCACCCTGTGCCACATTACCTCCAGTTGAAAAATATTAAAGCTGTAGGTCATCAAAGTTGATAACCTGAAAGCTTGAAACGAACTTGTTTATTCTGTCGTGATGATGTGTTTTGTGACTTTATGAACTTGGAGAGGAGTAGAGACCGAAGGGTGTGGTCACTGACATATATACTATGGACTGCTCGTTTTGCTGTCTCAAATGGTACCATTTTTCAAAGTACCACACAAATCAATACAAATTTTTTAATTTTTTATTTAGGTGAAATATTATAAATGTGTATATTAAAAATTATATGAATAATAAACGAAATTTATATTCTTAAGAAGAGATTTTTATTTAAAATGCAAATATTTTAATGCTAAGTATTAATTATTAATACTTCAATATGACCCAACCATTGGCTGAAGAAGAAAAGGGAAAAAATACCTCCCGGAAGCATAGCCGTTTCTTTCTTATAAAAGTGATTTCAATGATATTCAGCATCGATTATATCAATGACAGATATGGTAACGGAGTTGCTGTTCGAACCAAATTGATTCAAATATATTTTGTAAACAGACACTTCTGAAATGACAATATCCTGAAAACAAAGAATCCAAATTTTTAGTAAAATTAAATCCAACTTGATTACTCTTAATCAAAAAGCAGGTACACAACCCATGTATATGTCATCTTCATAACATATTGCACAAATACAATACAAAAGTATAGCCTCAACGAGCAGATAAAATAAAGACTATTTCCATATGTTTAAACCAGTTAGATCCGTGCTAAAAACCATTCCTGAAAAAAGAACATATTACAAAATATCATGCTAAAATTGAGATCTGAAAATAAAATAAATTCAATTTAATTACAATATTAACAAAAGCATTTCATGTAGCATACAATGCATGGCACAAATATAATCAGATCAAGCTGATCAATTTGCAATTCTATCATTATCATCATTACAAGTACCATCCAACGGGAATTTCTTCGCTACATGATAGAGAGAATATTTTTTGCAAAAATAATTCAACTTAACACAGCAGCATGGGTTGCTCTAAAAATTCTTGTTACTATTTTGGTTCGTTGCTATGCATATTATCGCTAGTACCGTATGATCACAGCTGCACTGCCAATTCTTGCAATCATGCGCCTCTGCTACTCCATCAGTGGTGTCGTGTGCAAGCAAGGGCTATAAAAACGACAAGCTGACTGATCTCGATCTCTTTTTGCACTTGGCATCGTTTGGGGTAAGTTGGCTTTTGGCTTGTTAGGGACTAACATTTATATCGGGTATCGACTGATATATAAATTATTAATAAACATTAATTTCTGGTCTCGACGGAAATTAAACTATCTTATTTCCGGTCTCGACTGAAGTTAAGATAACTCTTTAAGCCGGGTCTCGACTGACTTAATTAACATTATCTCGAGTCTCGACTGAGAAAATGTTACTAACATTAACACTTTATTTCTGGTCTCGACGGAAATAAAGAATTGTTCTAGCCAAGAACAAAGGGTTTAACATTAGCTTACAGCCAATTCCTCAAGTGCCAAGTTTTAGATCGGTGAGTACCAGCCACTTGTAACATTTTAATACTTATTCATATATGCATTTGACTATATTTAGACTTATATATCTATATATTATACATTTCGTGTGCATATCTATTTTACAAATATATTTTATCACATTTTTTGACGATCTTATATTACAACTTGGTGCTAATAAGTGTTTTCAGTGTGATACAAAAATCTGATCAATCTGATCTTAATTGTGGAAAATTCTGAAAAATAAGGGCAGTAGTTTCTTGAAAGTAAAAGAAAGTGAACAGTGTTGATTTGTTGTTAGGAAATAGACCACTGATCTTGATCCAAATTTACCAGTGCATTCATATCAGTCACTTAATCAAATTTGCGTGTACGTTCTACTAACGGACAGTACAGTTGCCAATATCAAATTTTATTGACGGCAATTGGCGCGCTCTTTAAAGTTATTGAGATTGTAAATTTTAATTACTGTCAAGAGTTTTAAAGTGTTGCAACGCGAATAAGAGGAGGAGCTATTCCTATGGCTGTAGAATTCTGCGACTATTCTACTGATGTAATTTTGAATCATAATAAGTTATATTGCATTTAAATTTAAATGTAGGCAACGAAATTGTTGTTGTAATTTTTCGTTTAGAATAATCCCCAAATACGTCCAAGGGACGGTTTACCGGAGGTGGTCTGAAACTGAAATCTATTTTTAAGCCAAGGTATATAGAATACTAGGTATTTTACACAGTTTCGTGATGTTATTTATACCCGCATATGGATTGCAACAACAAAATTACAGAAACAATCACGTATTGAGCCCAAATGCCGACACAAACAACAACAACACTACACTTTTGCACTGTGCATACTTTATTTTCTGTATACCGCGTAGTTAATCCGAACTCTTAAATAGGACGTTTTTGTTAAAAAGAGGTTTCTTCTTAGAAATTTGTACCATTTTGGAGTTGCAGGGCCCCTCATTCACGAACTATTAACTTCCCCTGAAAATTTTTATAAAAAATAAAAGCTTATGCTATATTTATTATGTGTTATATCAAAACCTTCGACAATACTTCACAAGCCATGAAGAAGATTCCCGCACTACCAGAGAAGAGCCCCAACTGAGTCCTAACTTTCTTAAATATTTGCAGTGTTCTTATGGAAAACTGACAAAAATTTGATTTGAATAGCTCCTCCGCCCTTTACTACTATTCATACAGAAAAATAGTGTGGTGATAATCTCAAGCTTGCTTTCTTATCTTCGGAACCGAAATAAATTTTTATACCTTTCATAACAAAATTATTTAAAAAAATTTATCTGAACCAAATGACTATGATTCCTCAAACAAAACGTTCTCAGCTGAGTAATAATTGTACAAGTCGTTGTGCCGTGGTCTGATGAAATCGAATCAGTCTACCTACAGATTCGGAATCCGGCGGCACATACGCACATGCAATTATTACTCAGCTAAGTGCAAAATTCCAAGGTTACTTTTCAATCAAAACTGTTAAATTATTTTGTAAAGTAAGGTATGTAGTAAGTGTAACCTTTGGGAAGGTAAGGAACCAAGTTTTAAATTAGAAGAAGACTATTTTCCTGTATGGATAGTAGCTCAGGCACTATAGCTTATATAAAACTAATGTTGTCATTTTTCCATAAGTATCAATATAGAACATTTTAAAGAACGAACTCACACGCACACATATAAGTTTCTTTTTCATGGCTTGGGAAGTATTTTCGAGGGTTTTGGCTGTATTCTTTTTGTGCTGTTATTATTCGCAACGAGTTTGTGTCTTTGGACTTAAATGCATCTTTAACGTCCATTTTCCCCTTTAAAGATATACAAGAGTCCGATCCTGAAATTTGGCAAGATAGGATACTTCCACAGAAAAGAAGTATTTTAAATAATAATGCAGGTGTTAAGAATCACCAACAAGTAGGCTCGGAAAAGGAAAATTATATTGCTATTAAGCCCCTGTTAAGCAATTTGAGAAAGAAAGTGGGTATAAAAAAAAATTATTTAAAAAGGCATCGTAAGATCCGCAATTTACGAAGAAAATTGGCTAGAAAACAAAATGAAGTAAAATGCCAAAAAGATATGCTCACGGAATTAAGGGAAAAAAACATTATAGACGAGAAAGTGGAAAATTGTTTGAAAAAAGCCGAAATGAAAATACCAAAAGCTCTTTTCAGAAGATTGTCGGCTGAACAAAACGGAATTTGTTATCCAGAGGAAATCAAAATATTTGCATCTACTCTTCACTTCTATTCCCCAAAAGCCTATGATTACGTTAGGGAAACATTTATCAAATCCTTACCACATCCGTCAACGATAAGAAGATGGTATTCCAGTGTCAATTGTCAACCGGGATTTTTAGAGGAAGCTTTTAACACTCTTAAAGCTAAGATGTCCGTGATTAAAAATGCAAACCAAGAATGCTTATGCTCGTTGGTGATTGATTAAACGAGCATTATAAAAAAAATATAAATTTTTGCAGGGAAGGTAAGGGGCTTTGTTCACTTTGGGATGCAACACAAAGAACATAACGAGGAAGAAGCTACAGAAGCTTATGTCCTCATAGTAGTTTCTATGAATAGCAACTGGTAGTTTCCAGTATAGTCTATAGCCTATTTCCTAACACATAGTTTAGATGCTAATGAACGGTTCAATTTAGTACTAGAAGCTATATCGCGTTTACAGGAAATAGGAGTAGAACTAGTTTGTCTAACTTGC
This sequence comes from Dioctria linearis, assembly GCA_963930735.1. Taxonomy (NCBI): domain Eukaryota; kingdom Metazoa; phylum Arthropoda; class Insecta; order Diptera; family Asilidae; genus Dioctria; species Dioctria linearis. The sequence goes on from OZ005740.1 coordinate 174,210,458, forward strand.
GACGGTCCAAGCTACAACGAGAGAATGCTAAGATTCTTGGACGTACTCTGGACTTTCCGAATGCTAAACCATTTTTCACAACATCTGCATTACCGGAAAAGAAAATATATACTATGCTGGACCCCTGTCCTTGCTTGAAACTAATAAGAAATCAATTTGTAGCAGTAAGCAAAAATGGTTTAAATAAGATTTTGGACAGCACTGATGACTTAAATGGAGATAATTTCAAGTCGATTATCCAAATTTCCGAAAAACGCACTAGGTTATAGAAGTGGTTATGTAGTTAAAATGGTAAATAGAGTAATAAGATGCAGAAAATTCAGATTCAGAAAATTATAACCAAAGCAATTATGGGTCCAGTCATAAATGACCCTACGTACCTACCTGTGATTATTGGTTTAATGCAATTTTATGATCTGGCTTGAATCTGCCAATAAACCTCCAGTACTAAAACTGATTCAGGTATTGGCATGCGGTTTTTTTTCCAGTGATAGAGGGTAGTAGGGGCATTATTAAGAAGTAATAAATTTGTTTTACATGGGAGAAAGTTTTTGAAATAAATAACGGTATTTATGAAATGCGTGTGTAAAAAAAATCGAAATTTTGGAAATATTTGAGAATAATTTAAAGATGCTTAATTAACAAATACAGAGGAATAAACTACTACTACTACTACTCTTGGCTATTTAATAAGCCAACAATATCCAAAATCTATAGGGTGGTTCAAAAGTTATACTCATTTATTCCCATCAGGTTTCACGAACATTGGCGAAATCTTCAACTGGCCACAACTCCTAAAGGAAGGTTTCTAGGGGTTGGGGCATGTGGAACACTTTTTGATCAGCTTACCTCAAGGAATCGCGTGGTATACCGGAAGGTATCTTGATCTGAATCACCCTGTATAAAGCTACTACATCTCACCACATAAAAATAAAATAAAAATAATAAAATAATTTTGATAAGAGTAACTGTTCCTACCCAGTTGTTGATTAATTTTAATTCAATTCATTGACATGAGAAAAAGTTATATTGGGTCTGACACTAATAATATTATACCCTAGATGAAAATAAAAGTAAAATAAACATAAACTAGAAGAGCACATAGCAGAGGGACTTTCCTCGAAACAGGACGGAAAAATCTTCGGCTGACCGAGAACGCTTATGATCGGGTAGGTAAAAACATAGTAGCTAAACGCCTAGCTGCCTGGAGAATTGATGCTAAGTTCATAAAACTTACTCAAAACATCCCAACCAACAGAAGGATACGGATCAAGGTCAACGGTTTCCTATCCCCCATCTTCCCTCTGGATAACCGTGTTCCACAAGGCTCACCCTTCTCAACTAGTATCTTTAAAAACTACATGGGTACTCTATACTCAAATTTCATAACTAATGTTAAAAGCCACATTTACGCAGACAAACTTCTAATTGCAGGACACAGCACATTTAAAAAGACTGCCGTCTGAACTGTTGGATTTATATTTGGTCCATCATACTAATCCGTTGATGCAACTTTCGAAAAAATTTAAGAAAACAAAAAATTAAATTTACTAAGTAAAATACCTATGCAGAACTATCTGTATCTTTTTCAAACCCAACAATATATCCTGGTTCATGTGCTGAATAACAAGCAATCAAGTTCTCTTTAGAGTGTCTTATGGATTCTCCAAACTTAATTATTTTCAAATTAAAGTTTTACTGAAATTTACGAGACCATCATTAGGAACATTATATCCAGCCTAAGAATTCTGATATTTATGAAACTTTAGTGTGAAAATTTAATCAAATCAAACCTACCTGACTATATGTAAGTTAAATTTGTGCAATCAGGTCTAAGAGCAATGATATTTGCCAAGATACTCATTACGAATACACTTGAAAAAGCATTCAATTTGACAAACTATATGTTACAAACTTTTTCGAAGAAAATTGACCAACGCAAGTCATTTGAAATTTATCATAATTTACTTAATAAAATGCTTTAAATGGAAGACTTATCTGTCGTGTTCCATCTACAATCACAGTTATGTTTAAAACTTTGGCTGAGAATCAATAGCAAAACACAGATGCATCCATTTTTTTCTGGCAAGCCGAAAATAGCTTAAGTCAACTGAACACTTTTCAAATGAGTTGCCTGAGTTGCGAGTCGACGACGAAAATAATTGAAATTGCCTTATACTATTGAGGATTATTTGTATCCATTTCAGGAAATTCAAGTGGCTTATTGATTTTTTTAGCACTTTTTTTCTTCGTCTCAACATACGTAAAGATTGCTGAATTGAGCAACTTACTTTTTATGCATCTTTATTTCTTTGCTGTGATCAATTTCTTCACTGGGTCTAGTCGTTTGAAATGGTAACGATTATTCTTCATTTATATCAGGGACCGTAATCATTACGATCAAAATAATAAAAATTACGATTTAATCATCATCATTCAAATTTTACTTTTTCAATCACCAGTAAAAATTAAAATTTGAGTTTTAATTTTGAAATCACTAATAATCATTACATCTGAGTTTTACGCCATTCACTCAACAATAAAACTCACATCTAAGTTTCTCGTTTTAAAATCATGAATAATCATCAGACTTGAGTTTTATTTTTTTCGCTCAAAAGTAAAACTCAGGTCTGATTTTTAAAATTTGGAATCAGAGATAATTATTATCGGTTGAGTTTTATTTTTTCGATCAAAAATAAAACTCAAAACAGTATTCCAGGCCCAAATTGTGTTGAATATTATTACTAACTTTGGTTTTCGGTACTTCTTGGGTAGTAGAATACACTGATAATTTTCATAATTTTTCAATTTTTTTTTAATGATGTTATAAGCCTTTTGTTAAGATTTATGCATGTAAGAACGCTTCTCATCACAATTGCGGAAGAACGTAGCAATGTGAAGAGTTGGAATTTTTTTAGAGAGCTCAGAATATGACTTAAGGCATCTAGTCTGTCTGTCTGTTTGTCTGTGTTTCTGTCTGTCTGTCCTCTGTCTGTCTGTCTCTCTGTCTGTCTATCTGTCTGTTCATCCTCACGATAACTCGAGAGCGCGGTCACTTAGATAGCTGAAATTTCGTGTTGTGTATGGGTTTTAAGGAATTTGTAGATTTAAGTTCGGACTAACCGGGCGACCCCTGCTGAAAAAGCGTAGACGTAGTGGCCTGAAATTTTTTACACGGCGTTTTCATAAAAATAGTAAATACATTTTGAAAAATATACGATACCGGGCAAACCTTTCTTGGTGTGTCCATACAAAAATTTAGGTTTTTACGTGTACTGTATGAATAAGAAGGATCAGTCACGTTTCTATTGTAAGGAAAACTTCTTCAGAATATGAAATCCTACGAAATTGGTTAGGATGATTTTCACTGCCCAACGAATCATTCTAGAAATAAAAATCCACTTTAACAATCAAACTTGCACAGAGGAGTGACCATACGAAATGACATACGGGCATTCATCTGGGTAGCATAAAAATTGGCCTTATAGCAAATCTAGCTTTTCCATGTATTTCTTTTTTATCTAGTTATTAAAAAAACAATAAGATAATAGAAAAAGAAGGCTGCAGGAAACTACTATGGAAAAAAATCCTTCACATTTACAGATTTTAAAATTTCTAACCCCCTCAAATATGGAAGAGGAGGTTCCCCTCATCCGATTTTGAGCATATTCAGACTAGATGCCTAAAGTCATATTCTGAGTTCTCTAAAAAAATTCCAACTCTTCACATTACTACGTTCTTCCGCAATTGTGATGAGAAGCGTTCTTACATGCATAAATCTTAACAAAAGGCTTATAACATCATTAAAAAAAAGTTGAAAAATTATGAAAATTATTAGTGTATTCTACTACCTAAGAAGTACCGAAAACCAAAGTTAGTAATAATATTTAACACAATTTGTGCCTGGAATACTCTTTTGAGTTTTATTTTTGATCGAAAAAATAAAACTCTACCGATAATGATTATTTCTGATTCCAAATTTTAAAAATCAGACCTGACTTTATTTTTGAGCGGAAAAATAAAACTCAAGTCTGATGATTATTCATGGTTTTAAAACGAAAAACTTAGATGTGAGTTTTATTCTTGAGTGAATGGCATACAACTCAGATATAATGATTATTAGTGATTTCAAAATTAAAACTCAAAAATAATTATTACGAGTTGATTTTTTTTTTATTAATTGTTTTTTCGAATTCTATCGCATAATGAAAGTAGATGCCAGATTATGTGCATATAATTCATCCCCGACCGGTTTTTCATATCCCTTGTTAAATGATTTTTCTACAGAAGAAATGAAAAATAATCATTACTTTCGGTCCCTGATTTATATACATAAATACTTAATAACATTTTATTAGATCCCACCGATATTAAGTGAAACTGGAAAAAAATCAATGTGTGACAAATAATTAAATGTGATTGAGTATCGCTGAAGTTATTAACATTAACATTAAAAGATTTCCATAATTAATTATAAATAATTTTTTGTGAACCAATGGAATAATTGAAGGGGCTTCAGTAAATAGTGTTTCCAAGTTATGAAATTAATGGTAGTTTCGCAACTGTTTAATTTGTTCAAAAATGATAGAATTACAGCTGTACTTACCTAACTTAATTGCAATATTTTCTTCTCGTAATTCTTTATGAGGGATAATTATTGTCGACGGTTTGTTTCTGTGAGAAATGTTAGGGTGTTGAGTGATCTCAGCAACCTTGAGAAGAGACTGTAAAGCTATATAAACGCTTGCGTTGGACTCACTTTCGGTTTTAAATTAAAGGAACAATATTTTCTGTATTTTATTTATGCATTGTGACATTTATCGACCTGAAAATAAAAAAGAAAGAAAAGGTAAATTTTGGAATAGTAGAAAATTAATAATTGTTTTAGAATTATGCATTATATCTAACTTTGTTTATGTACCCTATATTAAGCTAATGCGGGCTCGTATATAAAAGCCGTCACCAGAAATTTTGTCAGTACAAGTTTGCTTATTGCGGAAAAAAATTCACTCGAACCAAGAGTTTCAGGGATCCCCATACCTACTATCCCAGACTCCAGTTTAGACTTTTTTTTTAAGCTTTAGTTTATATTACAGTATAGAACTTAAATACACTAAAGTAATAGGTGGATAACAAGCGGATACAATAAAGATACTTAGCTTAACTGCGTTACAGAATACAAGTGCTGATTATGGTCGATGACTGCAAGGGTTAATCAGTTAGATAGGTGTTCAGCCCTGAACAAGCATTTTTAGGCTAGTCTTAATTTGTTGCGAAGCGTAGCACTAGTAGCCGCAGCGCTAGTCTAGAATACAAAACATCCAGTACAGCTGCCATATACACCTCCACTAACTAAGTTATTCATGACTGATATTTATCTTAGCAAAATGCATGTGGGGTCACTGGCACTCCTAGCAATAGCGAGGCAACGATTTTGGCCAATTAAAGGTAAAACCATGGCAAGGTCTAGCGTTTAACAGTGCGCCCGTTGTAACAAACTATGGCCCCAACTTATGACGCAACTTATGGGGAATCTACCTTGAAGCAGCGTTCAACCTGCCAGACCTTTTATAAATTCTAACACACTCGGATTACATTGTAGCATTTCATTAAGTGGCTACAAATTTCAGACACATAGTGTAAAAACTCAGTAAGCGCAAACTGTTACACAATCTGCCTATATTTCATGAAGTGGCTAGACCTTTTGTGAAGTGCTGAGTTACATCAAATGTCTACGACATATACATATGTGGTGACGGGATTTCGTTACAGCTAGTTCCAGCCAGTCAAAGATTTTCTTCTCAGTACTGAAAGACCCTATTGCGTTTTTACTGAGCCTATAAACAATTTATCTACTGAACCAGTTATTTTTCAATTCAATATGTATTAACTAGTACGTTGTAGTATTTTCGTCGCATCAATTTTGATCAAATTTTATATGAAATTTTCAAGAAAACAAAAGGAGTAAACTACTCCTATTACCAGTCTTTAAGCAGTTAAGAGCAGACAAGTTTCATCTAATTCTTGAGAATGAGCTATGCTTTTTAATTCGACTTCTTATCAGAAACATACATAAGCTGTCAAGTAATTCTGAACTTACTATACCTCGCAGAAAACCTAAAATAAACAATCCTGGAAACAACGCTTTTTCAACGGTGTCCAATGAGATAAGCCTAAGACTATCCAAATGTCGAGGATGCATGTCACAATCAAACCAAATAAGGTCACAAAACCTAAATCACACAAATCTTTGCTGGACCACCTCGATGCTGTGCTCCTTCTTGGTTCGTCCTTTCACAAAACCCCAAACCATTCTTGACACAATCCAAAATTAAAGTGGCCTTATTGATAATGACATCAATGTCATCCAGAAAGGAAAAGCGCGTATTAAGAAAAAGTACCTCAAGTCTTTGGTTTTATCAAGTCAAATCTAGATAATGGGCTTTAGTCATTGGTCTTAAGTTGCTCACCTACCTATCCTGAGGCAGTCTTAAAGTATTTTTAATCTAATCATAAATTGCTTCAGTGGCAATGGGTATAGTATTAGATTTATCACCCTTATCGCATTAATTATGAAGAGGGACGGAAAATGACAGTTTACAAAGTTTCCGGAGCACACCACTTCAAATTGATTTGAACCCAGAAGCTTCTGATTGATATACTTAATGGCTAACCACTGACCCGAAATTTAGAACAAATATCAATTAATTAGCTTATAGCTCCGCAAATTTGCGTTTTGTAATAAAAAAAAACCTATTAATTTTATTTAGTCGGTTATTCGTTTATTTTGTGAGTTTTTTAACGAAAATTTTTTTGAAGTCAGTTTATCCAACGGAAAGTTAGAGCATTAAATAGGAGAGGATATAGAGGAGATATGTATAGTCAGGTCAGAAAAATAGTGTAGATTATGAAATCGTTAAAATATTATACATACACGAAAACATGATGCATTCGACATTAGCATTTGCCATGCTAATTCCTAATTGATTACCTATGAGCCATCTAACTGCTGTCGCAAATCTGCATGAAATATTTATAAAATAAAAAGGCAACAAATTATCTACAAATATACCTTGTGTTCGTCTTCATAACTTGTGGCGGTTGCTTTTCAACAATAAAATAATAATATCAATCGTTCTTGAGCATGTTTTACATGCTGCAATAATTCTGTAATTTCAGAATTATCAGCAACATTCAAACTACATTGGCTGCTTATCATCAAGGCAGTGCTAATTAATCCTCGCATTTTGCACACGATTTCAACCAAAAGTTTAATACATCTTTGGATATCATCTAGATTACCTTAAATGGAGCTCGATTTCCTGGTAAAGCTTCATTTCATTGCAAATTTTTTAATTCCTTGTCGATAACGCAATTTTGTAGACCATCGTATATATTTATCTGTAGTCCTCTTCAACTTAAATTTTTATTGCGTTTATTTGAGGTGCATGCGGAGTATTTATTAATGTTTCCCGACGATTATAATCGTTATATTGATCTTGGAACTGCTCGCAATCTATTTGAAATTTATGCACCTCTTGTGTATAAAAATTTACTCTAGCATACAATTCCTGAATTCGAGCAGTGGCTTTAAAGAGATCATCATACTGATCCATATCTGTTGCCATTGACATAGCATTTGTATCATATCTTTCAACAAGTTGTAATTTTCGTTGATTACCGTTTCGTAAGTGACTGTAAAATTCTATTGGAGAAATTTGACTAATTCTTTATGATATTTCGGTTAATTGTATTCTACTCATCGATTTATTGGTATAACTTGAAAGTTTAGCCTGTAAGTCTTAGCAAAATTTTGCAGCCGCATGCTCAAAAGCAGCTGTATTATCACCTTCAACTCTATCCTATAAAAATTCAATAGCATCCTAAAGCGAGCAACAAAATGCTGCGGTCACCAGCTCAAATTTCAATTTATTCCTACATTTGATAATAGAATGGAATGAAATCTGAGCTGATCAACGCTGATGGCCGTCGCATTGTGTTTCCCGTTTAAGATTGTAGAATTTAACAGGGTTACCATGCAAACCTTACGTCACAGATATTCGGACAGGACGGTACAGAGAACATAAGGTATTCTCATTACATTTTGACATATTTTGTGGCGTAATTTCGTAACTAATGTATATACATTTCTATGGGAAAAACAGAGAGAGGACATAGAGTATTGTGCTGCCTGTACCGTGCTTTCCTATACATTTTCACGATATTTCGTCACCTCGCTGTGGCGTTGACTGCTGCTGGTGGCGCCCAAATTTATGTGTTGTTGTGTGTCGCTTTTTTTCTTTTTTGCTTTTTTGTTTTTGCCTTCAGCATGCAGAATTTTATTTTAGATTTCTGCAACATTCGCGGATTATGAGCAAATCGGTTTTCGGTGTACTGCCACCTTAACTCAAAAAATCCGGCAATTCTTGCGCTAAGTGAAACCAAGGTCATTTCTGATGCTGATATTAATCAGTATCACGTCCCTGGTTACAGCTTCGTGCCTCTTTTTTCTCAGCATAGAAGGATCGCAGTATATATTCGGAATGCTGTGGCCTTTACTATTCTTCAAGATTTTCCTTCTGCTAATACAGAGTTTAATTATATCTGGATTAGGTTCAAACTTCACAAGCACATCATATACTTCTGTTTCCTTTATCGCAGCCCAAATATGTCTGATGACGACACGGTATCCGTATTTGACAATATCTCCAACAATATTGATCATTTGTGGTTTGACATCAGCTCATCACCTCACTCATCTGTAATGTTTGCGTTCTCAAGTTTTTCTTTTTCGTGTAACTTTGTCGTGTAAAAATTTCAAAATTCATTAATTGTATAAGTTTTAATTTTTAATTTGTTGTTACTTCCGCGTTCTTTCAATGTCTAATTTATTATTTGTTGTGTTTTCCGTCATTTATGTATATAACAGCTCTTCAATTTTATATATTCATAATATATCGTCACATGTAGGCATATTTAAGGTATAAAATTTTTGATATTTCACAATTTTTTTCCACATAATCTCGTAACAACTGTAACATATTTTTGATGTATTATTTATAAAACATTTTCACAGACCCTTAGAAAAGGACTCGCAACAAGAGTCGAAACTACGGGCCAAGATTAAATAAAAATAAAGTAATACTTTAAGCTCAACGAGTTGTTTTACCATCGATCGGAGATTCCCAAAAAGTTATATCGTTTTTCATGAATGTGATAGACTCACTCGTGTCCACTTCGGTTCTAACAGTTTGGTTGAAGAAGTACCTCTGCTAAAATGCATTAAAAACAATAACACATTGAAGCATTTCAACAAATTTGAATTGCTTCACCTTATTATCAATAATAAATTGCCTACCTAGCATTGTGCAACACACAAAGTGTATCAAGCTATAACTTTCTGGCGTGATAGGCTTTGAATAGATTGTTATTATTAATGTTAATTCAAATGCCTTATTAACCAGTTAAAACTAAAGTTATAATTTGATAATAAGACATTTATAGGAATTTAGGAATTTTAAAATGACAATTATGCAGAAAAATTTAGATTTAATGTGCACTTCATTAGTGTAGTGCATTGTAAAATTGCAAGAATTCTCGTCATCATGTCGCTACTATTTATATACAACTAATTCAAGCAGCTGATAACCATTATGTGAGACCTCTTTACAAGATCGCAGTGCCAATTAGGCAACAATCATAGCATGTTGTCCAAATTTACGATCCAACTGGCTTCATTTAAAGTGACACAGCTAGACAGCTAGAAAGTTCATAGGCTGAGTGTTGTTATGAATTTGCCCAACGAATGTAGTATAAAAATCTAAGTCAAAATAACTTAAATTAATTTTGTTTAAAAGTTTTGCTTGAAAATCTTTTCTAAAAAAAAAGAATCACTAAATGATTACATTTATAACAATTTACAAACCAACAATACTTATCTTGAAGCAACATAGACGCCAGGTCGAGTCGAATTTCATTATTGTCGCTCGGGGCGACAGTCCCGTCACATTGTTTAAATGTTTATAAATAAATGTTTATGCTTATGACATTGATGAAGAAAAGCACCTGAGCATGGCATTACCAAAAGTTCTTGTAATGGAACATCCATCGTTGGTCATAAATAAAAAGACTAGAGACAAGAAATGAGAGATTTAAATGTTCTGCAATCGTTAGTGAACTGAAATGCCACAAGACTTATGAGAGTTGGTTGAGATTGCCTAGCATTACAATTCCAAGATTCTCAGGTTCTTACGAGTCATGGAGGCTTTTTCATGATATATTCAATTCCCTGGTGTATTAAACTTCTGCGTTATCTCCTGTGCAGAAATTACATTATTTGAAGTCAAGCTGGAGAAGCAGAGCACTTATTGCGTCAATTTCCTATGACCAACTCGAATTATGACAGCGCATGGAAGATATTGTTTGAATGGTAGGATAATAAACGAATCTTGATAAATGCCCAATTGAAAGCACTCTTTAATCTACCTAAAGCAGCCCATCAATCAGCCATGGCTATTAAAACCTTGCTAGATAAGTCTTCTGAATGTATCTTTGAACTCGAGGAATTGCAAGTTTCCACTAAGCAATGGGATGGAATTCTCATCTATATGGCGGTACAATGTTTACCAGCAGAAACGCACTGCTAATGGGAACAAGAGGTAAATACTGCAGAAGGACTTCCTACCTACGAATCCTTAAAAATATTTTTAAAATCCTAGAGGCCTGGAGATGTAAAGCTGAGTATCATCTGCATACATGTGGTAATCACAATTTTTCAAAATTATTGGAAGATCATTAATGAAGATAGTGAATCATAAGGGTCCCAAGGTGGAGCCTTGAGGAACTCCATTCCGCAAAGGTAAAAAGCCAGAAGCAGAATTAGAACAGACCACACTCTGTTGACGCCCGTTGAGGTAAGACCAAGCCAACTTGCATGCAGAATTTGAAAATGTGAATTTAAAGGCAAGTTTACTTAATAACAATATGTGGTTAACCGTGTCAAATGCTTTGGAATAGTCAAGGAGGACGAGTGCTGTAAATTTATCATTGTCAATTGATTTTCTAATATCGTCTGTTAAATTTAGCAACGCTGAGGTACAGCTTCGCTTCGATCTAAAGCCCGATTGAAGATTAGATAGAAGATTCTCCCTATCTAAAAAATCGGTAATTTGGGTGTGAAGAATTTTTTCAAAGGCTTTAGAGAGAAAAGGCATAATGGAAATAGCACGATATTCCGTTGAACCACGCGACTTCTTCTGGGATGGGAATTATTGTAGAGTACTTCCAAATACCAGGAATCATAGATCTCAAAATGTTGTATTATAGGCAGACGACCTTTTATAAATTTGGGATGGAGGTCATCCAGTCCAACAGCGTTGGATTTGACAGACATTACAGCAGAAAAGACCTCTGCCTCATCAACTTGAATAAAAGCAAAAAGATTTAATAAACATAAAATATCACCAGGGTAATCATTGACATTGGAGCCAAGACCATTTAAGTTATGAGAAGCAGATGCGAACATCTAGTTTAATTCACTAGGATATATAGATACAGCGGAGCTCGTAGTTCAACCAACGCTAAGATTTATAAGATTCTGCGAGAGTTTTGTGGATGGAAGAGTGGTATTTAAACGTAAATTATAATATTGATACTTAGCACGAGATAACTCACTATTAACTGCATTACGTGCGGATGCGGACCGAAAATTCTCCAAGCAATCAGGTATGCGGAAACGACGCCATCTTCGATATGCATAATTTCTTCGCAATATTAAGAGCCTAAATCTTGGCGTAAACCAAGGAATTTGGGGATTGATAATGCGTCGATGTCTCAGTGAAACATATCTATTAATCCTCATAATATAGTCAAGTTTTTCATCAATTGTTATTAGTGAATAGATCAATGTCCAATCAATCGTTTGGGCCGCCTCAAAAAGTTCACCGAAGTTAATATTATTAAGATCTTTGTAAGAAAAATTTAAATCGGTTTCAGATTCAGAACAAAGATTTTAAATGCCCAAAATTTAGTCGTGCCTGGAGAATGCTGAAACGGACATCTGATTGAAAAATAACACTTGATTAGGGTCTGCAACAATAAACAAATCCAATAAAGTTGCAGAAGTTGAAGTAAAATGGGTAGGCTCTGAATTATGCACACTCAGGCTGTATGTGTTCAATATCTCTGTAAATGATGACGTAGTAGCATCAAGGCTTGACATATTCACATCAAAGTCACCTGTAATAGTTATATGTTGATAAATATGACTCAACTCGGATAGGACTGCCTCCAAAGGAGAAAAATCCGATTGGATGGCCTATATACGACACCAACCAGACATTTTTCTGCATTAACTAAAATTTCAATAAAAATATACTCTATTCCTATAGATGATCTGACTGAGCCACAATACGACCAAGAAATTAATTTTTAATGTAAATAGCAGTCCCTCCACAAACGCGGCCGACACGATCATTTCTGAATAACGTATAATTGTATATAACTAAAAGCTCATCGGCAATGTGAGATCTCAACCAAGTCTCGGAAATGCAGACAATATCCACAGGAGAAATGCTAAAAAGATCACGAAACTCATCAATCTTGGGACATAGACTTTGAGCATTCAGATGACAAATTTTAAGCCCCCTGCACTGGTTACACATGATATCCAGTAGAACGTGTGAGTTATTCAATCTACAAGACACCACCATATTGGCATTATTCATTATATAGGTAAAAAAGAAGCTGAAGTTAATAGGAACAAGAACAATAACACAGAGTGCACATATAGTCTGGAGGAAAAATAATACAATGTAGTAATTAATCAGGAAAATAAAATGCAATAGAAAAGTACTAAACAATAAAATATCATAAGTTAACCTAAAAGCGCTAAGAAATCAAAATTTATAAATTAGAACATGCAGAACTTCAGTAACCGCAAAATGCATACTTATAACTTTCAAATAGAGAAATAAAGTACTAATATAGAGATAAACAATACTTAGGCTTAATTCAAACTGGAAGAGTAATGAAGGCAGTACATAATTATCAACGAAGGTATACGTCCATGATACAGGTTGCAAAACCAATGGGAAGAACATTGCTATTTCTCATCAAGACTGGCTGCAAGTTGTATAAACATAAACAAATTAGGAACAGGTCGTGCATCGTTGTTGGATTTCAGCCGCACAATGACAATACAATGAAATCATACCAAAAATAAATGCTTCTGCTTTTTCAAACGTTGAGCCTCACGGCAAACGACGTAATTCCTTTTAGTGGGCTCTCATGAACAAAAATTGTTTTAAATATAATTAAATTTAGCACTGACGCTTTTAATACGTTGGTTTTGTCCAGGGTTGAATTAAGTTTAATTATAATCGAACTATGCAGGTTGCTTTTGTTTTTAGTGCGGAAAATCTTTAGCACGGAAGGTGTGGTGATGCTCATGCACTTGCATAGGCTATTGAATATATTTAATAAATTTTCGCCATTTGAACTGGGAACGACATTCAATAAGATGGATTTGAAATTAGGCTGTCTTTCAAGATTATCAATCCTATCTTCGAAGTTTGAAAAAGTGTCAGTGAAATGTACAATAGATTTGGATAGATTTTCTTCCGCTAGCCGGTCAATACGTTCATGTAAGTTGTTTACCTGCGTCTGAAAATCACTTTTGTTTCATTGAGCTTATCAGTCAGCTGCTTAGCAAATTTCTTAATCAGTGATTTTAGCGCATCTAAAGTTGATGATAATGACGATGCCTTCGTTGTTGCCAATGAAGCGTTATCAGTGATGTTAGTAGCTGGCTTATTTTGCTTATTTATTTTGCTACGAGTGTCCCGAAATGTGATAGTACTGGCTGTGGGTGTAGATAAAAATGAATTTGTTGTAGCCATATTGATTCGTGAAAGTACTGATGTTCGAATTCACAAAATTTGGAAGACCAACAAGGTGTAATTATCAACTATGTATGCCACTAACGAAAAAACCAAGTTGTATTGAAAACTATGCACGATGTAAATGGAAAAAACTATAAAAACTTGCGAGCAGATATAACACGTCTAGTCTGAAATATTCTTCTTCTTCTTCGTAAGCAAGTTTATATATCTGGTAGTATATTCCGGAATAGACCATAATATTCGAAATGACAGATACGCCGAGTGATTTATATCTTCCCGTATCTGCCGTATAGAGTAGGTTTTTCAAATGAATATATAACTGCTGTTATAGCAATATTTCCTCTCGGTTCGCTCTAAAACATATTGCGGGCCATTGCGGGACTCATTTCACAATCTGTATACTTTGCTCTGGTATACCAATATCAAGTTCTTGTGCCATCAAGACAGAATGGTATACTTCAGACGTAATGACAAATAGAAATAGTTAATAATTGCTAGAAAAGTCTCATAATGAGAGTTTCAATAACAATTTTTATTTCAAAGTTAATTATAACTGCTACTGAAGACTTTTATTTATTACAATCTTATGATAAGAGTCACGAAAGAATATTTTTTTCAAGTCTCATAATAACAGTCTTAGTAGACTTTTATACTTTTAGCTCAGTGCTAAGAGTTATCACAGACTTTAATTAATAAAAAAATTAATAAAAATCACAAAATTCCCTTAAGAATTTTAATTTTTTGTGACCTAATAACTGTCTTAGATGACTTTTATAAATTTCAGTCAGTCTATAACTGTTACCAGAAACTTTTATTCATTTAAATCCTATGATAAAATTCTGATCTCTTATTTTTTCAATTTTTCGATAACAGTCTGATCGGGACTTTTTTATTTTAAAACCAGTTATAATAGTTATGGAACACTTTTCTTTAAAAGGGGATGAAAATCTGGGTGTTTTAAAAAGGTTTAATTTTTATTTTTTCTTCAATAGCCTATATTTCGGTCCCTTGATTTGGCCATCTTCAGAGCATACACTACTGCAATAAAGTATTATATCATCATGGGAGCTTATGGCTAATGTTAATGAATTATATTACGTATTTAAACTAGTGTTATAAAAGTATTAAAGTCTACTAAGACTGTTATTATGAGATTTAAAAAAAATATTCTTTTGTGACTCTTATCATAAGATTGTAATAAATAAAAGTCTTCAGTAGCAGTTATAATTAACTTTGAAATAAAAATTTTTACTGAAACTCTAATTATGAGACTTTTCTAGCAATTATTAACTATTTATATTTGTCATTACGTCTGAAGTATACCATTCTGTCTTGATGGCACAAGAACTTGATATTGGTATACCAGAGCAAAGTATACAGATTGTGAAATGAGTCCCGCAATGGCCCGCAATATGTTTTAGAGCGAACCGAGAGGTAATATTGCTATATCAGCAGTTATATATTCATTTGATAAACCTAGTCTATACGGCAGATGCGGGAAGATATAAATCACTCGGCGTATCCGTCATTTCGAATATTATGGTCTATTCCGGAATATACTACCAGATATATAGACTTGCTTACGAAGAAGAAGAAGAATATTTCTGACTAGACGTGATATTTCTGCTCGCAAGTTTTTATAGTTTTTTCCATTTACATCGTGCATAGTTTTCAATACAACTTGGTTTTTTCGATAGTGGCATACATAGTTGATAATTACACCTTGTTGGTCTGCCAAATTTTGTGAATTCGAACATCAGTACTTTCACAAATCAATATGGCTACAACAAATTCATTTTTATCTACACCCACAGCCAGTACTATCACAGTTCGGGACACTCGTAGCAAAATAAATAAGCAAAATAAGCCAGCTACTAACATCACTGATGACGCTTCATTGGCAACAACGAAGGCATCGCAGGTAAACAACTTACATGAACGTATTGACCGGCTAGCGGAAGAAAATCTATCCAAATCTATTGTACATTTCACTGACACTTTTTCAAACTTCGAAGATAGGATTGATTCTCTTGAAACGCAGCCTAATTTCAAATCCATCTTATTGAATGTCGTTCCCAGTTCAAATGGCGAAAATTTATTAAATATATTCAATAGCCTATGCAAGTGCATGAGCATCACCACACCTTCCGTGCTAAAGATTTTCCGCACTAAAAACAAAAGCAACCTGCATAGTTCGATTATAATTAAACTTAATTCAACCCTGGACAAAACCAACGTATTAAAAGCGTCAGTGCTAAATTTAATTACATTTAAAACAATTTTTGTTCATGAGAGCCCACTAAAAGGAATTACGTCGTTTGCCGTGAGGCTCAACGTTTGAAAAAGCAGAAGCATTTATTTTTGGTATGATTTCATAATAGTATTGTCATTGTGCGGCTGAAATCCAACAACGATGCACGACCTGTTCCTAATTTGTTTATGTTTATACAACTTGCAGCCAGTCTTGATGAGAAATAGTAATGTTCTTCCCATTGGTTTTGCAACCTGTATCATGGACGTATACCTTCGTTGATAATTATGTACTGCCTTCATTACTCTCCCAGTTTGAATTAAGCCTAAGTATTGTTTATCTCTATATTAGTACTTTATTTCTCTATTTGAAAGTTATAAGTATGTATTTTGCGGTTACTGAAGTTCTGCATGTTCAAATTTATAAATTTTGTTTTCTTAGCGCTTTTAGGTTAACTTATGATATTTTATTGTTTAGTACTTTTCTATTGCATTTTATTTTCCTGATTAATTACTACATTGTATTATTTTTCCTCCAGACTATATGTGCACTCTGTGTTATTGTTCTTGTTCCTATTAACTTCAGCTTCTTTTTTACCTAGATAATGAATAATGCCAATATGGTGGTGTCTTGTAGATTGAATAACTCACACGTTCTACTGGATATCATGTGTAACCAGTGCAGGGGGCTTAAAATTTGTCATCTGAATGCTCAAAGTCTATGTCCCAAGATTGATGAGTTTCGTGATCTTTTTAGCATTTCTCCTGTGGATATTGTCTGCATTTCCGAGACTTGGTTGAGATCTCACATTGCCGATGAGCTTTTAGTTATATACAATTATACGTTATTCAGAAATGATCGTGTCGGCCGCGTTTGTGGAGGGACTGCTATTTACATTAAAAATTAATTTCGTGGTCGTATTGTGGCTCAGTCAGATCATCTATAGGAATAGAGTATATTTTTATTGAAATTTTAGTTAATGCAGAAAAATGTCTGGTTGGTGTCGTATATAGGCCACCCAATCGGATTTTTCTCCTTTGGAGGCAGTCCTATCCGAGTTGAGTCATATTTATCAACATATAACTATTACAGGTGACTTTGATGTGAATATGTCAAGCCTTGATGCTACTACGTCATCATTTACAGAGATATTGAACACATACAGCCTGAGTGTGCATAATTCAGAGCCTACCCATTTTACTTCAACTTCTGCAACTTTATTGGATTTGTTTATTGTTGCAGACCCTAATCAAGTGTTGTTTTTCAATCAGATGTCCGTTTCAGCATTCTCCAGGCACGACTAAATTTTGGGCATTTAAAATCTTTGTTCTGAATCTGAAACCGATTTAAATTTTTCTTACAAAGATCTTAATAATATTAACTTCGGTGAACTTTTTGAGGAGGTCCAAACGATTGATTGGACATTGATCTATTCACTAATAACAATTGATGAAAAAGTTGACTATATTATGAGGCTTATTAAATACCTTTTTAATAAATATGTTTCACTGAGACATCGACGCATTATCAATCCCCAAATTCCTTGGTTTTCGCCAAGATTTAGGCTCTTAATATTGCGAAGAAATTATGCATATCGAAGATGGCGTCGTTTCCGGGACAATTTTCGGTCCGCACGTAATGCAGTTAATAGTGAGTATTATAATTCACGTTTAAATACCACTCTTCCATCCAAAAAACTCTCGCAGAATCTTAGAAATCTTAGCGTTGGTCGAACTACGAGCTCCGCTGTATCTATATATCCTAGTGAATTAAACTAGATGTTCGCATCTGCTTCTCATAACTTAAATGGTCCTGGCTCCAATGCCAATGATTACCCTGGTGATATTTTATGTTTATTAGATCTTTTTGATGGGTTTGCTTTTATTCAAGTTGATGAGGCAGAGGTCTTTTCTGCTGTAATGTCTGTCAAATCCAACGCTGTTGGACTGGACAACCTCCATCCCAAATTTATAAAAGGTCGTCTGCCTGTAATGCATTATTTTAAGATCTACGATTCCTGGTATTTGGAAGTACTCTATAATAATTCCCATCCCAGAAGAAGTCGCGTGGTTCAACGGAATATGTGCTATTTCCATTATGCCTTTTCTCTCTAAAGCCTTTGAAAAAATTCTTCACACCCAAATTACCGATTTTTTAGATAGGGAGAATCTTCTATCTAATCTTCAATCGGGCTTTAGATCGAAGCGAAGCTGTACCTCAGCGTTGCTTAATTTAACAGACGATATTAGAAAATCAATTGATAATGATAAATTTACAGCACTCGTCCTCCTTGACTATTCCAAAGCATTTGACACGGTTAACCACATATTGTTATTAAGTAAACTTGCCTTTAAATTCACATTTTCAAATTCTGCATGCAAGTTGGCTTGGTCTTACCTCAACGGGCGTCAACAGAGTGTGGTCTGTTCTAATTCTGCTTCTGGCTTTTTACCTTCGCGGAATGGAGTTCCTCAAGGCTCCACCTTGGGACCCATATTATTCACTATCTTCATTAAAGATCTTCCAATGATTTTGAAAAATTGTGATTACCACATGTATGCAGATGATATTCAGCTTTACATCTCCAGGCCTCTAGGATTTTAAAAATATTTTTAAGGATTCGAAGGTGGGAAGTCCTTCTGCAGTATTTACCTCTTGTTCCCATGAGCATTGCGTTTCTGCTGGTAAAAATTGTACCGCCATATAGATGAGAATTCCATCCCATTGCTTAGTGGAAACTTGCAATTCCTCGAGTTCAAAGATACATTCAGAAGACTTATCTAGCAAGGTTTTAATAGCTTTGGTTGATTGGTGGGCTGCTTTAGGTAGATTAAAGAGTGCTTTCAATTGGGCATTTATCAAGACTCGTTTATTATCATACCATTCAAGCAATATCTTCCATGCGCTGTCATAACTCGAGTTGGTCATAGGAAATTGACGCAATAAGTGCTCTGCTTCTCCAGCTTGACTTCAAATAATGCAATTTCTGCACAGGAGATAACGCAGAATTTTAATACACCAGGGAATTGAATAGATCATGAAAAAGACTCCATGACTCGTAAGAACCTGAGAATTTTGGAATTGTAATGCTAGGCAATCTCAACCAACTCTCATAAGTCTTGTGGCATTTCAGTTCACTAACGATTGCAGAACATTTAAATCTCTCATTTCTTGTCTCTAGTGGTTTTATTTATGACCAACGATGGATGTTCCATTACAAGAATTTTTGGTAATGCCATGCTCAGGTGCTTTTCTTCATCAATGTCATAAACATAAACATTTATTTATAAACATTTAAACATTGTGACGGGACTGTCTCCCCGAGCGACAATAATGAAATTCGACTCGACCTGGCGTCTATGTTGCTTCAAGATAAGTATTGTTGGTTTGTAAATTGTTATAAATGTAATCATTTAGTGATTCTTTTTTTTTAGAAAAGATTTTCAAGCAAAACTTTTAAACAAAATTAATTTAAGTTATTTTGACTTAGATTTTTATACTACATTCGTTGGGCAAATTCATAACAACACTCAGCCTATGAACTATCTAGCTCTGTCACTTTAAATGAAGCCAGTTGGATCGTAAATTTGGAAAACATGCTATGATTGTTCGCCAATTGGCAGTGCGATCTTGTAAAGAGGTCTCACATAATGGTTTTCATCTGCTTGAATTAGTTGTATATAAATAGTAGCGACATGATGACGAGAATTCTTGCAATTTTACAATGCACTACACTAATGAAGTGCACATTAAATCTAAATTTTTCTGCATAATTGTCATTTTAAAATTCCTAAATTCCTATAAATGTCTTATTTCAAATTATTACTTTAGTTTTAACTGGTTAATAAGGCATTTGAATTAACATTAATAATAACAATCCATTCAAAGCCTATCACGCCAGAAAGTTATAGCTTGATACGCTTTGTGTGTTGCACAATGCTAGGTAGGCAATTTATTATTGATAATAAGGTGAAGCAATTCAAATTTGTTGAAATGCTTCAATGTGTTATTGTTTTTAATGCATTTTAGCAGAGGTACTTCTTCAACCAAACTGTTAGAACCGAAGTGGACACGAGTGAGTCTATCACATTCATGAAAAACGATATAACTTTTTGGGAATCTCCGATCGATGGTAAAACAACTTGTTGAGCTTAAAGTATTACTTTATTTTTATTTAAGCTTGGCCCGAAGTTTCGACTCTTGTTGCGAGTCCTTTTCTAAGGGTCTGTGAAAATGTTTTATAAATAATATAAAATATAATATAAAATAATATAAAATGACATCAGCTCATCACCTCACTCATCTGTCATGTCTGCGTTCTCAAGTTTTTCTTTTTCGTGTAACTTTGTCGTGTAAAAATTTCAAAATTCATTAATTGTATAAGTTTTAATTTTAATTTTTAATTTGTTGTTACTTCCGCGTTCTTTCAATGTCTAATTTATTATTTGTTATGTTTTCCGTCATTTATATATATAACTGCTCATCAATTTTATATATTCATAATATATCGTCACATGTAGGCATATTTAAGGTATAAAATTTTTGATATTTCACAATTGTTTTCCACATAATCTCGTAACAACTGTAAAATATTTTTGATGTAAATGTTATTTATAAAACATTTTCACAGACCCTTAGAAAAGGACTCGCAACAAGAGTCGAAACGTCGGGCCAAGATTAAATAAAAATAAAGTAATACTTTAAGCTCAACAAGTTGTTTTACCATCGATCGGAGATTTCCAAAAAGTTATATCGTTTTTCATGTATAATTCCCCCGATCAAAAACAGAAAAATAGCTAGTATCACATTCATACTTCAGTATACTCAGCATGGCTTCATTTTGCAGATGTTAAAACCTGTGTGTGCGAATTGGATTATTTGTGAGTGGAAAAAGTAAACGGCCTTGGGTAAAACAGTGATCAAGAAGATTACAAAAAAATGGATTTCTTTCCCTACCCGTAGAGTCCTGAACATCCAACCACCCATCTCCCACTACTAGTATTTGGTTATATAGGGTGGTATTACAGTATCGGCGTAAACGCTTTTAGCATTTCATGAATTGACTAAAAATTTCAGCCACATAATGTAAAAAGTGTCTAATTCAAAACCGGTACACTATCTGCCTACTCTCCATGAAGTGTCTAGACTTTTCGTGAAATGCTGAGTTACGTCAAATGTCTACGACATATATAATATATCATATTCTAGTCAAATTGTACATTACAATTTTCTAACCAAATAAGTATGTTTTTCAGTGTGATACAAAAATCTCTGACCCAAAACTTATATATTGAGTTATATCCCTAATTCAACTATTCTTGAAATTATTCATCTAAGACTGTAGCAATAAATTTTTAATCTGATCTTAATGTAATTAGCGATTAACCGCTCTAATTGAAATTTGGTCAGATTATAAGAAAGATCACTATACAATTATCCAAGCCACGAAGGCTTTGGAAGACAGTGATCTTCAAAAACGATCAATTTTCGAATATGGAAAATAAATACTTCATGTTTTGAGGTATTCTTAGGGATGCATTAGATGCATTCGAAACTAAGGTTGCACCAAGTCCAAAAGCAGAGAATGGAATTTCTTCATGTTTGAGATTGCCTACTTTTACAATTCCAAAATTTTCAGAGTCTTTTGATTCATGGAGACCTTTTCACGATTGGCTCACTTCCCTGGTGCATACAAATTCTGCGTTATTTGCGGTACAGAAATTACATTATTTGAAATCAAGTGTATCTGGAGAGGCAGAGCACTTGTTGCGTCAATGTCCTATGACCAACTCGAGTTCCGACAATGCATGGGAGATACTGCTTGAGAGGTATGATAATGAAAGAGTATTAGTAAATGCCTAATTGAAAACACTCTTCAATCTACCTAAAACAGCCCACCAATCAGCCAAGGCTATTAGAACCTTGCCAGTTAAGTCTTCTGAATGTATCTTTGAACTCGAGGCATTGCAAGTTTCCACTAAGCAATGGGATCGAATTCTCATCTATATGGCGGTACAAGGTACATAGGTAAATACTGTAGAAGGACTTCCCACCTTCGAATCCTCAAAGTATTTTTACAATCTAGATTTAGAATTTTAGAAGCCATGTCGATACCAAACCGTCCCTATCCCTCACGTGCCGAGATCATCTACCCATTTTACTTTATATACCCAAGTATCTACCTTGTGAAATGAGCAGCACCGTCCATTTAAATGTTCGAAATTCATAAAACTTGATGTAGACAAGAAATTCAAAATTCACACATCAAATCAATTGTGTAATAATTGCCTATCAAAAGCCCACTACACCAGAACTTGCACAAGTGAGTTTTCATCTCAGCGATGTGAAAGGAGGCATCGTTCTTTACTTCACAGGAGTAATTCAATTCCAAAGGCTTCGAGCCAATCTAAGCCAAGAGAGCAGCAATCAGAAGATCAACCTTGCAACTCACCTTCCACATCCAACAGTTCGCTTCACACTCCTTACGCAAAAAATCATCATACCAAACAAGCACTGCCTGGTACAGCATTGCTAAACGTTCCTACAAAAATGGGAAACATGTTAGTATTAAGAGCAGTGATATATTCAGGCTCTCAAGCCTTATTTGTAACCCAAGCCGCCGCATGTAGGCCGCAATCCTCCACTACAAAAGTGGAAATTCAAATCACTGGCCTGGGAAAAACTGAAATTACGAATGTTCAAAAACAAGCTATATTAAACAATTATCCTTATTTAACCACAACTAAGGCAACCACGGTCACTGCCCTTATAGTGGATACAATTACTGACATTTTACCTCCTTCAACCATTATAGACAAAGAACGGAGTCATATAAACTAGGAAAAATTCTCATGCTTTTAGGAGCAGATGTGTACAGCGAAATTCTCTTGGAAGGTTTACGGAAAGGTCCTCCAGGAACACCAACTGCACCAAACAGTACCCTCGGATGGAGACTTTTCGGAAAACTAATAAATACATCCACATTCTTAACAGCGTCTACGTTAACAGCACAGGCCCATTACGACGACGACACTTGACTGGATAAACTTCTACGTCAGTTTTGGGAAACTGAAGAAGTTAATCCAGGAAGAAGGCTGTCTAAAGCATATCAAGAATGTGAAGAGTTTTATCAAAAAACTCATACGGCTGTTACGATGTTCCTCTACATTTCGCCACAGAAAGTGCAAGTCTAGGCGACTCTCGTGGTATGGCATTACATAGGCTCTACAGCCTAGAACGGCACGAAATCCGGAACTCTATCAGGAATACAAAGCTTGTATTAATGAATACAAGACACTAGGTCACATGAGAGTGGCTAACAAAATAGTAAGCAATGAACAAAGCTACTATCTTCCTCATCAAAGATAACACCACTACGAAGGTTCGAGTTGGCTTTGATGCTTCAGGAAAAACGTCTAATGAAAAAAGGTTTAACCGAACAGTGGGTTCAATTTGAGGAAATGGGTAAGTAACTCTGCATATTTACTATCTAAGATCGCAGAAACATACAGGGAAGTTCAAGTTCCTTTGCGATGAGTCCGTAAAAACTTTAGGCATTCATTGCTTTCCAGGATCTGATTGCTTCACGCTACAATACAAAAGGAAAGCAGATTGCCTCTCTACAAAGCGTTCTATTCTTTCAGAAATTGCAACGCTTTTCGATCCATTTGGCTGGATTTCACCAGTTATAATCACTGCAAAAATATTGGTGCAAGTTTTATGGCTTGCAGGTTGTTCATCGGATGAACCAATACCGGCAACCATTGATAAACAGTGGCGCGAATTTAAAACAGAATTACATCATATTAGTGGCATCAACATTCCACATTGGTTACACACTACAAGTAACTTATCCACCTTCCAAATACACGGATTCTCAGATGCTTCAAATCAAGCGTATTCTGCTGCCTTTTACATTAGAGTTGTTGATGACGAAAGAGTTGTTCAAGTTAACTTACTCACAGCAAAGTAGAAGGTAGTGCTGGTCAAATCTGTATCTCTCACACGTCTTGAATTGGGCGGTGCGGTACTCTTGGCACGAATCATCAATCGTGTTAAAACAGATCTACAATTTGATCCAGTTCCCAGTTGCGTGGACAGATTCTTCTATTGTATTATCCTGGATCCATAGTCACCCAAACAAGTATAAAACATATGTGGCTAATAGGATCTCGGAAATTCAAGGCTTGATGGCCATTAAGGCATGGCGTCATGTAAGGTCTGCTGACAATCCCGCCGACTGCAACTCTCAAGTCTTCATTATTGATTGATCTTCAATTATCGTGGCATGGACCTCATTGGTTGCAAGACAGTGACATCAATTGGCCGAAATTTAAGTCAATTCTCACTAACAAGCCTGAGACTGAACAAAGACGGATAACTTATTTCACAATAACTCGTCCAAACATCGATGATTTGTTTGGAAGATTCTCCGGCTTTACCAAAATGCAACGCATAACTGCCTATTGTATCAAGTTTATAAATAAGTGCAGCAAACCAAATGTAAATCCGGAATAAAGCACAACAGCTGGAGCAACAGATGCAAAATGCAATTTTTTACCACATTTGCACAAAATTTGTACTTTAGCCAAGAAACAAGTACAAATCAAGAAACCCGTTATTATATATAAATATAATCACGAAAATGCTTGAGTTATTAGTCAAAGTGTTTCGCTTAAAATGGATACACCTAAACACCAAAGTGCCAGAGTGGCCCCCATCGCCAGATCAAGATCAGGATGAAGCTACCGAAGATGATTAAGACCTTGACGAAGACATGCAATTGTTGCCACCATGTCCGAAGCGAGGTCTAGGTGAGGAACAGGAAGAGATCCAGAGATCCACGAATTCCACTGATAAAAAGTGCAATTTGATATGCAGCTTGTGCATAGAATTTGCCTGATATGCAGTTTGAGCATAGAATTATCGCGACAATTTCAATGGAATAGAATGAGAAATTGGATATGCAGCTTGTGCATAGCCATGCTTATCAGTAACCGAGAGCAAGAAATAAGAAAATTTCTCGGTACTCTGAACGACGGTGGAATTCGTGGGTACGATAAGTACTTACTCGTACATAATGTACAAAAATTACCTAGTAAGCAGTTTTAATGTATAAATTTAATTCAAATATTCAATAAGGTCTCAGTTGATCAAGAGAAGTTTTTAAAGCCACACGGTTAAGCCACTACGAAGTTCTGTTTTGCCCCCTACCCAAGGTAAGGCAACTAGAACAAATCAACAATTAACAACCTCTGCTCCATATTTGGCGCCAAAATGTCTGCAAAGGCTGTCTCAAGAGCAGGCCACATCACATCCAGTGGGAGCAGAGGTACTAGCTAGAGATTTCTACGTGGACGATGTGATCTCAGGATCAGATAGCCTGTCTACTGCTTGTGAAATGCAAACACAACTGACAGCATCACTGGCTAAAGCAGGATTCACACTCCGAAAATGGTGTGCAAACCACCCGCGGCTATTAAAAGGTGTTCAACAAAAGGATATCGAGCCACAGCTTACATTTGGCAGCGAAACTGAGGAGCAAATAAAAATGTTGGTTCTCACTTGGCTACCAAACTCGGATTCGTCAAAACCACCAAGGTCGAAAGGAACACAATCACAAAATGAACAGCATATTCAGGCATAGCACGACTATTTGACCCACTTGACTTCATATCTCCGGTAGTGGTTACTGCCAAGATATTCCTGCAACGACTATGGGCGTTAAAATTAGATTGGGACGCATCTATACTGATGCAGATGTACACACAATGGGCTAAGTTTCGTAATGATCTACTATCTTTAAACGACATTAAATTTCCAAGACATGTACTGTCTCAAGAATCATTAAAGGTCACACAGATACACACGTTCGCTGATGCCTCCCAGAAGGCCTACGGAGCTGCAGTGTACATCAGATCTATAACGAAAAAGAATCAGATCGTAGTACGACTGCTGTATGCCAAGTCGAAGATAGCACCAATTACCTAGACTTGAACTATGTGCAGGTAAACTAGCAGCTGAGCTCACCACGCGTGTCAAAAGGGATTGAAATCTAAGAAAAGAGCAGATTTATTACTGGACGGATTCAAAAATTGTTTTGGCATGGTTGAATTCATCATCTTCATCATTCCATACATTTGTGGCCAATCGAGTGGCGAGCATTCAGGAACTATCCAATCCTGAATAATGGCGTCATGTCGGCTCCAAGGAAAATCCTGCTGATATTTTAACCCGATGGTTAAACCCGGATAAGCTGAAATCTTGTAACTTGAGGTTTTATGGGTCTATACTTTTACATGGCAGTGAATCATCATGGCCACAACCATATTCAAGGAATATTGAGTGTGATTTAGAAAAGAAGCAAACTGCACTGCCCATAACCACAAGGCAGGACACACTTCATTCTCAAGATAAATCATCATAACTCGTTCAAAAAACTAAACCGCATCACAGCATACATCTTACGCTTCGTAAACCGATTGAGACACAGAAGCAAAAAGATAAACACAACTAATCCACAACCACCCATGTTTGAAGAACTCAATGAAGCCCTTGTAGTAATTGTGAAGGTAATGCAGGAAGAGTGTTTTAACAGGGAGATTATTCAACTAAGGCAATTTAAACATCTAGCCAAATGTAGCCCATTAATTAGTATGCCACCTTTCTCAGGTGAAAGGGATATCAAACGCGTGGGAGGACGTCTGCAAGCGGCCGACGTATACTATGAGGCAAAGCACCCAATGAATGATGTCACAGGTAATGGGCAATTTGCCTCCTCAACGAGTGCAACCTGCACGGCCATTCACAAATGCTGGTGTGGAATTTTGTGGGCCAGTGTGGACACATTACAAGGTTAGAGGAAAACGTCCATAAAAGTCCTACATTGCGGTATTCTGTTGCTTTGCCACCAAGGCAGTTCATCTGGAAGTGGTGAGTGATTTAACCACACAAGCATTTCTTGGGGCTCTTAAACGATTCGTGGCAAGGAGAGGCCATTGTCGAAACCTTTATTGCGACAACGCAACGAATTTCATTGGCGCCAAAAATGAACTAGAAGAGCTGAAGGAAACCATATATTCCGACAAGGCAAAGACTAATATAGCTGCAGTTTGTGAACCCAAGGGCATCGACTTTCATTTTATTCCGCCACGTGCCCCTCATTTTGGTGGTCTCTGGGAGGCTGCCGTCAAATCAACTAAGCACCTACTTAAAAGGACAGTCGAAAATGCATCCTTGACTTACGAGGAGCTGGAAACCGTTGTTGTCGAAATCGAAGCAATTTTGAATTCGAGGCCAATAACACTCCTCTCATCAGATCCCAATGATTTATCAGCATTAACCACTGGATACTTCTTAATAGGGGAACTACTCACCAGCACGATTAATCCAAGCTCAGAACTAGTAAAGGCCAATCTTCCAACCAGATGCAAATTGGTCGCCCGCCGAAAAACGAATTTTGGAAGCGCTGGTCCAGAGAGTACCTGAATTAACTACAACAGCGCACTAAATGGAAGACATCAAGCCAAAATATCGAAACAGGAACGTTGGTCATCATTAAGGAGGACAACCTGCCTCCACTTAAATGGCCACTAGGAAGAATAACTAGCGTCATGAAAGGGGACGACGGTTTCGCTCGGGTGGTTGATGTCCGAGTAGCAAACAATACCTTGCGACGACCTATACATAGGCTGGCACCACTTCCCATATTGAATCAGGAAATACCTGTGGCGGAGGAATCAGAAGCAAGGAAAACTAGCACCAGCATTAAAATAGATGCAACCGCCTCAAGCTCGGCATCAACGCAGCAAGACAAGCCTAAATCAATGCCGACAAATAAAATTCCAAAAAAGAAGGCACGATATTCAGTAGGCTCCGCAATCAGCATATTACTAATGGTTTGTTTGTGCCTGCCATCAAGTATCGCTTCACCTGTTGAAGAAACGCCATTTCAAAATCAGCCAGGGCTCCACTTTGAAAACCTTGGCTCCGCGAGCGTGATTTCTAATGAATGGAACCTGATTGTCTATTATAATATGACACCCTATTGGAGAGAGTTCGAAAATTTACTGAATGGAAGTCGGGTGTTGCACGACCTCTGTAAATCAATCACACGAGAGAGATCATGCAGAATATAGTCACACAACTAGAGCATCTAAAGGCAGAGCTGGCCAGCAATAACGAGCTGTTAAGGCAACAAGTCGGTGGCGAACCAGGCCGAACTAGAAGAGGAGCTGTAAATTTTGTCGGAAATATCGCAAATGCATTGTTTGGAGTATTAGATGCCGATTACGCTGAGAAGATGTCTCACACGATTGAGGATGTGAAGTCAAATAAAAATCACCTTCTCAATCTGATAAAAAACCAAACAACAATTATCGATTCGACTGTGAACATCATTAGAAGAAACCACGAACAGTGGACCAGCCAGTATAAAGAAATAGAATCAGAATTAGCCCAACTTGCCAACTTCACTCAATTTACTTCAGAGGAACTTCAGCAAGAAAGACTAACCCTCCTATTTACATCGCTGTCCATACAGACAATTTTAGTAGGCTCAAATACACAAAGAGTGCAGTTCGCCATCATAGATATGCTTACTGACACTCACAATGGACGAGTTATTCCCCAATTGATCTCACCAAACCAACTAAGACAAGAATTGTTTACCATCAGAACCCACTTAGCACAATCTTTAAGACTGCCAGTGAGACCAGATGATGTTCGCAGCTTATACAACCTACTGAAGGCAGCAGCACGAGTCACAGCAAGACACGTAATCTTTAAGCTCAGTCTACCATTACTATCACCTGAGGATTTTGAACTCTTTCGGATAATACCGATACCAGTACTCATCAATGGCACCTTCATTAAAATTACACCATCATCTAAGTTTTTAATCATCAGCTTACATCGGGACCAATACTTTCCTCTCACCGAACCAGAGGTATAATCATGGATCTCCATCAATGAAGGTCATCATTTATGTAAGCGGACTCATCCAATTTACAATCGGGGGTCAAGTAAAAGCTCCTGTGAGGTAAATTTGATAAACGGATTATCACCAGCGTCATCATGCCGCATCGTTGACTTCGGAGATGAGTCCCAGTGGATCCAGCTAAACAATCCAAACCAATGGATATTTGCGATCAAGGAAAGGGTTTTAGTGAAAGTCGTTTGTGGCACCAATGTCACGACAACAACAATGGGTGGATCGGGCATTATGAAGCTTCAGGAGCATTGCATGATAAAACAGAACGAAGTCACGGTTTAGGGGCACAATATATACCCAAGTGTCAATAGGATATCCTACACTCCTATAAGCAATATCACAGACATCGTGAAACAAGAGGAGATAGAGGCTGTCATAAACAAGGTATCACCCTACAACGCTTAGTTTCGCGAGTTGCAGGAAGTTAAACAACGCCTTGATACAAAAATCGCCAACAGTAAGCTACCCACTAGACTCCAGGTGCACGATGTTCACCAGATGCCGTAGGATACATAGCGGTGTTACTAGCAGGCACTATCGCTGTATGTTTGATATGTAAGTTTTAGGCTAATAGCTGGGAATGGTGCCGAAAACCGGACGAATACTCAAAACCAAAACCTCATCCAAGACGGATCGTTTCGAACCCTCCACAGCCAAACCCCTATCCAAGGAGAAGTTCGGCCGGAAATTTTGCAATAACCATCGAGAATCAACCATAGTTGAACTACAGTTTAACGCGGGGAGGATGTTCAAGTTTGCAAGAAATAATTTTCTCACAATTAACTAAATGTACGCACGAATTCCACTGATAAAAAGTGCAATCTGATATGCAGCTTGTGCATAGAACTTGCCTGATATGCAGTATGAGCATAGAATTATCGCGACAATTTCAATGGTTTTCTGAACGACGGTAGAATTCGTGGGTACGATAAGTACTTACTTGTACATAATGTTCAAAAATTAGCTAGTAAGCAGTTTTACTGTATAAATTTAATTCAAATATTCAATAAAGTCTCAGTTGATCAAGAGAAGTTTTTAAAGCCACACGGTTAAGCCACTACGAAGTTCTGTTTTGCCCCCTACCCAAGGTAAGGCAACTAGAACAAATCAACAATTAACTGCTCAAGAGTCTTGGTACAAGCACCAACGACTCTCACAACAAAGTCAAGGTCCAAGTAACTTTGACTCCAACAAAAGAAAATTGACAAAGGCAAAAGAGCCTTTAACAATTATTACCAAAAAAATCGAAATTGCAAACCAATAAAATAAAAAAAATATATATATATAAATATATTAGCTACTGTACCGACAAGGCAGCGCACGAAATTTTTATCTTTAAACAAGAATTAAGAAAAGGACGCTAAACCCTGAAACAAAATGTACGCAGTACTTAGCTTTTAATCCGTTTTGTCCTAACGGGGTCTCCAATTCCTCGCCCGAACTCCTCGCTCCTCTTGTGTTTGATTTTAACTGTGTTCTCTTCTTGTATTCACTTTTTAATTTAACTTTCCTCTCTTTTTTGTTACTCCTTTTCTTTACCTTTCCCCGTCTAATTAATTTTCCGCTTTTTTTGATCTTTCTGCCACTTTGACCTTGTTTTATTTTAATTTTTGTTGTGTTTGATGACAGCCTCCTATTTGGAAATTTCCAGCCACTATTTCCAAGAGATTTTGCAATCGGGTAACTTACTGGAAATCGGTGAAAATAATTTAATATTATTTTCTAAAACTTATTTTCAAAATGATCTATGGGTTCTGTTTGTTCTTTTCGTGACGTTCAAAAAATTATTACTGGCCTTTAAGTACGAAAATTTCGCGTAAAATCTTTCTCGTTGACAGGTGTCTCTACGTGCGGTTAACTTCTCATAGGTATACTTATGGGGCTCATTTCACATCGCGGCATATTCCTTGGGCTGCAAATATTTCGGTTTAATAAATTTAAATATTCGGTTCGTGGAGTTCTGTCTAAAAATCGGCGCCTTCATTGGCAATGTTTGTAGGTTAGGCGAACTTCCTTTAAGTGCTATTGCGGGCTTCTTTGACGAAGGCGAGACGAGTTAGGGCTTGGTAAGTATATGTATATATGTTTTCTATCATGATAAGTTACTCGAGCACTGCCATACATATTATTTCTTACAATTTATAGGTACAGTATATCCGTGCACGTGCCCGGTCGTTTACACCATAAATTTATCTAGTAAGTGCTTTTAAAAAAAAATTGAAATTAAAATATATTGTTACTTAAACTAGAACTAATAGACTAATTCAAAAATAATGATCAAGCTCTAATCTTAAACTTATTCCAGGTGGTTTCTTCGGATTGCCGATACATTCGCAAATCATCAGGAAAATTGTAAACTGGTAGAATAATTCATGTGATCTTCCTCTAACTTCGATAAACGCTCAGCTGAGTACAACTCCCAAACCAAAAGTATGCTGGTTGAGGGAGTTACACATCAATCGAGTGAAATATTAGGAAGGATCCCTAGTTTTCTCCTCTGCAGCTACAAGTGGAAACCTCTCAATCATAACAGAGCCGAGGTGGTTGGAGGTATCTTATATTTATCTGAAAATAAAGCAGTTTCTTTGCAACATCAGTCAAATAATTGGCTGGTAGGACATGGACGACACATTTTAACGGATAACACACACACAGGTAATACATTCGAATGTATTTTTTGGTCGTGGCTATGCAAATTTTATCGCCAGTACCGTAAAATGACAAATGTAATGCCAATTGTAGTTATCAAGCACCTCTACTACTCTATCATTGGTGTCGTGTGCAAGCAAGGGCTATATAAACGACAAGCTGACTGATCTCGATCTCTTTTTGTACTTGGCATTGCTTGGGGTGAGTTTACTTTTGGCCTGTTTAGGGACTAGATTAGACTAGATTTGTGAAGGGGTGTATAGGCGTTAGACTCGCAATCACTGCGACCTGAAAGAGTGAGTCCCCTTTGAATTTGCTCCATTTATAGGTTTAGACTGTTAATAAAGTCTAGAACCATTCTGGACTTGAGGTTCCATACGTAACTTGGTGGAGGAAAAGCATGTTCAAGGTGGAGTAATCTCCGCCTGGCGAATGCTTCGCAGTTGCAGAGCAAGTGCTCCGAGGTTTCGTGAGCATCCTGACAGAAGCGGCAGGATGAAGTCTCAGCCAAACCCAGCTTGTTTAGGTGATACCTCAAGGGGCAATGGACTGAGAAGAGCTCAGTGATCATTTTGAGCTCTGTTCTTCTAAGGAGTAGGAGTTCTTTAGTTTTTCCGCCAGAGGTGTCGATAAACTTCTTTGCCTGACGAAGTCCTTGTAGCCTTTCCCAATACAGGGATTTTTGTTTATTCTCCCAGTTATTTAGGGAAGCTTTTAGGTAACACTTTGAAGTGCCATAAAATGGCACTGGTCCGCTCCTCTTTTGGCTAGGCTATCCGCAATTTCATTGCCTTTGTGGCCCTCATGTCCAGGTACCCACATGAGGATAACTTTGTTTCTCCTTGATAGATTTTTGAGGGTTTGTAGACATTCGCAGACTATCCCTGACTTGACAGTGTAGGACTTTAAGGCCTTGAGGGCAGCTTGACTGTCCGAGAGGTTTTTAATGGTTGCACCTTTTATGGCTGTTTTAATGCAGGTATTGGCGCATTCTTCTATGGCCAATACCTCGGCTTGGAATACGGTAGGGGTAGAGCTTAGAACCTTTGATATATGGCATCTGGTGCCGTATACACCCCATCCCACCCCACTGTTTGTTTTTGAGCCGTCTGTATACCACACCATCGATCCTTGTTGGAAGGACGGTTTAGTGGAGCGCCGTTGTTGTCGGTCTCCTAGAACCACTTGGAATGGTCTTACAAAATCCACTCTGGGTGTGATTATATCAGATATTGTCGTCACTTGCTCGAAGCATATCTGTTTTAAGATACTTAAATGACCAACCAGATCGCCTGGCTTTAACTGTTTCTCCGTTTGTACTCTTATAGCACTGGAGATCGCTTCCTTTTTCACCTGCAAATGCAGGGGTGCAAGGTTTAATAAGGCTTCCATGGCTGCTGTAGGACAGGTTCTCAGGGCACCAGTTATTCCTAGACAGGCAAGCCGCTGGATTTTTTGAAGCAGTGCCTCAGCCGTCTTTTGATTAGTTTTTGGCCACCATGCGAGGGCCGCATAGGTGACCATGGGTCTAACAACCGTGGTGTACGTCCAGTACATCATTTTTGGCTTCAGACCCCATGTTCTGCCAATGAAGCGACGACACGTGTAGAGAGATCGCATCGCTCTATCCGTCACTCTGGACTCTCCTTAGTTCCGTGTTATATTCCGCTAGAGCTTTTTATATTCCTCCCAGATGCCAGAGAGCTTAGCTTTGTTGAGTAGTTTCCTGACTTCTTTTCTTTTCAAACTCAGTTCCCTATTCCACCATGGTACCT
Organism: Dioctria linearis; assembly: GCA_963930735.1. Taxonomy (NCBI): domain Eukaryota; kingdom Metazoa; phylum Arthropoda; class Insecta; order Diptera; family Asilidae; genus Dioctria; species Dioctria linearis. The sequence goes on from OZ005740.1 coordinate 174,244,025, forward strand.
GCCGATTGCAAGTCTTTTGTTTCGTAGGGCAACTGTGTTCGAATGAAGTCATTACACCCGTTTGAAGCTGCGTAGTGGCTGAGTCTAGCGCCTCAGTCGTGCTAATGCTACCGCCGGTCAACTACAGCCTTAAGGTGTTGTCGATAGAGTTCCCAATTAGTTAATTTAGGGATTCGGTACTCCTGACATGTGTTGAGTTTGGCATCTATATCGAACCTGATGTGTCTGTGATCTGACATGGAAATCTCGTTCGATACATGCCACCTGCTTATTTTTGTACTTATGAACATACTGGCAAGTGTTAGTTCCAAGACTTCTTGTCTAATGATGTTCATAAAGGTTGGCTTATTACCTCGATTTAGTATCTCTAAGTTGTTAGACAATATAAATGGAGAGGGCTATTTGCATGAGGTGAGATATGACTTTATCATGCTTGCTCCGTATTGTAACTACTAGGTCATCTGCGTAGCCTTGAACATTATAACCCGAACTGGTCAACTTCTCTAGCAGATCATCAATCACCATCGACCATAAGAGTGGAGATAGAACTCCTCCTTGTGGGCAGCCTTTTGCTGCGGTGATCGTGACTGAGCAGTTCCCTAGATATGTGGTTATCCTCCTGCTTCTAAGCAGTCTATCCAGTTTACCGTGGAGGGCTCAAACTCTTTATCCTCGGCAGCTGATTTAATTGCATCGAAGGAGGTATTATTGAAGGCTCCTTCTATGTCCGCAAATGCACATAAAGCCACCTCTTTTGCTTCGAGCGCTTTTTCGAGGTCTTTGACTAGTGTGTGAATGGCAGTCTCAGTAGACTTGCCAGCTTGATAAGCGAACTGCGTAGAATGAAGTGGTGATTTAATCAGAATTTCACTTCGAATGTGTAGGTCTAGAATATTTTCCATGGACTTAAGCAAAAATGAAGAGAGGCTGGGTCGAAATGATTTAGCTAGAGAACTAGCTCTTTTTCCTGCTTTAGGTATAAATACCACCCTGACGTCTCTCCAACATTGGGGAACGTACCCTAGAGCGTAACTGGCTCGAAAAATGTTTTGCAGTGGAAAGAGTATTTCTTCAACACCTTGTTGTAGTAAGGCGGGAAAATGCCGTCTTCTAAAGGGTTTAAATGTGCCAATGGCCCATCTAACCTTGTTAGGAGTGAAGATTCTTCCCGCAAGGCTTTTGCTCCTGTTGGAGACTCCGTGCTTGTCCACCTTAATCGGGTCTGCAGCTATTATTCCTTGATCGGGACTGAGAGAGTCGGGAAATGAGTTTCTTGTAAGAGCCTGACTGTTTCCTCGCAACTCTCGGTGTAGTTCCCATCTTCCTTTTGAAGTGTGCCTATACCATTCGTGTGATCCTTCGAAAGTACATGATGGAGCCTGATAGCTGCGGGCAATTGATCTATGCCATCGCAAAAGTTCCGCCAGGTTCTTCATTTGGATCTCCTTAGTTCCGTGTTATATTCCGCTAGAGCCTTTTTATATTCCCCCCAGATGCCAGAGAGCTTAGCTTTGTTGAATAGTTTCCTGACTTCTTTTCTTTTCAAACTCAGTTCCCTATTCCACCATGGTACCTGCCGATTGCAAGTCTTTTGTTTCGTAGGGCAACTGTTTTCGAATGAAGTCATTACACCCGTTTGAAGCTGCGTAGTGGCTGAGTCTAGCGCCTCAGTCGTGCTAATGCTACCGCCGGGATAGTCAACTACAGCCTTAAGGTGTTGTCGATAGAGTTCCCAATTAGTTAATTTAGGGATTCGGTACTCCTGACATGTGTTGAGTTTGGCATCTATATCGAACCTGATGTGTCTGTGATCTGACATGGAAATCTCGTTCGATACATGCCACCTGCTTATTTTTGTACTTATGAACATACTGGCAAGTGTTAGGTCCACGACCTCTTGTCTAATGGTATTCATAAGGGTTGGCTTATTACCTCGATTTAGTATCTCGAAGTTGTTAGACAATATAAAATCGTAGAGGTAATCACCCCTGGCATTGGTATCCGTGTTGCCCCATAGCGTATGATGTGCATTTGCATCGCATCCAATAATGAAATGCTTTCCTCTGCATTTACAGTAGTTGATGAGCCGTTTTAGCTCTGGGGAAGTAATGAATCGCTACTCCAGGAAAGTAGCCTGAGGTAACTACTACATCGTAGCTAACTCCTGAAAGTGGTACCTCGACAACTGCTGTAACCACGTCCCTCGAGATGAACTGTGAAAGAGGAATAAAGTTTAGTTTATTGTTGAGCAGTAACCCAAGGATATTCATGTTCATTACTATAGATTAACTTACATGATTTTGTGAGAAGTCCCTTGATGTGGCCTTGATGTACCCAGGGCTCCTGAATGAGCGCCAGACTAAGTTTCTCCGAGATAAATGTCCTGCTAAGCACGTCTGATGCCGCTTCAGCATGATGGAGATTTATCTGAAGGCAACTTAGGTGATCATTGGCCATGACTAAGATGGCTTTTTAGGACCGCTGTTAGCCTTGGTGGTGGATTCCTTAGGACCTTTGCTTTTGCCAGGCTTGGCACGGACAGGAGGGGGCTTATTCTTAGTTTTTATAGACTTTTTTTCGGAAGACCCCGACTTGGGCTCTGCAGTTCCAGAAGTTTAGGCCTGCTGACTACTGATGTCGAAGGCTGAGGACCGTCAACCGTTAGTCTGACTTGGGCCATCCCCAGCCTCCGACATAGCTTTTACTGTTCTACTGTTCCACCCTTGGGTCTTAGTTGGACAGACCCGAACTTAAACCCAATTGCGAATTGAACCTTCTTTAACTCTTCCATTGACACATGGTCCACGGAGAGAGTCAGCTCTGTGACTGAGGGTTTTTGTACTCTGCGCAACACTATCCATTCAGACACGTTTAACCCCGAGGTCTGACCCTCGATATAATCCAGAATCAGATCCGTAGGGTCCTCAGCGCTATTTGGAAAGTATCCCACATGGACTTGTGGGCGAGGAATTTCACTTTCCTCGACCATCACAAGATTGGCTGCTTCCCAGGGCTTTAGCTCCTCAACTACACCTTTCAGGCATGTCACGGTGTCTTGATTGGCGCAGTTAAGGACCAGCCACCCTGGTCTAAATGTGGAGGTCAGGAATCTTGGTTTTAGGGGGGTTTGCTTTCTTGCTGCGATTTCTCTCAAGATAGCACCCTGTACGGACTTCAATTGATCCGCGTTGAGTGCCACCTCAGGATAACCGACGGGAGGAATACCCACCCGAACGCTCTCTGCAACCTCTTTGTAGGAAGGATGCTTACGCGAAGGCAGGGAGACGTGCTTCTTTGAAGGATTCTCCGTTGCTGCCTTGCTGCGTTTAGCACTAGGTTGCTCCACTTTAGGAGAAGAGTCGTCAGAGCGAGTCCGTTTTTTTAGACTCTCCTCATTCCGCTGATCTATTTGAAGTGTAGCAATCCTTCTAGCTTCTGCTTCTGTGTGACCGTGTTTTAAAAGCCATTTAAACCTTTTTTTGGCCGCACCAGAAAGCTTTGGCTTGCGCTCTTTGCAAATGGGAACTTCAGTGTTCCCGCTGTCCTGTTGGCTATGTTCTGGAGACCTAAGAAGTGTATCCATCACATCACCATCAGATGAAGGAATTGTAATGTCCTGGATGTTGTAGGGGTCGCTAAGAACCCCGGATTCGGTTTTTGGTACATTTAGAGGTGCACCTCCCTCAGATTTTATGGAATTATCAATTTTGTTCCCACGAGTGAGTTCGGAAAGTTGGTCCATCTCAGCAGAGCCGGCATGCCGAGATAAGGCTAGGGTTGAAACCGGAGGTCGCCTGGTATCCGGAGTTCATCGTTATAAGACACACTCACGCAGTGCCATTCATGCGATAGGCACGATTGTTTGCACCTAGGATTGCGGGTTTTATCGAGTTCTCCTCTCTAGATCCGCCGTATTCAGTCAAGCAACCAGCAGCACCCCAGGGGATGCCCACAGCTGCCTGTGCAGGAACACCTCGGGCAGGATGTGACTCTTCATCACGTACGGACGGTCTTGGGAAAATTCCTCCCCTGATGTGGCGTTAACGTAATTAAGCGCCTTATACTCACCTTGTCCCCATAGGGACTAACATTTATATCGGGCATTTCTGCTTGAAGAATTCGTAAAAATAATAATTTTCACAAAACAGTCCAAGAACAGTAAAGTACCCACTAAAAACGGCAAAGTCTTCAAAGCAGAAATTAAAGTCTTTGATGGAGCCGTCTTGATGAGCGGTTAATTACATAGTCCACATACATCTCGACCATTGGCTTACGTGCAGTTTGGAGGCCGATGAATGTGTTCTGCTTCAACGTCATCTGGGCAATTCATAGCATACATTTCCAGGGAGCAAAAGTAACATTTTATTTTATCTTTGAGATTTGTGTAAAAGAAACCACCTATTGCTAGTTCGCATGACTTTCTGTCATCTAAAGGAAGATTATGGAAATTCTTTACCACAGCTGATATGTCAATTCCAATAGTTGACAACTACGAAAAGACTGCGGTCGCAAAGTACAGTTTAATGAAATCTATCAATTCCTGTAATTGGCTTTCGAACAAACTGCAATTACGAACGAGAATCCACGTATGTTTAAATAAAATATTCTGGTGGAGTGTAGCGGTTAAATAAAAGAGGAAATTTGTCACCCAATTATCCACTCATTTTTTTATTGCAAGAAAATATTAATTCAATAGACAAATGCATCGTCATCATTAACTGGGCATAAGGGCCTTGAATTTAAACAGGCTTCTACCTGAGTTAATAATGTTGCACATTCTTTGAATATGAGGTTCGAGTTTCCAATAGATTTTCACAGATGGTATTTTATAGATTTGACACCTGATTCCCACAATCCTCCAAAATGAGGTGGATTCATGTGCCATGAAATGGATTTGTCTGTCAAGTATTCAGCAGCATTTGGCCATGGTTGCTTGATTGCTTGTTGTAATACCTTTTCTAAAATTGATTTGCCGCCAACAACGTTGGTACCACAATCTGAGTAGATTTCCGTGCACAAACCTCTTCTGCTGACAAATCTTTTCAAAGCTGCAACGAACGCATCTCCTGTCATACTAGATACCAACTCGATGTGTATAGCTTTTGTTGCCATACAAATAAAAATGCAAAAGTAAGCCTTTTGATGTAATTTGGCATTTATCAAATTGGACGATTTCATAGTCACATGTCCAGCATAGTCAATTCCAATCCTTGAGAACGCTCTTGTGATATTTACCCTAGCTGGGGGTAAATTGCCCATTAACTGCGTCATAGTTGCTTAGAGTTGTTTCAAGCAGGTAATACATTTATGCAATCGAGTTGTGATACAACGTTTTCAATCCAAAATTCATAGAGGGTTATGTGTTGTACTCAAAACTAATGATGTATTATCAATGTTTCCAAATATATTTTATCAATATATATATCAGTTACATGATGGTCGCGAGGTAGTATAATTGGATGCCTTCTATCAAAGGAAATCAACGCATGATCTAAACGTCCGCCTACTCGTATCAATCCATCTCTGTCAAGTATTGGATTGACCCGTATAAGCTTACACTGTCCGTTGTCGTAGTAGATCATGATATTTCTTTGGAAATGCCGTTTGTTGTACTAACTTGATTATAGTCCTTTTTGCTTGGATATACTCACTACTAGTTAGTACGTTAACCCTTTTATTGTTGGAATTCTTGCAATTATGAATGAACCGTTGGATCATTGCTGTGACACGAATGAGATGTGTGAATGAAGAATATTTTATAAGAATATTGGCTTCTACGTTGATGAGAAAGCTAGTTACAATCGGTGCTTTCTGCTCTAGTGTTGTTGATTCAGTGACTTCGCAATTATTTGGCAACTTATCTTGAGTTTGCTTTAACCATGTGGGGCCATACCACCATGATTAATTGTTACGTAGTTGAGTTGCTGAAATGCCACGTGAGGTCAAATCAGCGGGGTTGTAGACTAAAACAAGGTATCGCCTTGCTTGAATTTTAATATTTGTTGTATTTCTATAACCCGATTTGCAACATAGATTTTCCATTTCGATGGATGATCCTTAATCCACTGTAGTACGATTTGAGAATCTGTCCATGCTGTTATAAGAATGTCTTGTAACTGTATACTTTGTATTACGACCTTAATTTGCCTTGCAAGTAGCAATGAATCATTTAATTCTAAGCGTGTAATCGTTATTGGCTTGAGAGGTGCTACCTTTGTCTTTGCGCTTACCAGATGTGAAGTAGTCTCACCATTGTTGTGTTCTACCCTGAGGTAGATCGCTGCAGCATAGGCTTTAGACGTTGCATCACAAAACCCATGAAGTTGCATACGCAGTCCTATAGAATAATGAATCCACCTTGCGATCCGTTATTGTTCAAAAGCAGTTAAGTGATTTGTAAACTCTGTTCAGCATTTCTGCATGTGTTCTGAGACTGCATCATCCCATGCTGAACCTGTAATTCAAAGGCCTTGCATCAGGATCTTAGCTTCTATCATGACAGGAGCTAACCAACCTATCGGATCATATAACGAGGCTATTTGCGATAATATGATCCGTTTTGTCCATACTGAGGGTGAGATAAGTGGTTTGATTACAAAGGTAAAATAATCTTCTTTAGGAAACAATTTAATTCCTAAGGTTTTGATGGACTCTGTGTCCGAAAATATCCAAGAAATTTTTAATTCTATTTGATCAGATGGAAGATCTTGCAATAATTCGCTAACATTGCTGGCCCATTTCCTCAGGTTGAAGCCAGCTGATGTTGTCATTTGAGTTAATTGTTGTTGCAGTTCCCTTGCTTTAGATAAATCATCAGCGCCAGATAATAGATCGTCTACATAAAAATTATTATAGACTGCCTCCGCTGCTAAAGGCCAAGTGTCCTTTTCATCTGCAGCCAGCCAGTTGTTGTAGAGTCCAAATGGCTAAATACGGGGCTGAGGTGGTCCCAAATGTTACGGTGTTGAGTTGATAATCTTGTAGTACACCTGTTATAGGATTTTTTTAGAAAGTTTTATGTTCTGGCTGCATTTCTATCATGCGATACATTTTCTCAATATCATGACAACCTTGAGCTTCTTCAAATTGAATAATGTGTTGTATAATGTTGGCTGCAATGTTGGTCCCTTTAACAGATGCTGCTTAAGAGATGTGCCATTTGTCGTCTTGGCCGACGCATCAAACATAACACGTAATTCTGTTGTTGATCTGTCTTTGATCACAGCATGATGTGGTATGTAATAATATTGCTTATTAATACGTGGCGGACTTAATTCCTCCATATGTGCTAATTAGATGTACTCATCTAGACAGTTTTCATAATCTCGTTTAAATTCAGGTTTTCTTGAAAATTGGTTTTGAAGATTCGCAAAACATTCAATGGCTTGCTGTCTAGAGTCACCTTATCCTGGTGTTGTATTATTTATAAATTGCAATTTGACCTGATATCTTCCTGATTCTAAACGAATGCAAGTGTCTTGAAAGATATCTTAACAGCTTTGTTCTTCCTGGGATAGAATCGGTTTTGTAGACACTTCTTCTGTTTCCCAGAATTGAGTTGAGTGTCTAAAACATCTATAATAGCCATGAATGTTTTTGTTGAATGGTGATCTACTACATCTTCGGTTGTTGCAATTAGTATCCAACCGAAAGTTGTCTTAATTGCTGTTGGACCCCGATTGGAATCTTCTACAATACCTTCTTGTACTATCCTAGCATACACCTTGGCACCTAATAGTGCATCTATTCTGCCAGGCTTCCAGTAAGTGGGATCTGCTAGTTATAATTTGTCCAAGTGTTGAAAACTTTTTCCTGTAATGGACTTTGTTGGTAAATTATCAGTGATTTTGTTGATGATGAGGAAGTTATCTTCTATTGCTGTCTTATTTGACCCACAAGATTGTAACAAAAGCTTCGTTTGCTTGTTCAAGTTACTCATTGGGCTTTTGTTCAACCCTGTTACAACTACCGATGTTGCCTTGTAATCGGTTTGTAACCTGTGGCATGCAGACTGTGCTATGAATGAACACTCTGATCCAGAATCAATGAGACATCGCAATATTTCTAGTTTTCCTTTTGCTCCTTGAGCTTTCACCAACGCTGTTGATAATAATGCTGATGATCGCTCCCTATTCAAATAGGTCTGAGTGATCCGTGATCCTTCAGTGCTCTGTATGTCGTTTGACTTGACTTCTGTGCAATCCTTATTATCGCTGCTGTGTTGTTGATGTCGATTTGACTTGACTTCGACTTCAACAGATTTAGAATGCAGATAGTTGCATCTCCACCCTAAGTTTGTAACCTGTTTGCAGATACATCTTGGTGTAACCTGTTTGCATTTACATCCTCATGAATTGTGGTATGATGTCTTTGTTTGCACTTAAGACATCGATGACGACTTAAGTAATCTTTAAGTGAATGTTTCTTGGACAAACAATTATAGCAGTAGCCATTTGACTTGATGAACCACTTTCTAACTTTGATGTCCATTTTCAGATACTTCTTGCAGTTTTGAAGAAGATGCTTGTCATTACACGCTGAACATTTCATGTTCACTACATATAATGGCTTTGTTGATTCAACTACATGGTATTTCTTGGTCGTAGTTGGTTTGGATACACTTTTGGCATGAGTTGTCTTGGGCGCCAGTGTATCCGTAAGTGCTTCTAATATTTTCAAACGATTGTCTAGGAACAAGCTGAACTGTTTATAATTCGGAAGCTCTTGTTATGTTCCTTGATGTTCTCCTATAAGCTCAGCGCTATGAAGGGCAGTTTTTGTACTATTAAATAAATAAGTAGCACATCCCATGCTGATGTGTCTACTTGTAAGCTACTTAGTTGTTGTAAGCATTCCTCTGTAGTGTCGATTAAGAATTTTAAACCAGCTGCTGTCTCTGTGCTTAATTATGCTTGATTTGTCAATATCTTCAGTTGATGATTGACCAAAATCTTTTTGTTTTCGTACCTTGCCTTTAACTTGTTCCAGGCAGGAAAATAGTCCTCATTTCTTATAGGAGTATGCCGTAGTAGTTTTTCCGCATCTCCTAATAAAGAACCTTTCAAATAATACAGTTTTTGAACGCCTTTCAAACTTGTGTTATTGTGTACTACAGCGACGTAAAGATCATGAAAAGAGCGCCACCCATCATAATCGCCATTATATTTTGGTAAGGTGATTTTAGGAAAAATATTTTGTTGTTGTTCCACACGTCTTTGTTGTGTTAACAAAAGTGTGGAATCTGTCGGCTGTGGCGTTGGATTGATTGCATCATATAGTTTACCTATATAAATGCAATATTTCGTTTCTAAATTACTACATGTGTCATCAGAAATATGTTTAAGCGTGCCTTTCGGTGAGGTTTCAAGAATATATTCTTTGATTAATTGATCGATCTGATTATCCCATTATCAATAGATTTGATCAGACGAATTCTTATCGCCTGCTCCTTGTTTAATAACCTCTTTACTTCTGTCATTATTAATTGAAATTAATTTCGAGTGAAGAAATGAAAATAAAGATAAATAAATCTTATTTTACTACGCTAACTGAATGAACCAATCAACTAATTAATTCTGAAATTTCTTGCCTATAAACGTAGATTACTAAATTATGATATTCTTGCGTATAAACGTAGATCAATAAATTAAGTGAGTAGAGCGACTCCTGGATGGAACCACCAAAATGTTTTACCACCGCTGATGTGTCAATTTCAATAATTGACAACTACAAAAGACTGCGCTCGCAATGTACAGTTTAATGAAATCTGTCAATTCCTATAATTGACTTTCGAACAAACTGCAATTACGAACGAGAATCCACGTATGCTGAAATAAAATATTCTGGTGGAGTGTAGCGATTTAATAAAAGAGGAAATTTGTCACTCAATTGTTCACTCAATTTATTATTGCAAGAAAATATTAATTCAATAGATAAATGTTAATATTATGCTAATCTAAATTAAGTCTTTCCACTTGTAAACATTACTTCTAGCTTACATGTGTACGTTTATAAACTTCAATTTTAGTTCAATGATTTAAACTATGTTTATATGTATGTAACAAATAAAGGAAACTTAAATATGCAAAAATTAGGTATTACTAGAATTTATCTTTTCAACTATGACAAATTTTGCTATTTTAACATTTAATCAATTACGGGTACAATATTTCTCCCTTTAAAATATCTAATTACGTGAATTTCTAATGGTTGAAAGTCAAAAGGTGATTTAAACTCAATGTAGATCTAGTTTCCAATTATTATGTTGTGTAAAACCGACCTAATGATATATTTTTTACACGATAAATAATTGCTTGAAATTTCGATTTAATTGAGTTAAATAATTAAAAGAAAAACTTAAACTGCTGAAAGGAAGAAATTAGTTAATGAGCACCCAATCGTTCTTGTTAATTTCATACTTGTGTGTGTGTGACCAACACCTGGCATGTAAACACAATGAAATTTAACGCGAATTGAGAAAAAATGCATAATGCGAGAATTTACCTGTAATATGATTTAAGAATTTGTTCCGAATAATTTCACACACAAAGTTAATAAAAACTCCTTGCTGCTTCACTAATGGCCTTGTAGGCAATGCTTCTGAAGTTCCTTGCTGAAAATTCTATTTCTTTTTCTTGATGATGACACTTGAAAATTGCAAAAAAGTGGGAGGAATGCTATTGCATGTGCTCGCACGTTGACAACTTTGAAAAATAAGAAGGAAGAATGAAGAATGAACCTCCTTTTTATAGAGAATTTTGTTCCGATTTTGTATCCATACAAATTAATTCTTGAATTTTCAAGCTTTCTTTGACTACAATATGTGATTTCGTTGTAGTCATTTGATGTCAAATTAAAAATAGCATTTTTTGACGTCTTTTCCATAGAAATCAGTTTTAATTTCGAGGAATTATGATAAGTTTTCCTAAATCTTGCCATAACTTATCGTTTCGCCATCTTTGATGTCAATTTACAAAATTCCTCTCATAATTCATTTTTGTTCATCTTCAACCTCGTCCCCACCTTTGTGTCTCTTTCACACTCATTGGTGTAAGGGTAATTTCGATAATTTGCGATTATTCCGTAAACCGGGGAAAATATCGGGACGCGAACGCGCCTATTAGATTCTACGTCTCGTTTTACCCCGGGATGACTGTTTAAACGTCGCGACAATATGAAGTTCGCCGGTATATTTATATTCGTAATGTCAGCCGCACGCGAGTTTTATTTTTAGTGAATTTTTTGTGTTAAAGTGTATTTTAGTTATTTTAGGAATGATCATCGTGGGAAATGTGTCTCATAACACTGGTTGGTACGTGATTTTATTTCATTTATATGTAGTTTTATGTGAAAGTCCCACCTTTTCCAATACCGTGTTTACCTGTCAGGGTGAGTTTTTGTTTGGAAAATTCTCATCTCAGGTATTCGCGAATGCATTGAAAAGGTGTTTATAGTATACGCTAACGTGGGCACTTGAAATACCTTTATGTTCTATGGTGCTGAACATAAGGTTTATTGCGTTTTTTTGTGTTGTTGTTTGCATGCATTGTATGGTGCTATGTATGTAAACAGAATTTGTTGTGTATGTTTATTTCTTTATTTAATTCTGTAAATTCACTAGTTAATTCATTTTGTTTATTCACGTCGTCGTGGGACTTTTGCATCTGTGTTTTCCCAGATGCCGATGGGATTTTGCAATTTGAATTCAATCAAATTTTTCTTTGCTTTTTAGGTTGGTCGAACATTCTCACCCCTGTTGAATATCCATGTTCAACCGTTTTTTGTTTTGACGTATACCTCGTTTATTGTATTTGAAGAATCGTTGTTTGCCATCAGCACGTACTCGTAGACGTACCTGGTAGCGATCTGGTAAGTTAATTGTCTTCTCCTTATTTTTCACATTTTTGAATGTCGTAAAAATTAGTTCTCTTGATCACTTCTTTTGGTAGGAAGTTGTCTACCTTTTCTCGGGTTGTAATCCATTGAAACGAATTCTCGATTCTCATCTCAACTTCTTTGATAGGGGTAGTGAGCAGGAGTCTCTGAAGGTCGTTGACCTGAGCGCCATTAATGATTGGAGGCTCGTTCAGGACTGGTCTCGTCTGCGGAGTATCTGCTTCCAAGGACAGGTATGGTTTGGTCGTTCTGCATGGACCCTGATTGCTAGTCGTCGATAAAGCAGCTGTTCCTTGATCACCTGGTTTCGAATCTGCAGTGGCCTCCACGATGTCGGACCATAAGCTCTTAAACTCACTTACGTCATATGCAGGAGCGTTGATAGGGCTTCCAGGCAATGAAAAATTGAAAGTTAGGTCGTCATAGATATCTAAAATATCTTGGTCAACTGTGAGTTCAGACATCTGTAAATAAAAACTAATAAGTGAATGTTTTTTTGTTTTAGGGGGACAACACAACATTTGAAAAGTGCGTTAGTTTTACACATATTTGTTAATTAGTTTGAAGGTAACCTACAAATTTTATTCATAGGTCTGACGAATTTATTTGTCCGTGTCCTGATTCGAACTACGCGAACTAGTCCATCGAGTCCTGGATGGACTTCTTCAATGACACCTAATGGCTAGTTGTTGGTGCAGCATTATCAACTTACAATAAAACCACATCTCGTTTAGAGATGTTAGGTTCTAGTTGAAACCATTTTGGTCTATTCTGAAGTTGGTTTAAATAATCTTTACAGCAATGGTTCCCGAACTTTTGTACCATGAGTTGCACATTTTTCCATCGACTGGAGTGAGTTACGTTGTCCATATTGAGATTTGGCGCTGGAATGGCGTTAAGCGATTGTCCTACTAAAAATGTCCAGGAGTCAGAACAAATTGATCACGTGGATCATTGTTAACTGGGCATAAGGGCCTTGAATTTAAGCAGGCTTCTACCTGAGTTAATAATGTTGCACATTCCTCGAATATTAGGTTCGAGCTATCAATAGATTCTCGCAGATGGGATTTTATAGATTTGACACCTGAATCCCACAATACTCCAACATGAGGAGCTGCTGGTGGATTCATGTGCCATAAAATGGATTTGTCTGCCAAGTATTCAGCAGCATTTGGCCATGCTTGCTTGATTGCTTGTTGTTATACCTTTTCTAAAATTGATTTGCCGCCAACGAAGTTGGTACCACAATCTGAGTAGATTTCCGTACACAAACCTCTTCTGCTGAAAAATCTTTTCAAAACTGCAACGAACGCATCTGCTGTCATACTAGATACCAACTCGATGTGTATAGCTTTCGTTGCCATACAAATAAAAATGCAAAAGTATGCCTTTTGTTGTAATTTGGCATGTCTCAAATGGAACGATTTCATAGTCACAGGTCCAGCATAGTCAATTCCAATCCTTGAGAACGCTCTTGTGATATTTACCCTAGCTGGGGGTAAGTTGCCCATTAGCTGCGTCATAGTTGCTTAGCGTTGTTTAAGGCAGGTAATACATTTACGCAATCGAGTTGTAATACCACGTCTTCAATCCAAAATCCATACAGAGTTACGTGTTGTACTCAAAACTAATGATGTACTATCAATGTTTCCAAATATATTTTATCAATATATATATCAGTTACATGATGGTCGCGAGGTAGTATAATTGGATGCCTTCTATCAAAGGAAATCAACGCATGATCTAAACGTCCGCCTACTCGGATCAATCCATCTCTGTCAAGTATTGGATTGACCCGTATAAGCTTACACTGTCCGTTGTCGTAGTAGATCATGATATTTCTTTGGAAATGCCGTTTGTTGTACTAACTTGATTATAGTCCTTTGCGCTTGGATATACTCACTACTAGTTAGTACGTTAACCCTTTTATTGTTGGGATTCATGCAATTATGAATGAACCGTTGGATCATTGCTGTGACACGAATGAGACGTGTGAACGAAGAATATTTTATAAGAATAATGTCTTCTACGTTGATGAGAAAGCTAGTTACAATCGGTGCTTTCTGCTCTAGTGTTGTTGATTCAGTGACTTCGCAATTATTTGGCACATTATCTTGAGTTTGCTTTAACCATGTGGGACCGTACCAACACGATTCATTGTTACGTAGTTGAGTTGCTGAAATGCCACGTGACGCCAAATCAGTGTGGTTGTGCACTGATGGAACGTGTCGCCATTGCTTGAATTTTAATATTTCTTGTATTTCTATAACCCGATTTGCAACATAGATTTTCCATTTGCATGGATGATCCTTAATCCACTGTAGTATGTATTGAGAATCTGTCCATGCTGTTATAAGAATATCTTGTAACTACATGCTTTGTATTACAGACTTAATTAGCCGTGCGAGTAGTAATGAACCATTTAACTCTAAGCGTGGAGAGTTGCTGCCTTTGTCTTTGGGGTTACAAGACGTGAAGTAATCTCACCATTGTTGTGTTCTACCCTGAGGTAGATCGCTGCTGCATAGGCTTTAGACGATGCATCACAAAACCCATGAAGTTGCATACGCAGTCCTGTAGAATAATGAATCCAACTTGGTATCCGTTATTGTTCAAAAGTGATTTGTAAACTCTGTCCAGCATTTCCGCATGTGTTCTGGGACTGCATCATCCCATGCTGAACCTGTAATTCAAAGGCCTTGCATCAGGATCTTAGCTTCTATCATGACAGTTCTAGTTGCAAGCTGTTTTGAAAAGCTTTTCTTGTACTTGACTAGTACATGTGCTGGCGTGCTGATCATGCAGCCTGTGACTATGGCAGCTTGTTGGCATGCCCCAGTGGCGTGGTTACTTGAACTTAAGTTCAAGTTTTAATTAAATAACCCAGTGGCGGGCAAAAATAATTTAATTCGGTTTCAAATTTGTGACTTTGTTACACAATTTTGAAAAATAAGAAGGAAGAATGAAGAATGAACCCCCTTTTTATAGAGAATTTTGTCCCGATTTTGTATCCATAAAAATTAATTCTTGAATTTTCAGGCTTAATTTGACTACAATATGTGATTTCGTTGTAGTCATTTGATGTCAAATTAAAAATTGCATTTTTTGATATCTTTCCCATAGAAATCAGTTTTAATTTCGAGGAATTATGATAAGTTTTCCTAAATCTTGCCATAACTTATCGTTTCGCCATCTTTGATGCCAATTTACAAAATTCCTCTCATAATTCATTTTTGTTCATCTTCAAATTTTTCTTTGCTTTTTAGGTTGGTCGAACACGGTCAGAGTCACTTTTCAAGAGTAGCATAATGACCATGTTTTAAAAATATTACACCACGTCTTTTATATCAATCCTGGCGTTCTTCTTAGGTGAAAAGCCTCACCATTTAGCTAATACTTTATTTCCGCGTCTTTTTAAATCTTTTTCTACAAGATAAAGATCAGGATGTTTGACTGAAGCCAGCTCAAGCTCATAACACTTTCCCTGAATCACATTTTGTTCTTATTATATTCCTCGAGAACATAGCTCGTTGGAAATGTTCTCTCGACTTTATTTATAACAAATATTTCGGTAGACCAATTAGGGATAGCCTTTTTCAAATACATGCTTATGCTTACTTATTCGAACAAAATCACCTACTTTATATTTCGGTTTGCATTTTACCTTTGGATATTTATACACAGTCGACAATAAACATTTCTCGTTGCGTGGGCCAATATCTACAGGCTGCATTTTAATAGTACGATGCTTTGTTGTATTATACGCTTCTGTTAACTTAGTTATCATACTAATCCACGGATAATTTCTGTTCATACTGAATTCAGTCCACATCATGCCTTTTAACGTTCTGTTAAACCTTTCTACAATTGAAGTGGAATAATGGTTAATATCATAGCGATTCATATGCTGTCGAAACAGTTTATTAAAAAAACTCCTTTCCATCATCTGTTTGTAAATTTCTTGGAATGCGACCTCGATTAAAAAGAGACTGCATCGCTTTAACAACTTCTGATGCCTTTTTACTTTTAATGGGTGAGGCCCATGCATACCTTGAAAACGTATGAGTTACAGTCAGAAAAAAACGAAAGCCTTGGTTTTCTGAAGAGTACGAACCCATATCGACCAAATCTGACTACCACAAATCATCAGTACACTCTGTCGCTTAAAGTTTTTGCGACTGTCTTCTACTCATTTTACCGAATGTATAAATACAACCCAATGAATTACAGTTTCATAAAATATTTTAAAAACTGCAACGATCAAGTTGAATCATCCGTTTACAATGATGGTTGCTGGACCTTCAGGCTACGGAAAAACAACATGTATAAAAAACCTTCTCAATTTTTAACAAGTTCGCAAATAACAAGAATTATCTGGTGTAATACAGCACATGAGGCTCTGCCCTCAGGTACTACATTCACTAATATCGAAGTTATTGATAGTATTCCTGAAGAGTCTGTAAATTATTCACAGGAACCTACATCAATTTTTTGGACGATATGATGTTAAATGCTTTTAGCAGACAAGTATGTGAAAAGGATCACACCATCGTCATCTCTCATCAATCCTTGTAACAAAAAATGTATTTCATCAAGGTAAGTTTTGCCGAGACATATCACTTAACTGTATATACCTCGTTGTGTTTAAAAACCCTCGAGATAAGCTCCAGTTTATTCATTTAGCGAGGCAGATTTATCCAGAAAATAGTTCAGAGCTGCTAAAATTATATAAAGAAATTACCCAGCGGCCACATGGATATTTACTAATAGATTCCACTCAAGATATCAACGAGGTGTTAAGATTCCGTATTGATATTTTTAACAAGACATTTACAATTTGTTTCTGTCCGCCTTTACTCAGTAAAAATGGTGTCATGAATGACATACAGGGTGATACTCATCAAGATATCTTCCGGTATACCACGCGATTCCTTGAGGTAAGCTGATCAAAAAAGCAGCAATTCTCAAGTGTACCGAACGTTGCTTGTAGATATAAAAGATAATGACTTTTACGTATGCCTTTTAAGTAACAATTCCATGCAGTTTTACCCCGAAAATACGCTATTAGATTTTATAAATGCACTACCTAGAACATGCAATTTTACCGATAACTGGTGTGTTGGAATAACTGAAATTTCATTGCTATACTATGCCATAAAAGGAGGAGTCAAACGAAATACAACTGAAGAAGTAAATCAGAGTACTGTTAATAGTGCAAGGCGTGTATAATCATGCATCATTAAAGCATGTAACTGCATATAAATCATATGTACATCTTCCTAATATTAATAGTAATAAGAAACCAGAATTGCAGCTAAAGTTTGTAAATCATTTCAAAAGGTAAAACTCGGAGTTCAATTAACTCCTCGAATAAACAAAAATTAAAACATAAATTATATACATACAGATTTGTATGTAATCATTTTCGTGTGAATCATTCATACCTCGTCATAAATGGAGTAAAAGAAAAGCGCATCAAATTACAGCGCGAGCAGAAAGTAAATTATGTATATAGAGTGCACCAAATTTCACAATAGCAACAAAGAACATGTTACTCACATGAGGTCACCGTTCTTTCATTATTATACATATGATTACATCGATTGTAGGTAGCATTAGGAAATTAATGTAGATTCAACGGTGCTAACATATACACCAACAAATATGAAAGAAAGAATTACATGAACAAGAATGGGAAGTATAACAAGAACTACAATAGCAGCCATTATAGACATGAGAATAACAATTACAAGAATAGATATGGAAATAATAGCAGAAACAATAACAACAGTTATAATAGCAGCAGGTATAGCGATAACCATAATGGATACAATAAGGGTTACAATAATAAATGGGACAGAGAATCGGAGCCGGGGGAAACATACTAAGAAGATAACACACCTAAAACAAAGAGACAATTGCACAAACTACATAAATATGTATACAAAAGAAAGCAAGTACCCGATGAAATTTTTAATTGACACAGGGGCAGATATATCAATACTGAAAAGTAACCTAGTAGAAAATAAAAAAATAGATATAGACGAATCGTAAATAAATGGAATTACTAATAAGACAAAAACTACGCCACGGAGTTACAGAATTGGAATTGTCAATAGAAGATATCATCATAACACATGAATTCCATATAAAATAAACTTAACCACGAATGGGGTGTTAGGGCGTGATTTTCTGTTTAAGTATCATTGTAATATAGATTACGAAACATGCGCATTAACTATAAGATCAAACATGAGGGATATAAGCTGATATTGAGATAAACAAAGACAGTCTGATCTGTGAAAAAGAAATGAGAAACGGGATTTTTGTAGCAAATGCGGTAATACCGTTAAAAGGCAGAAAACACATAAGGGTTTCAAACACAAGGCAACCACTCAAGAATTATCATGTTGGAATAGAATCAATTAAGGATTGCAATATTCCTTATTATAATAAAGCCAAAATGAACACCAATGCAGATGCATTATCAAGAATTAAACTAGAATCCAAGGACTTAATAGCAATGTAATTACAAGAAACAAAATATGCAGTATTATAATAAAGAGGGCAAAAGTAGTGAGAACTGTGCGAGAACCTTAATTTCAAACAAGAAGCCTGATCACCTTTACGTTTGGAACAGTACGTCAATATCTGACATAAGGTACATTAAAAAACTCGAGTTAACATTTAAAGATAAAAAATGTGCGCAACTTAAGACACACAATAATAACAGAAAACTGCATGAATATAAAGAGTTGGAAATAGAAATCTCGAAAGATAAAATAATTGCAGAGTGTAATGATAAATCTGTACCAGAGTTAAAATTGGTTCTGAGGAAGTTACTACTCAAAATAAGCAATGTGAATATAGATAAATTAGCGCTAGAAAATAATCATGAATTATTTGATATTATCGATGTCGAAAAATTATGAAATATATTGAAGGAATTCCAAACAGAAACGGAACATTGTATTGATATTATTTTATATACACCTCCTAAAAGAATAATAGAAAAAGATGTAATGCACAGATTGATAGAAGAATACCATAACTCACTAATCGGTGGACACTGCGGCATAAGATGATGCATTGCTAGATTAAAACAAAAATACACTTGGAAAATATGAATAAAATGGTAAAAGAACACGTAAATAATTGTAAGGAATGCTCAAGAACAAAAATCACAAAACACACCAAAGAGAGATACCTAATTACTGATACACCAAGCTCATCTTTCGAAACAATCTCAATAGAAACGGTTGCACCACTTCGACCATCTGGAAACTTCAGATATGCTCTAACTCTGCAATGTGAGCTAACTAAGTTTATAGAAGCATTCCCAATAGAAATCAAACATGCAAGGACAGTGGCGAAAACCATAGTAGAAAAATTCAGTTGAAATATGGATGTTTTAAAAAACTCATAACCGATATGGGTACAGAATTTTGTAATCAGCTAATGAGCAACCTGTGTGATCTTTTAAAAATACGAAAAGCAACATCAGCCCAATTTCATCATGATACCCTAGGTTCAATCGAGAGAAACCATTGAGTTTTAAATGACTATATAATGACGATTTCCGAGCAAGAAAATTGGACTGAGATATTACCCTATTATATTTACAGCTATAATACCACGCCACATACTACTACAAACTATACACCTTTTGAGCTAGTTTTTGGAAAGCTAAATTCATTACCATGTGAGATTTTAAATAATAATACAAAAATATACAATATTGGCGATTATATCATTGAGTTAATAATAAAATTGCAATTTGTACAGAACAATGCAAACGAATGTTTGCTAAAAGAAAAACAACAAAGAATAGATAAACAGAAAACTGTAAATGAAGCTAACTTTAAAATGGATGATTACATACCTATATATAAAAGTAGGTAATAAAGCGAAATTACAGCAACCATGTAAAGGACCGTAAAGAATAATTAGGCAGGATAATGTAAATAGTTATGTAGATATAAATGAAAAAGAAACTAAAGTACACAATAACAATATGAAATTATGTAAACATAAAACTTAGATAGCTGCATAGCAAAGTAATTAAAAGTAGTCAATAGATATTGAAATATGTAATAAAGTATCATAACGAAAGTAGAGTGATCCAATGTGCATCAACAAGTAATGTAATTTTACTTTCTTCAGAGAAATTAAAATTACATCAATCTCTTAAGGATGGGGATGTAATGCATCTGTAATCATGCATCATTAAAGTATATAATTGCATATAAATCTTATGCACATCTCTCTAAGAGAAATTAGAAACCAAGATTGCAGCTACAGTTTGCAAACCATTTCAAAAGGTAAAATTCGAAGTTCAATTAACTCCTCGAACAAACAAAAATGGAAACATAAATTACAGACATACAGATTTGTATGTAATCATTTTTGTGTGAATCATTCATACCTCGTTATGAATGTTATGAATGACGTTAAAGAAAAGAGCATCAAATTGCAGCGCGAGCAGAAAGTAAATTATGTATGTACAGTGCACCAAATTTCACAATAGTAACAAAGAACATGTTACTCACTTGTGGTCACCGTTCTTTCATTATTATACATATGATAAGGTGGGAAAATATTTATCGATTGTAGGTAGCATTTGGAACTTAATGTAGATTGCTTACTTAGCAATAATTAACGATTATAAATAACGATTGAGAAAGGAAGTAAGATTAAAGAATTGAGCATGGTAAACTCTTAAGTGTTATTCTTCAGAAGCCAGCGGCAATTACCCAGGCGCTTTCATTCCTAAAGATGTAGAGCCTTCTTAGCCAGATATCTTCTTCATAAAGATATTGATGCACCCCAGCCAAATATTAATTAAGGATTGAGGCATTCAGCCAGATCCATAGGTAATTTTCATTTCTTTGCTTTTCACGAATATTGAGGCGACACGCCATATATTCGGCATAGTAATTGAAGAAATTAGTCATGAGCAGAATATTGAACATCGGCGAATACGCCATTCCATTGGCAACCAGCATTCACTCAAACATAACACGTGATGCATCTAATCCGTTGAAAGAAATAAGAGAGAAGCATAGAAAAGAAGTCAAGTCACTTAGCATCAAAATAAATGAAACCGTTAAACTTTAGTGAACTAAAGAGAATCTTGAGCAATCTAGTTACAGAGGAGGACAAGTAAATTTTTCTGCATTCCTTTGAACATTTCATAACGCTATTTCACCATCGTGATATACCATGTACTTGGATGATGTTAAGAAAAAAATGTGGGATCGGTTAGAAACCGACTTTTTTGATGGTGTCATACCTGAAGTAAGCTACAAACAGGATCCAGACGAGTCTACATTACACATATATCAGTTTAAAAGGGCTTCAGAAAATGTTGTTTTAAAATATATAAACTATGAGTCAGTTGAAGCCTTTGTTGATGACGTATGAGTCAGTTGAAGCCTTTGTTGATGACGTATGTGGACAAATTCCTAGACAGAAGAGAAAGTATGCTATCATACAAGATTCAAAAGAGCTCGTGAGATAGAAAAAAATACTGGTGGCAAAAGGAAACATGATGTATATGAACTGCGGTTGGAAGATTTGGGAGTCAAAATCACAATAAAAAAACCACTACCATCTCATCTTAATGTTAGAGATCTTATTACGCTTTTTATATCAAATGTAGACTTTGATGATCAAACTCCTAGTGAAGAAGAAAAATAAAAGATAATTATTCAAATTAAGGATACGATTTTTAACATCTTAAGTAGATTGAATAAAGATTCGATTAATGCTAAACCGTCCGAACAGCGAAAAATTATTAAAGGTAGCAATATTTTAGATGTTCCATACGAAAAGCAAAGTTCCTGTGAATATTTAACTACACCTGTGCCTATTGATACTAATATAGACAACCTGTCCAACTTCTTTACGGACATGTCTCTCCAAACACCTGAAAACAAGCGTGAGCCTGATGCCATATTGTCAGAAATAAAATAATATGCATATGTCAATAACAGCCACACTTAATAGACTGGAAAGATCAGTTATGGACTTGGCACTAAGGTTATTGCAAGAGTCTCAGAAATCAGCAAAGGACTGTTATGAAAAATATATAATTTATGTCTACACTGATATTATTCAGCCAAGAGTTATAGGTGATCAGTTAGTACGATACTTACGTATAATACCTTTTAAGGTTTGGGATATTTTTTTAAGGAAACTCCGATCTTTGAATTAACCTTTTTTAATGTTCACTCAACGTTTCGGGTCTTGTTTAGTACCCTTCTTCAGGAGTTAGCTAAATTAGAGTATAAGATAGTATTGTGTACAATTAAAATATTTGATGTTCTCACCTCTGTTTTTGGTATGATGAAAAATTGTTTTAAAAAATGTTATTGAGACATATTTCACAGAAAAATACACATTAAAAATATGATAAAAACGTTAACTAAGCATATAAATAAATAAATAATTTAAACAAAATGAATAAATAAATAAATAAATAATTTAAACAAATAAATAAGTGAAAAGTAAATGACCGTTTTATTTAAGGGATCACAGATGAATGGTGTGCGGAGTTCAGAAACACGTAAAATGGTAATACACGAAATACAACGCCACATGAAAAACCACAAAGCCAATAAAATAGAAACATTCCTACAACACTGCGAAAAAACCACGAAGAAATTTTTCAATGAAAACCCACATCTATACAAGGTAAAATCAGACAAGGCAATATGACTGTAATTATGCAAAAACAAGAAAATGGAATCCATGATAAATGACGAATGTACTTATACACACCTAGAAAATGACCCAACCACAGTATACCAAAATAGAAACAATAAACTAGTTCTTACCATGGCTAAATAACACTACATAAATAAAATCCAAAAGAGAAATCTCTCCATGGATACAGCCACATGCCCCCGTCTATACGGTCTCCCAAAAATAAACAAAGACGGCATACCCATGAGACCAATAATTACAACAATTAATAGCCCTAGTTACAATCTCTCAAAATATATATGCAATATACTGCAGCAAATAAATCACAGTACGCACAATATAAAAAATACATATGATATGAAAATTTTTCTAGATAGTGTAACACTAAAACCGAATGATCATCTTATCTCATTAGACGTGGAATCTCTCTATGCAAATGTTGACACAGAACTAATATTAAAGATAATTGACAATCACAGGCACCTAATAGAAGAAATTACACCAATAGACATAGTTCTTTTTAAAGAAATAATTTAATTTTGTGTTATAGACTGCAATTACTTCAAATACAATAATAAAATGTACAGACAAAAGTATGGACTTGCTATGGGAAACCCCCTATCTGGCATTCTAGGTGAAATGGCGCTTGATTACGTGATGGAAGAAGCATTAAAAAATCCTACATAAAACCGACATTTATAAAAAAGTACGTAGATGACATTATCTGCGCTATACCAAAATGCTCCGAAATAGAATTCACAGACACATTCAATAGCATCCACAATAGGTTAAAATTCACCATCGAAAAGGAGAATAATAAAACAATCCCATTCTTGGACATCCGCTTAATCAGAACAAACAACAATAAAATAATAACAGACTGGTACTGTAAACCCTGTAGTTCAAACCGGATACTGAACTATTTCTCCAATCACCCACAAAAAACAAAAATTAACACAGCTCAATCATTCATAAATAAAATATTTAAAATAAATAATCGGCAATTCACACAGAAAAACATAAAAATCTACATGAATGTAGATGTGGCATGCTTCTTTGAATTCGCGTTTTGCTTTGTTTTTCTCTATGTTTATAATTGTTGCGGTATCAAATGCGAATACGTGTCCGGTTTTTATTGTATGGGATGCTAATGCAGATCGTGGTGTTTTCTTGGTTATGTACGTTTTGTGCTGTGATAGCCTGGTTCTGAGTTTTTTCGATGTTTGTCCTATATATGCTGTAGTGCAGTTTTCACATGGTACTTTGTAGGCAACATTATTGGCTTCTTACGTGGGTATAGGGTCCTTTAATTTTGAGTAGCATCTATTGAGTTGCGTTATAGGTTTGAATGCCATTTTTATTTTATTATTGTTATTTTGAATTATCCTGGCGAATTTTAGGGATAATGGATGTATATATGAGATGGATCTGTATATTGGGGTTGTGTTGTCTAATGTTATTATGTTGCTAATCGTTCTATTATGTTGGGTGTTATAATAATGAGTATTCCTTGTTGCTTTCTTGATTAATGTGTCTACTGTGTGTTGTGGATAGTTGTTTTTCGTCAGAATGTCTGTTGCAATTTTTATGTTTTTCTGTGTGAATTGCCGATTATTTATTTTAAATATTTTATTTATGAATGATTGAGCTGTGTTAATTTTTGTTTTTTGTGGGTGATTGGAGAAATAGTTCAGTATCCGGTTTGAACTACAGGGTTTACAGTACCAGTCTGTTATTATTTTATTGTTGTTTGTTCTGATTAAGCGGATGTCCAAGAATGGGATTGTTTTATTATTCTCCTTTTCGATGGTGAATTTTAACCTATTGTGGATGCTATTGAATGTGTCTGTGAATTCTATTTCGGAGCATTTTGGTATAGCGCAGATAATGTCATCTACGTACTTTTTTATAAATGTCGGTTTTATGTAGGATTTTTTAATGCTTCTTCCATCACGTAATCAAGCGCCATTTCACCTAGAATGCCAGATAGGGGGTTTCCCATAGCAAGTCCATACTTTTGTCTGTACATTTTATTATTGTATTTGAAGTAATTGCAGTCTATAACACAAAATTTAATTATTTCTTTAAAAAGAACTATGTCTATTGGTGTAATTACTTCTATTAGGTGCCACTGATTGTCAATTATCTTTAATATTAGTTCTGTGTCAACATTTGCATAGAGAGATTCCACGTCTAATGAGATAAGATGATCATTCGGTTTTAGTGTTACACTATCTAGAAAAATTTTCATATCATATGTATTTTTTATATTGTGCGTACTGTGATTTATTTGCTGCAGTATATTCCATATATATTTTGAGAGATTGTAACTAGGGCTATTAATTGTTGTAATTATTGGTCTCATGGGTATGCCGTCTTTGTGTATTTTTGGGAGACCGTATAGACGGGGGCATGTGGCTGTATCCATGGAGAGATTTCTCTTTTGGATTTTATTTATGTAGTGTTTTTTAGCCATGGTAAGAACTAGTTTATTGTTTCTATTTTTGTATACTGTGGTTGGGTCATTTTCTAGGTGTGTATAAGTACATTCGTCATTTATCATGGATTCCATTTTCTTGTTTTTGCATAATTACAGTCATATTGCCCTTGCCTGATTTTACCTTGTATAGATGTGGGTTTTCATTGAAAAATTTCTTCGTGGTTTTTTCGCAGTGTTGTAGGAATGTTTCTATTTTATTGGCTTTGTGGTTTTTCATGTGGCGTTGTATTTCGTGTATTACCATTTTACGTGTTTCTGAACTCCGCACACCATTCATCTGTGATCCCTTAAATAAAACAGTCATTTACTTTTCACTTATTTATTTGTTTAAATTATTTATTTATTCATTTTGTTTAAATTATTTATTTGTTTATATGCTTAGTTAACGTTTTTATCATTTTTAAAATGTGTATTTTTCTGTGAAATATGTCTCAGTAACATTTTTTAAAACAATTTTTCATCATACCAAAAACAGAGGTGAGAACATCAAATATTTTAATTGTACACAATACTATCTTATACTCTAATTTAGCTAACTCCTGAAGAAGGGTACTAAACAAGACCCGAAACGTTGAGTGAACAATAAAAAAGTTTAATCCAAAGATCGGAGTTTCCTTAAAAAAATATCCCAAACCTTACATCATAGACCCGATCAAAAGCATAACCAGCTGGAAAACACCACTCAGCTGTAAGCCATCAATACCGTTTAAAAAATGTGAAAGTAAAATAAGATTTCAACACGTAGATTACTGTCCTCTTGAAAACACGTTTATCGAAAGTATTTCTATAAAAATAACTAATCAGCAAGGGGAGTTAATTGATTTCAAACCAGGCTATATTCCATTTTAAAAGAAAATAAACTACAAATACTCATCCAACAAACAATTTAACATATTAGGGGTATTCACTCTTTAATGTATCAGTGTAACCGATGTAAAAATACAACAAGAATTTACAAAAAAGAGTGAACACACCCTTTAGCCTTTAGCTTACTTCGAAATGTAACAGGGTGATAAAATGGCCCCGTAGGAGCTCTCCCGGCCCCGGAAAAAATTGAAAAAATCCTCAAGATTCCCAGGAGCCATAGTAATTATAGAAAAAAAGAATTATGAAGATCCGGTTAAAAATAGCTGAGATGAAATCAAAAGTATCTAAACAGAATGACTTAAATTAATGAAATGCCGGTTTTTCATGGCGTTTTCTGACCGTTTTCAAAGTTTTTATTTCTACTATTACTACTTAATTATACACTTTTTCAGTATAATGTCAGCGGATAAAATGAAGCCTGATTTGTTTGGAACGTTTATTTCCAATTAGTTTTCCGCTCGGGATTATAGTTTAGGAGAAAACTTAATAATAGTAGAACAACATCCTTTTATGACGGCTTTTTGCCGCTTTTTCCTGTGAGATGATGTAAAAATTTACAATTTCTCTTTACGGAATAACGGTGCTTCTGAGGAATTTTTTTGAAAAGATGAAAAAGTTTTATAATCGAACACTTATGACTATGATCAAAAAAAAATTGAAAAATAACTCATATGTAGCAATGGGGTATATGGGACCCAGATGAGGAAAAACTTTGAAAAGCTCAGTGAGAAAATGTGTCGAATTGAAAATAAAAAGATTCTAGTAGATAGAGAATTTTGTTACCTTTAAATTGAATTTAACATAGAGATTACTCTATAGGATTTTTACCGGGTTAAACTTATATTTGCTGAAGAAGGAACATCGAGCTAAAGACGAATCAAAAGTTGGTTTTTTGATCCGTCCCTCCCTCTCCCTGCAAAAAAGGTTCGAATATTGAAAATAATTAAAGCAAATTTTTGAACTTCAAATACTATTATTAAGTAATTTAGGTGCGAAAAAGTAAATCGATCACACCTATTTGTTTTCCGGTGATGTTTTATTAAGTTTTCCAGAAAGTTTCTTGCAGTTTGATGCGCCATTACTTATATTTTGGGTTCGCAATACCTTTTTTTGTGGGGAAAAACCGTGATGCGAGTAGATGTAAATTGAACACCCTGTTAAATCAACCCAGTACCACCTAAAAAAAAAATAAGTGCTCAAGTCGATAATCCTCAAAAGGACCTTTCATTTGGCACACTGGAAATTATCCTAGGACACTCCCCTCTCCCTCTGCACACCCTGACATTTGACATTCAATTTACCTAATAAGTACAACTATACAAGTCGGCTTACACTGCCAATTTGTGAATGTAAAAATACAAGACCCTTGTATTGCATTTTATATGCATAAGCCTTGTATTACTTTACTGGGTTGTAATCAAATACATCTTTTACAACGATACACTCTTTGATACAACATTGCGTGAATACCCCTAGTGTGAAGTTAATAGCATTTTTTATAACTTCGAAAATTAATTCATATTATACTAAATATTATTCAATTCAAAGTTGCGGTGGTTTAGCAGATATTGGAGAATTATATCGATCTCCTCTTATTTACCAGCGTGGAAGAGGAATTGGTAGTTGTTCTGCGGATTATTATGATATTTACAGCATTTGGTTACATCTGGGGCAAAGGCTTTGAAGTAACAAGCAATTAAAACATTAAAATCTATTTGAAAAGAAGCAGGTAGTAAACCTATAACAGATATTTTAAAAGAACAGGGAAAAGCGGCTGCCGAAGAACTACCACAGAGAGGTATAAATAAGCAGTTTGGAAGCATGGGTGGTGTAGGAAATAGCAGTCGCATGCTTATAAAAAGACGCAACCCTTTTGAAGCTTTACATTTCGCTCCAGCTTCTAAACGTAAAAAGCGTTCAAAATCACAAAAGTTCGCTAGAATAGGTTCAAA
This sequence comes from Dioctria linearis, assembly GCA_963930735.1. NCBI lineage: Eukaryota > Metazoa > Arthropoda > Insecta > Diptera > Asilidae > Dioctria > Dioctria linearis. Next base: position 174,271,946 of record OZ005740.1, read on the forward strand.
AACAAAAAAAGACAGCGAAAAGAGCATCTATTAAAGGCAGACGTAAGATACGTAAACGTGCGCTAGATATTTTTGATAAATAGAGAGCATACCTTCATACAACGAATGCATGAAATCTGAGTTAGGCTTTTTCTCTACACCACCTGTAGAAAGCAGCATCTTAAAAACTGAAACAGTATATTATAAACCTATAGCTTCTCTAGATAACTGGTCGGTATTGGAATTTGTATCGCTAGGACAAGGTGACACATATCGAGATTTCACAAGCATATAACTTCGTTTGAAATTACAACTGGTTAAAATCACGGATGGAAAAGAAGAACTTTACACAGGTGAAGATATCGAAATGACTAAACCGGATAAATCCAAAGACACTGTTCGTGATGAAGGCTCTGGCCCTCTTCAGCAACCCGTTAAAAAATCCTATAGAGTAATCTCTATCTTTATTTCTTCCTCCTTGGTATAAATATGAGTGTTTTTTGCCTCATATAATTCACACCCAGAATTTATTCTGAGTTTATATGAGAGGAGATCATTTTAATCTGTTTCAAGCGTCTGCAGCAGGCAGAAATCCAAGCTGCACCGATGAGTGTAAGGTTTTCTTCTAACACCAAACGCTTCTTCTTTCTTTTTATTTTTCTTCTTTTTCAGCCCACTGCGGGCGAATACTCGTTCGATTCGTTTCGAATGAATCTGCTTTTTTTTAATTTTTTAAAATTTTTTTAATAAAAAATTTGTTTTCTTCTATTGTTCTCAATTTTTTCATTTTTTCATTTCTTTTCTTTGTTCTAATTTTTCATTTGTTTTTCAAGTCATCAATTTCGCTATTTGGGACCTCTTGATGAGTCAAACCAAGACTTGAAACTTGTCACCCAAAGTATAACGAGTTGTGTAATGAAATAACAAATTAAAATTTTTTTTAAGCTTTTGCTATATACCGCGGAATCCAAAAAAAATCCTTCTTCAGCTTATAAATAACATACTCCATTCACTTTTCCGTCAATGTACAATTTACTTAAAGGGAAAACCAGTTGCTCAAACTGATAACAATTACAACTATAGAGCATATATTGAGAATTTATTAAATTACGGAAAAGATGCCGTTTCAACACATTTGGAATCGGTTGGCTAGTATCTCGATCAAATAATATGGGGGTAGCTGAAAATCCTGAGCTAAGTGAAGGCTATTTGGCAAGGCAAAAGCAGTTTGAAAAAGGTAATGTTGTTGATCCAATGGCAAAGATTCACAGCGATATGTTTAATCAAGATAAATTATTAATGAACGGTGTTGATTTACGGGTAGTTTTATCACTCGAAAAACCCGAATTTTACCTTTGGTCAAAAGATGATGAGGATGACAATTCCCCACGAGTTAAGAAGTAGAAGTAACTATGTATATAAATCATGTAACTATCAATCTTAACATTTTACTGACTCATGAATCTGTTCTCCAACGCTCCAACGCTAGATGTCCGTATAAACGAGTTGAAGTTAAGACATATACGATACCCTCAAATACATTTACATTATCATTGGACAATGTGGTTATAGGACAATTGCCAAATGTACTAGTCTTTGGCATGGTTGACAACGATGCATATACTGGAAAATGAACAAAAATTTCTTACAACTCCAAGCACAACAACATCACCAGATTTATATTATCGGTGAACTGGTTACAGGTGCCAAATCAACCTCTAGAATTTGATTATTCAAAAGATAATCCTGCTAGCACTCTAGGATATATTACATTGCTTAAAGGAACCGGTATACATTATTTCGATAAAGGACACCAAATTTAAAAAATATTCTTTGACAACGAATGTTTTATACTTGCTTTTTATTTAACAACATATCTCTCATATAATTCAACATGTGGAAATCTATGGAATCAGGGAACGGTTAGAAAAGGAAGGTTTAAAGAAGCAGTAAAAACAACCGTGACATGTATTGCATATGCAGAATATGACAGCAGCCTTGATATAGCTAACGATCAAAATGTGTACACCAGCTTCTAAAAACATATATAAGGTAGGGTAACTGATCATTGTACTTAATTTTAATTAAATACGTAATCTATAATGAGGTACTGTTTGGTAAATGTGGAATACTACTCCGGAGGTCACTTAACCTTCTTAAAAAGATTTTCTTTTGCTGGATTCGCTGTGCAAAATAAGTCTTTTGCGAAAGAAATAATTTTCAAGTATCCTACATCTAGTACAGAATGTACTGAACAAATAAGTAAATTTGGCAATCTTGAGCTCAAGCGTTTGGATGAAGACCTTATAAAAACTCTATCAAAATTTAACATCGTATTTGTTCGTGGAGATACAACCAAAGAATTTATAAATAACTACGTTACATCTCAGACTAAAGTCATTGACGTGGAAACCGTAATTTCTACTAAACAGGAATGAACAGGATTGAGCTTGCTAAGGCGTTGACAAATAACCGCACGACAAACAAGTTTTTTAGAGGTGTTTTTCCATGCAGTCATTTACAACAACAAATAACAGAACCTGCATGTGCTCTAGCTAACACTGATCCTGCACATACAGGCGGAACTCATTGGGTCGCCTTTTATTTCCCAAAACAGGGCCCTGCAGAGTACTTTGATTCTTTTGGAAAGTATCCCACCAAGAGGTTTTTTTCGAAAAATTTTATTAGCTAATTCAAGCTCTTTTTGTAGTAATTAAAAACGACTGCAAAGCCAGTTTTCAGCAACCTGTGGACATTATTGTTGTATATTTCTATATTCTCGATGCAGAGGTCGGAGCTTTAAGACTTTTTAAAAACAGCTTGATTCGAACGATCTAAGTTTAAATGTAACAAAATTGTTAATTTATACCGCAGCATATGTCTAAAAAAAATCATCCACAATCTGGAGGGGATTTTTGTAGGCAGTCTTGCAAGGCTGCGATCAAAACTATAAAAACCTAAACCTTTTTCTATTCAGCGTAACAGTGTGATTTTATCAAGGTGGAACCATCACGTAAAAAACAAAGGACCCTCGCAAAAGCTTAAAAGAAGTTGTCCAAAGATGAAGCAGACGTAAAATAAAAAAGGATGTTATCTAAATATGCAGCAGAAGTAGCCGGTAAGAATGTCTTGTTAAACTACACGTACCATTTGGGCGATTGTCATAACCGGAAAGTAATACTTGGGTTTGAACCATTATCATTCGAAGCGAAAATTGTAAAAAAGAAAACGTATTAAAATTACCATGTGAAGATTTTTTTATTCTCAGTCGAACTTCTTATGTACACTTAAATTATTCCAGACTTTTTGAAATACCTATGTATTGTGTTGCAAATCTAATTTTTGATGCAATGAATTTCGATTACATATAAATGAAATAAAATAAATTTAAAAAGTATTTTATTTAATTATTTTATTCACTAATATATATAAATAAATATGAATACAATTTTTAACAGCACAACGTACAGCAGATAGTTTTCCATGAATTTCACAATATACTTGAAATTGTTTAATGTTGTTTAGTTTTGGTATTTCAAGTAGTTCTATTTTAGCTTGAGGAATGTATTGCTGAATAAATTTTTCCTTTTCAAGTCGTTTTACATAAATGGTTGAATTTGATAATTTCGTCAGTATGTCAGGTAGATTGTTGTAATTAATAGTACCAGGGTTCCAACTTAACCCGTTTATTCGGTTGAAATTGTAATCATCCTGCAGACGAGCTTTTGCTGACAAGTGATTATACGGGTATCGAGGTTTGAAATAATATAAGGTTGGATTAAGCGATGCGTGTTGTAAGAACGAGAACTCCTTAGCAAACATCTGGCCTTTTACTCCGCTGGCAAACTGTATGTCTAAAACAACTCTGTCTGAACGGATGACTTTTACTACATGAATACCAAACAGATATTTAAATATACATTTTAAGGCCTTATATATGTAGGTTTCTCAAAATATAATATAACAATTTTCAACACTATTTAACAAGTACAATTACTATCATAAATTATGTACATTTTTTTTCGTATAAAAGTTGTAATATTTATGATTATTTTAATTTTGGCATTTAATCAAATATTTTATTTGCCTAATTATAATAAATTATTCAAATGCTATAAATATTATAATCTGGAGCTCTTAAAGCCGTAAGGCTAAGAAAAACCATCTTGCTTAATTACTCTTTTATCAAATGTAAATCTAATTCTATTTGTTTCCGGTTCAGATACAACGACAACAGGTACTTTCGGTTTAAATTTACATTTATTTTCGATTTTTACAGGCTCAGTTTCTTCAAAAACAATTTTCTTCATTTTATCAAAATTTAACATTTGAGAATTTTTAAAGTTTAACGAAACCCCTTTACATTTAGTGACGTACTCAAAACCAGTAGTTGATTTAATTTTCAAACTATAACATTTAGCTCCAATGCTTACAAACTCCGATATATACGCGTTTTTTCTATAACATTCCAGTTCATTTGTGAGTCCACCCTAAATTCAGATATTTCAAACATGTTTTCATTCGTTTTTTTCAGTGACAATTACGCTATCAGTGCCGCAGTATAAATCACGATTTTGGATTTTTTCAAGTACCTCATATAATTTGATACGAGCATAAGATGTCGTATATGCCCCTATAGGAATATTTACTACATCTAGTTCTGAATATGTCGCCAGTTAACCCATAACGTATCATTATTTATTACGTAAATGGATGATAACTCAATTCCCGGACTTTCAATAAAATCAGAAAGATCTTTAAAGCTAGTTACAATAGTTGTCTGCATTTTGTCCTCTCTTTGGGCAAATTTTCAACACAAAGAATTAAGACATAGCTTTGTTTCGTGTCTTTGCCCCGAATTTTTTCGATTTTTGTTTATCTAAAAAAATATTTTTTTATTTTTCATACTGCTGAATATACAGTTCTCTTTCATCTTCAGTTTTACATTGGCTAGGCCAGACGCTAGCTTCTTGTTTCAGCTTTAAAAGTGTCGGAGAATAGACCTCCCTGTCCTGTTTCACGAGCATATTGAGTGTAGCTATACTGCCAAACTTCAAAAATATCTCTTATTTCATACCCTCGTTAACTGCTAGGGCAACTTCAGGAATTACCAAGTACCTAATAACATTCTTTTAGTGTCGGACATTGATGAAGAATATTAAATTCGCTAGACGTTTTGCAAAGAGGAAAATATAATTTGTTATTTATTTTAAGAGGAAGAACAGGAATAGTAATATTTTGTGGTGGCAAAATTCTACATTTAACAAACCCATGCATTTTTATCAAATTATCCAGGGAAGACACATCCTTGTGTTTTAATATTTTTGGATGCCCAACAGGATAAGGTGCATATATATTTACGTAGGAATAAAGACTTTTGAAGTCCAAATATTCAATTTGCTCGTCAGTCTTTGCTTTATAATAAACAGCAAATACTTCAGTACGCCCTCCTGTTATAGCCTCGCGCGGATTATGTGAAAGTACATGACTTTTTAAATCGTTATCTAAAGATTGGTTTATTTCCGGATTTTCTTTCAAAAACTGTTTCAAATAACAGTCCCAAATAGTTATTAATTTAAACCCTGACCGTTTGATTAGTTCGCTTCTTTACATGTACCTACATATCGGTGATCAAGATTCTGGAATTGAAATTTTTTTGAAGTCCGGTTTTTGAAACATACTATACAGCCGTGGAAGAAATATCCAAAAAATTCATAAACAGTATTGGTATCCGGATTAAACCCTCAAATTAGAATCCGCATTTTGGCAGTTTTACTTCACCTTAATTTTCTACGCGTTTAATTTTCCCCCCATTTTAGGCCAATAAACGACTGATTCGATTTTCTAAGGTTTCCCTTTCCTCTGTCGTCATTGTCCATTCTGAAGATGGAATTTGTCCTACATAGTTCCAGTTGTCTACAGTATTAAAAAATGGGGGTAATATCCTTTTTTGATGTTTGGAATATTAAAAACTTTGGGTAATTTGCATGGTAGAAAAATTAATGAATCAATAAAAATTAACCGCCCACAAGTAGTTTTCATAATTTTTGACCAATTCATGACTGGTACAACTGTTTCTTTTCTTTTCATCAGTTCTGATATAATAAAGTGTCGGTCGTAAGATTGTAAATTGTGCCCAATACAAATTATTTGCGTTGTAAAAAGTCTCTGCAAAAAGCAGTAATCTACAAATTTTTCTACTATATTTTCAGATCTGTTTTGATATTTAAAAATATATTCGCGTTTACCGCATTTAATAGAGTCACCATTGTCTCTATTATCAGAAATGTAACATTCATTACAATTCTACTGTGCTATTATTAAGTTTACATTGTGTACAAACGAATCAGGTTTGTGTTGATATCGTTCGTTTTGAGTGCTTTCACAGTCAAAAAATATGAACAAAAAATTTTTCTATTTCTTTTTTTTTGTAAACTTTTATAAAACACAAGTGATCTTCTGGAACGTACTTATTTAAAACAATTCGTGCAAAAAAACGCACCACAAATGTGAATTTCCTTACCTTACCTTTTTATATTTCTACTGAATAGCACAAGCATTTTGCAAGACACAAAAAGCTGCTTTGACTAACATTTGTGAGACTTTTTTTGTTTTTCAAGTAAACGGTTTCATTCCCACTGTTACTAAATTTTCCTCCGCCGTATGGAAAACTCACTATGTTGGCTTCGACCTGCAATATTTCATCCGAAAAAAATACGGAGTTTGCCTTATTAACATCAGAGATCAGATTTACGATCAATTTACCGTTAACCTTATTCACCGGCCTCATGCTAACCGATATCGGCTTAACTTCTGGATAATTTGGCAATGAAAGTGGCCATGCTACTTGACTTCCCTCATTGCTGTTTAGAACTAATTCTTTAATCATTTCAGAAAATGCTCTTTCCATCCATTCAGGTAAATTATCAATGTCTTGATGTGAGGAATCTTTCAGTTGAAAAGTCATCCTTACGCCATCCATTTTAAATTTCTTAAAATGTTTATCTTCTTTAGATAATATTTTAATAAAAGCCCCACCCCCTGACTGCACCATTCCACTGAATTCGATAATAGTAATTTTTTTTTATGAATATAAGCTCTTTTATTGTTGGCTCTTTGGCTCTTTTAAAAATTTCTTAAAAATACGTGGCAAAAGGCTCTACAAAGTGTAAAAAAGACGCTAGCTAAACTAAATGGTATAAAAAGTCAATAGGGACAAATAATAACATTTAAAACAATTATAACAACTAATAAACAACAAAAATGACACAAAAATGTAAAACAAATGACACAAAATTCTCAAAAGATACTAAAAAACGGACACAAGAATTTTGAAAAGGATCTAAACGATGTAGAAAAAATTTAGTAGTCCCAATTTTGACAATTGGGTAAGTGGCAGTTCCAAGAAGTTCCAAATTTTCAAAATAAACTAATGAAAATGTCCCTAAACGAGCGAGTTTCAACAAAAAATTTTGCAATTTAGCACCGAGACAGAAACCGAATTAAAAACTTAATAGCCGAACGAACGAAAAATTTACGCAATACAGTTATAGAGTCCCGCGAGTGCAGCCTGTAGTATCATAGACCTCTACAAACTGCCCTCATCATCCCTCCAGCTTAGCATCTCTAACAGAGTGCTTGTCTTTCCCACAGCACGTGCAACGATTCCTAAGCGGGGAGAAGCCCCGTGGACTAGTGTTGCAAATGCTGTGGCCTGCTATCACCAGCGAAAGACAAGACCTCCGTCCTACACCGACGATAGTGATTACCATGTGCAGTTGAATGTGTCTGCGTTCGTTGCCAGATATTCAAGACGTAAACGTCTCTTCAATCTGTCAACGAAGTGGCGCTTAAGTGCTTGTGCGTGGTGTTGTGGGTCAGTGATATGATTCCCATCTCCGGCTCTCATGTAGTACAAGTGAATTGTAGATTTGGCCAGTGTAAACACAAAGCTTATCAAACAATTCACCCGACTACAGACCTTTGGCCCCATAGAAACGATGTTCTAGTAATGCCGAAATTCGGGTGGATCAACTGACACATACCGCGCACGAGATCCATTAGACCCTGCAAAGCCGGACAAGTGAAGAACCTGTGAAACAGGGTGCCTTCACCAGCACAAACTGTGCAAATCCTCTGAACTCGGCGGTCAATGTGTCCAACTGATTAGGATGCACAAGACTTTGATGCAGCAATTTGAATGCTACATCAGCATCTTTGTAATTAGAAGGATAACTGTAGAGTACTCTGCAAGTTATCACTTCCATCACTCCCATATTCACCCCGAGATGTGTTCGCCATCTGTTGTATCCTGTATACTCCGGAGGTCTTATTGACATAAGCACGTCACGGAGCACACGTGTTGTAAGTGTGCTGAAAGGTGTGTGAGGTGGTCTGTTCAGAACGAAAGCATCTTCCAAATTACTGCCAGGGTCGCTGGTCCCAAGTTGGCGAAATCTCTCCCGCGCAGAAGCTGCCAGGTCGTGCAGTTGTGCAGTGTTAGTGTTTATTCGACAGTTTCCAGAGATGTCAATAATATCTCTCTCTCTCTCTGCAAATCTCCCTTCTTTGGTATCAAGCGCATAACAGACCTCCTCCCACTAGAAGGAAAGCCTGAATATGTCTCAACCGCCAAATTGAAGACTTCCAAAAGGTCAGGAATTAATAAATCCCTGAAATGTATGAAGAATTCTGGAGTCAGGCAATCATAACCAGGTGAAGTGTGTCGCCTTAGATCCTTTGTTGCAGCAATCATATCGTCCAATGTGATTACTGTATCCAGGAGCTTCTTACTGTCTTCAGAGAAAGTGGGAATATTCTCAAGGAATTCATGAGTGGTCGAGGATGTTGCCGAAGTCGATTCAGAGTAGCGACTACTGTAGTAGTCTCGAATATATTCTGCTAGCTGTAATGAAATAAGTACTCGGTTGGAGAATGGCCTTCCCTCAGCCAGCGTGATTGGCCGCGCAGCACAAACTCCAAGCTGTGCTTGTAAGTCTGTGTCGCCAAGCGTTCCTTTATTCCATTGGAATAAAGAATCAACCCCGGCTGAGTTGGGAGAAGAGCTGCCACCCGAGAAACCTCTGCCGACAAGCTAGAAGCTTGATACCCACTTCGATTGAAACTCGTCTCGATAAAAGATGGAATTTGGAGCTTTCCAACATCCCACCATTGTCTAAGAAAAGGAAAGTCAATTTTCCTCTCTTGCCAATCGTGCCGGAATTCAGTGAACTCATTGATGAACTGCTCGGAATTCAACAAATAGTTGTTGAATATCCAGTATGCAGTTCTTCTTTCAACTAGAGTGCTGGTCGCCACTACAAGAAGATGATCGCTTACGGAACACACTTCATGAGTGACACCAATATTCCAGGTGAGACATAAAGTCTATCAATTCTGGAGCCTGCGAGACTTCCATGGATATTTCGGAGACCCTCGTGTATGATCTAGTCGTAGATATTCACGAGTCTGAAAAGACGGACAAAATTCCTCAATCGAGTAGCATTGACAGAGTTGAACTCAACTCCAGAGTGCCGATCCATTGAGGAATTCAGAGTGCAGTTGAAATCACCTCCAAGGACAGTTTCGCCACTAACATTCACCAGACAGGACTGAACACTATCAAAAACTTGTCATGTAATGTCCTGGTCATGAGGAAGGTACACGTTTACTACCTTGATATGTTTGTCTTGAACGACAAAATCCAAGGAAGAAGCGAAACCTGAGAAGATGTCTGTATAGACAGGAGACGATAGTGTAAATTTGTTGGATACAATGATTGCCACCCCTGCGCCGGGGCGAGGCACAGGTGTGGAAAGCATTGCATAGCCAGTGTGTAGATAAGCATAGCGCTCAAGCTGTGTATATGTGTCTTGAGTGAAATTCGTCTCGAGTGAAATTCGTCTCCTGCAGAAGTGCAATGTCTATATTGAACATTTTGACATGTTCGGTAGTACGGTGTAATCTTGTATGAGCACTTAAACCCCCGCTGTTGAGAGAGCCTATCTTACACATTCAAAGTGATGAAAAGGTCAAACGATGAATGTTCGACATCTACTGACGGGGAGAATTGGCCACGCGATGCTCCTGAAGCAACTCCTCCACCGTCCTATGGAGACGATCTAAGCGAGCTACATGGTTGTACTTCCTCCTCTTTTTGGACTCCTGTTGTAGGATTCAGGCTGAGGAAGTAACAACTCTGGCCTCTCCAGCTCCTTTACAAGAATGCTCCAGATTTTATCTGAGTTCTTCTTGTACTGGATCTGGCCAAAAATTTCAGAGATCTTCTCCCTAGGAAGGTTTACCATTCCCCTTCGCGACCCCAAATTGGCTACCAGTCGAAATGGCGCTTCCACACGACTCGTAGCAACTGAAGATCGAGAGACCAGTCTCATCCAAACCGGCCATATCGCAGTCCGAAAGCTGTTTGAGAGATGCTTCCGCCTCTCTCACAACAACCTTCGAGCCGCGAGCGCCACTATCCTCCTCGCAGTGGGGCCGTTTTGGAGCGACCGGCTTTGCTGGCTCCGGAGGAGGCAGCGTCGCCTGGTCCACCTTCGTCTTCCTCCTCGTCCTCTTTTTTTTCCCTAAATGGCTACTCTACTCCTCGTCGGAATTAGCCGTGTTTTCACGTGCCGACGTGGCGCCGTTTACAGCCATAATTATTTTTTTCCTCTAGGACAACTTCAGGCACCTTAATCACCAGCTGCTCCTAAACAGCAGGTTGAGTGCTGGCCGAAGGCTCCTTCTCCAGATCCACTACTATAGTAGTGGCTTCCTTCTAGGGAACCCTCGGTTTAGCCTTCTTCCCGGTTCTCCTGAGGCAGTCAGCAATAAAATGCACTACCAAATGGCAAGCATGGCATTTTGCTTCGGTGCTCACGTCTATCCAGTGCCTCGAGCCGGATATGCTCAAGTAGAAGCCCCTTGGAATCGTACATCCCTTATTTAAGGTAATGGACGCCTCCCGGCTGGTACCGAAGACAGCTCGCCCGAGACCCTCGTCCCCAATTTTAATTGGAATGGAGCGGACGCCGCCATGAACCCTCTTAAATCTCCCTACGAAATTTAGGAGGTCTACATGACTGGCGCGCATAGGGACCCGTGAAAACACGACCTTCGAGGGCCTTTCCCCGAGTGGGAACGGCACAAGGTGTCTAAAATCCACCTCGATACCCGCAAGCATAAGCTTGCTAGCACTATCGAGGGTCGTGGTGTACACCTCAACCATTCCCCCGGCTATTACTCCCATGGAGAATCGCTCCTCACGAGAGATGACCTGGAATATCGCTTTCAGGTATGCGCTCTGAGGCCATCTATTGATGTGCTCGAGCTGCATACCATAGCTCTCATCCTGCCACCTCCCGTAGAAAAAAGCCTGTAGACCCGCACCGGGTTTAGGCCGAGGCTTACATGCGTCCAAGGGGGCTGGACGAGGAGTGATGCCCTTCCCTAAAATTACGATTGCTGACTCGTTTTGCTTAGAACTGCCACTTCCCTTTGCATATGATACACCTAATATTATAGGGGATGATCGTGGTTTTGCTGCTGTTGCTCGTCTTGCTGGTTCTGGTTGTTGCTTTGAGGTACTTGCCTTCTTTGAGGAAAGTGGTGGCCTCATCACAACACAGGTTGCCTTTTTCGCTGAATCCGTAGCCCTTTTAACGTCCTTCAGCGTAGGATGTTGTCCCAGGCTCAAAGGCGTCGCTTGAGCTTTGGTCAAAGATGCAGCTACCGATGCTGCAGAAATAGCTGTACTGTCCGGGGCTGATGCTCCAGGTTCTTCAGGGAGAGCGACCTCTATACTTCCTGCAGTCTTCTCCGATGTAGTTGGCTGCAGTTCCTTGGCCTCTTCAGTAGGGCCCTTCATGGCCTTTTCTGTGGGCCCTATTATATTTTTTTTAGAAGAAGAAGAAGGAGCCTTTGCCTTCTTCTTCCTTCTTCCATTCAATTTGAGGGGATCATCAGTCCCCCCAGAATCGCTACTGCTCGTACTCATTTTGAGTACGGCAGATCAGTGTATACTTTTATAATTTCCTTAAACTTATTATATGTATGTGGGATCCGAACCAAAAATGATCTGGAGCCCAAACCAGCCGAGGACAAATTAATTATCTACCTGGCAACGCTATTCTACACGATGATGACAGAGGAGGAAGAACGAGCGAATATTCTCAACTGCTTGACGGGGAGTCTGGTCTGCACAAAGTGAAGGGTGAGAAAGGTGATAGCATCGCATTTGAAATACAAACTCTAGCTTGGATAAACATAAATGAAGTAAAGAGCGATTTCGTACACCTTCGCCCAAGTAATGATGAGTACATGTAATGACAATTAGCGGACACTACAAATGCAAAAGTATCGACACTTTTTAATTTCACGTGTGTTGTGTGACACTAACAATAATTTCAGCATATATTTAGCGGCCAATACATATTTATTATTTAATAAATAAAAAAAAATATTCCCTTAATGGTTTTTTGCAAATTAAAAGGTCAAAGGTTGACATATGGCATATGTTACCATGCTGTTTAATAGTTTTGAAGAAAAATATTAAGATGTTTAAATATTTTTGAAATAATAATAATTATGAGAGACGTCTACTAATAAATTTGAAAATACATAATTACATTTTATTAAATTCTGAAAATATTACAATTAGTTGAGAGATAATACCAGACTTCAGGTTGGTAATTAACATTTTGTTTATGGTCTCACTTGAGATGACATATTTATTTTCTGGTTTTGGGCAACAGGTTAATAAAAGAGATGTAGCTAATGAATTGAAGAAGCATAAAAGGTGTAGTGTGGTAGAGGCGAATTTGTTTATGGTTGCTTAGTTATCAAACGAATTCAATTAAACAGGGGCGGAAGAAAAAGAACAAATAAGAACAGTACAATTAATGAGGCGGTATCAGTTTTGGAATCTTATGAGGATATGGTGAGGCAATTGACCCAGACACTAAAGGAAAAGGACGCAACGATAGAAGCACATGAAAAAGATTAAAAAGGCTGGAAACCAGCGAAATTAGGAAGTCTTCTATTTTATTAACTGCTAGTGGTGTTCAATCAGGTCGAGATATAGATATTAATTCGAAATCAAATGAAGGTGAAATGTCGCATAGGTATACTGAGCCTAGTAGGGAAGAAGATATAGATAATTTACAAATGCACTCACATAGACGTTAAATATCGTCAAGAATGAACGATGCAGTTCACTTTTCCTTCAAGGATATTGAAGAGTCGATGTCAACCTTCAACGGCGAAGGTGACTACACTCCGAATAAGTTCATAAACGATTTTGAAAATGCAGCAGAAGTGTTTCAATGGAACGAATTGGAGAAGATAGTTTACTCTACAAGACTTATTTAAGGTACTAAAGCGGGAATTCGAGGTTAAAGAAAAGAGCGCAGAGCTACATGCAAAACTAAGACAACGACGAAAGACAAGTAAAGAATCTTACTATGAATATTTCCTATCTGTACGCGAATTAGCAGCAAGAGCAAACCTGGAAGATGCTGCAATTATGAAATACACCATTGATGGCACTGAAGATGATGAGGTCAACAAACTCATCCTATATGGCACTAGCGATCTTAATGAGTTCACTTCGCATCTATGCCGGAATTAAAGAAAAAAAAGGGACCAAAAACTTTGTCCACGTGAACGTATAGGAAATAATCACCAAAAAACCAGCCGCATTGAATTAAATTGCTATTCCTGTGGAAGAATTGGTCATCTAGCAAAAGACTGTCCTAGAAGGAAGAACGGTCCCAAGTGCTTTACATGTAACCAGTATGGCCATAAAAGCAATGAATGTACACGAGCAAAGAAGACGCCAAGGGAAACTAAAGTAGCTTTTGTAAAGGGACAGCAAGGGCATACAGAAGATATGTGTCAAACGATTATATTGAATAATTCAAAATTTACAGCTCTAATTGACACTGGAAGTGACATCAGCCTAATAAGAGAAGACGCAACGACCAGACATAAGAGATCCTATTACTTTTCGAGGTCAAGAAAAGACCTCCTCCATGGGATCATTTTCTGGCAAGATTTTAATAGACGGAATTTATCTGAAGGAACAGTTTCATGTAGTAACCAAAGATGTGATTTCGAGACAACTAGTGTTAGGGAGAACCATTCTTAATAGACTGGAACTTACGATGAAGCAGGGAAGAATTTTAATTTCCCTTCCAAAACTAGATGAAGAACTACAATGTATCCAAATTATTAAAGACGATAGTATAGAGGTTGATCATATACTCAATCCTGATCACCGACGCGCAGTAAACGAATGGTAGAGAGCTATCAACCCAGAAAAGAAGGAACAGACACAAACTTTCGTATGAAGATCATTCTAAAAGATGTCAAGCCTATTCACCAGCCCCCAAGAAGATTATCACTTTACGAGAAAGAACTGGTTGACAAGCAAGTTGAAGAATGGCTAAAGGAAGGAGTAGTAACGACTAGTGTTTCTGAATTCGCAAGTCCTATAGTTATGGTAAATAAGAAGGATGGTTCTAAGCGATTGTGTGTCGACTACCGTCGACTTAATAAAGTGATCATAAGAGATCATCAACCCCTACCTATAATCGAGGATCAGCGGGATCGTCTTGTTAACGCTAAAATATTTTCAACCTTAGACTTGAGAAATGGATTCTTTCACATACCATTGGATAGAAGCAGTCGGAAATACACGGCCTTCGTAACACCATCCGGCCAATATGAGTTCACTAGGGCACCATTTGGACTTTGCACTTCACCAACACAATTCCAGCGCTACATTAATTTAGTATTTGCCAATTTACTAAATAAAAGGAAGGTATTGGTCTATGTAGATGACGTTATTATTATGGGTCAAGATGAAAATGATGCTTTGAATAACTTAGAGGAAGCACTTACTGTAGCTGCTGATAATGGCTTGGAAATAAAATGGTCCAAGTTTAAATTTCTCCGAAAGAGAATTGAATATCTCGGGTATAGTATCGAGAATGGGACTGTCGCTCCTATGGATGAAAAAATAAAAGCTGTTTCCAGATTTCCGATACCTAATTGTGTTAGAGCCGTTCAGTCATTTTTGAGACTTACTGGATATTTCCGTAAATTCGTGGAAAAGTACGCCCTAATTGCACGGCCATTGAGTGATTTACTTAGGAAAGATACTCGCTTTCAGTTCGGAGAGAGACAGTTACATGCGTTCAAACAACTTAAAGATGTCTTGGTAACCAAACCAGTGTTAGCCATTTTTAATCCCAAAGCAGTAACGGAGCTTCATACAGATGCTAGTAAATTAGGGTATGGTGCTATTTTATTTCAAAAGGATGCAGAGGATGGTGGGCTACACCCAGTATATTACCTGAGTAGAAAAACTTCTCCTGCAGAGGAAAAATATACTAGTTACGAATTAGAAGTGTTGGCAATTATCGTAGCTTTAAAAAAGTTTAGAGTATATCTTCTTGGAAAAAAATTTACGCTGGTGACTGATTATGCAGCATTCAAATGTACAATGCAGAAGAAAGAATTCATCCCGAAAGTGGTAAGATGGGCGATGATGTTAAGTGAATATGACTACGTAATTGAGCATCGAACTGCCCAGCGTATGAGACACGTCGATGCACTTAGTCGCAATCCGCTGGTCATGACGATTGAAGAAGATTCTCTATTATACCGAATCCAAGAAGCACAGAGAAAGGATGAAGGTACTAAAGCAATATTAAAAGTATTAGAACAAGAAGAATTTGAAGATTATTTTGCTGAAAGAGGTATACTACTCAAACTCCAAGATGGCCATAAGCTGCTCGTGGTTCCCAACAAAATGCAAGGCACTCTCATTAAACAAATACACGATCAAGCCCATTTTGGCTCCAGAAAGAGGGAAGATATTATCAGCAACGAGTATTTTATTCCTAATTTACGACGCAAAATACAAGATTTCATCAGCAATTGTGTTCCATGCATTCTATCAGCGAAACGAGGAAGGAAAGAAGGGTTTCTGCACACTATCCCCACGGAGAATCTGCCTTTGGAAACTTACCATGCTGATCACCTAGGACCAATGATGATAACCAGAAAAGGATACCGATATATTTTGACGGTAGTAGATGCGTTCACTAAGTTTGTGTGGTTGTATCCGACAAAAACGACAACAACATCTGAGACGTTGCAGAAGTTTGAGTTACAACAAACTACTTTCGGTAACCCAAGTCGAATCATAACGGACAGGGGACCAGCATTCACTTCTTATGCTTTTGAAGAATATTGTGCTGAAGCAAGAATTGAACATGTTAAGATAACCACCGGTATTCCTAGAGGCAATGGTCAAGTGGAAAGGATCCACAGTATAGTAATAGCGATTCTCACGAAGCTGTCTATAACTTCAGAAGATACTTGGTATAAACATATTAGCAAAATAAGGATGCTTAAATGGCAGTCATCACAGAAGCATAAATTCGACGCCTTTCCAGTTGATGTTTGGCACTAAAATAAAGCAAAAAGAGGACGTCACCTTAGCAGAGATGACTGAGGGTGAAATACGGCTAATATTCCAGACTGAAAGAGATGATAGACGGAAAGCGGCAGCCTTACAGATCCAAAAAGTTAAAAAGGAAAATAGGAAGAACTACAATAAAGGAAGGAAAATACCGATAAAATACCAAATCGGAGATGTAGTTGCTATTAGAAGAACTTAATATGGTTCGTGTCTTAAAATAAGTCCCACTTATTTAGGACCATACCGAGTCACTGAAATAAAAGACAACGAAAGGTACGGAGTCGAAAAATTGGGTGAGCATGAATGCCCAAAAGTAACCTCCACAGCTGCTGATTTCATGAAACCATTTACCGAAGAGACAATGAGGACGAAGAAAATGATACCGAGGAAGATAACCTTGAAAACGACGATTAAAATAAAAATGAAGTCTACATACGCCCCAAAGAAAGTAATAAGCACACCTCAATGAGAATAGCTATACCACACTACTCACCTCCAGCCTGATTAACAAAAACCCATGAAGAATTAAAATTAGAAACCAGATATGAACGTAAAATTAAGAAAATAATAATGAGTTAATAAATGTACGACAACAAATGATATGAGAAATATGATCACAAAAATGAAATACAATGATCACGAAGATGAAATTTATAACTTAATATGCCACGAATACTGAATTTGATCAGAAATCCTATATGGAACAATAAACATGAAGATAAGAAAAATATAAATAAAAATTAACACGAGAAGTGAAAAGCCACTAGCACAACAATGCTCTCAAGGAAGTCTTTTCTCGAAGGACGAGTAAGCTGTTCAAGCTGGAAATCATAATTAATATCTTGGAAGAACATTTAAAACAACCGCTCCATGTACCCAGAATAATGAAGAGAAGACGTAATTCATATCAAAGATGTAAACCAACAGTTAAGACGTATTTTAAAAAAAGACGAAAGCTGACTTGATGATGTACCTTGAAGATGACGAAGGAAGCAAAGTGCTCGCCAGCACTAACGACGCAGTAATTATGATTTAAGAAGATATGAAGCAGCTTAATCTGATGAAGTAATTCATCAAAGATGAACATTTAGTACGGTAATGACGATCCAAAATGATGATATGACTTAAATGAGGGGGTACCAATCCATCAAGATATTACGATGACGAGAAAGATCCAAAGTATAATCCGAAGGATGTTCTTCGAGGACGATGAACTTGCAGGATGGCCGAATGTGGGATCCAAACCAAAAATGATCTGGAGCCCAAACCAGCCCGAGGGCGAATTAATTAATTAGTTTAATTAGTAATAAAGTTAGTTTATATTTAAAATCCAGAAGGAATCTTTCAATTTATATTTCATCTAAATCCCACATGTATATGACTTTTTTGATATATAAATTGCCGATTTTAATTTTAATTAGTTTTTTTTTATATTTATTGTTCAAAAATATTTTTATATCACTACAAAGATTTTGTACGGTTGCCATATTGTCATGGCAACGGTCGAAATTAAATTAATTTTTTCAAATGTCACTGAATTTTGGTTTTACTTTCAATTTCAAACAAACTTTTTAATTCTTTTTATTTGTAGAAATTATTGACATGGACAATTCCTTTTGAGCAATAGTATCGCCAATAACACAAAAAGGTTCACTATATCACTTTTTTTGTCGCGTATTTCACTGCGTTTTGCTTATATTTCGCGGAGCTGAAATTGACACGTCCGGTCTCTGTGACAAATAATAATAATAATAATAATATTTATTCATGAGAAGTACGCAAGAATTACATCGTATATTGTACAAAAAAAAAATTCGGTTGGTAAATTTACGAAACTAAACTAAAGTTAGCTATTACATAATTCATTATTGATTAATATAATTTAGTTCAATTTATTTCAACTTATATACTAAGAAAAAGGTAATGAAGTAGCATGTAACAAGAAAAGAAAAAGGAAAAGAAAGTGAAATTTTTGAAGAAATACGAAATCAAAATGCAGTACATCAGGAAGATCGTTAATATACATGCAGAAAAGGAGGGGTCCAAGAACTGAACCCTGAAGAACACCTCGAAAAAGAGGAAGAGTATCAGAAATCTCACTGTTGACTATCAATCTTTGCTCGCGGTTTAGAGAAATGGTAAAAAGAAGCTAGTTTTCTAGATAGTAAATCATGGCGGATGCTATCAAAAGCCTTAGAGAAATCTAGGAGGACTAAAATCGCCATTATCAAGCGCTTTGCGAATGTCAGTTGTGACTCTTAGCAGTGCAGATTCACAACTGTGACGGGGACGAAAACCAGACTGCCAGCGAGGTAGCAGCTTATGGTCCGTGAGAAAGCTTTGTATTTGCCAGCACATTAATTTCTCCAACACCTTAGCCATGAAACAAAGGATGCTAATTGGGCGGAAATCACCAACACTTTATGGTAATCTTACCTTCGCGATAGGAAGCACATTTGCTAGTTTCCAAGAGGCTGGAAAATTAGAAGAAGTCAGACAAAAATTAATAATGTGTAATGCATATGGATGAATAAGAGGAAATAAAATCTTTAGAAATCCGGGCAGCATATTGTCTGGGCCGATTGCATCAGATTTATTTGAGTAGATCGCCCTAGACAATTCCTCCTGAAGGAAAAAAGACTTTCGAAGTGACGGCTGGCTTGAATGACCTCTGCAAAACGGCCAGTGTTAGGGGAACTGGAATGACTGGAAGTAAAATGACCATTGAGATCATTTGGGCTCACGTTGCAATTATTTTGTTCCTTTCCACAAACACCCGCCATCTTGAGATTTTTCCAAAGAGTTTTAGGGGAATATCA
The DNA here is from genome assembly GCA_963930735.1 of Dioctria linearis. NCBI lineage: Eukaryota > Metazoa > Arthropoda > Insecta > Diptera > Asilidae > Dioctria > Dioctria linearis. The sequence goes on from OZ005740.1 coordinate 174,291,236, forward strand.
GGACTAAATTTCGAAGAGTAATACGCAAGTTTGGCTGCGAGGATTGCCGAATTAACTGCATTCCCGGCTTTTGTGTAAGTGTTTCTAGCAGTGGTGGACTTGAGACGCCTAAATCTACGGTAAAAATATTCCCGCTCTATGATTAAAGTAAGAATATGAGGATTAAACCAGGGGCAGTCATTGGATCTTGGATGCTTTACTTTAATGGGAGCACATTTATCAAGAAGATACTTCACATTGCCTTCCAATAGTTTCAGCTGAGCATCAACTGTCGTACAGTAATAACGGTATGTCACCAAGTTGACCATATTGTTGAGATCAATGGGAATATTATAGCTAACAAATAAAAAGTCGTGAACAAACAAAGAAGGCGGATTTAATTGGTTATGACAGAATGGACGGGAATCATCTGACGTTAGGATTATATCGAGTAATGATGGATTAGTTGTGGTGAAATAGGTTGGCATAGAATTAATTCTTGTTAGATCTAACGATTGCAAAATATCAATAAAGGCATCACTAAGACTACTTTGCTGGAGATCATCCACATTGAAATTACCACCGATTAGGACATGTTTATACCGGTGACACAATTGGGACGTTATGTTTTGGAATTCACTTATGTGATCATTCTTAAAATTACCAGGCGGGCAGTATACTATCGTAAGAACACGTTTTTCAATACCTGTATATAATTCAAGGGGTAAGGGTTTCGTTCACATAAATGATGTGGTCATCTGAAGTAAAACCACGCAACTGATTAAGTTTGATAGGGTCGTGTTTTCTTAACGCTTGCATGAAAGTATTGCGCTCGTTAGAACACGATAACCGAACAAAAATAGGGCTGTCATGACGACTAAACTTAAGCGTATCACAACTTGCACCGTTGTACTGATTTTTTGGTTTAGGTCTACAAGCATCGATGTATTGAGAGGCTTCGTGCCTCACAGCTTCGGCAACATCTTTTAAAATTTGAATGGGAACTTCATCCTTTTATAGGGAACACCTTGGATTACCACATCATTGAGTCGATTTATCCGCATCTGATCTTCAAGTTCAGATCTGAGAGTAATTTGCGCAGATGATACTTCAGCCAGCTGATATTCTATTTTTTGTAGTCGAGGTGCAATTGAAGCAAGCCTTTTCCTCCAGTTTGCCATAGAATTTTAGCTCAAACTCCCGAAAGAGTTCATTTATTTTCATGGTCATGTGTTGCTCCAACACAGTCAAGTGATGCACAGAAGCGACCGTATCAAATGACTGAGATGATGTAAGTGATTGAGTTCCTTCGTGTTTAAGGTCTTAGTTGTATTACGGGTTTGCACTGCTGGGCCACATTCCGATTTAAATTTGTTTTTCTCCTTGTCCGCCTTATTAGCAGACTGCTTAGCTTCACCAGATGGCATCACCGTTGATGCAGATAAAAATTAAATGTAGAGAAATGTGAAGCGACACAGCTTACACTTTTTAATTAATACAAGCCAAAGGTCGTTAGAACGCTTATTAAGATTATGTTAAACAAAATACAAAATGAACATTAACAGGGGAACAGCGCAGTTTTTGCCAGAATTATGCTTATTTTACGAAAATGCACACAACAAACCGGAGCTATGTGAAACACGTCTACTCGCTAGTTAACATCACTATACACTTGATACTAGAAGAAGGTATAGCCACATCACCTGTATGCCCTAATACGTTGGTGTTGGCACTAGACTCACAAATATCCACTATCCCGGAACTGTGTGTTTTATTTTGATAGGATAAAACGCTTTCATTTTCTAAGGTAGAAAGAGCTTCTTGAACTGAAAAGTTTTGGAAGCAGTCCGTATTGGAAAATGCATATTGCAACTTTCTGCCAATAAGTGTTTTCTGTGTGATACAAAAATTCTCTGACCCAAAACTTATATATTGAGTTTTATTTTTATCCCAATACAACTATTCTTGATAATCATACATTCTAAGTCTGTGGCATTAAGTGTTTTCTAGTGTGTGTGGATCTCTGACCTAACAACTTATATACACAATCTGATCTTAATATAATTAGTGGGCAATCTTAAGAAATAAGTGTGATTGTTTATTGAAAGTTAAAACGAAGTGAACAGTGTTTGTTTTGATAACAGAGTCTACCACTGACTTTGATCCAAATTTATCAGTGAATCCATTTCAGTTTCACAAAGTTCAAATTTTCGTGTACGTTTTACTAACGGCCAGTACAGTATGAAATGACGCAGAGGGAGCACTGAGCCAATTGTATAGTAGTAGTCTCACATACATGAGATTGTCCGTGTTATGGAGCTGATAAACTTGGCGAAAAAATTGGTACAATGTAACTGAAAAACAAATTGATAATACGCCAACCAGAAAAATTGGTTTCATTCAACCACAAATAAGAGTTAAATATTTTAAAAATTTGCGAATAACCAACATTAGCAGTTGTTCATAAACCAACTATGAGGCAGGGTTTATTAACTTTTGTTTAATTTACTAACTATCATATTATGTAAATTGACACCACCAACTTAAATAGTTGCTGCACTGCTTAATTTCTTGCAATATTAGCCTTTCTACTGTCAATTAACTATTGTTAGTATATAGCAGTGTTTCCCAATTTTTTTTCTCGCAACACAGTATTGAAACTAATCAATTTATGCGACACAGAGGAAACTGAGTAGCGATATTTTATAAGAAAAGTAAAATATTTTATATTGAAAATAATAGTTTTATTAATTTGTTTTCATTTGTTACATGTGTACCTGTACATATATAATATCAGTTGATGGAATTTGCGAATTGACCATAATATAATAACTATACAAGTTTTGAAATTATGCAAAGAAACTTTAATTCACTATATGTCAATTCTTGTAATTTACATATAATGATCTACGTTTACAAATCACAATTTTCGTCCGATAAGCAACATGGACATTTGTGGTGTTCTGAAAATTTCAAAATGGTGGTGGGTAAGGTAGCGATAGAAAGAGATATCGTTGGTTATCATTCATCTTTAATCATCAAATTCACCAATTTAACAAAGTTTAATAATTTTACGCTTAAAATTAAATTTAGCACAATTCAAAGTTCAATTTCTCTAATAAAAAGCAAAACTAACAAAAAAAACTACTCAAATATATTCTTACTGACTGACATACGCATGCAATTTTTTAATTCATTCCTTATCTATGTAATTGTTTTTAAAAAAATTTCATTCTTAACTTAAATTAATTGCAATACTTTATTTCAGCTAAATCTTTATCATTTAGACATGTCTTGCCAAAGATACCATATAGGCATAATGTTGGCAAAATGTCACCACAATAAATTATAATTCAATACACCTAATAAATGCTGAAATGAAAAATGATTTTTATTAGTTAAATTTCAATTTGTTGGGTTAATCTGTGAACAGTAATTATACCTATATGGCATGCGATTACCTTTGTCCCTTAACCTCAAATTGTTCAGAAAAATGAATAAAATAATTACCTTTGATGATAATTAATACAATAAATTTGTTATAAACCAACTTATTGAATTCCCTTGCTGATTTGTGCTATTCACAAATTAAAATGACTACCAATTTTTAGAGCCAGAAATTTCACTCAAACTCTTAAGTCAAACTGATGAACAATTTTATGGAAAATTTCTAAGTCCAAAAAATAACTGATCGAAGCACTATGGAAACCCAAAAAGAAACTTGCATGTAAAGGAAATTATGACCAACTTGGCATATTTTAACTGAATGACAACTCGAAAGAAAAAGAGATCGAATGAAGGAATGACACGCCTTTTATAGACAGATTTGTTTCAATTTCACTATCCATAATGTGAAATTATCAAAATATTGCCCTTTTGTATATAAATTAAGATTTTTGATTATTATTGGTATATGCCAAAATGAATTTTACATTTTTTGGCATGTTATCCATAAGGATTTAATCTTAATTTTCTTGATTTCCATTAATTTTTACGAATTTCTGGTCTACTTTATCGACGCGCCATTTTTAGTTCATTCCAAATAATTCCTCTCATGACTTTTGCTGTTTTGTCTTGTTCGCACGGTACTTCTCTTTCGCACTCGTTAGTGTAAAATATAATTGTAAATATCGCGAATTACATGAATCCCGCGAAAAATACCGCGAAACGTCTTAGCAAGTCAAATGTCATGGGAACATGAAGTTTCGCCGTGTTTTTAAATCGAGAAGTGCCAAACGCGCGCGATTTTTTTTTGTTAAATTTATTAAATTTAATCGTGTTTTGTGTAGTGTTTTCTGCTGTTTTCATTGAGGGATGTTATAATCTTCAGGTATGTACTACCAGTTTGTGGATTAAGTGATGTTTTGTGTTGGTTTTCAAGGTTGGTGGACACCTGTACAGGTGAGCTTGTTTGGGTGTTTTCTCACCTGAAATGTCCACTAATCTTCAGCAGAAATCTTATTGGTTACCTGATTGATAAGTTCTACGTGTCTTTTTTTATCTTGTGGCAGGTGAATTGATTGCATTGTAATTAATTTCATAGTACTTCCCTGCCTTCAATGTTATTGTTTTGGTGTTGTTAGTATGTACTGAAAAATATTGCATGCTATGTAGTTTTTAATTTATTTGTTCTATTAATTCATTTGTCATTTTGTTTATCTTAGTAATTCAAATTTTATATGTTTTCATTCATCTAATTTCATTTCCTTTTCTCGTTTTAGATTATCGAGGGATCTGTGCACCCAGGCGCGTATACAGAGGGAGGGTCACGGGGGTCATGACCCCTCCCAAAGCACTAGTTCTCCTTTGCAGTGAATTGAATGGGACGCTGAACTGTGGTGAGTTGTATAAGTTTAACAGCACGATTTTCGTATGGTATGGACACAATGTGTAGCTGACGTACTTCTTTTGAGTAGTAATAGTGGGTGGGTAATAATAGTCATTCGCTCATAGCCCTTTGTCTATGAAACGTGTACGGGTTTTTAGAATTTCTTGTGTTTTATATATAGTGTCGAAACACACATATCCCAGAATGGTAAATTATTTAGGAATATTAAATATTTATTTTAGTATTTCATTGTATAGAGAAAGGCACGCAATGCGTAGCGGACCGGTTATGAAGATGCTTTTATATTTTTTTGCACCGATTACTCCTATAGATGAAAACGCACACAATTTCGAGATTTGAAAGTGTTATTGTTTCTAAGAAATTGGTCAGCGATCATACATTTTTTTTTAGCTATCTGATTTTCCGACATAAAATCAATGACAGAATAACTTGGTGTGGAACTCGTAACAGAGGAATACAAACTCACTTAATGAATCTTGATTTAGGGTTCTTCCAGTAGAATCCTAGTTCCATGCAATCATTAAAATATAGCCATCCGTTGATTTTTCATAGCGACACTGATTGAAGCGTGAGTCGCTCAAAATTTTTACGTTCGTAGGGAAGTATTAAATTTTTCTTAGAAAAATACTTGCAAATTGTTCTTAAGGAATTTTATGAATAACTATTCACCGACAACGGTCCAAACGAACTGGTGGATTGATTCTGGCGGTTCACTCCTTCGGACGAGGACACAAGCATTCAGTTTTCTTAGAAATATTTGAAATTTTTTCTTTAGATTTTTCATGCACTAGCGGTGGCCGACCATGGTTCCAAAGAGTTATATTGATTCAGGTGCATTGGCGGGTCTTGGTAGCTTGGTAGCTTTACATTTCATTTCTAGGAGAAGGATAAATTTGCTATATTAGTTAGCGATGGAGGTAGAAATAAAAGCGAAAGGGTAAAGCGGAAGACTGATAAGACTAATGACAACTTTTTTCAGAAGAACGCAAGATCAGTTAAGTTTCCATCAGATGAAATAGTCAGTAAAATAAAATGTACTTCTACTCCATATCTTTGGATGTAAATCAAGGTGCAAGGTCGCTCTCAGTCAATTACTTCACCCGTGACAGTATCGCTTGCGACAGCAACTATTTCTACTATCTCTCCATCAAAAGGCATATCTGTTATGAGTCCTTAATGTCCACCCTGAGATCGACATTGATGTGCATAATATTATCGATAGGTTTTCCAAATCAAACCGAAAATTGGATTTTATGATATATCGTAAATATGATTAAAAAAATTTTAGGAGCGATTTCTTCCGATTTTTTCCTCCCCCTTGAACATTTTAGTTGTGACCCCCCTAGACTTCCGGTCTGGATACGCGCCTGTTTGCACCTGTGGCATACTTCAGGTGCCGGTAACATTCTTTATTATAATTTTATTTTGTACGTGGTAAATTTTCTTTTTTCTCTTTCAGGTTCGTCGAACATTCTCCCCCGATTGAACATGGTTGATTAATTGCATTGATGCTTCGTTTGTGGTACCTAAAGAATTTTAATGTTCCGTCCGCAAGAACTCTCAACGTGACTTGATAGCAATCAGGTAAATTAATTATCTTTTGTCTATCTCGCCTTTGTTGTATTTGTGCAAGATCTATTCTCTGAATAACCCGTTTTGGCAGAAAGATGTCTATTTCTTCTCGAGTGACGAATTTCTGGAAAGAATTTTCTGCCTTCATCTTTACTTCGTCAATGTTGGAGGAGACCTTGATTTTCTGTAGGTTAGTCACTTTGGCTCCGTTTATGATTGCAGGTTCGCTCATCACTGGGGCTGTTTGTGGAGTTGCTGCTTCCAGTAGACCAGATGGTCGAACAGTTGTTGCTGCTGTTGACTTGGATGGGGCAGGATTCGCCTGTACAGCTTGTTTAGGCTCTGCTGTTGCTTCCATGATGTCGGAGAGCAGTTTGTCTAACTCATTTGAGTTTGATCCGGGATTGACAGGACTACCAGGCAGCGAAAAATTAAAATTTAGGTCATCATAGATGTCCAGAATGTCCAGATCCACCTGGTTATCGATGGCTGTCGTCGAAGTACTTGGGTCTTCTGTCTTCTTTTTGGGTTGCCCAGTTAAAACTTCGCAGCCTTCTTCCACGTACCAGCTAGGATCGAGGAAACTGTCCTGCATTGGCCAATCAAAATCAACGTCCTCATAGAGGTCTAGGATGTCCGTATTGTTGTTATATTCTGACATCTGAAAAATAAATGAATTAGTACTATGTCTTTTATTATTATGGGACAACATAACAATTAACAGATGTGCTAGGACAACACATGTTTGTTAATTAACACTCAATCACTTGGTAAACGACAAATTTTTGTGACTGGTCTTGTGATTGTGCTTCTTTGAGTTTTTATTTTAACTACTCGTACCACACCATCACAACCTGCATATTCTTCTTCAGTAATTCCTAAAGGCCACAGTGTTGGTGATGTATTCTCGCCCTTCAGCAATATTACGTCTCCTCTCTGAAGATTTGGTTCTGTTTTGCACCATTTAGGTCTATTTTGCAGCTGGTTCAGATAGTCCTTGGACCAATAGTTCCAGAATTGCTGAATCAATTGCTGGACATGTTTCCATCTGTTGGAAAAACTTGCTTCTTCAGTTGTGTAGTTTGGTTCTGGTATGGCGTGTAATGATTGTCCAATGATAAAATGACCAGGCGTTAGAACTAATTGGTCGTTTGGATCATTTCTGATTTGACATAATGGCCTTGAATTGATGCAATCTTCGATTTGTTTAAACAGTATCAGATATTGCTTGATTGTGAGATGACATTTACCAATTGATTTGTGCAAACGGTAATTTATAGATTTTATGCCAGGTTCCCATAGTCCACTAAGATTAGTGACTGCTGATTGCTTTGTGTGCAAAGATATTGAGTTTGTTCTTAAATATGCAGCGGCACTTGGCCAAGCGTGTTTGATTGCTTGTTGGATTTCCTCCTTGAAATTTGACTTGCTACTTATGGATTTCGTGCCACAATATGCATACATATCCGTACACGAACTTCTTTTGTTAACAAATCTTTTAAGTGCTGCAGCAAAGGCTTCCGATGTCAAGCTTGACACTAATTCAAGGTGTATTGCCTTTGTTGCAATACATATAAATAGACAAAAATATGCCTTATTTAGCTTAGTCTTTTGTAAGTTTATTGTCTTTAATTTTATTGGTCCAGCATAATATAACTGAACTTTGGAAAATGGTATAATATTATTTACCCTATTTTTATTTTATTTAGCGTATTCCTTGGCACCTAGTAGAGCGTCTATTCTGCCAGGCTTCCAATAGGTGGGATCTGCTAATTCTAGTTTATCTATATGTTGATAATTTCCCTTGGAAATTGATTTGGTTGGCAAATTATCTGTTATGATGTTAATCGCTAAAAAGGTTTCTTCTAGTTTTTCCTTGTTTGGACCACAGGATTGTAACCATAGTTTGGTTTGATTATCCAGCATGCTCATGGAATTTTATTTAGTCCTGTTACAATTACCGCTGTAGATTTGCAGTTCGCTTGTAATTTATGGCACGCAGTCTGGGACCCTGAGTCGATAAGGCATCGAAGTGTTTGTGATTTTCCTGATGGAGCTTTAACCTTATTTAAAGCTGTTGATAATAAGGCATATGATCTCTCCCTATTCATATAGGTTTGAGTCACTTGTTGTGATTCAGTATAAGTACTTATTACCCATTATAATAAAAGACATAGTACTAATTCATTTATTTTACAGATGCCAGACTACAACGACAATACGGACATCCTAGACCTCTATCAGGACGTTAATTTTGATTGGCCACTGCAGGACAGCTTCCTCGATCCTAGCTGGTACGTAAAAGAAGGCTGCGATGTTTTAACTGGGCAACCCAAAAAGACGACAGAGCATCCAATTACTTCAATTACAACAAACAATAACCAGGAGGATCTGGACATTTTGGACATTTATGATGACCTAAATTTCAATTTTTCTCTGCCTGGTAGTCCTGTCAATCCCGAATCAAACCCAACGAGTAAGACAAACTACTCTCCGACACCATAGAAGCAACAGCAGAGCTCAAATAAGTTGTAGAGACGAATCCTGCCCCATCCACGTCAACAGCAGCAACAACCGTTCGATCATCTAGTCTGCTGGAAACAGCAATTCCACAAACAGCCCCAGTGATGAGTGAATCATAAACGGAGCAAAGGTGACAAATCTGCAGAAACTTAAGGCCTCCTCCAACATTAACGAAGTAAAAATGAGGGCAGAAAATTCCTTCCAGAAATTCATTACGCGAGAAGGAATAGACATCTGAAATAGACAAAACGTAATTAATTTACCTGATCGCTATCAAGTCACGTGGAGATCTCTTGCGGACGGAACATTAAATTTTTTCAAATACCATAAACTAGGCATCAACGCAATTAGACACCGGTTGAACATGGCTGTTCAACGGGGGGGGGGGGGATGTTCGACGATCCTGAAAAGGAAAGAAAGGAATTTACCATATTCAAAATAAAATTAAGGCAAGGTACCTTACCTGCACCTGGAGTATGCCACAGCTACCAAGATCCCTCGCTGGTCCGAAATAAACAAATGAATTTATTAGCATTTGAATTAAATTACAGAGTAATGTTCAGTCTCAAGATCAAATAAACATAGAAAACAAATAAAAAACTAAGCAACTACATATCCATGGTGTTTTTATTGACATGCAAAACATATTAAAACACACAAATGTAACGAAGAGCTTGTCAGCCGACAGATATACCTACATTCACTTGTACGTGAATGTAGATACATACTGCATCCGACACCCCTTTGTTACAAAATCATATCCAGGATATGTGTGGGTGGCTGCACAGCGAGTATGCCGCTAGCGATCAGCCGGCTTGGGGTGGTTCTTGCCACCCACATCCCTTCTATGCTTGTAAGGCTGTGCATAGAGAAGTAAAATGTTTGACCGGACAGATAGACGGACAATAAAAAGAACACTTGAATGTGTGACTGCAGACGGACAGACGGACAATAAAAGAAAAGATCTAATGCAGGCTTCCTTCTCATGATGGAACCTGAAAACCTAAAAAGAAGAAAATTGATTTTATTTAATATGCTGCCAAAAGAAGGAGAATAGAAGACCTCAGCAACGCCGAACAAGTGCTGATTCACCCGGAGAGCTTACAACGCTGGCCAATGGACGATTGAGAGAGAGTGAGAGAGCTGAGAGGGGTCCCTGATGTTATTGAGGCCCCGGCTTTGGGTAATGTTGGGCCCAATCGCCCCCATCCACCCTGGCTAAGCCTCCAAAGCCGTATCGAAATGCTTAGACCCATTTGTTTTTACTTGGTGTGTGTCTGTTCAAGCTTCTCACAACATAACCTTGCCACCCCTCCCCTCCCCGTTTGGTTTTTCTTTTACGCGAACATATCGACCTGATCAGCCAGCGGACTAATAGACGAAATCTGCAATAAAACGGGAAGAAAGAAAAAAAAAATATACACGTAGATATGAGATTTCAAAACTTTATAATTAGGTATGGTTTTACGACGACTCCTGTTCACAAACTGTTTACAATCCAGAAAGAGACTTATCTCTGACCTGCATAGCTAATTTTTTTACACAGAAAAAAGATGACCACCTTGTGGCACATCAAAAAAAAACAAGACAGACTTCGTATGCTTTACCTACCTAATTTGCTCGAGCCCTAATCTGAGAAATCTTACATCTAAATCTTATCAACTTCACTATTAATGTTCCACAAAACGGACCAAAGTCACTATTTCTCTACCTCTTTCCTCTTCTTTTCCTTTCCCTATATATACATGTAATTTATTTCAAGTTTAAAAAAAAAACGGCCTCTAGTAACTATGAAACAAAACTAATATTTGACCAGAAGGGTCCCGCATGCAACTTAACCTAAGACAATTGTGAAGGTTACCTCAATCTCATACTGGCACGAGCCGTAGTAAAACCCCTTCTTCTTCTCTGAGTGTCAATCAGGTGGAGCGTTCCGACAGGTAAATATTATAATGCACAACTGGACGAATTATTATCTCACCCGCCGAATCCGTGAGTTTCAATCTTTAAACCCCTGGATATCCTGCTGCTGGCGACGGTACTTCTAAGCATTTTCATTAATAGAGCACAATTTCACCTTTCTTTCTTGCAGACTGAATGCTGCCAAAAATGACACTGCGACAATCATGCACACATGTAAGTTACTGAATTCCTTTACAAAAACACTAATTTACATATTCCTTTTTGCAGGCTAAATGCTGCTTAAACACCACTTCGGCAATTATGCACACAGGTAAATTAGTATATTCATTATTAAAGCGCAATTTCACAATTCTTTCTTGCAGACTGAATGCTGCTTAAACTCCACTGCGGCAATTATGCACACAGGTAAATTAATAAATTTATTATTAAAGCACAAATTCGCGTATGTTCTAACTTGCAGACTGGATGCTGCTGAAAATGACACCGCGGCAATTATGCGCACGGGTAAATTAATAAATTCAGTATTAAAGCACAATTTCACAATTCTTTCTTGCAGGCTGAATGCTGCTTAAACTCCACTGCTGCAATTATGCCCACAGGTAAATTAATAAATTCATTACATTTTACATTTCTCTCTTGTAGACTGGATGCTGCTGAAAATGACACCGCGGCAATTATGCACACAGGTAAATTAATAAATTCATTATTAAAGCACAATTTCACAATTCTTTCTTGCAGACTGAATGCTGCTTAAACTCCACTGCGGCAATTATGCACACAGGTAAATTAATAAATTTATTATTAAAGCACAATTTCACAATTCTTTCTTGCAGGCTGAATGCTGCTTAAACTCCACTGCTGCAATTATGCACACAGGTAAATTAATAAATTCATTATTAAAGCACAATTTCACAATTCTTTCTTGCAGACTGGATGGTGCCGAAAATGACACTGCGGCAATTATGCGCATAGGTAAGTTAATAAATTCTCATTAATATAGCACAATTTTACAATTCTTTCTTGCAGACTGAATACTACTTAAACTCCACTGCTGCAATTATGCACACAGGTAAATTAATAAATTCATTATTAAAGCACAATTTCACAATTCTTCCTTGCAGACTGGATGGTGCCGAAAATGACACTGAAAAGTTTGCCGTGACACTCCTCGACACAGCTAATTAGATTTTTCGTCGACACTACCACGAATTTCGCGATAAAACAAAAAAAAACCAAAAGTACTGATATCGTCGCGTGTCGACGATTCAACTTCTCTCCTTCCACCAAAAAAGAAAATCCCCATAAAAAACTTTTACTAAAACTCTAGCGCTAAACTCATTAGATCCGCGCGCAATCAGAACTTAAACCAGACTCCCAATCCCTCACGCGATCTCCCTACATTCCGCCGTTCTGTCTTTTCCACCGCACGACAGACGAGCGCCTTCGTGTACCACCGACTCTGTTCGTGTCTCTGGTGCCCACCGCTAGGCGAACGTTTTTCACTTTTTGTGAGTTTTAAAGGCAAGTTAGCGCTGGTGCTGTTGCCTGGGTACGGGTGTGTGTGTATTCTTTTTCGGTAGAAAGAATATTTCGTTTTTGAGCAAAATTTTCTGGGAATTTTTTTTTGCATTTGTGGACCCGCTGCAATACATTACATGATGGTATCATGCGATGTATTACAGCTAGGCCAATTGCCGTTTTCGTCGCTTTGATGTGGTTGACTAGCGGTAAATTTTATCCGAAAAATTGTATTTTGTGCTCATTTTGCGCATTTTATAATTTTTGGACTGAAATTATTTTGCAGCTGTTGTTATTTCGTTTAGAACTGTACTTGTATGCGGGTGTGTATAAATATGGCTTTATCTTTGTAGGAATTTGCTAATATGAAGAAGTAACATAGGGTACTTCTTGAAAATAAATAAATTTTGACTTTTCAGGAATTTTCTAATATGAAGAAGTAGCATAAGGCTACTTCTTGCAAATGAATGAAATTTTGAGTTTGTAGGAATTTCCTGATATGAAGAAGTAGCATAGGGCTACTTCTTAAAAATAAATAAATTTGACTAAATTACATAGTCTGGGAAATCATGGGGTTTTCTCTACAGACGTAGAGAAGCCAAACAAAAGTAGCGTAAGGGGGTATACGCTACAGCGTGGGGACGACCCACCGAGAATAGAGTCTCATGGCGGGCAAAACGAGGAAAGAAGAGAAAAGACAGAAAAGAAAGAAAAAAAACATGAAGGTCGACTCGGGAGGTGAACTATGAATATTTTTGCAGCCGCGCCCAACGTGGGGACGACCCACAAGAGTCTCAAGCCGGGATTTGACACGAGACATATGTCAGGATATGCACTAAAAGGAATAGATCCACCCCCAACGCGCCCAACGTGGGGACGACCCACAAGAGTCTCAAGCCGGGCATACACTAAACTAAACGTCCCATCTGCGCCATAATCCTAGCTCGCCTTGAACGAGGGAGGACCTATCAATAGATAGACTTCGTCTATCAACTCGCCTCGCCCAATGAGCTGACCAGGAAGAAGTGCAGCGATCGGTTTATTACGTATGGAAATGTTCGGCTCGAAACTACGACTTCGTCGGTGAAACGCCGCTACTTATCGCTCTGTGATCTGCTGAATCCGGTCGCAGGACCCCGGAAATTCCCCCAATCTCAAGAGAGGAAATTGTTTCGTGACAGATAGAATTCATCTATCAACTCACTCGGCACGATGGAAATACCGCGAAATGCAGCAAGCGGGTTCAAGCTCTAAGGAAATTGAAGAAAGGACAGGAAAGTAAGACCCTTCAGATGAAGGCTAACCCAGAAGGGGTTAGTAGCAAAGTCTAAGACCATATAAACTTGATAGTTTAGAGATAATACACTAAAAAAACCTACGCTCCGCAGAGACTTCAGCCACACCAAACACCACTCGGAAACCTTTTGCTTGGAAGGGATTTGAAGAAGGACAGGAAAGAATAAAATCCTCATATAGAGGCTAATCCAGACGGGATTAGATGTGAAACATCTACTCATTAAAGGTAGAGATGGGTTCTACTAGGATCACTGTCCTATAAAAATTTTCGCTCGCCACCGCGGATTAGGAAATAGTGAAGAAGAGACAGAAAGAATAAAATCCTCATATCGAGGCTAATCCAGAAGGGCTCTGCAAGCGGAATTCCTACCGTAGTTTCCTACGCGTAGGGTACCGTGTGGGTTGAGTTTGAAACATTGTCGGAGAGGGGAGGGGATAACTGGTTGGACTACAAAAGGTGTATCACCCACCACTGATGGGGCAGTAGGAGGGCTATGTGATACCCTATAGTTTGCAAGTGAAGCTTGCCGGATGCCTTATTAGGGCTACCGAGAACTAAACAACTTACATCAAGGCTTTATGTCCTGAGCATGGAAAATTCCGATGGAGAGACCTCTATCATTTTGCAGACGGTATGAAACACGCCCGATTCGCTCTGCAATGGTCGCTTTGATGAACTTAGGTGCTAATTTGGCCGCAAAACGATCGACTGCACTACTTTGTACAAAGTTCCGAACGTACACAGTCTGTCCAGGTACAAAAGCTTTTTCTCGGGTTCGCAAGTTGTAGCCTACGGCGTACTTTCTATACGCCTCCGTAAGATTGAACTTTACTTCGTCGCGCAAAAGCTGAAGCCTTTGGTTGACCGCTACACACTCGACGGCCCCGTCAGGGTCTGCACTTAGCTCTCGAAGTAGTTGGTATGACCCCCCGCATGTTACAGGGTGTTGACCGAAGAGCAGAAAATATGGTGAGCACTTAGATGACTCATGAACGACGTTGCGGATGGCAAAAGCGATCTCCCTCAGGTGTTCGTCCCAATTACGATACTCTGTACCGACATAGGCGCGGATCGCTGCTAGGACTGATTGATTAACTGATGCGTTTGACTGAGGGGAGTAAGCTGGTGAGAAAGTGTGTTTCACCCCGTAACGATCTAGCAGTTGAGCGAATATTTTTGCGACGAACTGACTACCATTGTCTGAATGTACCATTTCCGGAACCCGAAACACTAAGAAGACCTTCTTCTCCAGGAATTTGACGATCCGCGAGGCTGTGGCCTCGGGCATTGCCTCCAACAGCACGAACTTGGATAAGTCGTCCAGTACGATGAAGATGTATGTATTACCATCTCGACTGCGCGGATAAGGACCTAGAAAATCACAGAAGATACGTTGCCAGGGCAGATCGGTATTGCGTATCGCACCCAGAGGAGGTCTTAGAGACACATTGGACGGCTTAATCAGTTTACACATTTCGCAAGCGTTTATGAACTGTCGTACTTCTGAAGCCATGCTCGGCCAGGTTTTTGCGAAACCGAAATGTGCTGCCATAGGAGGACTACGCTCGGATTTAATCAACTCGCCGGTAAGACTATCAGGGACCGATAGCTTCCACTGACCCTGCTCCCCTGAGACGTTGTTCTTTGGACATGAAAATGAAATATAGACCCTACCATCGCTAATTCGTAAGTTCCGAAACCCGCTTGGGTTAGAAGTGATACGCTGGATCCTCTCCGCATACGTTTTCTCATGGAACGCAGGTGACTTCAAATCAAGCGAACGGATTTGTGCAGAATAAACTAACTCGTGCACGTGTTGTTCTGCGGCCTCGTCAGCAAATGACCTGGAAAGAGTATCAGCCACCACATTGTCCTTACCTTTACGATACTCAATGTGAAATTTGAAGGCCTGAGGCTCCAACGAGCTAGCCTGCCACATAGATCCCGTTGGTCCATGAGCCATTTGAGGCTAGCGTGATCAGTAATGACCGTAAACTCCAGTCCTTCCACATACGGCCTGAACGTTTTAATACTCAACACGGCGGCCAGACACTCTAACTCGGTTATACTATAGTTGCGTTGAGCAGCGTTCAGCTTCTGAGACATGTAAGCGATAGGATGCTCATCCCCATCCACAGAACGCTGATACAGGACGCTCCCAACCCCGGTAGTACTAGAAAAAAGGCTTGGAGAAGTCAGGATTTGGGAGCACGGGGGCGGTCATCAGACACTGTTTTAGCTGTTGGAATGCCAGTTCAACGTGTTCGTTCCACTCAAACTTGGTGTTTTTCTTTAGAAGATCCGTCAGAGGACTAGCGATGGTAGCAAAACGTGGAATGAACCTCCTATACCAGCCGCATACTCCGAGGAAGCTACGTATTTTCTTGACAGTTGTTGGCCTTGGCAAGCGCTGAATAGCAGTGACCTTATCGGGATCAGCTCGCAAGCACCCATCCTCAACTACAAAGCCTTAGATGTTCGTCGAACGTGGAGGAAGTAATGAGTAAGTCGTCGAGATACACCGACACTCGGTCATGCAGTTGGTGAGGGATGACCTTGCACATCAGCTTGCACATCGTTTGCGGAGCGTTGCAAAGTCCAAACGGAAGCAACTTGAACTGGTATAGGGGTCTTCCCGGCACTGCGAAAGCAGTTTTATCTCTTGACCCCACAGCGAGAGGGATTTGCCAAAACGCATCTTTCAGGCCTATAGCAGAAATGAACTTTGTCTCCTTGAGTCTACTAAGGAGTCCATCTATAAGAGGTAACGGAAGGGCATCTGGGACTGTTACGGAGTTTAATTTTCGGGCGTCCAGACAGAGGCGCACTTTACCGTTGGCCTTCTTAACTGAAGTCACTGGTGACGACCATGAACTTTGGCTCTCCTCGATGACCCCTAACGACAACATTCGGTCGAGCTCATCATATAAGGATTTCTGCACTGCTGGGGACACTGAATAGAAACGTTGTTTAATGGGCTTCGCCAGATCAATGTCTATCTCATGTTCTACCAACGTGGTGAGACCCAAGCCTTGCTGGCTGAATGATGGAAAGGAGGTGATTACCTCCTGCAAACGTTGCGACTCGTACTCCGGAAGATCGTGCTGTTGCGAACAAGAAGGTGAAGCTTTTGGCAAGGAATGAAGCTCACTCACCATGAGAGGTCTTAAACCGAATGCTTTCCAAAAATCGATTCCCAGTTATAGGTGTTGCTAAAGGGAGGGAACTATGTGCAATCTCATCATACGCGTCTTCTCGCCATATCTTACGAGGACCCGTATGTGGCCCAGGACCTTTTGCTGCCGCCCATCAGCGGTTGAAACGGAAGACGGCATCAAGTGGAACGGAATCCCCATCCTGCCCAGAAAGCTCTCTGCTCCAGCCTCGAGCACACTCACATTAGTACCGCTATCCAGTAGACCTCGTATCTTTTGTCCCTGAATGTAGACATCGGCATAGGGACGGGGATCCCAAGGATCCTCTTCATCAGATACTACTGTTTCGGCAATGGCCGCCTTTATGACTCGGCGCAAGCTGAGGTACCTATGTGTGCGTGGGACAATCCTGGAGGAAAAGGACCCCGAAACCGGTGGGAACTCGCTGCCACAAAATGGTGCATCCTCTATATCTGAGGTGGAGGTTGAAGTATTATCCTCCGAGAAGGTGCAACTACAGATTTCTGAAGGACCGGACTCCGAGAAAATGGTATGATAAGACGTGCTTTGTGTGCTGGAATTCTCTGTCTGAGTGGCAGAGCTAGACATGTTTACTTTAAGGCTGTTAACAGGTTTAGAATTCAATCTGGGTTCGCGAGTTTTATGTTTTGGGAGCGCTGCAGCATCGCTGACCGCTCTACACCGTGAAGTTAACGGTAGCGATCGGGCTCGGTGTTGGTAGCCGCTTCATCTGTCGTGCGCCTGAAGGTTTGGCTTGGAGTCAAACGGCGCTGGCCACCTACAAAATTTTGACCCCTGCCTTGGTTTCCCGACAGGCAAGCTCTCCATTTCGTTTTAATTACCCCCACTGCACCGCATCCATAGCAGAAGACTCTCTGTGGCCCTAGTGGACAGTTGACGTAGACATGACCTTCCGCCGAACAATTCCAACATGTCACTCGAGATCTAGCTGGTCGGTAGATGTCTCTCTGAGCATTACTCGGGACGCCTCGCGGTGGAACTCCAATGGCATCTAACTGACTGGACAAGGTGTGATTCAGATACGGCGTACCTGAATAGATTTCATGAACTGCTCGTCGCGGTGCAACCGCCCGCGGCGAGCCTATGTCGGACCATAATTTTTCAAATCGGTTACACAGGTCCCTCAAGTCTAGCACGTTATCAGTCTGATAAAGGAGTAACGCCTCCTGTAAAGCGGGTTTCATGTTACGTCGCAGTATTTCCACCAGCTCGGCTTCTGGAATCGGCATGCTCATTTTGGACACTAAAGCGTGAACCGCTAATCGAAAATCACTGAAGGACTCGTTAACTCCTTGCTTCCTTGACTCAACTAGCTTGCAAATTTCCTAGTCAGTTTCCTGGCTGCGGAATTCGCGTAGGAGTGCTGAACGTAACTCTTGCCACGAGTGCGTATGCTGATTTCGTAAATATAACCAATACCAGTTGGCAGCTTTCCCGGTGACGAGTGTGTGAAACCCAGCACGCAGTTCGGAGGCGGATACTTGTTCTAATATTGCCAGCGATTCTACCCGAAATATGAACTCTGTCACATCCAAACCGGAAGTGCCATCAAAATTTAACTTCAAGCGGAAGACAGGACTGTGAGATACGCTATTACGGTCCCTCGCGGCTGGCTGTCGAGTATGAGTTGGAATGTTAAGCGGAGAAACAAACGGACCCGATAAAGGTGGTACACGAGACCCAGTATTACTTTGTCTCGGCAATGGAGGTACTCCCGTGACTGGACCTCTATTCAAACTTTCCAACCGATCGTTGATCGATGGAATACGTGACCTTGCCGACATTGGGTCAGCAAATGTGTGTGGTATGTCAGTGGGAGCTGCTTGAGCCCTCTGCTCTTCGAATATTGAAAAGTCCAGGAACGACTCGGCAGGCGAGTTAGGTCCCGGTAAGTTCACCGCAGCGCCTTCGGTAGTCAAAACGGTTTTCGGCTTAGCACCTATCAGCGGCTTAACCCCTTGACTATCTGTGCTAATCACAGGAACTGAGAGCGTTGCGCCTCCAGCGCCCTCGGCCACGGACTCTGTCGTAGGCTGAGAAGCCTCGACACGGCTCAGGATATCCTCCAAGGTCTGGACATAAGCTTGCGCCTCAGACTGGACAGAGGGAGATGTATTACGCAGCCGCTGGGCTCTATAGAGTACATGGAGCACCTGACTGGTATAACGCGAACGACCTTCGACGGTTCGGATGGGGTCCGAACTCAGGTCACGATTCAGAGCGTCGACTCGACTGATAATATATTCTAATTCGCGTGCTGGATTTTTATGGGCGTGAGACTTGAAAGGTGCTCTACCGGATTCCAACTTCTCGGCCTCGTACATTTCCGTGAGCTTACGGCGAGCGTTAGCGTCAGCAGATCTAAGGTTGCGTACAACAAATTCGACCTCAAGCTCGTCCGGTGATAAGAAGGAGAAGTCCATCCTGGTATGAAACTCAATGACAAATAAACTAACAAAACAGAACCCGCGAAGTAATGCTCTGGGGTTGATATCAAAGGAGAATTTCCCGTGGATTATGCTGAAAAAAAAACGCTTCTATAGTAGCGCCAAGAGTAGTTCAACCAGCGATTGCGCCCAATACAACAGGGAAACAATGATGTGACTACTCACGATAATTCACCTGAAAATTCCGCCAAGTATGGTAAACAGAAAAACCCAAAAGGCGTTTAACGACTTACGATGATACTGCGACCGGGAATTGTGCCAAATATCTACGTATATATAAGAAACCACAAAACCTTTATGATAAGGCCAAAGATGATGCCCAGAAAAATTTTGCCGAATGTATACATAAAAGCAAAGAGAAGAAAAAAAATGCGTTTGTACTAATGTCGCGATAATTCAGACGGAAATTGTGCAAAATAAAACTACAAAAAAAAAACGTGTCTATCCTAATGCGAGAGAATATTCACCTGGAACTGTGCCGGGTATGTATATATAAAAAAAACACCGAAGAAAAGGAATGTATAAGTGTGTTTATCCTAATGCTGAAGGTAATTCAGCCACAAAAAAAAAATTGCGCCAGATATATGTATAAAAAAAAAACGTTTAATAATAATTTCAAAGAAAGTTGTGCCAAATATCCATATACATATAAGAAAATGCTTTTATACTATACGTTGATCATTTTTAAAGAGGGAGGTTGGCATGGCGGTTCGGCGAGGACAGTATGCCCATTCAACACACACAAAAAAAACTTGTTCTTCTCCAGCCCCGCTGGATTTAAAAAAAAACTCTCTCTCTCTCTCAACGCAGAATATTGCTCATCGAAGCCCTTCGGTTAGTCCATACTGTGATCTAACAATTGTAGAAAACAAAAATTGTGGAACCGGAGCCTGAAGGGCTGCCGTCCCATGTTAGGACGATCAGGACGATCAGGGCGAACACTCTTTTACCTAGGATAAAATATCAGAGAAGACGGACAACGTCCATCAACTTGGCAAGAGACTGAAGTCAACAGATCGAAGGCAGAGGTGAGTTGTCAGCAAATCAGTGGCTCCCAGTACTCAGGCGAGAAGCAGTAGCCGGTGGTATGTATAAATAACTCGAGATAATTACCAGGAAGCAACGAAAATGGAGGCTCATGCCTGCCAATTGTGACAATACAAGCCTCAAACAGCCTTACAAAACCCAAAACTAAAATGGCTCACAGCCCGAAACAACATAGGAATTTAATTAAATACTGGCTTCTTCCTGGAACTAACAGAGGTCCGCGGAACTAATTTCAACAACGCATGCCTCGCATACAACGCTGACTGACCACCGCAAACCGAACAACTCACCCTTACACTAGGGAACGGCAAGAGGAATTACTGAATTTAATACTGATAAGGGAAGAAGGGTTTGAACAAAAAAAACCCTGGTGCGAAGTAGCACACTAAAACCGGTAAGCTGACCCCAATACCCAGACAAAGACAGAATCAAAAGAAGAACGTCGTTCAACAACTTGCCAGGTTTGGGTCAGCTGACCAGCTCGTCATGCAAGTAAAACTGACAAGTGGTCGTCATCTCGGCGTCCACGAGCCGAAGCTTGGCTTCAAAAGTGGTACGCCTCGCGCACAAAACTCGCTTGTTGCCGAGAAGATGAGCACTTAAATCAGGAAACTGTTAAATTTAAGGTAGAAATTGACTTAGACTTGGCCGAAGGCAATTTACGATCGCACATACCGCCGGAACCACGGTCGAGTGACCCAGCCGCGATACAAAGGTCGGGCCTAACGAGAGCCAAAAGGGAGCAATCATGGAAGTAACGCACTCCACAGAAGCAAGAAGAGCTCTGCGTAGACCCAGCATCTTGTATCCGCCAGGCAAATCACTTGCGTCAGCTTTAAACATACTGAGGTCTTACAAAACAAAGAAAAGTTCTTATAGTGATAATAACACAAAAAAAAATCGAGAAAATAACATTGAAATAGCAATTACATTCTAGTCAAGAGAAGCTTGACTAAATGCGAAGAAAAAAAACCAAAGCTTGGGCGCCATTTGTAACGACAAATGGGCGACCAGAAAAAAAAATCATTGAAAATAGTAATTGCACTTTAGTCAAGAGAAGCTTGACTAAAGCCAAAAAACCATTTGGGCGCCATTTGTAACGAAGAGCTTGTCAGCCGACAGATATACCTACATTCACTTGTACGTGAATGTAGATACATACTGCATCCGACACCCCTTTGTTACAAAATCATATCCAGGATATGTGTGGGTGGCTGCACAGCGAGTATGCCGCTAGCGATCAGCCGGCTTGGGGTGGTTCTTGCCACCCACATCCCTTCTATGCTTGTAAGGCTGTGCATAGAGAAGTAAAATGTTTGACCGGACAGATAGACGGACAATAAAAAAACACTTGAATGTGTGACTGCAGACGGACAGACGGACAATAAAAGAAAAGATCTAATGCAGGCTTCCTTCTCATGATTTAACCTGAAAACCTAAAAAGAAGAAAATTGTTTTTATTTAATATGCTGCCAAAAGAAGGAGAATAGAAGACCTCAGCAACGCCGAACAAGTGCTGATTCACCCGGAGAGCTTACAACGCTTCAGGTGCATTGGCGGGTCTTGGTAGCTTGGTAGCTTTACATTTCATTTCTAGGAGAAGGATAAATTTGCTATATTAGTTAGCGATGGAGGTAGAAATAAAAGCGAAAGGGTAAAGCGGAAGACTGATAAGACTAATGACAACTTTTTTCAGAAGAACGCAAGATCAGTTAAGTTTCCATCAGATGAAATAGTCAGTAAAATAAAATGTACTTCTACTCCATATCTTTGGATGTAAATCAAGGTGCAAGGTCGCTCTCAGTCAATTACTTCACCCGTGACAGTATCGCTTGCGACAGCAACTATTTCTACTATCTCTCCATCAAAAGGCATATCGGTTATGAGTCCTTAATGTCCACCCTGAGATCGACATTGATGTGCATAATATTATCGATAGGTTTTCCAAATCAAACCGAAAATTGGATTTTATGATATATCGTAAATATGATTAAAAAAATTTTAGGAGCGATTTCTTCCGATTTTTTCCTCCCCCTTGAACATTTTAGTTGTGACCCCACTAGACTTCCGGTCTGGATACGCGCCTGTTTGCACCTGTGGCATACTTCAGGTGCCGGTAACATTCTTTATTATAATTTTATTTTGTACGTGGTAAATTTTCTTTTTTCTCTTTCAGGTTCGTCGAACATTCTCCCCCGATTGAACATGGTTGATTAATTGCATTGATGCTTCGTTTGTGGTACCTAAAGAATTTTAATGTTCCGTCCGCAAGAACTCTCAACGTGACTTGATAGCAATCAGGTAAATTAATTATCTTTTGTCTATTTCGTCTTTGTTGTATTTGTGCAAGATCTATTCTCTGAATAACCCGTTTTGGCAGAAAGATGTCTATTTCTTCTCGAGTGACGAATTTCTGGAAAGAATTTTCTGCCTTCATCTTTACTTCGTCAATGTTGGAGGAGACCTTGAGTTTCTGTAGGTTAGTCACTTTGGCTCCGTTTATGATTGCAGGTTCGCTCATCACTGGGGCTGTTTGTGGAGTTGCTGCTTTCAGTAGACCAGATGGTCGAACAGTTGTTGCTGCTGTTGACTTGGATGGGGCAGGATTCGCCTGTACAGCTTGTTTAGGCTCTGCTGTTGCTTCCATGATGTCGGAGAGCAGTTTGTCTAACTCATTTGAGTTTGATCCGGGATTGACAGGACTACCAGGCAGCGAAAAATTAAAATTTAGGTCATCATAGATGTCCAGAATGTCCAGATCCACCTGGTTATCGATGGCTGTCGTCGAAGTACTTGGGTCTTCTGTCTTCTTTTTGGGTTGCCCAGTTAAAACTTCGCAGCCTTCTTCCACGTACCAGCTAGGATCGAGGAAACTGTCCTGCATTGGCCAATCAAAATCAACGTCCTCATAGAGGTCTAGGATGTCCGTATTGTTGTTATATTCTGACATCTGAAAAATAAATGAATTAGTACTATGTCTTTTATTATTATGGGACAACATAACAATTAACAGATGTGCTAGGACAACACATGTTTGTTAATTAACACTCAATCACTTGGTAAACGACAAATTTTTGTGACTGGTCTTGTGATTGTGCTTCTTTGAGTTTTTATTTTAACTACTCGTACCACACCATCACAACCTGCATATTCTTCTTCAGTAATTCCTAAAGGCCACAGTGTTGGTGATGTATTCTCGCCCTTCAGCAATATTACGTCTCCTCTCTGAAGATTAGGTTCTGTTTTGCACCATTTAGGTCTATTTTGCAGCTGGTTCAGATAGTCCTTGGACCAATAGTTCCAGAATTGCTGAATCAATTGCTGGACATGTTTCCATCTGTTGGAAAAACTTGCTTCTTCAGTTGTGTAGTTTGGTTCTGGTATGGCGTGTAATGATTGTCCAATGATAAAATGACCAGGCGTTAGAACTAATTGGTCGTTTGGATCATTTCTGATTTGACATAATGGCCTTGAATTGATGCAATCTTCGATTTGTTTAAACAGTATCAGATATTGCTTGATTGTGAGATGACATTTACCAATTGATTTGTGCAAACGGTAATTTATAGATTTTATGCCAGGTTCCCATAGTCCACTAAGATTAGTGACTGCTGATTGCTTTGTGTGCAAAGATATTGAGTTTGTTCTTAAATATGCAGCGGCACTTGGCCAAGCGTGTTTGATTGCTTGTTGGATTTCCTCCTTGAAATTTGACTTGCTACTTATGGATTTCGTGCCACAATATGCATACATATCCGTACACGAACTTCTTTTGTTAACAAATCTTTTAAGTGCTGCAGCAAAGGCTTCCGATGTCAAGCTTGACACTAATTCAAGGTGTATTGCCTTTGTTGCAATACATATAAATAGACAAAAATATGCCTTATTTAGCTTAGTCTTTTGTAAGTTTATTGTCTTTAATTTTATTGGTCCAGCATAATATAACTGAACTTTGGAAAATGGTATAATATTATTTACCCTATTTTTATTTTATTTAGCGTATTCCTTGGCACCTAGTAGAGCGTCTATTCTGCCAGGCTTCCAATAGGTGGGATCTGCTAATTCTAGTTTATCTATATGTTGATAATTTCCCTTGGAAATTGATTTGGTTGGCAAATTATCTGTTATGATGTTAATCGCTAAAAAGGTTTCTTCTAGTTTTTCCTTGTTTGGACCACAGGATTGTAACCATAGTTTGGTTTGATTATCCAGCATGCTCATGGAATTTTATTTAGTCCTGTTACAATTACCGCTGTAGATTTGCAGTTCGCTTGTAATTTATGGCACGCAGTCTGGGACCCTGAGTCGATAAGGCATCGAAGTGTTTGTGATTTTCCTGATGGAGCTTTAACCTTATTTAAAGCTGTTGATAATAAGGCATATGATCTCTCCCTATTCATATAGGTTTGAGTCACTTGTTGTGATTCAGTATAAGTACTTATTACCCATTATAATAAAAGACATAGTACTAATTCATTTATTTTACAGATGCCAGACTACAACGACAATACGGACATCCTAGACCTCTATCAGGACGTTAATTTTGATTGGCCACTGCAGGACAGCTTCCTCGATCCTAGCTGGTACGTAAAAGAAGGCTGCGATGTTTTAACTGGGCAACCCAAAAAGACGACAGAGCATCCAACTACTTCAATTACAACAAACAATAACCAGGAGGATCTGGACATTTTGGACATTTATGATGACCTAAATTTCAATTTTTCTCTGCCTGGTAGTCCTGTCAATCCCGAATCAAACCCAACGAGTAAGACAAACTACTCTCCGACACCATAGAAGCAACAGCAGAGCTCAAATAAGTTGTAGAGACGAATCCTGCCCCATCCACGTCAACAGCAGCAACAACCGTTCGATCATCTAGTCTGCTGGAAACAGCAATTCCACAAACAGCCCCAGTGATGAGTGAATCATAAACGGAGCAAAGGTGACAAATCTGCAGAAACTTAAGGCCTCCTCCAACATTAACGAAGTAAAAATGAGGGCAGAAAATTCCTTCCAGAAATTCATTACGCGAGAAGGAATAGACATCTGAAATAGACAAAACGTAATTAATTTACCTGATCGCTATCAAGTCACGTGGAGATCTCTTGCGGACGGAACATTAAATTTTTTCAAATACCATAAACTAGGCATCAACGCAATTAGACACCGGTTGAACATGGCTGTTCAACGGGGGGGGGGGGGGGATGTTCGACGATCCTGAAAAGGAAAGAAAGGAATTTACCATATTCAAAATAAAATTAAGGCAAGGTACCTTACCTGCACCTGGAGTATGCCACAGCTACCAAGATCCCTCGCTGGTCCGAAATAAACAAATGAATTTATTAGCATTTGAATTAAATTACAGAGTAATGTTCAGTCTCAAGATCAAATAAACATAGAAAACAAATAAAAAACTAAGCAACTACATATCCATGGTGTTTTTATTGACATGCAAAACATATTAAAACACACAAATGTAACGAAGAGCTTGTCAGCCGACAGATATACCTACATTCACTTGTACGTGAATGTAGATACATACTGCATCCGACACCCCTTTGTTACAAAATCATATCCAGGATATGTGTGGGTGGCTGCACAGCGAGTATGCCGCTAGCGATCAGCCGGCTTGGGGTGGTTCTTGCCACCCACATCCCTTCTATGCTTGTAAGGCTGTGCATAGAGAAGTAAAATGTTTGACCGGACAGATAGACGGACAATAAAAAGAACACTTGAATGTGTGACTGCAGACGGACAGACGGACAATAAAAGAAAAGATCTAATGCAGGCTTCCTTCTCATGATGGAACCTGAAAACCTAAAAAGAAGAAAATTGATTTTATTTAATATGCTGCCAAAAGAAGGAGAATAGAAGACCTCAGCAACGCCGAACAAGTGCTGATTCACCCGGAGAGCTTACAACGCTGGCCAATGGACGATTGAGAGAGAGTGAGAGAGCTGAGAGGGGTCCCTGATGTTATTGAGGCCCCGGCTTTGGGTAATGTTGGGCCCAATCGCCCCCATCCACCCTGGCTAAGCCTCCAAAGCCGTATCGAAATGCTTAAACCCATTTGTTTTTACTTGGTGTGTGTCTGTTCAAGCTTCTCACAACATAACCTTGCCACCCCTCCCCTCCCCGTTTGGTTTTTCTTTTACGCGAACATATCGACCTGATCAGCCAGCGGACTAATAGACGAAATCTGCAATAAAACGGGAAGAAAGAAAAAAAAATATACACGTAGATATGAGATTTCAAAACTTTATAATTAGGTATGGTTTTACGACGACTCCTGTTCACAAACTGTTTACAATCCAGAAAGAGACTTATCTCTGACCTGCATAGCTAATTTTTTTACACAGAAAAAAGATGACCACCTTGTGGCACATCAAAAAAAAACAAGACAGACTTCGTATGCTTTACCTACCTAATTTGCTCGAGCCCTAATCTGAGAAATCTTACATCTAAATCTTATCAACTTCACTATTAATGTTCCACAAAACGGACCAAAGTCACTATTTCTCTACCTCTTTCCTCTTCTTTTCCTTTCCCTATATATACATGTAATTTATTTCAAGTTTAAAAAAAAACGGCCTCTAGTAACTATGAAACAAAACTAATATTTGACCAGAAGGGTCCCGCATGCAACTTAACCTAAGACAATTGTGAAGGTTACCTCAATCTCATACTGGCACGAGCCGTAGTAAAACCCCTTCTTCTTCTCTGAGTGTCAATCAGGTGGAGCGTTCCGACAGGTAAATATTATAATGCACAACTGGACGAATTATTATCTCACCCGCCGAATCCGTGAGTTTCAATCTTTAAACCCCTGGATATCCTGCTGCTGGCGACGGTACTTCTAAGCATTTTCATTAATAGAGCACAATTTCACCTTTCTTTCTTGCAGACTGAATGCTGCCAAAAATGACACTGCGACAATCATGCACACATGTAAGTTACTGAATTCCTTTACAAAAACACTAATTTACATATTCCTTTTTGCAGGCTAAATGCTGCTTAAACACCACTTCGGCAATTATGCACACAGGTAAATTAGTATATTCATTATTAAAGCGCAATTTCACAATTCTTTCTTGCAGACTGAATGCTGCTTAAACTCCACTGCGGCAATTATGCACACAGGTAAATTAATAAATTTATTATTAAAGCACAAATTCGCGTATGTTCTAACTTGCAGACTGGATGCTGCTGAAAATGACACCGCGGCAATTATGCGCACGGGTAAATTAATAAATTCAGTATTAAAGCACAATTTCACAATTCTTTCTTGCAGGCTGAATGCTGCTTAAACTCCACTGCTGCAATTATGCCCACAGGTAAATTAATAAATTCATTACATTTTACATTTCTCTCTTGTAGACTGGATGCTGCTGAAAATGACACCGCGGCAATTATGCACACAGGTAAATTAATAAATTCATTATTAAAGCACAATTTCACAATTCTTTCTTGCAGACTGAATGCTGCTTAAACTCCACTGCGGCAATTATGTACACAGGTAAATTAATAAATTTATTATTAAAGCACAATTTCACAATTCTTTCTTGCAGGCTGAATGCTGCTTAAACTCCACTGCTGCAATTATGCACACAG
Source organism: Dioctria linearis (assembly GCA_963930735.1). Classification (NCBI taxonomy): domain Eukaryota; kingdom Metazoa; phylum Arthropoda; class Insecta; order Diptera; family Asilidae; genus Dioctria; species Dioctria linearis. The sequence continues at coordinate 174,319,199 of OZ005740.1, forward strand.
GTAAATTAATAAATTCATTATTAAAGCACAATTTCACAATTCTTTCTTGCAGACTGGATGGTGCCGAAAATGACACTGCGGCAATTATGCGCATAGGTAAGTTAATAAATTCTCATTAATATAGCACAATTTTACAATTCTTTCTTGCAGACTGAATACTACTTAAACTCCACTGCTGCAATTATGCACACAGGTAAATTAATAAATTCATTATTAAAGCACAATTTCACAATTCTTCCTTGCAGACTGGATGGTGCCGAAAATGACACTGAAAAGTTTGCCGTGACACTCCTCGACACAGCTAATTAGATTTTTCGTCGACACTACCACGAATTTCGCGATAAAACAAAAAAAAACCAAAAGTACTGATATCGTCGCGTGTCGACGATTCAACTTCTCTCCTTCCACCAAAAAAGAAAATCCCCATAAAAAACTTTTACTAAAACTCTAGCGCTAAACTCATTAGATCCGCGCGCAATCAGAACTTAAACCAGACTCCGAATCCCTCACGCGATCTCCCTACATTCCGCCGTTCTGTCTTTTCCACCGCACGACAGACGAGCGCCTTCGTGTACCACCGACTCTGTTCGTGTCTCTGGTGCCCACCGCTAGGCGAACGTTTTTCACTTTTTGTGAGTTTTAAAGGCAAGTTAGCGCTGGTGCTGTTGCCTGGGTACAGGTGTGTGTGTATTCTTTTTCGGTAGAAAGAATATTTCGTTTTGGAGCAAAATTTTCTGGGAATTTTTTTTTGCATTTGTGGACCCGCTGCAATACATTACATGATGGTATCATGCGATGTATTACAGCTAGGCCAATTGCCGTTTTCGTCGCTTTGATGTGGTTGACTAGCGGTAAATGTTATCCGAAAAATTGTATTTTGTGCTCATTTTGCGCATTTTATAATTTTTGGACTGAAATTATTTTGCAGCTGTTGTTATTTCGTTTAGAACTGTACTTGTATGCGGGTGTGTATAAATATGGCTTTATCTTTGTAGGAATTTTCTAATATGAAGAAGTAACATAGGGCTACTTCTTGAAAATAAATAAATTTTGACTTTTCAGGAATTTTCTAATATGAAGAAGTAGCATAAGGCTACTTCTTGCAAATGAATGAAATTTTGAGTTTGTAGGAATTTCCTGATATGAAGAAGTAGCATAGGGCTACTTCTTAAAAATAAATAAATTTGACTAAATTACATACTCTGGGAAATCATGGGGTTTTCTCTACAGACGTAGAGAAGCCAAACAAAAGTAGCGTAAGGGGGTATACGCTACACAATATAGAAGGCAGGAAAATATGTGCAATTTCCGTGCTATCTTTGTTGCATTTATTGAAGGAAATAGAATTTGAGTTGTGCTAAATTTAATTTTAAGTGTAGAATTATTAATTTTTGTTAAATTAGTGAATTCGATGAGTAAAAGTGAATGATAACCAATGATATTTCTTTTAATCGCTACACTACCCCCACTATTTTGAATTTCAGAACACCACAAATGTCAATTATTGGAATTCATTAAAATTGTGATTTATAAACAAAGGTCACCATATGTCAGTTACAAGATTTGACATATTGTGCATTTACAAGTTTCTTTTCATTAAATACAAAACACCAGCTGTTCAGTCCACATAATGATATGGGTCATATGGTGAGAGGTCATAAAATAAAGAGCCACTGATACTGCCGCAATTTAATTTTTGCAGATAATTACACAGCGTAGTTAATCTGGGTTTAGAAGTCAATACGACACAGGACGAGGGGCCAAAGGCGAAGGAAGGAAACGAATCACATACTAAGATATATTTGTAAAGGCCTAATGATCTGGACGTTTGGGGATTGACAAGGAAAATACGTAGACACAGTAGTACACTTACTAAATATAATATAAGCTAAATGTCCTTAGCAAGCTTAATCTTCTTAATTTGATGATAATTTCTTTGAGTTAGAATTGTTTTTTTATAGCTCTTGTCCATCATTGTAATCTCACAGTGTGGAGACCCTAGTAAGTATGCGCCACGTTTTATGTTATCACACATACACATAATAGTCTAGACCCCTTCCAGGGAAGTTATGAATTTGTACTGACGTTAAAGTGAAGGAGATACTGGAGAAGCTTTCGAAGCAAAATAAATAGAAAAAAAAGTCGAAATCAAACCCTCAAAAAGCATAGCAATTTTAAAGTAGTCCTTATGAGATTTAAAGTGGTATATCACAAGTAACATAAAACAGGAGGTTGAATCTTAAACATTACTTAGGCGCTCAAAGCTCACCAAGGTTAGATTGCGAACTAAACAATATGCACTCAAATTATATATCGTGAGGTTGAGAGTTAAGCACTTATAGGCGTTCAAAAACTCACCGCAGTGAGATTGAGACCCAAGCATGAAAAAATAAACCCACAACTGGAAAAGACCATTAATTAAAATCCAATGACTGTACTATGCTATTACTGTAAAAAAATTCTGCTGAGGACCGGGTAGTTATTGGAGCACAGAATGCAAGTGAGAGCTCAGTTTTTTGTTTTGTTTTCTAACCTCGAGTTACAAGAACAAAATTTGAACTTTGTTTGGAAGTGAATTGAACGGAATTGTTTTTCTTCTTTGGAAATCGGCCTGAGTGCGGATCTCCACACCACCAGATAAGTGCTATTATTTATTTTCAATTCATTACATTGAAGTTTGCATATGGCTAGATAAGGGTAGATTTTTTTTATCTACATATATATTAAGTGGGAGTGTCGTGTACCAAAAAAAAATCAGTAAAAAAAAAACAATAAAAAACAATAAACTTTATTACTCGCGTATTTCAAATGTAACAATTTATTAATCTGCTTAAATTAGTTTTATTACAAGAACTCCCGAATTTAACTAACTTACTTGACACCGAATCATTATCTTAAAAACCACACCTTATACCTGCGCAACCCGATCTACCGAATCGACCGTGCTCACCTCCATTAAACCGGGCGGAAGCGACTTTGACCCAGTGATCAGCGCAATATCTTGCAATCATAATTACAAAGTATTGCGTTAATCACTGCCGACAGCTGGAGGCCCCAATACTGCACGTAAACAAACAGTGAGCCCAGCTGAGTATTTCACTATACGAAGTGAATTACTTACCCATGACTCAATGCCCATTTACATACAGCAGTGGATGTGACAGTTTTCAAGTAAACAATTCGCAATCGCCAGGCATTTCACTGTGCGAAGTAAAATGCTTAGTTATTGCAAATCGTTTAATTACCTGTACACCTGCTCGCTCGAATCGTGATGTCACAATTTCACCAATTGAATATTGGGTCACGACATTCCTCCCCCCTGAGAAAAACTGATTCCCAAGAGGAATGAGATCGGGATGCTCACTTAGGTTACAATATCTAACTTAATTAATTTATACAAAAACTAAGGTACAATATTCCCTAGCACCAATTTTTATAACTTTGGTTCGGTTTACATACAATTTCTGTTCTATTCTTTTATTTTCTTTTCTCATTTTTTCATAATCTTAACAAACAAATTTTTTTTACATTCCTTTTAATTACTTTATAATATATCCATTTCTTTTTTTTACAAATTTCACTTTACAATATCTCTTTAGTTCCAGTTCTCACTAATCGTTATTTATTATACATATATTGAATTTCCATTCTATATTCTAGTTTTCACATCTATTGTCTCTCCTATGTAATAATAATCATAATAATAGTTTATACCTTAAACAGAAGACAAGTGTAATTATAATGCCAACAATTAATTCCCTATGGGCTAGTTCTAAGTTATTATATATTCTATTATCTTTGTAAAGAAAAATACCCTACTTGTTTTTGTGTGTGTTTTTTTACATGAATTTTACCTAATATTAATGCATACATACTGCATAACGTTAGTACACTACTATAACATAAAACATAACACATAAAACCCATGAAGTTAAATTTATTACAATTTTATGAAAATGTCTTTACAAAATTAATTTTGAAAATATTAGTATTAGCCATAATACCTCCTTTCCCTTATCTATCGGATGCCCGTGCCTACCCAGGTACCAATTAAATCAAGAGATAACAATACACGAGTTGTCTTTACAAAATACATTATTTCTAATCTAACCGGACGAGGTGCTTTCCCACGACGTAGGATGCGTAGCCTTCACTTTAGCAATCTGAACTAATAAAAGGAAATCCTGAAACTCCTCGTTTAAGTCCAGTGCCACCGCATTACTCATAATCTCAGTCAATTCCCGAGCGTGGACTATTACAGGATGTAACTTCCCGACGCTCAGCGAGACTATAATGTTCGAAAGGGTCTTCAACGCGTCGCTTATCTCTCGTAGCTGGAGGGTTAGTTCTGTTAGAACCTCGTTTAATTCGGCTCTGCGCTGCAATACTGCTACCTCTCCATCAGTGGTTCTTTGCGCGGTGATAAGCCCAGACCCGTGCAAAATTAAACAGGTCGAACGTTGACTTCACAAGGTAATCTGGTCTTCTAGAAGGCTGAAGGTACGATCCTCCTGCTCACTGAGATCATCGAGCGCGGCGTAGAATTTTTTGGAATTTTCATGATCCATCTTTCCAAAAAGTGTTTTGGATATGGCACCTACCCCATCGAAAAGGATCGCTTTCTTCGTGAGGAAGCTCCAGCATGGGTGTGATGTAATAATTCCTCCTCTTGCTGCTTAATTTGACTGACACAACCGTTAATTTCCCTTACTGCTACCGTACATATTGTTTCTACTCCAGTATATATAATTTCGGAACAAAGACCTGTCACCAACGGCGAACTTCAAAGCATCTGATACATCTGGCATCTGCAACGTTGACAAGATAGTCCAATGCCGGGTGTAGAAGTGTGTCTTTCCCAGGTATTCGAAAAGAACTCCAGAATCTGTTATCTCCTTGATTTATAGCCGTCTGTTCTACGCCTATCGCCAATCCTACTACCAGGACTACCAGCACTATCGCGATCGCCTATATTCTGTCGCACTTCCATATACTTAACTAACCTATTTTAAACGGGCAACCTTCCTATGCTTATAGTAGAATTAATACACTTACTAGCTTCTCAAATTTTTTTTCTTTTATTTACTTATTTGTTTATTTTAATCTTCTTTTAACCTATACTCTTTATTATCTTCTTCTTCTTTTTAACCTATACTCTTTATTATCTTTCTTTTATCATTATTTTAATTGTTTTTTTACCTATTCTCTTTATTTTCCTATACTATTCTATTCTTCTTTTGATTTTTTTTTGTTTACCTTTTTATTCATAAAAATAAAAAAGTTTATCTTTCCTTCCTTCTTTCTTTCCAGTAAGCCTATTCATCGGCCTGCGGTTTCTGCGTCCTTCTTCTGGTTTTGGTATCTTTTTCTAAAATGCAAAAGCGATTAGTACAGCGACTTGGCAGGAAAGTGTAAGGTCTGATCAGTTTGCAACGAATTTTATTCGTGAAGTTGGTTATTGTTAAATTCGAAAATATCAGTATCTATGTAACTACATGCCGGAACTGTGAATCAATCATTGTTCAAACTTCTGCAGCCTATTAACGTGAATTCTCTTCAACTTCCGCCCTTGGAATATTGTTAGGTTTTCAGGGTTGTGTATGTATATGACTTTCTAGGGTCTCTTTCAAATAGCTGACAAATTCCACGCGCTAGCTAAGTCCCTAACCAGAACCTTATCTCCCACATGAAAAAGTTGACTTCTAGAATCCTGAATCGCAGCACAGAATGATATTTATCCGCATTATTAATTGGTTCTGCTTTACGCATTAAACTGCTTGGGATTTCTGACACAAACCCAAACAGAGTCTCCATGGGGGTAAGCTTAGTGCCCGTATGTACGGTGTTAATGTACGCGTATGCCGCAGAAATTCATTCCAGTTCCTTGGCTCCGCATCGACAAAACTGCTAAGATAGTTAGCCAAGGTCGAATGCTGTTGCTCTACTGCGTTTGACTGCGGGTGGTAGGCGGTAGTCTGCAGTTTATTGGTCTTTAACAATTTGCATAAAGATTTTTTGACTTCACCCGTAAAATTAGTCCCTTGATCAGCCACTAATTGTATGGGAATCTTATTTCGGCTCAGTATTTGGTCAAATAATGCCCGGGCTACCGTGTTTGCTTCTTGATCGGGTACCGCCACGAAATCTACAAACCGCGTCAGGTCATCCATCATAGACAGTATATATTTGTTACCATTATGGCTTGTGGGTAATGGCCCCACGAGATCAACGTATACTTTATCGAATGGCTTTTCCGATATTTATGTTATGGTCAATGGCATTTTAATGGCTGTAGAATGCTTATTTCTTTGACATTGCCTATATTTGCGGATCTATTTCAGTATTTCTTCATTCCTCTCCAGCGATAGAAGCGATTCACCCTGTTTATTGTTTTGCGTCTGCCGAAATGTCCTCCAAACCGGGAATCATGATAATCCTTCAATATTACCTGAATATCCTCTGGGTTGGCGGCATGTTCGGGTGCTGGACTGTCTAGCGCTCTTCCTACCATTCTATTGGCTTCCTCGATATCTTCCCTTTCACTCTCGGGCTCTGTGTTTTTTTTCTCTTCAGCCTCGGACTCCTGCTTCTTGGCTAATAGAGTGATCTAATTGATCTAAGATGTCCTCAATCCGTGGCAGAGGATACGAAAATGGGACGCAGACTTTATTTAACTCCCGAAAATCTTCACATAACCTATACTTCCGATTTCTGGCTTTATCTTCTCGTATTGTTTGTTTCAGTAATTCGAATCTTTGCTGAGAACGACTTTCCGACTTTATCTTCCCTCTAAGGGGGTGCACTGAATACCTATCCAACCTCTCAAGCTTGGGTTGGAAGCTCGTTATCTCAACTGGCTAGGTTCTAGCGTTAACAATACCCACAACCGCCTGTCCATTCTCTGACCTGATTATGGCATTACCACAGTACACACCTGGGATAATCTCTTCCGCCACGCACACCAGCTCATCTTCGCTCTCGACACAGATTCTTACCAATTTCTCCGTTCTTGGTTCCAGCTGTACTATGGACTCCCTCCCATTTCTCGAGTTGAGGGGGGTTTGGTTATATTGCCCTGTTTAGGAGTTGAAGCTTTTCGCATATTCTAGCCTCCGCAAAGGCGGCAGTTTCGGAAACAACTGGTTGGATTTCCGTGCGAGGATAATCTTACCCCTTCCCTCTAAAAACTGCCTCCTGAATTTGCTTTTGCCCCAACATTCCTTCTGGAAACCTTACCAAAATCCCCTCAGTATAGGGATGACTTTCCTGCTTCGCCTGTGTGCAAAGATCCGATGCCAAAGTATGGTTTCTTCCGGGCTTCCACGTGATTTATCCTTGGTACACTATTGAATGTTTGCCTCTTTTTCGACTCTAAACTCGTCACTGATGTAGATAGCATTGCTAAAATACTTGGTTATACGCTCAGAGGAAGCGCGGGCTTTATACATCACCTCTCACAGGTTTTCAATTCGATTGCTCATTCGCTCTCTTAGAACTTCCGCTGAAACTGTCCGAACTGCTTCCCTACTGGAGAGTCGTTTCTCTTCTACATTATAACTCCGCAAGGTTCATGTTCATTTTTTTCGGTTCCGGTTACGTTCCTGAAAATTGGCTGTACCTCTTTGTAAACTTCTCTGTGCTGTATTGACAATTTTCTATTAATACAATCGATAACAGCTTTATCCTTATGGAACTCCATTCCTAATATTCCGCCCACCGGTATTGAATCTGTGTTGTGTATTACCTGGAATTCGCATTCTTTCTTACCCATAACTACGTGAAAGTGCGCCTTGCAGGTTCCAATTGAACGTTCTTGAGCCCCAAACAGCCCTCCAATCGTGATGCATTATGTTTTTGTATCAGTGTATCCATCCTTATTCTATTTTCCTTAACTAAATTGCAGCTGGATCCCGTATCCACCACAATGTAAGCTTACCTTCTAGTCCAATTTTGGTTTTTATTGTGATGATGCAATTATTAACTAGCCTTAATTCCACGTCTATGCCCTCCTCTTTACCCGAATATCTGGTTTCTAATTTGGTTGGTTGAAGGCAGCTGCGAGATTTTTCCCGAGCTGCCACCGCCTATTTCCCTCTTGCTGATTACTATTCTCCGCTAAAAATTTTATCAAGCAAATAGCGGTGTAGTGGTCAGATGTTCTACAAAATTGGCAATAGAGTAACTTTGCTGACGATTTGTACATCTACCGAACTGCTAGATTGTGCCTCAGCATATCTGACTTGTTACTTGTTGCATCCAGTTGCCTCATGTGTATATATTCTGCATTTTGTGCAGTTAGGCGACTGTTTCCTTTCTCTACATTCCTTAGCAACATGTCCCCATTGTCCGCACTGAAGGCACTGGATAGGTCTTGGTTGCTTTGTTTGACTAGGGGAGCCCCTGTGTATTCCCGATCTTGCTGGACTCTATTATGGTCCCGTCCCTTTAGGTCCCTCCTTGCAGAACCTACCAGCAGCCCTGGTACTTGATGCCATTCCTCTGTTCTCTTCCTTCGTATAATTCCGCAGCCCTGGTTCCTTAATTTTAAGTCTCCTAGCATCCATCTCAAAGAAGTCTGCCTCCTCACATGCTTCATCCAGAGATTTAAACTTGCGTCCCGTCAAATATAGCTGAGCAGTCTGCTGCATAATACCTGCCTTGAAGGTTGCCACCGCGTCTGCCTCAAGTTCCGCTAGCAATCCCCCGTCTTTGCCTGGATATTTAGCTGAAACTGCCCCCTTGATTTGACACAGTAACTCCTTGAGCCTATCCGCATAATCTTTTATGTCGTCACTGGGTGTGTGAACGCATGTTATCATTTCAGGTCGCAGCTCACAGTACGATTTTTTTGCCATATAGGCCGTTTGAATTGTCTGCTGCAACACCTCAAACTCCTTCGGCTCCTCTGAACTTACTCGATAATATGCGTCATCTAACAACCGACATCTTACACATTTCATGAAGATTGGCTGTTCCTCTTCCTTTAAACGATCGTAAAGATCTTTGCAGCGGCTCAAGAAACTGAACTTCCTTTCCCAGTTTTGGCGTTCTTGGTTGGTATATATCTGGACACCAAGTCCATGACTTTATCATAAACGTCGGCCATGAATTTCAAAGGTAGACGTTATCACCAAATCTAAAGTTTCTCTCTTTGTGCTTTTTACTATAGCCTCCTTTATTTCCTCCAGAAACTTATTTACGGCTTGACTCGGCAATCGTTTTTTTAATTCATCCGATGCTCTTCTAGATATCGCCAATCCTATTCGTACCGTTGTAATTTCAACTGGCACTCCTTCAATTCTTGCGTTCTGGTTTCCAATTCCTTATCCTGATCCTGTACTCGCAATAATTCTTCCCTCGTTAGAACGTTACTTCTTCCCTCTGACATCTATATTCGTTACCTAATTTACCTTTCACTTTCAAACACTTCTCCCAGACCGTAACTAATTTTCGATGGTGTTTCAACAATGATCTTTCCTATCATTCGATCTCTGCAGAACACTCTTCCACTTTAAATGACCCTTCCTACACACGAATTACAATTTAATATTATTAATTAGATAATACCGCTGAGTTTTAACACTTTCACCCTTTTTCGCAAGCAAAGAAAATTGACCAAAAATTATTAATTTCATAAAAATATTTTAGGCCACTTAACGCAAAAACTAATCTCATTCAACCAGAAAAAATACATATATTCCCCTTCTGTAAAACTAAACAACTTACTACCTCACCCCAAGCACACCACCGAAGATAACCCAATACTAATTTCCACTCCTTCAACCGAAAATAGTCACATCACAAACATACAAATCGATGCTGAGATTACCATCTGATACACAGGCACTATGCGCAACAATATCGCATCTTATAATTAACCTTGTATGTACGTATGTATGTATGTATGCTTGGAGTAGCTTAGATAGCTTTGCTCCCAGATGTATGTGTTTTTGGAGTAGCTAAGATAGCTTTAATTCCAGGTGTATGTGTTCTTGGAGTAGCTAAGTTAGCTATGCTCCTAGTGTACGTGTGTTGGAGTAGCTAAACAGCTTTGCTCCTAGTGTATGTGTGTTGGAGTAGCTAAACAGCTTTGCTCCTCAAATAATAAAAATAAAAAAATAAGTCGCATTAATTCCCACGATCCTAAAAAAAATTAATTATCCAAAAAGATAATTATATTAAAAAACACCAAAACAAAAATCACCATACCTCACTTAAACTTTTTCCAGCTGCGCCAAATTGTCGTGTTTCAAAAGCAATCCAATAAAAAAAACTAATTAAATACTAATAAACGTTATAAAATCTCGCGTATTTCAAATGTAATACTTTATTTCTTTAATTAAGTTAGTTCTATTACGATACAAGTTAAATGGAGCTATCACTCCGTGCCCGATACTTGCGATAACACTCTCGAATTACAACTAACTAACTTGACATCGAACCATTATCTACAAACAACACTACTTATATCTGCGCAACCCGATCTACCGAATCGACCATGCTCACCTCCATTAAACCAGCCGGAATCGACTTGGACCCAGTGACCAGCGCAATACCTTGCAACCATAATTACAAAGTATTGCGTTAATCACTGCCGACAGCTGGAGGCCCCAATACTGCATGTAAACAAACAGTGAGCTCAGCTGAGTATTTCACTATGGGAAATGAATTACTTAACCATGACTCAATGCCCAGTTACATACAGCAGTGGATGTGACAGTTTTCAAGTAAACAACTCGCAATCGCCAGGCATTTCACTGTGCGAAGTAAAATGCTTAGTTATTGCAAATCGTTTAATTACCTGTAGACCTGCTCGCTCGAATCGTGATGTCACAATTTCACCAATTGAATATTGGGTCACGACATTCCTCCCCCCTGAGAAAAACTGATTCCCAAGAGGAATGAGATCGGGATGCTCACTTAGGTTACAATATCTAACTTAATTAATTTATACAAAACCTAAGGTACAATACTCCCTAGCACCAATTTTTATAACTTTGGTTCGGTTTACATACAATTTCTGTTCTATTCTTCTATTTTCTTTTCTCATTTTTTCTAACAAGACAATTTTTTTTTTATATTTCTTTTAATTACTTTATCATATATCCGTTTCTTTTCTTTACAAATTTCACTTTACAATATTTCGTTATTTAATTTCCATTCTATATTCTAATTTTCACATGTATTGTCTCTCCTATGTAATAATAATCATAATAATAGTTTATACATTAAACAGAAGACAAGTGTAATTATAATGCCAACAATTAATTCCCTATGGGCTAGTTCTAAGTTATTCTATATTCTATTATCTTTGTAAATAAAATACCCTACTTTTTTTTTCTTTTTTTTTTACATGAATTTTACCTAATAGTACTGCATACATACTACATAAACATACCCATTATAACATTAGTATACTACTATAGCATTGTACATAAACCCATGAAGTGTACATTTATTACAATTTTATGAAAATATTAGTATTAGCCATAATACTCTCTTTTCCTTATCTATCGGTTGCCCGTGCCTACCAGGCTACCAGTTGACAAGTTTGCTGCTGTTGGCATGAATAACTCTATACTGTCAGTCCCTTCCTTGTTCGTCTCTGTTGAGGTGAGATGTTTAATAGATGTCTGGATAGTAGGTAGTATCGATACTCTGCCAGTACTTCGACGGCCTTCCTGACATTTCCATCGTTTTAAATTGAGCATCATTCCTGCTGCTAGAGTCCTCGCTCCTGATGGCGCTCGGAACCTTTTCACTTTTCACTACTCTTGCTAATACTGCGGACATTTCATCGCCTTTGAAGTTCCAGATTTTATTTGGATGCTCATTTATCCCATGAATTATGTGTATAGAATGTTTTCATCTACACCCTCAGACTTGTATAATTTTGAGTACCAGTACCAGTAAATACCAGTACTCATACTGGTGATAAATATTCAGAAAAAATTCAAATCTCTTTACTGGTACTTAAAAATTACCAGTACGATTAAATTTATTGGTACTGGCGAAAGCCAGTAAATCACTAGTAAACACCAGTAATAACCAGTACGCCAGTAAGCGCCAGTAAGAACCAGTAACCCCCAGTAAACACTAATAAACACCAGTAACCTACCAATAACAAGAATTAAATACAAATTTATCCACCAATCTGATAAATGTATGAATTATTAAAACAGAAGACTCAGTTTTATTACACGTTAAGTAGGTATTACTTCACGAAAAGCAATTATTCATTCTTTATTCCGAATAAAATTACGTTAATCCTTAAAGTCCTAACCGATTTTAATGTAACGTGTTAAAAATTTTTCGCTGGCATAATAATATGAATACACTTAAGTTGCTTGCTTATAGGAATGTATATATTATGTGCATGCACCTACATATATATTGTCAAGAATATGGAACATCGGCAGGAACTGGTGTCACATATGTACATAGCTATCGATGTTTTTCCGAAATCACTTGAAGATCCTCTAAGAACTATTCTTCGAATTAAATGGGTGTACGAATTGGATATTGGAAAAGCCTCAAGCGGAACTAGATGCTGACACTATATTTTTGGATGATTTTATAAAATATTTTGTTATTGGGTCGGCAAGCAGATTAATAATAATATTAAACTTAGTAATATTGTCCTCTATTTGCAATAGAAGCTGCTTCTTATGGAGAAAAGAAATTATACACTGACGGAGTGACGTTGACGGCTAACGGTACTTGACTCCGATGCTTTGGCCATTATATTTTTTGTAAGCATTCAAGAAATTTTTCAAAAGCTTGTTTGGAATAACGGGGACATTGGATTACTGTTTCACTTGTTCCATTTAAATGGAATATTTAACTACTCATGGTACTCATGAAAGCAAACGAACATATGAAAGATGATATTAGCGAATAATTAATGTATAACTTGCAATTTTCCCAAATGAACTATTGAAATAATTTGTGTTTTACAACACCTAAGTTGAAAATATTTTTGTTAAATAATATATGATGGATATAAAAATGAGTCTTCTGTTTTAATAATTCATGTATTTATCAGATTGGTGGATAAATTTGTATTTAATTCTTGTTATTGGTAGGTTACTGGTGTTTATTGGTGTTTACTGGGGGTTACTGGTCATTACTGGCGCTTACTGGCGTACTGGTTGTTACTGGTGTTTACTGCTGATTTACTGGCTTTCACCAGTACCAATAAATTTACTGGTACTGGTAATTTTTAAGTACCAGTAAAGAGATTTGAATTTTTACTGAATATTTTTCACCAGTATAAGTACTGGTACTAGTTGAAAAATTAGTAAGGATTTACTTGAATATCACGCAAGTATGCCTGGGAACCATTACATCCGTTTGTAGCTTTTAAGGTGTGATCATCATAGAACGAATGACAATTTACTTCTACAGGTACTTCTTTAATTTTGTTGCAATCAAATTTCAAAGAACATTGTTGCTCTGATTGTCGGTGGTTGGAGCGATTGATCAAAGTGCTTAAAAAAAATTTCTTTTAGGCACGATGGAGTTCTCTCAATTATATTGAGAGTATACATGTACTTAAAGATTTTTTTTATATCATATAGTACTGTATATATGTATTCAAGTAGATATACCATATTACAGACCTCCCAACATTAAATTATGCACTAGAAATGTCCTCTGGTTCCCTAATTGTAGCTGTGCGATAAAAGTTCGGCAGAAATTCCAAATTCGGCATCCAAATCATATGTGTGAACTTCATGTACTATTACAGGAATAATGTATACCTTATGCATCTCGAGCAATTATTTCATTCATCTCTCGAGCGTAAGTTATCCGTGGATGTAACTTTGCGATGCTCCAAGAGACCAACATTATTATCCTTATCCCCTGCACCTTACTAATTTCTTGTACTTTGGTCGTACTCCGATCTTCCTTTCATAGATTCTCTCCTTCTGCTGCCGTCTGTGCTGTGGAAGTGTTGAATATGCAGATTTGATGATCTTACCTATAGTTATTTAACCTATGGCCACCCTTTTATTTTCTCCACCCTATATGCTATATTTTTTAAATCTTTTTTTTTTACTCTTGTTTCTTTTGCAACGTTTTTTAACTCTTATTATTACTTTTTTTTAAAAAAAAACTTCTTCTTAAATCTCTTATGCCTTTTAACTTTTCTTGACTCTTATTTAAAAACCTCTACGTTTATTTTTAAACATTTTTGACATATTATTTTCCTTTATTTCCTCTTTTAACTTTAACCATATATTAATTATCTTCATAGATTTCTTATTCTTCTAACTTTTCCTTTCTTGTTTTTTTTTCAAATTTCTCTTTCTTTGAATCTCTTATTTATTTATTTTTTCAATCTTCTCCTTACTTTAAAATCTCTGTTTCTTCCTTTATTCTTTCAAAATCTCAATTTTTTTCTTATTCTGGTTATTTTAAATTTTCAAATTTCCAGGATTCAATTGCTCTTTTCTTTTTTTTAAGAAATTTCCTTACCTCTGTACCTTTTATTTTATAGATTTACCTTAAATTGGATCCACTGGGTTTCCTTTTTATATCCATTCCATACTTTCCTGGCCATATCCAACTCCGCTCATCGAATTTCTTCTGAAATTGGAGGGAATCTGTGGGACATTTCTGTGGTTAAATGCCCCGATTCCGGGGTCATAACCGTTACCTACCTAATATAGACTAGTGAAGCTAGGGGTGATATTCTTCATATTGGTCCTCCTTCGGACCGGAGCTACCGTACCCTTTTGCAAGCTATATTTTTGTAGCTTTAATTTCCCTTTTTTGCGGCGAGGTCCACTGAGATCGCCGTCGACTGTAACTGTCTCTATAGTTCCATGCAGATCGTCTGTAAAATTTGTGAGGTTCTGTTTGTCCATGCGAAGAATCAGGACTTTTTACAAAATAGGCTCTAGCATTGGCGATTCTTACGAATGCACGTTCATCCTCCAGCCTATTTCCACTATACCCATTACATTCATACCGCCTCTTCCTCTCCTCCATAAACTCTTCAGCTCTTACCGCGTGAAGTCTCGCACTGTCTTGAGCTGTCTCTACTCTGCCTATGTTAGGATTCCATTCGTCATCTATGCAATTACCACCTTGCCCGATGATCTCTGCCATGTTCATTTCAACCTCCTCTATTCTGGCATATAAAGGGCTTCTTCGACTGGAAAAATGCGAAGTATTTGGTACAACTTGTCCACTAGCTGCGACATTCTCAAAAACGGCGATTTCTTTGTTTACCTCACCTGCGTTTTGTAACCATAGTTTTATATTTACGCTGCCGACGACAGCTCTGTCCCCCAGGAAATCGAATCCAAGTATAACGTCGGCTGGAATTGAATTAGTGTCACCAACGGCATTAAATTTACAAGCCTGCTGACTATTATTTATCTGCAAGCCCGCCTGGCAAGGGCCTATGGATCTCCTAGCGAGCCCAAAGAGTCCTCCAATACTTATTTGCTCATGTGTCTGTTTGGGCGTATTTCTTTTTATTCTATTGACCTTAATTATATTACATGAGGATACAGTATCTACTAAAAGCCCTAATTCACTTTTTAAAGCTATATCCGATTTAACTGTGATGATAAATTTACTCTGAGCCTCTAACTTTTCCCTTTCTTTCTCTGCTAAATACTTCTTTACGCAGATATCCGTATAGTAGTTACGTGTTTGGCAGAATTGGCAGTAGAGCCTTTCCCTGCCTGAATGGAATTCATTTTTGATGCCAGTTCCATAGTTTACCAATCTGACGTAATGAAGTTGGCAATTGGATACCACGTGCCCGTACACCTGACATCCAGTACACAGATATATTGTGGGTATCGACTGCAATAAGAATAAATTACTAACACCAAAGTCTTTATTGCGGGTCTCGACTCTAATAAAGATTCTTATTGTGGGTATCGACGGCAATACGAATAAATTACTAACACCAAACTCCTTGTTGCGGGTCTTGACTGTAATAAAGATTCTTAATGTGGGTATTGACTGCAATAATAATAAATTACTAACTCGAAACACTTTATCGCGGGTCTCGACTGTGATAAAGATTCTTATTGTGGGTATCGACTGCAGTAAGATAAAATTACTAACTGAAAACACTTTATCGCGGGTCTCGACTGTGATAAAGATTCTTATTGTGGGTATCGACTGCAGTAAGATAAAATTACTAACTGAAAACACTTTATCGCGGGTCTCGACTATGATAAAGATTCTTTCTGTGGGTAGCGACTGCAGTAACAATAAATAACTAACTGAAAATACTTTATCGCGCGTCTCGACTGTGATAAAGGATTCTTTCTGTGGGTACCGACTGCAGTCAGAATTTCTAACCTGACTTTATTCTGGGTCGTGACTGGAATAAAGAAAATCCCAATCATAAAAACCTTAATAGAGAACCAAGTGAATCAGCTGCCAAACACTGATCAGGTGAGTAGAAAGTCAGATACAGTAAAATAAATTCTCTTTTAAAATAATCAGGTCAAGTAAAACTAAATTTTCTTTTAAAATAATCTTATTACTTAGATAACGTAAATTATATATTGTCGTAACCCTTTTCAATTGCTAAGATTTCGGTGAATTTCTTAAAGGAGTTTGAAATATTAGAATAAAACTGCTCCCTCGTTTACCGCTCGGTGGGAGCAAATTTTTATCCAGTAGATAAAAACGTTACAACGTTACAGCAGCAATTCACCATTACCTATTTGTCAGGCCATTTCGAATCCGCACAGATCACGCCTCACTTCGGTGGTTATTTAATTTCAAAGATCCTGACGGCCAATTGGCGAGGTGGTTGGAAAGGATACAGCAGTATGAGTTTGCCATCGAGCATAGAGTTGGCCGCAAACACTTAAATGCAGATGCCTTGTCACGTCGTCCTTGAGAAAATTGCTTTCATTGCGACCAGAAGGAAAACCGAGAGCAAACACACCAAGTAGACCTGGTAGAGGCGGAGCCAAAAATCCACCTGGCCTTAGGACAAGACCAGCATCCTGTACTACATAGAGTGAAATCTTGGATACAGCAAAACCAAAAGCAATCCAGAGAGCAGATTGTCTCCGAGAGTCCTACTTTGAAAACTTGTTGGGCAAGGTGGGAATCCTTGCGACTAGTTGACAACATTTTGTACCTCACGAGGCATGGAGTAAATGACATTCTTTTAAGGGTAGCGCTGTCAAATCAAATCTCCGAAATACTCCAGAACTTCCACAATAAACCCGAAGGTGGACACTTTGGAGTAAGAAAAACGGTCGAAAAAGTTAAGGAACGTTGGTATTGGCCCACGCTGCAGGCTGAGGTAAAACTGTGGTGCGCCAAGTGTTTGCTCTGCCACTCCAAAAGAGGTCCTTATAGAAGAACTAAAGGAGAGCTTCAGGTTTATAACGTGGGAGCCCCATTCGAAAGGATTGCGATTGATGTTCTGGCCCCCCACCAAAAAAGAGGCAGGGGAAACAAATATGCTGTAGTTGTCATCGGTTATTTCACCAAGTGGCCAGAGGCTTTTGCGACTCCTGATCAAAAGCCCGAAACCATAATCGATGGGCTCATCGAAAATATCCTCTCCAGATTTGCCGTGCCCTTCCAGCTTCATTCGGACCAGGGTCGGAATTTCGAATCTGATCTGCTGCAAGGAGCTTTACAACGTTGTGGTATAAAGAAAACTAGAAAAACTGCTCTACCCCCTCAATCGGACGGCATGGTAGAGCGCTTTTGTGTCTGGGTGTTTTGGGGGGGGGGGGGGGGGCCAGGGGGGGGTTCGTTAGTACCAGTCAAACGAATTGGGATCGATACCTTCCGAGAGCACCTCGCTTCACTCCTGCGCGTCTCAATTTTGGAAGATAAGATTGCCACGTGATCTTTCTATGGGCAACTGTCGGATGTAATACTCCCGGAGAATATGCCGAGTGTCTGACTCAGACTCTTGGAGCTATACATTCCTTGACCCGAAAGTATCTGACTCTATTCCCATCACATCAAGTCTCAATACGACCTTCGAGCCCATCCACTTAAATTTTCGGAAGGCGAACAGGTCTGGATTTACAATCCAAAACGCCGAAAAGGAAAGAGCCCTAAACTCCAACGTGATTGGGAAGGTACTGGTACTGTATTATCCAAACTAAACGGTGTCCTCTGTAAAGTTGAGTTCCCCGGAGGTCGGGTGAGTAAGGTGCTCCAAATTGACAGACTAACTAAATTTTGTAGCGAAAAGACTCGAGCTAATAACAAGTTTAGCGTTGGGGTCGACCGAGTGTAGGCAACACAAACGATATTAGCTGTATCCCACCGTGGGTTAAATACTCCAAACCAACCGTACCGAATTTTCTAATAAAACGTGGTTTTTGGATAGGGAAAGGTTTAGACCTGCAGGGCAAAGTCGATCGCATTGCAGTTAGATCTCCTAGGTCGCGCGCCGGTTTCGGCTCAAATGCTGAAAAATAGAACCTATTTCCCACTAACACATAATCCATTCCCCCTTTCCCATTAACACAGTAATCTACCATCCACTTTCCACTAACACACTAATCAACAGCCTTATCCCAAACACCCAAAAATCGATTACGTGCCATACACCAGCAGTACATGAATTACCTCAAAACATCTAGAATCGGTTCATTGACAAAGGCTACAATTCATCTGTTTACGAGTGAAGACATGCGACTTCTTTGCTCAAAAGCTGCAGTCCTTGCAAATAAACAGTTATAAAAGATTCACTCAGATATAAAGTGTACAATTCTTGCCGAGTTGTGGTCCTCTATAGCTTACAATAGACTTGTCTCCCAACAATTACCTGGAACAGAAATTCTCAGAGGCAATAAAACAAACAAATTTTTTACAGGAATTTCTATCTTTATTACTTTTCCTGGATAAAGGTTCACTCTACAGAAATTTCTATTTCTGCTGCTTAAAGCCAAAAATAAAAGAATAGTACCTCAAAATCCGTGTTTATTTATATAATCATCACATCTTAAAGAAGCAAAGGGATTTTTGTTTTGTTCTTATAAGGCCTCGGTCGGAAGGGGGCAATGTACCGAAATTACAATTAATTGTGTAATTTGTTGATTTGATATTGATTTTCGCTGTCAGTTTTCCTGCAGATGAGACCAATCATTATCGGACTACAGGATTTCAATTATGTACCCGTTTGTAACACCATATTTTTTATAAACCAAAGAATTTCATTGACAGCAATTTCTCTTTAAATCAGTGTGTTAAATACATGGGAATAGCATAATTTTGACGAGTTACTACTAGTAACTAACATGCCAGCAGCTCTTATATAAATTGAAATTAAATTTGAAAGAATCCGCAGAGAGTAGAGTACTTTCACAATGCTTTCAGTCAACGATAAATCATTGATTTGTGACAAAATTTGAGCACACAAATTGCAGTCATCAACCCTCCAATCATTCGATACACAAATATTTGTTATTAAATTATGTGATGTTACATCACCAAACATTTCGGTAAGCTGAGCAAACTCGCGATCATTATCAGACGTTTAAACTGCATTTCGCCCACTTTCTGCACTAGATGAGGATCCTTCAATATTTTTAGACATCTTTTGCTGAAAACAGTTAAAAGCTAAAATGGAAACATCTATTCATTATTGCTTGCCATTGCTAACAATCAAACTGCACTTTATTAAATATGAAATATGAACAGCAACTCCGCAAACTCGCAAATAAACTAGGCATTTGTCCTGAAGCCGTCATAACATCGTGCAAGTGGTGCTTGGGACCCGGTTTTGCATCGTTCAATCAATCATCGTCCAATTCCGCTCCCCGGTGGCATTAATCCTGAAAAGAAAACAAAAAAAAAGAGACCACAAAGAACCACTTCTAACTTTTAATTCATAAATTCATTCACCTAGTTTCACTTCTTGAGATGTAGGTAAACAATACCGAATGAACTGCAAATGGCACGTCGACTAAAAAGTTAAGCCTTTAGCGAATGATACTACCGATACATAGGCTGACAAAACACTTAAATCGAATAAAATTTAGTACATCGAACTTGTTATTATTGCAATGTTGTCTCAGAATATCCAGAGATAAATATATAATATCCAGAGATAAAGAAACGCGAATTATCACATTAATGTGACACGTTCATGCGTCAGAACATCCCGCGTAAAGGAGAAATCGTACTAGAGCACAAAATTGAAATGGAAAATCTCATTAAAAACTACGTTCCACCATGCACCATTCCCGCGGAAGTTTCAAACTGCAGCTAGCATACAAGAAATCACTGCGCAGCGGAATATTGTGATGGTACACCTAGGAGCAAGTGCAGCAACTCGTGCGTGCTGCTTCCAGCTACGTGAAAGCCATCGAAGGGTACGGTTTTTATGAATTTACAAATTATTTCTGGTAAGTAAAATTTCTAATTCACAAAAAGGCGAAAGTTTCTTTTCTCTTTTTTATTGTACATTTTGACCATATTGAATTAGAAATAAATTGAATTTACTCACAATATTTTTTTTAGTTAATAAGTTGAGAGCAGCTTGTTATCAGCACGAACTAAAATGGTAACACTTCATGACAAATGATGAGGTGCAGTTGCTATGCCAGGTTATTGTTGCTATGCCAAAATTCAATTTCAATTTCAATTTTTATTTACTCAATTTAAGGGTACATTAAGATGCTTAATCCGATCTTATAAAACTGTACCACTAGATAATCAGGATTTTAGATTAAAAACTAGGAAATATACTAACACTACAAATAAGCTATGATAAGAGAAAAATAAAGTAGAAAACTATATTAGCTTACATTACAAATGAAGAAGAAAAAAATAAAAAACAAATATATATATATAACTTACATATATAATTAGAGTTGCATTGTATAAAAGAAAAAGATGTTATATATATAAAAAAAAAAAAAAAGACGTTAAGCGCAAAACATTCCGATGCAGTACACACCATATCCATTCAACCTTATACTAGGTGTTGAATAAGTAGCCTCTTAAAAGCTCCAAAAGAACCCTCCCGCTGAATGCGAGCCGGAAGGGCGTTCCACAATCTTATAGCTAGAACGAAGTAAGAACGCTCAAAAACAAGTGTACGAAAACGCGGCAACAATATTTTCAGACCTCTATCAGAATTAAAAAATGTGACATGTTCATACAGATAAGTCAGCTGAGTTGTATGAAGAACTTTAAAAAGAAATAGAAGCAATCTACGTTTCAAGAAGACTTCAAGAGAGCAGCTGAGAAGCGAATCCTGTAAATGGGAGACATGGTCATACCTTCTGAGACCGAAGACAAATCTGAGACAGTCATTAAAAGCTATATTTATTTTCCACCTACAGTAGGAGTCGAGTGACCCAAAGACCAGGCTGCCATTAGTAAAGTACGGAAGTAATAGAGTTTTCACAAGTCTCAGACGTAAACTAGTCGGAAGAATACTAGAAGATAGCCACAGTCGCCGAAGTCCAGCATATATTTTAGATATGTTGGTACTAATATTGTCACAGCATTTCATCCTTGAACTGAGAAGTATACCTAAATCACGTACCCTGTCCATATACGGCAGGGACATACCATTCAACGTAATATTGGGGAATGAGGTAAAGTCATTAATACGAGAATGGAACGCTATGACTTGAGACTTCCCTGCGTTTAGGCAAAGACAATTCTTAAGAGACCAATCATGGATTCTCTTTAGGTCACAGTTGATTCGTTCAATGCAGTCTTCAATTAGACCGATTGGACGGCTCAGGTAGATTTGAACGTCATCCGCGTACAGATGAATGCTGACATCTTTCACAACGAGTGGTAAGTCATTGATGAACAGACTGAACAATAAGGGACCCAGTATCGATCGCTGAGGAACACCCGACATGAGATGTAGAACATTCGAAGATACCTGCTGATTTATTGTGACCGTTTGGGATCTTCCAACAAGAAAGTTTTGGATAAAAAGAAGAGCTGATTTAGAGAATCTAAAGTGAGACGAAAGCTTCTGTAATAACATAGTATGGTTTACACTGTCAAACGCCTTTGAGAAATCTAAAAGAGTTAATACACTGACTTCGTCAATATCCATTGCGTGGCGGATATCGGTGGTCACCTTAAGAAGTGCCGTCTCACAGCTATGGCCAGCCCGAAAACCAGATTGCCAAGCACTCAACAAATTAAACGCAGTCAGATATTCATTTATTTGATTATAGATTAATTTTTCAAATACTTTTGATAGGAAGCACAACAAACTAATGGGCCGAAAGTCTGACAAGTCTTTGGGAGAGGCACATATTGAAAATGTGCTGCATTGGCCAAATGATCCAGGGCAAGATGAGTTTGAGAAATTTCGGCGAGATATTATCAGCACCAGAGGCCACAGCTTTGATGGATAGAAAAGCCTTAAAAACTTCATCACCATCCACGCAGCGAAAATTGAACCCATCGATTGAATTATCAGAGGAAGATAGCAGTGCATCTACTCTTAAATAAGGGTCCGGTAATCGAGTAAGCGCAAAGTGCTTATTGAGATCGTCAGGATGAAAATCGCATATAGGTTGTACAGAACCATATACTCCCGCTTTGCGTAGGTTAAACCATAATTTCTTGGGATTTGAGTTAGGATTAAATCTATGTGCATAGAAAGACCGCTTAGCAAATCGTATTTTGCTGTTCACACGATTTCTAACAGCTTTATATGCACGTTGGCTAGCGGCCGTCCTGAGACTCCGAAATTGCTGAAAAAGATAATCACGTTAAGCAATCAGTGATCTTATTTCTGAAGTGAACCAAGGACGGCTTTTACTCGTGACTTTCTTCCTACGGAGGGGAATGAACTTATCAAAAAGCCCAAGAAGTAAATAATTTAGAAATTCCACTTTGTCATTTACATCAGCGAATGATTGGATATTCTGCCAAGGCAATGAGTTACATTCATCATGTAATGCTTCTATATTTACCCTAGAATAGTCACGATAAAGAATGGTCGCGATGTTATGCCGCATTTTAATATCGTACGTAAGGAATAAGACATCATGGTCGAGTATGCTTGGCGGGGTGAGTTGATTCTGGAACAGAACTAATTTCGGGTCAGATGCAAACAAAAGATCTAATTGCGACGGGTTCATCGAATTATGATAGGCAGGAAGTTCATTAACCAAATTCATATGCAGGGATTGCATTAAAAATAAAAAGGAGCTCGAGGCACTACTACTGTTCAAAACATTCACATTAAAATCGCCTCCAATGATAACATGCGAATACTTCACAGTGATTATCGCCATTAGATTAGCGAATTCCTGAGCTGTACTGTCATTAAAAGAATTGGGAGGACAATATACTGAACACAGAACACATTTGTCTAATCCCAGATCAACTTCCACACAAATGAGCTCAAGGGGGCCACCATTAGAAAGCGCAATCACTCTGGTTTTCAAAGTATCAACAACATAAATTGCTACACCTCCTCCAACGTGAGAATCACGGTCGTTACGTAAAACAGTAAAACCAGGGATTGAAATTGTTGAAGACGGGATATCATGCCTTAGCCATGTCTCACTAATGAAAATTGCATGCAATTTTGTGCCACTAAACAAGTCACAGAGCTCATCAATCTTAGTACGGATGCTACGAGCATTCAGTGTACAGATGTTAAATCCACTGCTTGGTTACAAAATATTTCCAGAAGGGTTCGAACTCCGTTCCACGAAGAATAAGCAGAATCACCCGCCAACATCGCAAGGCTCAGGGACTGAAGCACTCAAGAAGCCACCACAAAATAAAATAATCGGAAAAAAGAGGTGAACAACAGTACATGCACTACCAAGAATAAAATTGCGCTCACGAGAGAAGAATAAGTACAATGTACAACATAAGGACACTAGAATTAGAATAGCAACTATTACTATGTAAAAGAAAATTAGAAAAGGAAGTTCAGAAATAAGAGCAATAGTAATTATGATGAATACTACAACTAATTCAAAAAACTTACAAAATACTAAAAGATCTAATACTACACTTAATTCGAAAAAAGATAAGCTTATAATAGTAATCCAAAACAAAAAGATATTATTCATAGCAAAGAGAAAATACAATGCTGCTCTGCAAAATGGCATACACATGCCCTGTTCATCTAAATAATGAATTATTAATAATTAATTATGTGCCGTAAACAAATCGGAATTAGCCTGAGAAAACTCCCGAAGTTGTCGACGGTCAGTGACCTTGGTATACCGATCAGTCTTACGTATCTTATGAAACACAAAACCATTCTGGGTCATAACAGAGAATAATTTTCCCGATCTACGTAATTGAAGAGCTTCCCGCAGCAAATGAGCATTTCGTGGTGTCAGACTTTCATTGCAATACAAAGGGCTATCAGCAACAAAACCATCCAGACTGCTCAATTTTATGCGACCAAATTTTTTGTAAGCGTATAAAAAAGATTTTTGTTCAGCTAGACATGAGAACCGTGCAACAATTGGGTAAGCATTGGATGAATTGGATACACTCGAATCAGATGCCGCTATTTTCTTTTTTATGCGAAAGGCATCAGCATAAGGGAACAGCTGATGACCAATAACAGAGGCGTTGTTCAATAAAATTTTTAACGGTCGCTCGGCTTCTTTTGGAGGAATACCTCTTATGATTATGTCACTCAATCTTTCACGACGACAATTATCTTCACACATATTAACGAAAGCGTCATACTTAGCTTGCATGTCCACAACTTTTTTATTAAGTTCGTTAGTCTGAGACTCGAAATTAGACAGCCTGGTATTAATTGAGAATACTGCATCATCTATTTTCCTTGATAATTTCAGATCAAGAAGTTCAAGCATTTCACTTAATTTTTGCAGTAAACGACCTTCCATGTCTGATGAATTATTAGTTGCACTCACAGGAATGTTTACCGCTTTACTCGCACCTCGTGTTGTAGCCGGAGACACACTTAGAGAATTAGATCTAGCTTTCTGCTTTAATTGTTTAGAGGAATTTTTAGCAGTACCGCCGTTCTTTTCACTCATGAGCACCGGTCGAAAAACAAAACGTTAAATAATAAATTTAATCAGCACACACAGTTGAAATATAGAGACTGGCAAAAATATCGGTGATGCAGAGCAAAGCAAAAACACGTCTACTCACTAGCTACCATTGCCATGCGCCTTTGACTACCGTTCTTTGGAGCCGTGTGCAAACTCTGGCTATATAAACAGCAGTCTGACTTGGCTCGATCTCTTTTTCAGTTTGACAGTGCAGTGATCAAGTGGTTATCTATTCCTAGTGTTATTTCCAAGTGTTCTAATTGCTTTTAACAAATCAAATACTTTCGTTTAGTTAAAGATTAAAATAAATATTCTTCTTCTGGCTCTCGACTGGATTAAGAGTGTTGTTTTGATAAGCGACTAAAATAAAGATTCTTATTGCGGGTAGCGACTGCAATAAGATTAAATTACTATCTCAAGACAATTTATCGCGGGTCTCGACTGTAATAAAGATTCTTTCTGTGGGCAGCGAATGCAGTAAGAATAAATTAATAACACCAAACTCTTTATTGCGGGTCTCGACTGTAATAAGGATTCTTGTTGTGGGTATCGACTGCAATAAGAATAAATTACTAACTCAAAACACTTTATCGCGGGTCTAGACTGTGATAAAGATTCTATTGTGGGTATCGACTGCAATAAGAATAAATTACTAACACCAAAATCTTTATTGCGGGTCTCGACTGTAATAAAGAGTCTTATTGTGGTTATCGACTGCAAATAGAATAAATTAGTAACACCAAGCTCTGTATTGCGGGTCTCGACTCTAATAAAGATTCTTTCTGTGGGTAGCGACTGCAGTAAGAATAAATTACTAACTCAAACTACTTATCGCGGATCTCGAGTGTGATAAAGGGTTGGGTGCCGACTGCAGTCAGAATTTCTAGCCTCACTTTATTCTGGGTCACAATGTTATGGCCCAATATAAGGAAGATTCTTCTTCCAGCAGTCAAGGGCACATTCTACCAAAATACAGCAATTGCTAAACAATAACCTCGCATGGTATTGTTCTGCAACTGTCGGTTATTTTGCTGATTAGCCCAACAGCTGGCTGCGATAAGCGCTTAGTGGAGCAATGGACGATTACAATAATAATTAACTTCGCATGGTAATTATTATGTAAGGCGATTGTTTACTACTATGCGACTCAGGTGCTGCAACCGGTAGAAAAAACGACAAGGTTGTTGTCGTTTGTTTACATCCGCGTTGTGAGCAAAGAAAGTTTACTTCCGAGTATAGGTTCATAAAAGACCAATGACTGGTCTGTCGAGTGCCTGTAGTATTTTTTTAGCTTGCAGTATTCTAGTCGTTCAGTGCAGAATCGCGTGTCTCTTTTACAAGATAAGAGTGCGGTGTCATACATAGCTGTGTGAGGGGGTGCTGGTTTTTGTTTGTAAATGATAACAACAAAAATTATGTGAGAACTTGTGGTTTATTCAACTTCTTTCAATCAATTTAGTTCATATAAATTAATATAAATTCAATTACAAATTCGAGTGCTTTATTACGGCAAAATCTTTAATCTAAATTTAAAGTATATTTGGCAACTATTATTCACGTTAACTAGGAAGATTGACACTTAGGAACTTTAGCCAAATGAAAAAAAAAATAAAAGGAAAGAACAAAAAAAATTTAAAATTGAAAAGGAAAAAAAATAGAATTAAAAAAAACTAAAAAAAAAAATAACACAAAAAAAAACGCCGTCACTTCTGCAAATAAAAAATTAAATTAATTAGTGCTGCCGAAGTAGTGTTGGAAGAGCGGTAAAATTTGCCACATGTCATGTGTAGTTTACCGAAATTTCCCAACACTATTGCTGTACCGTTTATGACAAATTCCAGAAGGATATTCCAAAAATATAATCTGAATGTTCACTTGACCCTTTGAAAAATTGCAACGATTATGAGAGCGATTGACCTTTGTTTCGCCTTTTTATAGACCTTTGTAGGGGAAATTTCGCAAAATGGTCTCTAATCTTAGCAGACAAGGTGATCAGAAAAATGTGGATTCCATATCCATAATCTCTTTTTATTCAATTCTTAAAATTTTTACCCGTGGAAACGCGGTTTTCATGTTAATTTTACTCTTATTATTTGTCCATGGTTTGTTATTTTACATTTCCAACAAATTTCATTATTTCTTATGCGTTTAATAACGTTTTAATTTATACTATAATTTACTTATTTTACGCTATTGTGGCACTACTAATTTAGTGTGGAATCTAAATTCGCCATTAATTTTCTCCAATTTTTCTCTATCTCGTTTCCACTTTGCATCTCTCTCCCAATCACGGGTTGTTATTACCAAAGAGAAATTCGCGATTATTTTCTTAATCGCTTAATTAATCGAGGAAACCTTACTTTCGTTAAACGCGCCGCGTTGAATTACGTCGAACGACTGATCCCCGTCGTGACAGAAATAAAAAATGACAGTAGAAATCGCGGTTTAACTCAAGTGCATGACAGGTGAGTTTCACCTGTGATTTTCGGGTGTTTTTTGTGTTTCTTGCAGGCAAATGAAGGAGTATCATCGCTGGACTACCCTTTGCTTGGATAATTCCACCCCGGATATTGGATTTCAGTAAAATTCGTTGGAAAATGTACAACAAAGGTGAGTGATCAATTGCCTGTCATTGCAGGTGGAAATTATTTATTTTCTATGTTATGTACTGTCGAAATGTTATAAATTGCATTTTTTTTAATGCTATTTTACTTTGCGTATGTTTTTTAATAGTTTTTTAATTGTTTGCGTACTTTGTTTACTTAGTCTGCGATACTGTTTTTTTTTTTTGTGTTTATTTTGATTTCCTGTAACTTGTTTTTGGTTGTACAAAGTTTTATATGGCCCCTTTTTCTTTTATTCGAATTTACCATGCTTTGATGTGATATAAATGTTATAAATTTCCTTCTTTCTTTTGTAGATAACTGCGAGTTTGATGCATACAAGCAGCACCTGCTTCGTGGGATTATTTAGTTGCATCGCACCTCAGCGAAGGTAAATTCTATTTTTATTTTTACTTATGATATCCTAATTTTTGTTGTTTTATTTTTTTTAGGCAATACGCAAGGGCACCAGCTGGAACATAGCGGTATGTATGTACAACTATTGTGAGATAGGTCAGTTTATTAAAAGTGAATAAAGATTCGTAATTGTTTTCCCTGGTAATTATTGGTATTATTTAGTGGATTGCTTTTGGGACACGACCATTTGGCGCAGCCGGTTTAAAACGGTATTGTGTTTTTAAAATTTATATATATTGGGAGTTATGCTTTTTTAGCTGCTCCATTTTTTTTATTTTTTGGGGAGTTATGCTTTTCTTAGCTGCTCCATTTTTTTTATTTTTGGGGAGTTATGCTTTTTTAGCTACTCCATTGTAATATTTTGTTTTGTTTATTTGTATCTTTAAGCTCAAGACTAGGCTTAATTTGCCGCTTTATAGTCTTCAAGCTTTAAAGGTAAGCAAGGCAAGGCTATATGCCGCTTTACTGCCTCTGCTTAGGTCGGTTGATCAGGCTGAAGAGTGCCGCTTTGTGATCAGTAGGCTATGAAGCCGAATTACGGGAAATGAATATACTTCCGTGGTATTATAGTAAAATATATAGTATGGTATCCACATATCCCAATTATCATTCTCTGTGAAAGACAAGAGATATTCATTTAATACTCTGTGGTTCCTTTCTAGAGATCCAAGTGTTTCATGATGATACGGTGTTGAAGTTATGTGGTTCATGTTAAATATTTTGCATATACTCTTAAATAATTCATTACAAAATTCTGTACCTTTGTCAGTTTTAATCGTTTTGAAGCATCCGTACTTTAGTATGAATTTTTCTACTAATGCTCGTGCTACTATTTCTGCTTCTTTTGTTTCAATTGGAATCGCTTCAACGAATTTTGTGAGTTCACACTGAACTGTTAATATGTATCTGTAACCATTAGATATTCGTAATGGTCCTACTGTATCTATTGAAATAGTCTCGAAACTACTGTTTGGCGTATTTGTGATTACAAATGGTTCTTTGGTATGTTTTATTATTTTATTTCGTGCGCAAGTTTCACAGTTCTTCACATATTCTTTTATTGTTTTTCTCATATTTTTCCAAATGAATTTTTGTTTTATTTTTGCAATGCATCTTTTTATTCCAGCATGTCCTCCATACGGTGAGGAATGGTATTGTTCAATAATCTCTTTTATTTCTTTCGGATCCGTTAATCTTTTTGGAGAGGTATATAATAATAATCTTAGTGGTATTGCCATATTATTTGAAACATTTTTATACTGCAGTTCATTGAACTTTTTCTTGAATCTGTTTGAATCTATATATTTAAATATTTTATCTTCATAAGATATTGCTAGCTCATATATTTTATTCTTCTTCATCTTGAGTAACAGTTTCTCCAGGACTAAATCTAAATTTGTCCCTAGATTATCGCTGCACTGTATCGATACTTCATCTTCTTTTATTATTATTTTTGGCAATTTGTTTGAGCGCATATTTTCATTACTTTCATTTATATGAAATTTAATCTTTTTTACATTTCTAGTATCTGAGGTAGACGTACAATCCCATGCATAAAGTTGGCCAAACCTGTCATTGGATATCTCTGTATTCTCTTCAGAGTTAATTTCTTTTGCTTTCTTTAGCATTCCTCTCGTGATTATATTTATATTTTTTGGGATCATTTCTTTTAAAAGTTTTGAATTTAATTTTATTCGAGATAGAGCATCTGCATTTGTATTCATTCTACCTTGTTTATATATAATGTCAAAGTCGTAATCCATTAGATCAAGTCGGATTCTGGTTAATTTGGATGATGGATTTTTGTGAGTGAATAAGCTAACCAAAGGTCTGTGATCAGTTACTACTATAAATTTTCTACCGTATAAGTATGGTCTGAAATAATTTATTCCCCAGTGGATTCCTAAAAGTTCTTTTTCAATTATTGCCTTGTTTACTTCATGTTTGTTGAGAGTTCGACTCGCATAGCAAATTGGTCTATCTTCACCAATTGTTCCTTGAGAAAGAACCGCGCCTAAGGCTTGATCTGAGGCGTCAGTGGTTAAGATGAATGGTTGTTCAAAATCGGGATATTTGAGAATTGGTGGATTGATTAATTTGTTTTTAAGATTTTCGAATGAGTTGTTACATTCTTCTGACCACTCAAAAAGTTTGTTCTTTTTAAGAAGGGAATTCAGAGGTTTTGTTATGTTTGCGAAATTTGGTATAAAACGTCTATAATAATTGCAAAATGCGATGAATCTTCTGACTTCGTCAGCATTTTTAGGAATAGGGTAATTTTGAATAGTGTGATGCTTATTAGGATCAGTTTTTATACCTTTTTCTGTTGAAGACTACATCCAAAAACAATAATGTCATCAACATATATAAAAGCATTAGATTCTAGACCACTGAGTGCTATAGATAACATTCTTTGGAAGCTGTTTGTTGAAATCTTCAAGCCGAATGGCAAACGTTTAAAGTGAAAGTGTCCTCGATTTGTCGATAATGCTGTTAAATGTCTTGAATTTGGATTGATTTCAATTTGGTGAAATGAACTTGTCATGTCTAGAGTTGAGAAATATTTCGCTCGACCTAGGTGGTCTAAGACATCTTCAAATCTAGTTAATGGGAATTTATCATCAACAA
Source organism: Dioctria linearis (assembly GCA_963930735.1). Lineage (NCBI taxonomy): Eukaryota > Metazoa > Arthropoda > Insecta > Diptera > Asilidae > Dioctria > Dioctria linearis. Next base: position 174,349,851 of record OZ005740.1, read on the forward strand.
TTTTTTTGTTGAGCTGTCTAAAATCGACTACAAGTCTCCATTTTTTGGTATCATCCGTACTTTTTTTGGTACTATCAATAAAGGTGAATTATATGGGCTAGTTGACTTTTCTATTATATTATCCTTAAGCATATCTTGAACTTGATCATTTATTTCTTGTAACTGTGAATGCGGTAAACGGTAATTTTTGACATAAACCGGACTATTTTCAATGCAAGCTATATCTTGTTTGTAAAAGTTATTTGCTGTTAATTTTTCATTAGGCAAATGAAATATACCTTGGTATTCTTCACACAAGTGTAGTATTGAATTTTTAGCTTCTGTATCTAGACCTTCTATTTTTAATTCGTTTTTTTAATTTTGCAAATCTGTTGCTAGAATCTTTGAATGTTGTATTAAGCGGATTTAATACATAATAGTGTTTTAATGATTGAATTTCAGGCGTGAAATTTTCTAAATTAACTTTCAAATCTGTCGTATTTAAGATCTTTATATGGGCGATGCCTTGAGCTGGGACTATTGTATTGGCAATGAATACTCCTTTGCAAATTTCTTGGTTATAAATTACACTGTCTTCCTTGATGTTCAGACGTACTGCCTTTATTACTTCGCATCTTGGAGGAATAGTGATAAAGCTGTTAAAATTGCTTCTTATTGGTATCACTATTTCTTCATTCTGCGTATGTATGGCGAGTGTAAATGTCTCATGAGTCAATAATGGTAAGTTATTGTCTACCATGTGAAATTTGTGACTTAGATTAAAGTTTTCATACATTAGTTTCATGACTGTTGTTCCAAAGGATAATGTTTCAATGTTTGTTATGCCCGTAATTTTGCACGTTTCATCGTCATCTAAATAATAATCATTTAAATTATTTAATTTGCAGATAGATATGTCTGCACCTGTATCAATTAGAAAATTAATGTTTTTACCAGACAATTTGTCTTTTAATGTTACAAAGTTTGTTACATTATTGTTTAGTTGAAGAATTCGCGTATTTATATGTTTTTTTATTTCGATGCAGTACCTGGGCTGCTGTTGTTTGCTGTGTCTTGGATAAAATTTACTGTACGTTGCCTATTGTATTGTGAGTGGTTTATATTGTTGTTGTTCGAGCGTGTATAGTTACTGTGCTTTTGAAAATTTTTACTGGTGTTAAAATTTGAATTATTTCTTTGTGTATTATAGTTTCTGTTATTTGAAAATTTTCTTTGTGTTTGTCTACTGTTACTTTGATTGTATCTATCCTGTGTAAAATTGTTATAGCTATTATTGTTTGGAAACGATCTATAATTTCTATTAAAGAATCTTTGCTTGCTTTGAAATTGTTTATTATATGAATATATCTGTGGTTCTAGAGGTTTCTCAATTTGTGAAGCTAGTGCAGCTGCTTCAGAGAATTTCGTGCATTGCGCTGCAAAAATTGTTGGTTTGAGATTTTCATTTAAACCATTTTGAAAAATATTAAGTGCCAGTTTATCATTTAATTTGGTTACCGTTTCTCTATTAACTTCACCTACTTCTTGAATTTGTAGGTTATTCAAGTCATTTATCAGATTTAACACTTTGTCCGTGAATACTTTGATTCCTGAATTTCTTTGTTTTAGTTCAGCGAGTTGTGAATAAATTTTTTGTGGTGTGTTACCTGATTTAAAACTTGCTTTCAGTGTTGTCCTCAACTCTTTCACTGATATTGGTGTTTCCGCTGTGACCATTCTATTCTTTGCCTTATGGGATATTCTTGCGTTCCAAACGAAATTTAGTAACTCTTTCTTGGAGTCATCTTTTAATGTTTTATCATATAATTCTATGATTGTTAGGAAATTATCTAATTCCTTGTATTCTCCAGCAAATTCTGGAATTATTTTTAATGCTGTCACTATGTCAAATGCAGCCGTTTTTATTCTATTGTTGTCTTCTGTAGTTTCACAACTAGAATCCGAATCGTAGTCTAATCTTGTCTCGTTGTAGCTTTCCTCAATTTTCAAATTTATATAATATTTTGCTTTCAGGTATATACCATTGAATCTTTGTATTGCAGTCTCTAAATCTTTACTCGAATATTGTACTTTTAATCGATTTGCTAAAGATTCGAATTCCTTATGAATCTCCTTTAATCTAGTAGACTTGTTTAGGAGATTTTGAGCCGAAAATTTTCTTTGGTGGTTTTTAGTGAAAGTTTGGTGTAGTTTTTCTACTTTCTTGATTAATTTCTCGCAATCTTTCATCAAAATTTAAAATTTATCGTAAGACATGGTTTATATTTTAATTTTCTTTATTTATTCATAATTTTTTTTTTTTTTTTTTTGTATTTATATATTTTTACTCTACACTTTAAATGATATATTTTAAAATAATGTTAAGTAGATACTATAATTTATAATCAAATCCTCTATAAAAAAATCTATTTAAGATATAATTTCTTTGAATATTTGCTTAAGTTATACAACATATTCGTAAGTACTTTGAACAATCGATAAATATAAAAATTTTTTTTTTTTTTTTTTTTTTTAAACTCTTACTACAGTATTCGAATATCGTTTCTTTAAACCTTTTTTATGCTCTTTGTAAAGAAAGTAAAGAAATTGAATTAGTTTAAGTAATAATATTATTAACAGTATTGTTAATATTTGATTATTTTCTATCTGTACTGTGTCTTCTATGTTGATGTTGTTGACAATTTCCCCGTTATTGTCCGCCTGTTTTGACTGCGTTTTTCCCATTCTAACTTTTGTAGTGGTTAAGTGTCTTCTTGTAATATTCGTTGTATGGAACTATAGGTTGTTCTCCTGCTTTCTTGCTTTCAACTTTTTCTTCGTAAATTCTCCTCGATAGATTTCTTCTCTGGATATCTTTGGGCTGCTGCAGTTGTTTAACCTTCTTTTGGAGATTCCTTTGCTCGTTCTTCAGCTGTTTAGCTTTCTGTAGTAGTTCCTTCTTCAATTTCTTGTCCGTTGTTATAGGAATGATGCGATGAATTTCGCCTAACTGCTGCCTTAGTTTAACTGCCTTCCCTCCTCTTGGCCTCTTCGTCAGCTTGCTCTGCAACGTGTTTAATGAAATTGGCTGTGGACCTGCTTGCGGGTTGGCTCGTATTTCCTTCTGTAGCGCAGATGCCTTCTGTCTATACTCCTCCAGTGTAATTTTGTATTTGGCCGTATTTGTAGGCTCATATGTCACGGTCGCCATGTAATATTTTGTTTTGTTTATTTGTATCTTTAAGCTCAAGACTAGCCTTAATTTGCCGCTTTAAAGGTAAGCAAGGCAAGGCTATATGCCGCTTTACTGCCTCTGCTTAGGTCGGTTGATCAGGCTGAAGAGTGCCGCTTTGTGATCAGTAGGCTATGAAGCCGAATTACGAGAAATGAATATACTTCAATGCAGTAATAATCAAGTCTGAGTTCTTTATTCTTTTCTTCGTCTTTTATATAATTGTTTTACATAGATTCTTATGGAAAATCATTCCATAAGCAAGAAATGGCAATTTCAAGAAATGAATTGTCCAATAAGCAAATTCATTGCTTTCTTACTTATTGAATGACCTTTCACAATAATAATTTACATCAATTGTTATGACACACATTTTTGTCACCTACTTGACTTACTTGTAAATGGTATCAAATTGCTGATTCTTAAGATTGTAATTTCTTTTGATAAATCGGAAGTAAATTGTATTTCTGTTTTGTTTTGTATTGTTTTGCAATATGAGATATATTTGCTTACAAGTATGATATGGCGCTTGCACAATAATATATGTGCGTACAATGATGTGCTCATATCATGTCATTAAGCATTGTGCATTATTATTATTCATGCTATGTATGTACGTTTGTATATACGTACGTAATGTGTATACTACACCATTTACTTTTCAGCCTAAGGTAATTGATTGAGCGATTGAGTTTAGGATAAAGCTTCTTTCTTGCAGATAAAAAGTGTTAAAGTTAGAATAAAATAATGTTGTAAGGTGGAAAATTTTTAAGAGAATCTATGTTTTAGCTACGTGAGAATTAGAAATTTTTTCAACGTCGTGTTCGGTTCAGGCGTTGATGATACGCGCGTCTATTTAACTTATTGCGTTAGTTAATTGTTTTACTAGACTAGTTTTTACGAGAATAATTTTGGGTTCAAGTAACGTATGGTTAGTTATGTTTGTTTGTGATTGTGTACATCTGAGTAAGGACAAATAAAAAATTTAGAGAAAGCGTGTCTGTTCTGTACGTACGAATAATAGATGAATACGGAGTAATGAAGTACGGTAGTTATGTTATAGTTTTGCATGTTTAAGGTTACATAGAGCATTGGTATTCGATTAGCACCTTTAAAAAAGATTTGAGTTTTGCGAAAAGATTTTTCTAGAGTGTGTTGTATAAATTTGTCGAAATGAAGCATAAACGTAGTTAGAGAAAAATTGAATTTCGAAGTTAATGAAATTACCAGATCAAAGTAGATTCGAAATTGATAAAAATATAAGAAATCAGTAAAAGTGTACAAGATTTCAGATACATATGAAAAGATCATGGACATGGTAGCTAAATATGTACCAATGTTCTCGGGGGAAAGATCGCCAAAACTTGGAAAAGAAGTTTACAAATTTCTTAGCTGAAGTAAGGACTTGTACAATCGACTAACGCAGAAGGAATAGGACATTTTTATCACATCCATAAAATATCGCCTGGCAGATGACGCTTTTTACCTGATAAGTTCTCAGGAGCCTAAGGACGTCAAGTCTTTGCAGCAAGCGATAAAAACTGCATACTTGCCGAGAAAATCTTTCAGTGAATTGCGCACTGAAATGCTGGCATGTAGACAGAGACCTGGAGAGGACATCAGGGAGTTTGCGGATCGAATGAAAGAACTGCGCGATCAGATTAAGGAGGCTGTTTCGGCTAAATACCTTGAAGGGGAGAAGGGACTACTAGCCGAGTTGGAAGCCGATATTGTAGCTACTTTCAAAGCGGGTGTGATGGATCGACCCACGCAAGTGTACCTTACAGTCACTGGAAGAAGTGAGAGAGGAAGCAAGTTATTTTGAAAAGGATGCCAAAAGACTTCAAGTGAGAGAATCGGGAGTATGGCAAGAAGACCGAAAGTCGAACACAGTAAGTGCAACAAACAGATGAACAACGGGGGATCGTTATAGAGACGAGCCTAGACAGAATTCGAGACCGTCCTTACCCAGAACAGGGCCAGTGTCATCAGGAAGATACCAAGCATCTTCGACAAGGAGAACACCTCTCAGATCTATTGAGTGTTTTCAACTCGGATAGCGTGGACACTTTGCGAGAGAGTGCCAACAAGCACTCTTCTGTAGTGAATGTCAGGAGTATGGACACGAGGAATCCAATTGCCGAATTCATCATCACTGTCTGAAAAAATATTTAGCCGAGAGGGAGAGTGAAGAAGTGAATTCCAAGAGTAAGTTTGTCATCACAGTGCCATCGGACATAGCGTTAGAAGGTAAGTTTAGGCTTTTAATTGACACTGGGTCTACTTGTAGCTTAATTAAGGTCGCAAGGATAAAAAGAGATACACCCATAAATACGCACCAGAAAATACGAATTGGGGGACTCTTTGGATTTGCCAGAAGGTCCATAGGCACATTTGAGGCGAAGCTGCTCACAGACAACGGTCAGCAAGACCGTAATTTCAACGTCATTGGTGATAGCAACTCGATTCCAGCTGATGGTATCCTTGGAATGGATTTCCCCAGTGGCAGAGTCATTATTGACTGTGCAAATAGAAAACTTTGGGTACAAGGTGCTCGGAAGGGCAACGAGGCAAGTGCCTCTGGTAAAAGTGTTGCAGCTTGTTCACGAGTGGCACCCATAGCTTGGCAAAGTAGCAGTCAAGGAAGTCCATTTCAGGCCAGGATAGAGGAGGATAACATTAACATAGCGGAGAGCATCCCATCTTATGCTTATGACCGACACCTCGAAGCGAAAAGTCCGGCACACAATGTAGAGAAAGCTTTAGGACAGAGAGAGAAAAGTATACCCATATTGGAGCAGACATTACGGGCACAATTATGGGACAATACTTTGTCCACAGCTTATGACGGTGCGGTATTTCATTATGTAAGTGACGAGGAATTTAGTGAGGGGAGAAGACAACCAGAATATAATGGGTACAGTGGAAATAGGCTGGAGGATTAGCGTGCATTCGTGAGAATCGCTAATGCAACAGCTAATTTTATAAAAGACCCAAATTCCTCGCATGGCCAACCGGAACCATGTAAGTTTTACAGACGACCTGCATGGAACCATAAGAATAGTAACAGGTTAAATGTATAACGGCGTTCTCAATAAAGTAAGTTAAGGCTACAGAAACATAATAATGAGACAAGTCCGATGGAAAAATTTTTACGCCAAATTTGGCTGGTCTGTACACTGTAAGTAATGGTTATGACCCAGGAATCGGGAGACTTGACCGAAGAAATGTCCAACAAATTCCCTCTAATTTCAGGAGAAATTCGATAAGCGGACTTCGGTAGTTCATTGTCAGAGCAAAGATATGGAAATGAAGGTAACCCAATGGATCCAATTTAAGGTAAATTTATAAATTAAAAGGTAAAGGTAAGAAAAAGTGTTTAAAAAGAAAATATATGGAGAAATTACAAAAAGGAGAGTTGTTTAATTACTTACAGTAAAGATTGAAAAAAAAATTAGAGATGTAAAAGAAAAAGAAGTTTGGAACAAAGAAATAAGATATTTAAAAAAATAATAAGTTTGAAAAAAAAACTTAACATAATTGAAGAAAGAGATGGAATAGAAATGAAAAGTCAGCAGAATAAGAAATATATGTTGTACGTTTATAGTTATTGATACCCAAAATGTAAGCAGGGAAGATAAAAAATAAAAACATAAGAGTACCTAGTGAAAATAAAGAAAAATGTAATATTCAAAAATCGAGATTCATAAACAAAGAGCAATAACCATTGCTGTAATTGTATATTTTAGAGCTTAAGAAAGATTAAATATAAACAGGAAATTATAATAGCAGTGTAACGTTAGCCCAAAGAGCGGGATGGAAATTTACATAAATAGGAGATCAGTATGGCAACCGAGATGCGGAAAGTTCCGGTATGTAGCTGAGAGCCACACCATGAAGTAAGCAGATGAAATAAGTAAATGAGAGGAAAGGCAATGGTTATGCGGAGCCCTGGAGAATTTAACTTATAGATATGGATGCGAATTCATGAGTAAAATCCGTAGTTATCTTTTATCTATTTATCTATTAGACAAATTTTTCTTGGAATGCTACAATTAAGAAACACTACAGAATTAGTAGCGCGTAATTGAATGTTGACAAGTCGGTATTCTGGTGACACATATATAGTGTTATATGTAATTAAAAATATCTATTTCTTTAGGTACGGATGGACTCTCGATTTAATTGAGAGAACTCCATCGTATGCATAAGAAAATTAAGAAAAGATATATAATATTATCATCAATCGTTCGAACCACTGACCCTCATGGCAACGAGATAATTGAGAGCACATCTCCTGGAAAATAATATACTCATAGAACATTGAAAATGAGACCAACGCTTTTTTTCGACCACAAGTACAATTAGAGAAATGCCAGTAATAGCAGCGGTTTTGTACGTCTTCTTATGATTGGACTTTAAAATGTTTAAATGTTCCTAACAAAGCGGAACTACGATCTGGAATTATCTATTCAATGGGAATTTAAATGCTAGTATAATATCGATAAAAAAAATTGTTCATTACAAGATGTTAATACTATTCAGGAAATACTACATAAAAGCTAGAAGTGGAATAAGTGTAGCACAAAAGAGCTGGCTGTAGAAGTATAGAAAACATCTTTTAAGGCAGCAGAAGAACAACAGGCTCAGGCCAACAGCAACAGATGAGACGTTCTTCCCAAGAGGACATACTCCAAACTCATGATTCAGAACAGTAGCAAGTCGAAGCAGACGTCCAACTTAACGTTGATATGACATCATCCATGTAGCGATTACAGACCAAACTTTCCGACCATCATCAAGAAACAGTTCGAGTGACTACACTAAATTTAAGGCTCGTAATTGTATTAAAGAACTAAGGTATAATTATATTAAGCGAAGTAATCAAAGCGAAAGTAAGGCAAAAAGGAGAAGATCAATATATCTACGCTCTATTGAACAAATAAAAATTAAAAATTAAGTTATATCAAGCGAAAGAAATGTAGAATAGATAAGAATGTGCATTAGAAATAATATTAGTGTGATAATTAAAGGAGATATAGTGTAAAAATGAAAAAGAGCGAAAAAAAAAGACAGAGAAACGTGAAAAAAATTAGAAAATAAATGAAAAGCCATAAGAAAGAAAGTAAATACGGATTAATAACAGAAATAAATAAGAATAGAATACAGAAAGCAAGGAAGAAAGAAAAACAAATGTAAGAAGTGAAATATGAAAGGAAACTATGAGAGAAATTGAATGTGCGAAAAAAAAAATAGAAAAGAGATATTATATGTAAAATGAATAACAAGTCTACGCAATGTAATATATGTAGGAATTTTTTTTTGTTATAACAATGGAAAAAGAAGAAATAATGTTAAAGAATATTAGAAAGAAATGAAATGCAAATAGAAAAATTAAATGTGAAATAAATAGAAAAAATAAATGAGAGAAACAAAATTAAAAGAGAAATCAAACTTGAAATAATGTACAAAAAAAAAATAAGAACAGAGAAAAGAAAATAAGAAGATTTAGATAGTAAATAGGAAAGAAAAAATTGTAAGAGTATCTGAACCGAACGAGGATAAAATATTTTCAATTTTTAAGACTGTCGCACTCTTCAGATCTACTTTCCTGCGGAAACTAGTATTTCCAAGGGGGGAGGGATGTTATGGCCCAATATAAGGAAGATTCTTCATCCTGCAGCCAAGGGCGCATTCCAGCGAAATACAGCAATTGCTAAACAACAACCTCGCATGGTATTGTTCTGCAACTGCAGGTTATTTTGCTGATTATCCCAACAGCTGGCTGCAATGAGCGCTTAGTGGAGCAATCGACGATTACAATAATAATTAACTTCGCATGGTAATTATTATGTAAGGCGATTGTTTACTACTATGCGACTCAGGTGCTGCAACCGGTAGAAAAAACGACAAGGTTGTTGTCGTTTGTTTACATCCGCGTTGTGAGCAAAGAAAGCTTACTTCCGAGTATAGGTTCATAAAAGACCAATGACTGGTCTGTCGAGTGCCTGTAGTATTTTTTTAGCTTGCACTATTCTAGTCGTTCAGTGCAGAATCGCGTGTCTCTTTTACAAGTTAAGAGTGCGGTGTCATACATAGCGGTATGTATGTACAGCTATTGTGAGATAGGTCAGTTTATTAAAAGTGAATAAAGATTCGTAATTGTTTTCCCTGGTAATTATTGGTTTTATTTAGTGGATTGCTTTTTGGACACGACAACGACTGGAATAAAGAAAATCCCAATCCTAAAAACCTTAATAGAGAACCAAGTGAATCAGCTGCCAAACACTGATCAGGTGAGTACAAATTCGGATACAGTAAAACTATATTTTCTTTTAAAATAATCTTATTACTAAGATAACGTAAAGTATATATTGTCGTAACATTTTTAAATTGCTAAGATTTCGGCGGATTCCTTAAAGGAACTTGAAACATTAGAATAAAACTGCTTCCTCGTTTACCGCTCGGCCGGAGCAAAGTTTTATCCAGTAGATAAAAAACGTTACAAATACTGTCTCACCAAATGAACGACCAAGAGACCCACAAGGTCCCATCAATTTTCGAGTATACAATGTACTTAAGAAATGTGAATTTTGTGGTCGTTCTGGACATGCAGTAAATAGCTGCCAACAAAAACGAAAATGGGAAGCATGGGGTCAGGGAAGCGACGTACAGTCGACCCAAAACTCCTCGGGCCGACTATAAATTAAGCATCAAATAAAACAGGGTCCTCAGCAGCCCGATTCCAGTGTGGCTACAGTAAAACTTCCTTTAGACATAGGCCTGGCCGGCCAAACTAAACTAGTAGTTGACACGGGCGCTGAGGTTAGTATAATAAAGCAAAGGTCAATAAGAGACCCAAAAATAATCAACCACAATGAGGCATGCAACCTTCAAACCCCATTTGGTACCGAAAAGACGCTGGGTAATTGCCAGGGAAACTTCGTTTTCAAGAACAAAATTCCCTGCAAGTTTCAAGTCGTAAAAAACTTGTCTGGCCTTTCCGATGATGGTCTTCTAGGAAATGATTTCCTAGAGAAAAACTGTAACGTTGAGAGTCCTAATAAGGCTCCCAGGTTTCCTCGCACGGAGACTAATCCTGATGAATTTGCTTTGCCATTGATGTTTGAAACGGACAAGCTACATTCTGAAAAGGCAGTGGAAGTAAGAACACTTGCAGGAGAGGTAGAGTCTAAACACGCTGAACTATCCACCTGCAGTGTCGTCAAGGCTTCTCAAACGAGAAAAGCTGTCTGCCGAGCTCCAAAAGAGCCCAAGGAATGAAAAAAGCTATCTGGGCGAACAGGAGACCGACGAAATCAGGCAGCAATTGGTTACCTTTAAGGAAATAATCTGCATACCTGCGCGCTCTCAAATTGTTGCCCCAGTCCCGTTACAAATTCAAGAAGAAATGCTCTGTATATCCCAAGAGCTAAGCGATGGAGTCTTCTTGGCAAACAGTTTGCTGTCATCTGGAGAAGAATTAGTGCTGGTTAGTATTCAAGTAGTAGTAGTCTAGTAAAAGCCCTTGGAATTCAACTCTACTAGTTGTCCCAAAGAAAGCGGGACCTGACGGTGAAAAAATTCGGGGTGTCGTTGTCGACTTTCGTAAATTAAACGAAAAGGCAATTGGAGACGCACTCCCGCTACCCCGAATCGAGGACATTCTCGACCGACTAGGTCACCCAAGGTATTTCCCTACACTCGATTTGGCCAACGGCTCTCATGAAGTTCTTGCCGACAAAAGAGATCGACATAAAACTGCTTTCAGCACAAGCTATGGGCACTACGAGTTCAAGCGTATGCCATTCGGGCTCAAAGGAGCTCCTGCTATTTTTCAACGCCTAATGAATTTCGTCCTGACATGCCAAAAAGGCCTCGACTGTTTCGTTTACCTAGATGACATTGTCATCTATGGTAAAAATTTAAACGACCACAACGAAAAGTTGAGAAAAGTCTTCGACAAGTTGAGAGAGAACAACTTAAAACTGCAGCCAGAGAAGTGCCAGTTTCTACGAAGAGAAGCTGTTTACCTAGGACATAAATGTTCTAGCGAAGGAGCCCTACCAGACTCAAGTAAGCCGGCCCGCCTCTAAACATTTCCTGTTCCAAGAACAGTAAGGCAAGTTCAGTCATTTTTGGACTTGCCAATTACTACAGGAAATTCATTCCAGACTTCTCCAAAATTGTACGTCCAATCAAGAATTTACTCCGAAAGGATGTAAAATTCACTTGGACAGGGAAATGCCAGGAAGCATTTCAGAGCATTAAAAATGTTTTAATTTCCCCACCACTTTTGATTTACCCCGATTTTTCAAAATCCTTTAATCTTACTACGGACACAAGTAACGAGGCTCTAGGAGCTGTTCTTTCTCGAGGAGAAGTCGGAAAGGACCAGCCCATTGCCTATGCAAGCCGCACATTAAACAAAGCCGAAAGAAATTACTCTACTATAGAGAAAGAGTTATTGGCTATTGTCTGTGCTACCAAGAATTTCAGGTGCTATCGTCAAGGCCGGAAATTCACGGTCTATACTGACCATAAACCTCTCAAAGGTGTCTTCAATGTGAAAGACCCTACTTCCCGTTTGGTGATATTTCACCACAAATTATCTGAATTCGATTACAACATCGAATACAAACACGTGAAGTACAACACTAATGCCGATGCACTAAGTCGCATCCCGCAAGCATTAAAGGAAGACAGTTTAGGCAATACCTTAACAATAAAAGCCCTAGTCCACTACACGTAGGACTCAGATGTGGGGGAAGACGATTCCACATATAAGAAGAAGAAAAAGATATCCGCTCATTGTTTCGTCGTAACTCGCGCTCAGAAGCAAAAGGCTCAAGAGACTATAAATAGCTCCAACGTCTAGACAGAAGAGTACATGAAAGCGGACCAAAACGAAATTCAATTTACGGAGCCGGATATTCACCCCCAGCATCGTTGAGCAAAAAGTAAGTACTGGTAAGACCCCGGAAGTTATCTCGATTCCTACGGAAATTCGAATAATCTTAAAAGATTATCACGATTCTCCATTTGGTGGCCATCAAGGTGTCATAAAAACTTACAAACGTATAAGACGCAAGTGTTGATGGAGCCACATGCTTAGCGACATTAAAAAATACATTAGAAAATGCCCCAACTGCCAGACGATGAAAGCATCTCCACAATATAAATTGCCAATGGTTATCACGGACATCGCAGAACAACCGTTCGACAAAGTTTACCTCGATATTGTAGGTCCATTAGAAGAGACCACATCACGTAACAAATATATCTTGACCTTCCAAGATAATTTAACAAAATTTGGCGACTTGTATGCCATACCTAACGCAGAGGTAGTCACAGTGGCGCAGGTTTTCTTTGATGAAATCGTAAGCGCTATCGCAAACCCAAAAGAATACTCACCGATCAGGGAAGATATTTTCTGAGTGAGCTACTCAAAAGGATATGTAAGCTTCTGAAGGTAAAGAAGTTACAGACTTCAGCATACCACCCACAGTCTAATGGAGCACTAGAACGTGCACATAGACCCCCGATAGAATACCTGCGAACAGTCGTAGATGAAAATCCCGAAACATGGGACTAATACCTACGAATCGCTGCATTCGTGTACAACAACAGTGTACACGAGGCTATTAAACTTACCCCAATGCTCTGCCTATACGTCTTCACAGCGGATGTCCCATCAAATTTAAAACGGGTCCCGAACCCGTTTAGAATCATGAGAGCTACTATCACATATTGAAGTATTAGCTCCAAAAATCATATGCCACGGCACGAAAGAACTTATTGGCAAGTAAACAGCGCTCAATGGGGTACTACGATAAGACAGTACGGCCCCTAACTTTCCATGTAGGAGACAAGGTCCTCATCAAGAATGAATGCAGGAAACATAAGCTTTCTCAAATCAGGGTAGGACCTTATCAGGTAATCGCAATACCGAGTGATGTGAATACCATCATCAAAATTGGTAAACGTAGCGTAACGGTACATAGTAGCCGTTTAAAACCATATTTCGAGTAAGAACATGTTGTACAAAAATGAACCAGTGCAAATTTCACCATGTAAGCAGATATTTAAGAAAAAAGGTGAAATTAATTCCCATAATGAGTGGGAAAGGGAACGATGTTGGCACGAGACAGAAGCATTTAGAGAGAGAATTTAAGTTCCATATTCGAAGCTGACATAATTTCTTAGGAAGCCGCCATATTGATATTTTTGCGAAAAATTGAAATATTTAAATAAATCGACAAGGAAAATTCATGGATAATAAAGAATAAATTAGATAACATATTTTAGCATATTTTTTCATATGTATTTGCGCAAAGTGAGCAAACATGCAAAATATGTGGAAAAACCATATTTTTGTGGGGAATCTATGATAAAATGGCTGCTCCGACACTATAAAAGGGCAGTGCTCCCTTAGATCAGTTTCAGTCAGTGATAGTGATTCTACATGCTATTTTGGCATGTCAGTCATCACAGTGTATAAAAAAGATAAAAACTTAAAGTGTACTTCAGAAAAATTTTAGTAGCATAAATAAACGTACAATAAGGTACATTATTCTCATGCTCTAAAATAAAAGGTGTTTGAGGAAAATTTGTGTGAAAATTAGATCTTGTTTGTAATCGAAATTTCAGGATAAGTATTTGAAATATTTTCTGAAATTAATTTATGTTGGTGACAGCAAATTTTTAGATTTAGGTTTATCCACATAACAGCTACCCTCATGCTCGCTTAGAATATTTACCGTCTCGTGTGGAGCAACAATAATAGAATAACATTAAAAGTGAAGATAAGAAAACATATGACATTGAGCAATTAGAATTTGTTTAATAAAGCAACAGTAAACACAAGCCCACATATCTTCTTATTTTAACATACCGCTACACTAACCCACCCAGAGTGCCGTAATATAGCTGTGGTGCTCGCTTACAGCTACATTACAAAACACCTTGCAATTATAATTACGAAGTATTACGTTAATCACTGCCGACAGCCGGAGCCCCCAATACTGCATGTAAACAAACAGTGAGCCCAGCTGAATATTTCACTATGCCCTGTTACATACAGCAGTGGATGTGTCAGTTTTCAAGTAAACAATTCGCAATCGCCAGGCATTTCACTGTGCGAAGTAAAATGCTTAGTTATTGCAAATCGTTTAATTACCTGTACACCTGCTCGCTCGAATCGTGATGTCACAATTTCACCAATTGAGTATTGGGTTACGACATTCCATCCCCCTGAGAAAAACTGATTTCCAAGAGAAATCAGGTCGGGGTGCTCAGTTAGGTTACAATATCTAACTTAATTAATTTATACAAAAACTAAGGTACAATATTCCCTATAACCTAAACAATTTTATAACTATGGTTCGGTTTACATACAATTTCTGTTTTATTCTTCTATTTTCTTTTCTCACTTTTTCTAACAAAAATTTTTTTTTTTTATATTTCTTTTAATTACTTTATCATATATCCGTTTCTTTTCTTTACAAATTTCACTTTACAATATTTCGTTAGTACCAATTCTCACTAATCGTTATGTATTATACATATATTTAATTTCCATTCTATATTCTAATTTTCTCATCCATTGTCTCCCCTATGTAATAATAATCATAATAATAGTTTATACATTAACCAGAAGACAAGTGTAATTATAATGCCAACAATTAATACTCTATGGGCTAGTTCTAAGTTATTCTATACTCTGCAACATATTATGCAAATATATACATAGACCCTCAAGAAACGAAATTCAATTTTTTATAACCCAATCATGCCTAAAAACTCGATTGGGTTATCTCTAGCGCATACGTAGAAACTTGCATCAGCAATTGCTTCAACTACGCGCAACATTCCGAACGAACAAAAATTATAGCAAAAGCCGCACGACAAATCATACCTTCAGTAAGATTTGTCGTAAATACGAGATGTATGCACACATATACATACAATCGGGCGCATGGAATTTTCTTCGCTGAAGACTGAAACGATCAAGTCTTCACCGAAAAAAACCCGTATCAGCAAATTGTCGCGAGCTACATACGCGATATTTCTGGGCATGTTTAAACATGTCCAGCGTCAAATAGCTTTCTCAGGATAGGAATGATAATTAACCACTTTCCTATCCTGAACAACTGGACTTGCGATTACAAAAATCTAAGTCAAGTACAGTCGTTTTCAGAGCGTTGACTTAAAGACGTGGCAGAGAACGCATCGCAGTACGCGGGATTATATGATTAGATAAAAAAAGTAATACTCGATCAAGCTAAGAAGGAGTTTCTCGATTAAACGGTGCTCGTGATACGCGCGGTTGCAATTAGCATTACTAAAAATAATACCCGGTAGATAATTGAAATTGGTTCGAGTAGTTACGCTATACAGGTTCAGGCGCACTTTTTCCATACAAAAAGTGGCAACCTTTTTCCAAAACTTTTTTGGGAGTTCTGGAGCACTAAGGTGGCGGTGGTGTGGGGGGGGGCTGAGTTCGCTTTTGTACTGAAATTTTTACATTATCTAGAAGTTTTCTTTTAGGAGGATACTGATGCCAACAACGTGATATGTTGTCTTAGATGAGTAGTTATAATTGAAAATTTCTTTTGCTGAAAAAAAAACAACTACGGATTAAAACGCCGAGAGTGATCATGATATCTAAAAACAGATCACGGCTGCTTGTAGGAAGTAGTGGAAAATAAAGCCTCGGTGAACAGGTGGCTGGTAGTTTGATACCGCCAAGTAAAGTAAACAATGGTTTTTGTCTCTAGGAGTGTGTATTGAAAAGTCATAAGTTGTATGAAAAATTGTTTTTTATTAACATTTATTCGCATTAAATCTTAAATTATAAACTTTTTCTCTGTGCTTCATATCCAAAATTGACCACAATATATCTGAAGCTCTATTAATCCTATCTTGATAGCGAAAGCGATCCAGAGCATATGTCTCCCATGATCCTTTTCTGGGTTCATAATCAATCATATAATATATATATATATATATATATATATATATAATGGAAATTTGATGATTTTTATTCATTTATAAATCCGTGCATCTCCTTTTATAGGGATCAGGGAAAAAGGAACATAATAATAATACTGCAAATTATATGCAAGCAAATTTCTTAGACGGCGAATCTCTTTTTCACAGTTGTAGTTATATGGTACAGTGTTCATCAATTATTTTTTCCCCTAAGTCGATGTAGAACATACCTTCCCCGTGAGACATAACAAGAGTTAGTGAATAAATTAATCACTACTAGACAAAACTAATTAGAATCTCTCACTGTGGTCATTACAAGATTGAAATAGTTGTTGACGATTTTCAACGAGGCAGCGACACAGAATTATGGAGCTGAGGCAGTCCCTGCTGTGAAAGCACAGCTGATGGATTTTGCCAAAAATACTTTAAAAAGTGGAATCACTAACCCACATCTGTGTCAGTATCTAGTGATTTAGAAGCACTAATTCAAAAAGCCCTGGACATGGGGAAATTGCAGTAAAGTGCTACATTCGTCCAGAATCCTCTGGTACAAGCTCCTCCGTTGGCTCCAGTAGACCCAGATTTACGAGTGAGAGCTTACTATAGAGCTCCCTACTATCAAATGCCATCAACGCCTATGTTCGCATCACCTCGAGCTCCAAACCCAAATTAATTTTCACGCAATGTGAATAATCCAGGTTCATCACAGTCACGACAAAGACCATTTACAAACACTGATGTGAGAAAATCGGATACAGATTCACTGGTCCGTAACATCACGTCCAATTTCTGCCAGCGAAAGGGTCACACATACTCAGATTACGTTAAACGCAGGAACACCCCTTTTTGCTCAAACTGCAAAATCTATGGACATGACGTCCGTGATTGCAGAAAAACACAGCAAACTCAGCAGATTGCTCCTCCACGCCTCTCCAATAGACAAGAGCAGTATAACACAAAAAGTCCTCAAGTCTTCAACATAAGACTCAAATTCACCTTTTGTGGTCGCCGAGGACATGCAGACGAAGATTGCCGCCAGAAGAAAAAACGGGAAACCCAGAGTCAGGGAAACGGCATGCAGTCGACCCAAAACTCCCCGGCTCGACTATAAACCCACAAATCAAATCTAAAGGGTCACCTCAAGCGGCCGAATCCGGTGTCCCTACAGTGAAACTTCCACTGCACATAAGCCTTAACGGCCATACAAAACTAGTAGTGGACACTGGCGCTGAGGTTAGTATTATTAAGAAAAGAGCAATAAAAGACCTCAATATAATTAATTCCAATGAGGCATGCACTTTACACACCCCTTTTGGAACCGGACAGATATTGGGAAATTGCAAGGACAACTTCAATTTTAAAAATAAAATTCCCTGCAGTTTTCAGGTGGTACAAAACCTGCCAGGTCTTTCCGATGACGGCCTATTAGGAAACGATTTCCTATCAAACAATTGTAATATTGAAGGCCCAAATAAAGCACTCAAGTTTGCTTGTACGGAAACAAATCCCGAAGCGTTTACTGTACCCTTGTCATGCAAAACGGACAAGCTGTATTCCAGAAAAGCAGTCGAAGTTAGGGCACTTGCAGAAAATATGCAACTTAAACAGGTTAAGCTGTCTACATGCAGTGTCTCCAAGCCATCTCAAAAGAGTAATCCTGACTGCTAGGTTCAAAAGGAACAACTGGAATGCGAAAAGAGCTGTGTGGGTGGTCAAGAAACCAGCGAAATGAGGCAGCATCTGGTTACTTTAGAGGAACCAATATGCATACCTGCTAGGTCACAAATTATCACCACAATCCCGTTGCGAGTGAAGTAAAAAATGCTCTGTCTATTAAAAGAGATAGGCGGTGGAGTCTTCCTGGCCAGTTTACTCCCTACTGGGAAAGAAACACTGCTAGTTGCCATATGCAACATTAACAATTTCTAAGTAGTCATCAACAGTTTATCATTACAACTGCTGCCTATACATGACTACGCCGTCATACCAATAGGAGAA
This sequence comes from Dioctria linearis, assembly GCA_963930735.1. Lineage (NCBI taxonomy): Eukaryota > Metazoa > Arthropoda > Insecta > Diptera > Asilidae > Dioctria > Dioctria linearis. The sequence goes on from OZ005740.1 coordinate 174,368,053, forward strand.
GCCACTGATACAAAACACGTTCGCAAGCCGAATAAATCGCAAGCGAGTAACACAAACACCAGTGAGTTTCCCAAGGTGGAGCAGAAGTCAAGCCAGACTTCTTTCTCAAAAATACCTAGATATAAGCTACTAACGAGGCCCAAGAGCCCTATACAAGACGCGGTCAAGCTCAATAAGACCCGAGTGGAGGCAAAAATAACTCCAACGTCCAAGAAAATAAGTTATAAAAATTTTAGAGGGCCCCATAGCCAAATCAGGGATGCGAGCGAGCTCCAGAAGCCGACAAGCAAAATGCAGCTGACTCTTCCATCCAGTATGAGTTCAGTAAGACCTATTCTCAGGCAAAGACGGCTCCAACACCGAACATAGTTAGTATTAAGAAACAAAAGTAGCCCAGAGCCATACCACAAGTGCGTGCGAGCTCAGTAAAACCTATTTAAAGACAAAGTCGACTCCACCACTTAATAAAATTAGTATTAAGAATAAGAAGTGGCCCGTGAGCCCCAAAAAGGCACGTGCGAGATTCGTGAGACCTCATTGAAAGCAAAGTTGGCTCCACCGTCAAATAGAATTAAGAGAACCAATTTTCCAAGGCCCATTAACCAAAATACGAATGCGTGCGAGTACTCGGATCAGTCAAAAGTACCCAAAGTAAGTAATAATACTCACAGAAAAAGGTTACAACAACCTAACACAAACGCAAGCTTTTCGGAAAATACAGCTATCTTACAGCACGTAAGATACTTTTTTCCGGATCATGAAGATCCCACACATACTCCGCGAGTCAACAGGCTAGACCAAGAGCTCAGCCTAGACCCATATCTAAATGCGGAAGAAAAAGCTCCGATATCCGAACTCTGTTGAGAGTACAACGATATCTTTTATCTCAAAGGTGACAAGCTAACATATACAAATGCTATCACCCACAATATCCCTTTAATACAAGATCAAGCGCCCATAAACCAAAAGGCCTATAGATTACCAGCGACCCAGAGACAAGTAATAAATGTGCAATTGCGAGAAATGCTAGGCAATGGGATAGTCCAAGCTAGCAAAATCCCTTGGAATTCACCCTTATTAGTTGTACCCAAAAAGGTGGGATCTGATGGTGAAAAAAAGTGGCGCGTCGTTGTCGATTTTCTCAAATTGAACGAGAAGACAATTGGCGACGCATTTCCGCTACCCCGAATCGAGAATATTCTTGACCAACTAGGTCATGCCAGGTACTTTACCAATCTCGATCGTGCCAACGGCTATCACCAATTCTTAGTCGACAAAAAAGATCGACATAAGACCGCTTTTAGCACTAATTACGGGCACTACGAATTTAAGCGTATGCCATTCGGACTCAAAGGAGCTCCCGCTACATTCCAACGCCTGCCTCATGAACTTCGTTCTGACAGGCCTACAAGGCCTCGAATCTTTTGTTTATGTTGACGACATCGTCATTTATGGAAAGAACCTATATGACCACAATGATAAACTGAAAAAAGTTTTCGACAAACTGAGAGAGAACAGCCTCAAACTGCAGCCAGAGAAGTGCCAGTTTTGAGAAGAGAAGTTGTTTACCTAGGGCATAAATGCTTTAACGAAGGTGCATTACCACGCCCCAGCACAAGGGCTTGCGTCCAAACATTTCGTGTTCCTAGAACAGTTAGGCAAGCTCAGTCCTTTTTAGGACTTGCCAATTACTATAGGAAGTTTATTCCGGACTTCTCAAAAATCGTTCGTCCAATTACGAATTTACTCCGCAAGGATGTAAAATTCACTTGGACCGAGAAATGCCAAGAAGCATTTCAAAGCATCAAGAATGCTCTAATTTAACCACCACTTTTAATTTATCCAGATTTCTCTAAACCTTTCAATCTTACAACGGACGCCAGCAACGAAGCATTAGGCGCTGTGCTTTCCCAAGGAGAATTGGGAAAAGACCAGCCTATCGCCTATGCAAGCCGAATGCTGAACAAAGTCGAGGGAAATTACTCCACTATTCAAAAGGAGTTATTGGTTATAGTCTGGGCCACTAGGAATTTCCGTTGCTACCTTCAAGGCAGGAAATTCACGGTCTATACTGACCACAAGCCTCTCAAAGGTGTTAAAGACCCGACTTCCCGTTTGGTGAGATTTCACCACAAATTATCAGAATTCGACTATACAATCGTATACAAACCAGGGAAGTACAATACCAATGAGGATGCATTAAGCCGTATTCCACAAGTATTAAACGAAGAATACACAGCCCACACCTTAACGATACAAGCCCAAGTCCACCACACTATGGACTCTGATGTGGAGGAAAATAATCCCCCAAATAAAAAGAAACCCGCTCATTGCATCGCCGTGACTAGAGCTCAAATGCAGAGAGCCCAAGAGGCCAATACTAGCTCCAGCGCTGAAACACTGCCCACGGCAGCGGAGCATAAAGAAAGTGAACCCGCAGAGGCGAAAATACAACCCCCTGCTACGCTTGAACAAGATATAAGTCCAGTCAAGGCAGCTGAGATAATCACTAGCGCAAGGAAGTCCAAACAATCCTATAGGATTACCATGACTCTCCTTTCGGCGGCCATCAGGGTGTCATTAAGACTTATAAAATAATTAGACGCAAGTATTGGTGGAGACACATGCTTAGCGATATAGAAAAGTACATAAAATATGCCCTAAGTGCCAAACAATGAAAGCATCTCCACAATTCAAGATGCCCATGGTAATAACGGACATCGCAGAACAACCTTCCGACAAGGTTTTCCTCGATATAGTAGGTCCACTAGAAGACCACTAGGAGACCATATCAGGTAATAAATATATCTTAACTATTGTAGATAATCTTACCAAATTTGTCGATTGGTATGCCATACCTAATAGAGAAGGAGTAACGGTGGCGCAAATCTTTTTCAATGAGATTGTCACGCGATATCGCATTCCACAGAGAATAGTCACCGATCAGGGAACTAATTTCCTGAGTGAGCTATTCAAGAAGGTCTGCAAACTACTAAAGGTAGAGAAATTACAAACTTCCGCATACCATCCACAGTCTAATGGAGCACTGGAGCGTGCCCATACACCATTAATCGAATATCTGCGTAGAATCGTAGACGAAAATTCCAAAACATGGGATCAATTCCTACGAATCGCTACGTTCGTGTACAATAACAGTGTACACGAGGGTGCTTAATTGACCCCGATGGATTGCCTTTACGGCTTCACAGCATATGTCCCATTTAATTTAAAACGGGATCCTGAACCCGTTTATAACCACGAAAGTTATTATCTGATGTTCAAATTCAGACTCCAAAAATTATATATGCCACGGCTCGTAAAAATTTCTTACCCAGCAAACAACGCTCAAAGGCATATTACGACAATACAGTCAGGCCTCTCACTTTCCACCTAGGAGACAAAGTCCTCCTCAAAAGTGAAAGCCGAAAACACAAATTGTCTCAAATCTGGGTTGGCCCATATCTTTTGATCAATGTACCCAGTCCAACAAACACTACCATAAAAATAGGTAAGCGGAAGGTTGTCGTACACAACAACCGTTTGAAGCCCTATTATGAGTAGTATACTGGTACATATATCTTTAGCAAATAAGTTAAGTCCATGCTAAATTCCACATATAAATTAAGTTCTTCTAGTTATACACACAAGATCATCTAGTACGACTAATTGACTAACGAAGCCTATCCTTCATTTTCTGCAGAACGTGAAGCACATATTGTTGTTAATATGCTTTTCCGTCTGGCAATGGGACGAATACAAACGGAACCCTACACCATAAGTCCCCTGAACAATACGGGAATACTGTATGAGGATTTAGAAAAATTGCAAGTATACCACAGTACATGGAATATATTAATGGAGATAAATCTACTGGACAACCAGACGCATATGGCAGAACAAACGGAACACCTAGTGTATAGACTATGCTTGAATTGCTCTCAACCGGCTGAGCTATGTCTGGTTCAACAAAAACACGTTCATTTACTCAAGAAGAGAACAAGTGTCATTCGAGAAGTGGTCCCAAAATCAAGATCAACAAGATCTATCTTCGATGGAATAGGGAATGCAATGCACTACCTATTCGGGACCATGGACAGCACTAATGAACAGGAGGTATATAGTCGACTCGAGGAGCTCGAAACAAATAAAGAAGCACTAGCCGACCTGGAAAGGAAGAAGATCAGTGTAGTGAAAACTACACTACAGAAAATTCAAAAGCCGTTGACATCCCTCCAGGAAAGGCAGCGTCAATTAAATCTCCAGGTAAATAAACTACAAAACATCACTGATGATTTACTAATGAGAAAATTAAGCCAGGAAATAATGTCAAGCCTGACCTTACAAATTGTCGAGATTGAGTACAGGCAGCAAGCCCTATTTGACATAATAATCTCCAGTACAAATCACCAGTTGCATCCGCTAGTGGTGTCTCCCAAAACTTTATTAGAGATATACCACAAGTCCCACGCTACTTGCCCAGATGCACAAAATCAGACAGCGGAAACAAAGGCTCGTCTAGTCCAAAACAAATTAGTTAGTAGAATACAACTTCCGATTTTCAATCTACCACAAATGAAGTTGTATAGAGTGCACATTTTTCCCATACACATTTATAAAAAACACTCATTGGTACCCGATATACAGTACTCGCACGTAGCGCACCAGGTACAGATACAGGATATCCTATTATTAAAAACCCAAGATCTTACAATCTTCAAAAAGATCACGCAATATTCCAAGGAGGACACTTACATCGCTAAGCTAGGCATTCCTGTTACAAAGGCAACTATGTCTAAAGAATGCCTAGTGAAGCTGCTCTTTAACCCATAAAAGGAAGAGCCACAGTGAAAATTCAGAGCACTTATACCTCCCAGAGACCTATTTATTAAACTAAGTAAACCGAAATCTTGGATATTCTCGTTGATAGAACCAACAATTGTACACTTTCAGTGTACCCAACAATTTCCAACTTCGAAAATAGAAGGGCAAGGAATAATCACTATCAACCATCCCTGTCAATTACAAGTGGGGTCACAAATCCTACACTATGAGGCAGAGAATATCCAAAAATCGAGTCTCAGACAACCTAATTATTTCCCAAACACAGCCTCACTAGAAAGAATAGTGAACCAATTTCTGAATATAACTAACCATGAGTCAAAAATAGGAAATATTAGAACAGAACTATATTCAGGAGATGATACGAATAATCTCATCTTAAAAGGTACCCAGTCATTAAATGAGCTGGACGAAAAATTAACAAAAATAGCGCCTCACGTACGTCACCACCCTACACACGTACTAGCAACAACTTCAGTTTCCCTAACTTGTATTGTCCTCACATGTATGGTATACATGGTCGCCAAATGGCTAGTCCATTTATTAAAAACTGTCATTCACGTAAATCTGAAAAAAAAAACCCAGAAGCGGACGAACAAATCGAGCACATCGAACAAATCGAAATAATCGAAGTTATACTTCTCAAAAGAACCCGCACCCTACCATATACAAGGTCGGTGCCAGTGGTATAAAATCATCACTCCAAAAGCTCACCACTGTTGCCGCCACTGACACATTCCTAATATATACAAAGAATGTAAAAGGTCTCAAACCCTAATAAGTAAGTTAAAAGATACATATTGTTACGCGCCACAAAGTGATACAAGCGACATCTATTGGAAATGGAAAAAAAATTGGGTTAGTGACATCCTAGTAAACTGGGTTTGGAGAACGGAATATTCAGAAAGGTTCTCGGATAATGTGTAGAGTATAAATACGGCGCTTCTCACATCCAGGAGGCAGTATAATTTAAGACAGTGAAGTGAACGAAGTAAACTACTTGGACTGCGATAACTAGAAGTACAGTACTAGCAATAACTGTAAAGATTTGGTTTGATAATTGTGTGTGAATTTGTGAGAGTAAACAGTGAAGCTAAATAAAGAAAGAACTTTTGAATTATATCTGAAATATTGTGTTTTATATAACGAACTAAGGCCACGCCCTTGGACATCGCCAGTTCTTCTGGTCAGGAAAAAGGATGGTAACACCCGATTCTGTGTAGACTACCGGCAGCTAAATAACGTAACGAAAAAGATAGCTATCCATTACCAAGGATTGATGACACACTAGACACCCTTTCCGGAGCACAATGGTTTTCCACCCTGGACTTGAAGAGTGGTTACTGGTAAATGGAAATACATCCCGAGGACCGAAAGAAAACTGCTTTCTCAGTTGGGACTGGTGTACTGTTCCTTAGTAGAACGTACGCGCAGATTTGATTAAGTGACTGAAATGAATGCACTGGTAAATTTGGGTAAAGATCAGTGGTCCATTTCCTAACAACAAATCAACACTGTTCACTTTCTTTAACTTTCAAGAAACTACTGCACTTATTTTTTAGACTTTCCCAATATTTAAGATCAGATTGTGTATAAAAGTTTTCAGGTCAACGATTCGAATGTATGGGGAAACACACATAAAGGATTGTTAATAATTATAGGGTTAATGTAGAGCAAAGTTAGAATAACTTAACTTCAAAACACTGGCACACTTACTTAGCATAAATATCTTGAATAATCTTATTGACACAGGATTATAAAAACTGTTGGGCCAGAGATCAACACACTAGAAAACACACTATTTGACACCGATATATGATGTACGATTTTCACAAATAGATATATTGAGACAAAACTCTGTACATAAGTTTGGGTCTGAGATTTTTGTATCACACTAAAAACAGTTATTAGCACCAAGTTGTAATATAAGATCGTCAAAAATGTAATAAAAATATATGTAAGATAGATATGCACACGAAATGTATAATATATATATAAGTCAAAATATAGTCAAATAGATATATGAATAATATTAAATGTTACAAGTGGCTGGTACTCACCGATCTAAAACTTGGCACTTAAGGAATTGGCTGTAAGCTAATGTTAAGCTCTTTGTTCTTGGTTAGAACAATTCTTTATTTCTGTCGAGACCAGAAACAAAGTGTTAATGTTAGTAATATTATCTCAGTCGAGACCCGAGATAATGTTCATTAAGTCAGTCGAGACCTGACTTAAAGAGTTATCTTAACTTCAGTCGAGACCCGCAGTAAGATTCATTATTTCCGTCGAGACCAGAAATTAATGTTTATTAAATTAATATATCAGTCAATAACCGATATAAATGTTAGTCCCTAACAAACCAAAAGCCAACTTACCCCAAACGAAGCCAAGCGCAAAAAGAGATCGAGTCCGCTTGTCGTTTTTATAGCCCTTGCTTGCACACGACACCACTGAGTAGAAGAGGCGCATGTTTGCAAGAATTGGCAGTGCAGCTGTGATCATACGGTACTAGCGATAATATGCATAGCAACGAACCAAAATGCATAGTAACAAGAATTTTTAGAGCAACCCATGCTACTGTGTTAAGTTGAATTATATTTGCAAAAAATATTCTCTCTATCATGTAGGGAAGAAATTTCCGTTGGATGGGACTTGTAATGATGATAGAATTACAAATTGATCGGCTTGATCTGATTATATTTATGTCATGCATTATATGCTACATGAAATGCTTTTGTTATTATTGTAATTAGAAGTTTTAATGTTTATAAAAATATATTCGAATCAATTTGGTTCGAACAAGTGGCTTACGGCAATTCAGAGTTATGCCATTTAGATTATGTAATGCTCCAGCCACATTCGAACGACTCATGGAATGTGTTTTACGAGGATGAACCTGGAAAACATGTTTGGTCTACTTATGTGACATGATAGTAATCTAAAGGACATTCAAGGAACATAAAAACAACTAACGGGACGTACTTCAAAGGCTGAGATGTGCGAAACTGAAGCTCAGTACGAATAAATGCGCTCTATTTAAAAATGAAGTAAAATATTTGGGGCACATAGCTTCATCACAAGGAGTAAGAACTGATCCAGAGAAGATAGCAGCTGTCAAAAATTGGCCAGTTCCAAAAGACAAACATCAATTAAGGAGTTTTCTTGGATTAGCTACCTACTACAGACGATTCGTAAAAGGTTTTGCATATATAGCAAGAAGCCTACTTCAACTTACAGAAAAAGGAAAACCGTTCATATGGTCAGATAAATGTAACGAGAGTTTTGAAAATTTGAAGCAACACCTCCGTGGAACTCCAGTGCTTCATTATTCAAAGCTGGGAAAAACTTTTATATTGGACACGGATGCCAGCAATGTAGGTATTGGTGCAGTGCTTTTAGAGGAGAAGGATGCTCAAGAAGTGCCAGTAGCTTATTTTAGCAAAGCACTTTCAAAATCAGAGAGAAATTATTGTGCTACAAGGGAAAAGCTACTTGCCATTGTAAACTCAACCAAGCATTTCCATAAATATTTCAACGGGCAGAAATTTATCCTCCGCACTGACCATGCAGCGCTTAAATGGCTTCTGCAGTTTAAAATCCTGAGGGACAAGTGGCAAGATGGATAGAGCGACTGCAAACTTATGACTTTGAAATCCAACACCGACGAGGACGTATCCATGGAAATGCAGACGCAGTTTCACGACGTCCATGCAAATTTGAATGCAAACATTGCGTTCGGGTGGAAGAAAAAGAAAGAAACGGAACTATACTATACAGCTGATAACGGCGGAACCAACGACAGGCTGGGACAACGAGAGCTTGAAAACAGCACACCGAGAAGACCCAGACATACCGCCCATTCTAGCGTGGAACGAAGACATGGAAAGACCACAATGAAAGGCTATTTCGGAGAGGAGTGAGAAGCTGAAGAACTTCTGGGCTCAATGGAATTCCCTTCATGTTGAATGCGGTATATTAAAATGTAAGTGGGAGGCAACTAACCGCGAGTCATTCCGGATGCAGATAGTTGTCCCAGCATCAAAGGTCAACAATGTTCTAGAAGAAATGCACAGTGGATTATCTGGAGGACATTTGGGGGTGAATAAAACAATTTCCAAAATACCGGCAAGGTTTTTTTGGTTACATATGCGAGAGGATGTGGAGGAGTGGTGCCGCAGATGCACTAACTGTGCTTCTTGCAAAGGGCTGCCACGCAGAAGCAGAGGAGAAATGCAGAAGTAAAATGTAGGAGTCCCATTTGAGAGGATAGCTGTAGATATCGCTGGACACTTTCCAGAAACGGATAACGGTAACCGTTACATATTAGTTGCCATTGACTCTTCCAGTAAATGGCCTGAAGCTTATGAAATCAGTAATCAAGAGGCCACCACAATTGCAGAACAAATAATAACGAATTGGGTCATTAGGTTTGGTGTGCCTCACGAACTTCATTCGAACCAAGGACGGAACTTCGAATCGCGGACATTCCAGGAGACGTGTATAATGTTGGGAATAAGAAAAACCAGAACAACTCCTCTGCATCCACAATCTGCTGGCATGGTAGAGCGCTTCAACAGAACATTGGTCGAGGATCTAAAGAAGGCAGTCGACTATCACAGACGCGATTGGGATCGACATATTCCCATGTTCCTAATGGCCTATCGATCAGCTGTTCACAACACAACCGGACAAACACCAGCAAAAGTCATATTCGGAAAGGAGATGCATTTACCTAGCGACCTCAAGTTTGGTATACTTAGAGGTGAACAAAAGTTACCACACGATTATGTAACGGAACTTAGACAACGATTACCTGATGTACACGAGGCCACGAGAGCAAAATAAGCAAGAAATACCGTTCGGATGAACACCCGCTATGACTTACGTGCTAATTCAGCCGAATTTAATCAAGATGACCTTGTTTGGCTGTACATCCCGAAACGACGTAAGGGACATTCTCCAAAATTACGACAACACTGGAAAAGACCATATTCAGTAGTGACTAGAATTAATGACGTAGTATACAGGATTCAGCGGGGCACAAGAGGCAAACGGAAAATCGTTCCGTTACATCGTTTTTATCAATACTACGAGTATCAAGACCGTGGATCACCTGTTGTTCGGGACGAATAATTTTAGGAAGGGGGCAGTGTTACGCGCCACAAAGTGATACAAGCGACATCTAATGGAAATGGAAACAACTTTGGGTTTGTGTCATCCTAGTAAACTGGATTTGGAGAACGGAATATTCAGAAAGGTGCTAGGATAATTTGTAGAGTATAAATACGGCGCTACTCACATCCAGGAGGCAGTATTATTTCAGATAGTGAAGTGAACGAAGTAAACTACTTGGATTACAATAATTAGAAGTACAGTATTAGCGATAACTATAAGGAGTTGGTTTGATAATTGTGTGTGAATTTGTGAGAGTAAACAGTAAAGTTTAATAAAGAAAGAACTTTTGAATTATATCTGAAATATTGTGTTTTAAATAACGAACTAAGGCCACGCCCGTAACAATATAATTAAGTAGGCTAGAAAGTAGGATAAAATACTGTAATAAAGAATGATTACATATGTAAAAGGAAACAGGAAGCAAATCTTGTAATAGATGGAAGGGGAATTATTAAAATTCAAAAAGGCACAAAAATAAATTAATCTGGCTTTATTCAATGTCGACCGACCTATACAAATTATTACGACTGACTGCCCTCAGCGCTAATCTGCCTACAATCGACAGCAGAATATCTATATCAATATATATATATATATGTATGTATATAGTTAGTGCTATACTTGACTGCAAACTAGCGTTCTCGTTACATGTATTGACGCCGGACTCTTACAATTCGGCCAACCTGACACAATAATCGTCCTCGATTATTTTACAATCATATTAATTTATAACTTACAAATTTATCTTAACGAAAGTATAAAATATACCTGTATCAATATTATAGAATCACAATCATATGAATTTATAGTTTACAAATTTTTTAACGAAAGTACAAAATGTACCTACATATAAAACAATACTATAGAACGTTTTTCCATTTCATCATTTGAGTATAAACATCTAATCGAAAATACAAGTAATGTAAACATAAAAAACAAGGTACCTATCTCGTGAAATACAAAACTATACTTTTCTAAACAGGATGCTATGAATGTCATTTCGACATATCTACGTTAATGTTAATGGGTAAGTCCATCTACTTACAAAGTTTTAAATTAACATAAATGAACGGAACTTTGTTAACAATTTATTACATTTTTTCGAGATAATATGGTTTCATATTCGCAGGAGAACAAATTCCCTTATAGGCCATGCGTGAAATTTGCATGTTATCTAAATCTTTTATTACATATCTATCATTCGGTAAAACTTCTTCAATTTCGTAAGGGCCTTTATATTTCGGAATAAGCTTCCTATTTACACCTGGAACAGTAACGACATTTTTAATTAAAACTAAATCACCTTTTTCATACTCATGAGGAGCCTTATGGTGTGTATCATAGTAATGTTTATTGTATTGTTGACTTGCTTCCATGCTTCTGCTCGCCTCTTTCCTAATCGCTAGAAGGTCTCTATCTTGAATTGGCAAAATTTCATTTTGTAAGTGCTCTTGAAGTCTATCATAAATTTCTCCCTTTTGTCTAACGCCAAAAAGCAACATGCTTGGCGAGGTGTCCGTGCTTTTATTTTTTGTGTTATTCAGAGCAAATTCAATTTTTTGTAAACACTTACTCCAATTTACGCAATCCGAGTCACTCTCCTTGGCTAACATAGGTGTTAACGTACGGTTCACTCTCTCAACTTGGCCGTTAGATTGCGGTGAGCCTGTTGCAATTTTAATATGCTGGATGTTATTCTGATTACAAAAATCGGCAAACTCCTCGGAGGTAAAACAGCTACCCCTGTCGGATATAATTTTATTTGGTCTACTATAACTGCTAAAATAACATTCTAAACATTGGACTACTTCCGTAGTTGAAGTGCTCTTCACCGCGTATAGTTTAGTAAATTTAGTAAACCCATCCACCACTAGGAATATAAATTTCTTTTTATTATGGGTGATAGAAAGTGGACCGTAATGGTCAATATGAAGAACATCAAACGGATTTATACCCTTTGGGATGTTGTGCAAAACACCTTCCTTTTTGCCAGTTAAGGGTTGAAAGTGCATACATTTTAGGCACCTTTTGCAATACTCAACAATCTTACTTTTCATGTGAGGAAACCAATATGATTTTCTAATAATATCAAAACATTTTTCCGGACCAGCATGACATAATCCAAGGTGATGTGTATGAATAATATTTTCTTCCATAACTTTAGAAACATAAAATAATACCTGATTTCCTACCTTCCGGTAAACTAATCCATTTATCATTTCGTAAGTAGGGCTCTCCCTCGTTTCTAACATTGAGGCAATTCCTCCGATTATAGGATCACGATTTTGCGCGGCCATTAATGCATTTTGAAAAGAGTCGTCCTCAACTATTAATATGTTATGGCACCTACTAAGTGCATCCACATGTGACATTTTAGAACTCGACCGGTGTTCCACTTTATAGTTATATTCCTGTAATTCTAAAGCCCAGCGCGATATTCGTGGATTAACAAATTTCTTATTTAGGGTTAATGTCAAAGATTGACAATCGGTGACGATTTTAAAATTTATTCCCAATAAGTATATTCGAAAACGTCGTAGAGCATATATTATTGCGAGTGTTTCCAGTTCATAACTGTGGTATTTAGACTCAGCTGATGTCGCTCGATTAGAGAAGAAAAATACTGGATGAAATTTCGAATCAGCTTGAACCTGGAGCAAAACTGCTCCAAAGCCCACACCACTTGCGTCGCAATGTAATTCAGTCTCAGCATGTGGGTTATAAATGCTTAATACCGGAGATTCTTGAAGTTTGGCTTTCAACTCTTCAAATGCTAGAAGTTCCTCAGAACCAAATTTAAATACAATGTCCTTCCTCAAAATGTCATATAGGCATTTGGCAGTTAGTGCAAAGTTTTGTATAAACTTTCTAAAATATGCATAAAGACCTATGAAAGATTGAGCCTCTCGAACAGTTTTAGGAATAGGAAAGTTACTAATGGCCCGTATGCCATCTTTGTCGGGGCGTATCCCATTAAAACTGATTTCATATCCCAAATAAGTTGTCCTCTCAAACAGGAACTTGCATTTGTCATACCTGAGTTGCAGGGAATATCTCTTCACCACACTCATAACGTCGATGCAATCATAATATCGTCAAAATAAACTAACAATTTACCTCTCTTGATTAGATCTTGGAATAAAATATTAATGTAACGTTGAAATACCGCGGGCGCATTTTTAAGGCCGAAAGGCATACGCAAATACTCAAACTGGCCTACAGGTGTCACAAATGAAGTGTACTGGATCTATTCTTCGGCTACTTTGATATGGTGGAAACCGCTTCGTAAATCTAATAGCGTAAAATATTTCATTCCGCGCAATTGATCCAAATGATCTTCAATCAGAGGAAGAGGATAATTATCTTTCAGTGTGTTACCATTCAGCTCGCGATAGTCCACACACAATCTGAATTCACCTGTTTTTTTCTTAACTAGAACAATAGGAGGCGCGCAAGAAGAAGAACTTTCTCGAATAATTTTATTTTGAAGCAAGTCATCCAATATTTTTTGCAATTCAATTTTGTGTGAGTAAGGCAATCTACGTGGAGTACAATTGAATATTTGATTTTTATATAAACGTATTTTCATTTCGTAGTCAATTAGTTTCAGTTTTTTAACCTCGTCTTCAAAATTTTCTTTCAAGATAATTTTCTTGACCTTTTCTTTTATAGTATGCGGCAAATTTTCATTAATATTCAAAGCTTTATCATCATTTTCGTCAAAAATATTTATGTTTAGTATATCTGATAAAAAATTATCGTCGTTACTTCTTCCGAATTTTTCCATATAAATGACCTTATCATTTACTTGTTCGTCAGAATTTAAATTATAGCTCTCAATTGTTAATTTCATATTACCAAATTTTAAAAAATTTCGACCTAATACTACTGAATATCGCATACTATTGTCTTTCACTACAAATATTTGACATTTAATAAATTTACTATTAAAAACTACCTTGCAGTCAGCCGTTCCTACTATTTGCAGAAGACTTCCGCTTATACCACAAAATCTGGAGCTCAGAGTCTCAGCATCCACAGGTAGAACAAGATAAGATGGAATGTAGCGTTGCTGAACGAAGCTTATTGGACTCCCGGTGTCAATAATGGTTAACAAGTTTACTGTGGCCGCATTCTGTTCATCCGAATGTATGTAGAAGTCAAACCTTAAAAAGTGCTCAAAATCATTAAAATTGTTTGGATAAATAAACTGACTTCTCTGTGCTGCCGAAACACTGCTATCCTGTTGCATCTCTTGTTGTTCCAAGCTCTGCTGGCACTTCTTCTGTTGCTGAACAACCATGATATTAGAAGTTCTCTCTGATGTTTTCTGACAAGTGTTAATGAAATGGCCCTTTTGTCCGCACTTAAAACAGCTACCCTTCTCTCGTTGGGGTTTTGGGCATTTGCTGGAGACATGTCCGTAATCATTGCAGTTAAAGCATTTATATTTCTGCTGTGAAGATGTCATTCTCATGTTGGTGTATTGATGTCGCGGGCGATGTTCTTCCACATTGACAGTAGCTTTGATCTTCTCATATTTTCTGGCGGCATGTTTTAATTCGCACAGATCTCTTGCACTGAAAAATATTAATTTATTTGATGTTGTATCTGGAATACCTTGAATTATGTAGTGCATAATGTCCTGTTCATCTACTTCCGAAAACGACGCGATTTCTTGCATACTTAGAATATATTGCTGCAATGTTTCACTAGACTTTTTTTTCCTGCTTCGAAGTTTATTGTGCACATCTGCACATGTTACGCGCCTACTAAATTCTTTACATAATGCCTCTTTTAATTCCAACCACGTTTTGCACGATACTGTCCTCAGAAATAATTTGGCTGTTCCTGACATTAACCGCTTTGCGTAGATCATAGCCATTTTTGAATCCCACTGCAATATATTCATTGATTCCTCAAATGTTTGTAACCACCTCTGGATCGAAAAGTTATCATCACCACTAAATAATGGTAATGATGCCTCGATGTCTTTGAAGCCGTAGTTGATATTTGTTTCACTTAAAACAGCGATTTTGTCTCTTAGTTCTGCGATTTCTTTTTTCTTCGCAATAATTCTCCTTAAGTTCTCTAATTCCTGATTAAGATCACTCACCACGTCTTCATTTGATTCCGTATCATGTGACCCAGAAGCATTATCATTGGTTCCGTTACTATCTTGCATGGTCGAAGGCGGCACATCGATGGCAGCTAAAAAATTCTTAATTTCATCGGCAGTCATCTCATCAATCTTTTCCTCTAGGCGTAATTTTAAAACAGCTCTCGTTCCATTCGTAGATAGGTCAAGCATTCTTAATTTTTGTTTCAGCTCGACTACCGTTGCATTTTGTAAAAATGCTTTATATTTTTCAGCCATGTGGGCTTCCATATTTTAGCACAAAACAAAAAAATTTAGTGACCGATCACTTTTAAAACAAATATAATAACTTTCGGGTTGCGTATATCCCACTTCTGAATTAATTGTAAGGGGAATTATTAAAATTCAAAAAGGCACAAAAATAAATTAATCTGGCTTTATTCAATGTCGACCGACCTATACAAATTATTACGACTGACTGCCCTCAGCGCTAATCTGCCTACAATCGACAGCAGAATATCTATATCAATATATATATATATGTATGTATATAGTTAGTGCTATACTTGACTGCAAACTAGCGTTCTCGTTACATGTATTGACGCCGGACTCTTACATAGAAAGGATATGTTATAAAACGTAATAGAATATAAAAACAATAACAAGAAGCCGTTCCGAAAAATCGTTTATTAGAAAACAAAAATAATTAAGTAATGTTGTAATAAGAGCACACACATATATAGAAATCTATTTCCCTTTGAAGCATTTTTAATGAAATAAATAGTATTACATAGAAAACAAAAACTTAGCATTACAAGTAGAAAAATAAAAAAAAAACATATTACAAATAAAAGTAATAAAATAAGTATTGAAATAAAACTAACCTAGCATAAAAACTAAATAATAACTAACCCTAGAATAGGACACAATATATAAGTAGCTGTTTAAAAAAAAAACATAAAATATAAAATACCACCTAACAAAATTATATGGGAAAAAATATAATATGTATACCACAAAATAAAAAAAAAATAAAAAAAAAACATGCCAATCACAACCAAAACTACGCCGATCGCAACCAAAACCAGCTGAACCAACCTCAACCAAAAGCAAAAAAAAAAAAAAATTCTGAAAGTAAGAAAGGGAAAGGTAGACCAAAGCAAAAACAACCAAACAATATCTCTATAGTATTAAAGAAAAAATTTTTTTTATTTTTTTATACATTGGGAAAAGAGAAGAGGAATAGGAAAGATATAAAAAATATAATAAAATGTTTAAAAAAAAGCAAAATGCGACTGCGACTATATTCAGTCGTCAAAGTCGGACTCCTCCTCGATAGGGTGACCATAAGTGCCGTATAAGATCCGTAAGGGGGTAGGAAAAATTTCATGGCAGCATGCACATAGTCCGTCCTCCCCGGTAATAACAAGCACGCAGCCTAAAAAAAACAATAAAATTTTATTTTTGTTTCTAAAAAGGGGACGCAAACCCACCACGAGCAATTAACGTCTCTCCCCCGTGGGGATACAACGGCAGCAAAACACGGTGATATTGCCCGGAAACCGCATCTGGACCCCAAATAGTGATGGGGCGGTAACCCCTCCGACGAAGCACCAGGCGCAACGGGCCTCGCCAGCCAGGCGTTATACGCAAAATATACACGCCATATATCATGACAGTAAGCCCCGAGGGGCAGCGAAAACCCTCGTGAGTAACAGCTTCCACTAATAGCATATCAGATGTGAGGCACGAAAAAACAGAAAAATGTTACTTCTTTGTTCTGTTAAAAGGAACTAAACTTCGGACGAGAAGAAATCTAATGAGATGATTTATATCTAAAAGGTCTGTGTTAAAATCTTGTACCATAGCCTTGCCCCGAGAGTTATTCCTCTTTCAAGAATAACACTCTTTTTTGTAGGGGGAAGGCATGTTACATATACAAAATATATACATAGACCCTCAAGAAATAAAATTCAAATTTTTATAAGCCAATCATGCCCAAAAACACGGTTGGTTTATCTCTTGCGCATACGAAGAAAGTTGCATCAGCAATTTCTTGAACTACGCTCAACATTCCGAACGAACAAAAATTATAGCAAAAGCCGCACGACAAATCCTACCTTCAGTAAGATTTGTCGTAAATACGAGATGTATGTACACATATACATACATATCGGGCGCATGGAATTTTACTTCGGTGAAGACTGAAACGATCAAATCTTCACCGAAAAAAACCCTTATCAGCAAATTATCGCGAGCTGCATACACTGTGGACGCAACAATGTATGCACGATAGCAAGACGATGGTTTGATATTTATGAAAATATCAAATTTCATTTTCAACCATCGTCCGTCGCGATAATTCTGGGCATGTTTAAACATGTCCAGCGTCAAACAATTTTCTCAGGATAGGAATGCTAATTAAGCACTTTCCTATTCTGAATAACTGGACTTGCGATTACAAAAATCAAAGTCGGTTTCAGAGGGTTGATTTAAAAACGTGGCAGAGAACACATCGCAGTACGCGGGATTACATGATTAGATAAAAAAAAGTAATACTCGATCAAGCTAAGAAGGAGTTTCTTGATTAAAAGGTAGTCGTGACACGCGCGGTTGCAATTCAATTAGCATTATCAAAATTACTACTCGGTAGATAATTGAAATTGGTTCGATAAAAAACGACACTCGGTGAATATAATGAGATATTGTTATAGTGAAAACGAAAAGATGAATCGAAAAATCAAGTGTGATTAACAAGGTGGCATTGATTGGTGTTGAGTGATCGGCAACAAAGTGACATAGTTGGTTAATAGCAAGGTAGTAAGATTAGCTTAACATATTTAATTATCCATAAGAGGCTAAAAGTTGTAACTGAACTTGCAATAAACGGCAATTACGTAAGTGTGTGGTGAATTCTTTCTTTCGTATACTCCCGTTGGGCCAATAAGCGGAAGCCATGTTGAGTGAGAGTTTAAAAGGTGGTACAACACCAAGTTGTGGTGTGGGGGAGCCAAAGTGGCTTCCTTAAGGGCCAAAGCCCCCAAAAGGTACGGACCATATACAAATATATACATATAACAATTCTATTATCTTTGTAAATAAAATACCCTACTTTTTTTTCACATGAATTTTACCTAATAGTACTGCATACATACTACATAAAGTGCGAAGTAAAATGCTTAGTTATTACAAATCGTTTAACTACCTGTACACCTGCTGCTCGCTCGAGTAGTGATGTCACAATTTCAGCAATTGAATATTGGGTCACGACAGTAGAACAGTAAATCACTGTTACCAAATTTTGGTGAAGGTTCTGGTGAAATGTGAAATATAATAGTAGGAGGTGAAATTTGAAACCTTGTTATCTATATTTTCCTTTGAGTTTCGTAGTTTGAATCATTAAAAACCAAATATTAAAATTAAAAGAAAACTACGTGGCGCCCAAAATTTTCCCATCGCAGGAATACATATATAAGAACCTCGCCTTCACCTAGCCACTCTACGCATCAGGGATGCGTAATATCTATGTCGCAATGAACAACTCTGCACAATAACTCCCTCGTTAAATTCCTACACATCAATTATATCCCTCGATGAAAACTCTTTTCCTAAAAAATAAAAAAAGGAAACACAAAGAATCAGGGTACCATATTTTTTATGTGAAAATCTTATCTAAAATCCCCAAGATCTTGAACAAATACAGAACAAATCCTTTATCGCAGTCCATAGCCATATTATCTAGTGACATTACGTCAGACAGCTGGTGTCGCCACAATCCGGAGTGGTCCAAAATGAAGCAAATGTTGCCAGGGAAACATATTATGCAGATAGGACATAGTTGTTCATGGTGCCTATGAAAGGGCGGCGAACCGCAGCAAAATCACCCATCCGATTTTCAGAGTCTAATCTGAAAGTATTCTCCACCAGAGTCTAATCTATTTCCTATCCTATGAACAAACGTATAATTTTGTTTATTCCTTCATAAAGAAGTATAGTTCTATTGTTGTAGAAGTATAATTCTACTTATATTCAGCATCCAATTTTGCCGCATATTATAATTTCAGAGTTTAATCTGAAAACATTCTCAGTCAGAGTCTAGTCTGAATACCCGTCCTCTGAGCAAAAGCATAATTTCGTTCTGTCCTTCATATAGAAGTCTAATTCTATTAAAGTCCAAACTCCCAAAATTTAATATTTGATCCCCAATCGTGTGACAGAAGTATAATTCTGCTTACACGCTTTGGACATTGCGCCTGAAGTGTAGTTCCGCGCACACGTTTGAACATTCGCTGTAACAGAAGCATAATTCTGCTTACACGCTCAGCACGTTATGGCAGGAGTCTAATTCTGCAAACGCGTTTCAAACACTCGCTGTAACAGAAGTATATTTCTGCTTACATGCTTGAGCACGTTGCAGCTGAAGTATAATTCAGCTACATATTGCTCTCACACTATAGCAGCGATATAATTCTGTTTATTAAATATTAAGTGGAAGTTTAATTCCAGTAACTAAAATTATTTCCATTTCTTTTATTACAGAAATAAGGAGAATATTCAGCAGCTCTCCCTCTGGATTTTTCCTTGGATTATTATTGGATTCTTTTTTTATTTGAATCATTAACCTCTCATTTTGTTGTTGTTGTTGAATTTTATTGAATATTTTATATTAGTAATAATAATAATAGATTTTCAGTTCAAATTGAATTGTATTTAGGTTAGGATACTTTAATAAAGATTATAATTGAATTTAAGCTAGTCAAATATAAATTACCTAATATCACAAGTTGGTCAATAAAAAATGGCCAAAAATGGCGACTCCATAATGTCTGACGATGGCGACGAGACCATCGACTGTATGTCAGAATTGATTGAATCTCAACTCGAGGTCAAAGAATTAATCGTAGACCTATATAAAAGACATTCGAGAGAGGGCAAAAAGAAGACAGTAAAATCAACAGAGACAAACGTTTACCGAATATTAGAAAGAATTCCAAATGCGGCATAAGGCAATTAAAAAGAGAGCGATAAAAGAAGGTCTCCAGCTAGATTATTTCACGAAGGAAATATTAGCGAGGTTCAGGAGTACTACATTAAAAAGGCTGCTGGCATGGAAGAGGACATGGACATACTAACACCAATCCTCACAAGCTCATGTAACAATGAAAGACTCCCTAGAATCAAGCTTACAACCTTCGATGGAGAATATTCTACATGGATCTCATTTCATGACTTTTTTAACTCAGTAATTCACAATAACAATAATTGAAGAGACGTCGACAAATTGTGATTTTTGAAGACAAATACAATTGGAGAAGCTAAAAAGCTTCTCAGGAATTATGAAGTATGCGACGCAAATTATCAACCAGCCTGGCAGCTCTTAAAGGAACGCTACTCAAACAAGAGAAAGAGAAAAAATTAATGTCCTTCCCAACCATATAACATGATACTGCCGACAATATTAAATCGTTATTGGATAACATAACCAAAGCATTACTGCACTTCAGAACTTAGAAATAGACACTGAAAATTTGGATCCAATAATTATATACTTGACTGTACAAAAGTTGCACCCAGACAGGCACCAATTATGGGAACAGAGCTCCACAGTATCACAGAACTGCGCAAATTAAGAACATTAACAAAATTCTTAGAGTCTCGCTTGCGAACTCTAGCAATGCTAGGAAACAAAAATACAAAAATAGACATTCTTCTAGGAGCAGATATCTACGCCGCCATTCTCATAAATGGCATAAAAAGAGGACCTTGCAATACACCTACTGCCCAAAATATAAAACTGGTCTGGAATTTAATCGGAGCAGCCCCAGAAATAAAAAGCATGACGACGACCATCCACCCACACCATTATAAATACTGATTTAGACAATCAGTTAACAAGATTTTGGGAACTAGAGGAATGCTCCATTAGGCCCAAATTATCACCAGAAGATCAATTATGCGAGGATCTCTATAATGAAACAACAAAACGAATAGCCTCTGGGAAATATGAGGTAAATCGACCTTTCAAATACTGTAATACATCACAGCTCGGACAGTCTAGAAATATGGCAGTCTAACAATTCTTGCAGCTAGAGAAAATACTATCCAATCCAGAATTGTATAAACTATACAAAACTTGCATCGATGAATAGGCTCATCTCGAACACACGAAGCTTATCCCACCGACACAAATATTACTAGAAAATAAGTCATCTGATAGCACTCCATTCTACTACTTATCACATCAAGCAGTGCTCAAAGAAAGCACTACCACTAAGCTTCGAATTGTATTCAATGCATCAGCATGTATCTCAAATAGTAGATCATTGAGTGAACAATTACTGATTGGACCTACACTCCAACCAACACTTTGGACCACCTTATTGAGATGGCGACTGTACAAATTTGCATTTACTGCAGATATTGCAAAAATGTATAGAATGATTCAGATGACACCTAAACACCAACATTACCAGAGAATAATCTGGAGAAATACACCAAAGGAAGAAATAAAAGACTACGCCCTGACAAGAGTCATCTTTGACACGGCACCCCTGTTGTACTTCACTACTTTAAACGAAAACTCTATTAATTGAGTTGTTGTCTGGAAAAATGTTCCAGAACTTCAAACTGTTTTTATTATTATTGTCAAAGCCAATCAGATTTAAAAAGTACAAAATATTTCACAAGTCATAAATATTTTAAAAGGTTTCTTGATATCTTGTCGCCTTGCTATAACAAAATGCATTTGGAATAAGTATGTCGCCACAGTACTCCCCTCCATATTTGTCGTTAATATTTAAATTTTGTAGGCTGTTTTATTTAATGACCAATCCCTGGTTTTTTAGAAACCACTCCTTTAGAACCTTTCCCCGCTATCTCAGAATTACGTTCAATCTTCCTAGTTCAACTTGAACAAATGGCTTTAATCGATCAATTGATATTGCTTTTTCTTTACCGCGCATATTTGTTTTGAAGAACTTGCTGTTTCGCAATAAAACTGGAAACGGACCATCGTACGGAGCCTGAAGCGAACCCTTGACATTATCTCTCGTTACCAATACATGAGTGCATGTACCAAGCTTCTGATGAACAAAGAATTTACCACTTTATTGTGCCGATGGCTGAACTGGTTTCAAACTCTGCATTGTGTCTCGTAACTTCTCAACAAAACCCGATAAATCAATATTGTACCTGACTGTTGTGCTGTCAAAGAATTCACCAGGTATTTTCAAGCTTGTCCCATATACTAATTCTGCTGCAGAAACCTCTGTATTCTCCTGAATAGCAGTTCGAAGTCCCAAAAGTACAATTGGAAGAACATCAACCCATCGTTGAGTTTGATAACTTTTAATAGCTGATTTGAGCACCCGGTGCCATCTTTCTATCATTCCATTCGCCTGAGGATGATAAGCAGTTGTATGCAGTTTCTTCGCACCCAAAAATTTTGACAACGCCATGAACAGAGATGACTCAAATTGCGCACTTTGATCAGTTATAATTTTCCCAGGAGCTCCAAATCTAGCTACCCAACCAGACATAAACGCTTTGACCACAGTTTCAGCTGTGATATCTTCTAACACTATAGCTTCGGGCCATCTCATGAATCTATCAATGCATGTTAAAAAATACCTATACGCTTGAGATGTTGGCAATGGACCAACTAAATTTATATTCACATGATTAAAACGTTCACTGCCTTTCAAAAATTCAGTGGAACATAAAAAGTCTCGCAATCCCTGTTGAAACATCACAAGTAATTTCTATTTTGCTGTTTGGTAACTTGATTCTCTTCAATTTTAATGATTGATTGATTTTTAGCTAATTCTTCGTAGTCTATCGGGCCATTCAGAATACTTGTATCAGTCCTGGACAACGCATCAGCTACGATATTATCTTTACCAGCAATATATTGAATGTTCGTAGAGAATTGGCCTATATAATCTAAATGTCTTAGTTGACGTGGTGAATCCTTATCGCATTTTTGTTGAAACTCAAAGACTAGTGATTTGTGATCTGTAAAAATTATAAATGACCTAGCTTCCAACATTGCTCTGAAATTTTTTATTGAAGAATATACAGCAAGTAACTCTCTATCATACGCACTATACTTCTCTTCCGCTGTACTAAACTTCTTTGAATAGAATACTAAAGGTTTCCATCTGTTTTTCTGCCATTGCTGTATCACCGCACCCATTGCGCAATTTGATGCATCTGTCACAAGCTACAATGGCGCGGATTGTAAAGGATGTGCCTGTTGAATTTGCTAGGTCCTTTTTGAATTTCTCAAAAGCGTTCCTTCCCTCTTCAGTTCAATTGATGAGAGTCTTATCATTCTTCTTATTTCCATTCTGATATCTCTATAGAATCATTTGAGTTTCCACAGCTTTGGGAATAAACCTTCCATAGAAATTAATCATTCCTAGAAAACGTCGCAAATCTCGTACGGTCGCTGGCTCTTTGATCTCCATTATTGCAGAAACTTTCTCAGGGAGTGGTTTGGTACCATCTACTGAAATCAAATAACCAAAGAACTTTACCTTTTTTTCTCCAAAATTACATTTTTCATGTCAATGATCACTCCATGCTCATCTAGGCACTTCAACAAGAGTTTTAAATGCAAGAAATGTTCGTCCTCGTCAGTTGAAGCAATTATAATATCATCAAGATATGGGAAACAAAAATCTAGTCCTCGGAGCACCTCATGCACAAACCTCTGAAAAGTCTGCGCAGCATTACATAACCCAAATATCATAAATGGAAATTCGAATAATCCAAATGGGGTTATTATTGCTGTCTTTTGTACATCGTCTGCAGCCATTGGGATTTGATGATAAGCTCGGACCAAATCGATTGTGCTGAATATCTTTCTCTTTTCAAGATTTTGCGCGTAATCTTGTATAAGCGGAATAGGATAGCGATCAGGAATAGCGACTGAATTTAATCGTCGATAATCTCCGCAAGGACGACAATCACCATTGTGCTTCTTGACCATGTGTAATGGACTTGCCCTGCAACTTTTTGACGACGGCAAATACCTTGCTGCATCATAAATTCAAATTCTTTCTTGGCTATCTTCAGTTTATCCGGTGGCAATCTTCTTGGTTTCGCAAAAACCGGAGGTCCATTAGTTTCAATATGATGAGTTACTTTATGCTTTATTTTTGCTGCACTCGTTAACGGATTGGTAATGTTTGGGAATTTTAAAAGAAGTTGGTGGTACACTGTGTTACCAGAGATCGTCTTAATCCCAGCTGTTTTGTCAAATATAATTTTTCCAACTGATTTGATTGAAGTCAAACTATCAATGAGACAACTATTATTAAATCGGCTAATAGTCCAAACTTCTTCAAACAATCTGCACCTATAATTGGTCTTGAAACATTAGCTATCACGAAAGCCAATCGAAGTTGCGCCTTAGCCCAAGAATAAGCGAAACCGACTTTGTACCAAAAGTATCGATTCTCGCTCTCTTTGTTTTTTTGCAACAAATGGTTCGAGAATCGATACTTTTGGTACAAGGTCGGTTTCGCTTATTCTTGGGCTAAGGCGCAACTTCGATTGGCTTTCGTGATAGCTAATGTTACAAGACCAATTATAGGTGCAGATTTTTTGAAGAAGTTTGGACTATTAGCCGATTTAAAAAACAGTTGTCTCATTGATAGTTTGACTTCAATCAAATCAGTTGGAAAAATTATATTTGACAAAACAGCTGGGATTAAGACGATCTCTGGTAACACAGTGTACCACCAACTTCTTTTAAAATTCCCAAACATTACCAATCCGTTAACGAGTGCAGCAAAAATAAAGCATAAAGTAACTCATCATATTGAAAGTAATGGACCTCCGGTTTTTGCGAAACCAAGAAGATTGCCACCGGATAAACTGAAGATAGCCAAGAAAGAATTTGAATTTATGATGCAGCAAGGTATTTGCCGTCGTCAAAAAGTTGCAGGGCAAGTCCATTACACATGGTCAAGAAGCACAATGGTGATTGTCGTCCTTGCGGAGATTATCGACGATTAAATTCAGTCGCTATTCCTGATCTCTATCCTATTCCGCTTATACAAGATTACGCGCAAAATCTTGAAAAGAGAAAGATATTCAGCACAATCGATTTGGTCCGAGCTTATCATCAAATCCCAATGGCTGCAGTCGATGTACAAAAGACAGCAATAATAACCCCATTTGGATTATTCGAATTTCCATTTATGATATTTGGGTTATGTAATGCTGCGCAGACTTTTCAGAGGTTTGTGCATGAGGTGCTCCGAGGATTAGATTTTTGTTTCCCATATCTTGATGATATTTTAATTACTTCAACTGACGAGGACGAACATTTGCTGCATTTAAAACTCTTGTTGAAGTGCCTAGATGAGCATGGAGTGATCATTGACATGAAAAATGTAATTTTGGAGAAAAAGAGGTAAAGTTCTTTGGTTATTTGATTTCAGTAGATGGTACCAAACCACTCCCTGAGAAAGTTTCTGCAATAATGGAGATCAAAGAGCCAGCGACCGTACGAGATTTGCGACGTTTTCTAGGAATGATTAATTTCTATAGAAGGTTTATTCCCAAAGCTGTGGAAACTCAAATGATTCTATAAAGATATCAGAATGGAAATAAGAAGAATGATAAGACTCTCATCAATTAGACTGAAGAGGGAAGGAACGCTTTTGAGAAATGCAAAAAGGACCTAGCAAATTCAACAGGCACATCCTTTACAATCCGCGCCATTGTCGCTTGTGACAGATGCATCAAATTGCGCAATGGGTGCGGTGATACAGCAATGGCAGAACAACAGATGGAAACCTTTAGCATTCTATTCAAAGAAGTTTAGTACAGCGGAAGAGAAGTATAGTGCGTATGATAGAGAGTTACTTGCTGTATATTCTTCAATAAAAAATTTCAGAGCAATGTTGGAAGCTAGGTCATTTATAATTTTTACAGATCACAAATCACTAGTCTTTGAGTTTCAACAAAAATGCGATAAGGATTCACCACGTCAACTAAGACATTTAGATTATATAGGCCAATTCTCTACGAACATTCAATATATTGCTGGTAAAGATAATATCGTAGCTGATGCGTTGTCAAGGACTGATACAAGTATTCTGAATGGCCCGATAGACTACAAAG
Organism: Dioctria linearis; assembly: GCA_963930735.1. NCBI lineage: Eukaryota > Metazoa > Arthropoda > Insecta > Diptera > Asilidae > Dioctria > Dioctria linearis. The sequence goes on from OZ005740.1 coordinate 174,394,301, forward strand.
AATTAGCTAAAAATAAAACATTCAATAGAATTGAAGAGAAGCAAGTTACCAAACAGCAAAATAGAAATTACTTGTGATGTTTCAACAGGGACTGCGGGACTTTATGTTCCACTGAATTTTTGAAAGGCAGTGAACGTTTTAATCATGTGAATATAAATTTAGTTGGTCCATTGCCAACATCTCAAGCGTATAGGTATTTTTTAACATGCATTGATAGATTCATGAGATGGCCCGAAGCTATAGTGTTAGAAGATATCACAGCTGAAACTGTAGTCGGAGCGTTTATGTCTGGTTGGGTAGCTAGATTTGGAGTTCCTGGGAAAATAATAACTGATCAAAGTGCGCAATTTGAGTCATCTCTGTTCATGGCGTTGTCAAAATTTTTGGGTGCGAAGAAACTGCATACAACTGCTTATCATCCTCAGGCGAATGGAATGATAGAAAGATGGCACCGGGTGCTCAAATCAGCTATTAAAAGTTATCAAACACAACGATGGGTTGATGTTCTTCCAATTGTGCTTTTGGGACTTCGAACTGCTATTCAGGAGAATACAGAGGTTTCTGCAGCAGAATTAGTATATGGGACAAGCTTGAAAATACCTGGTGAATTCTTTGACAGCACAACAGTCAGGTACAATATTGATTTATCGGGTTTTGTTGAGAAGTTACGAGACACAATGCAGAGTTTGAAACCAGTTCAGCCATCGGCACAATAAAGTGGTAAATTCTTTGTTCATCAGAAGCTTGGTACATGCACTCATGTATTGGTAACGAGAGATAATGTCAAGGGTTCGCTTCAGGCTCCGTACGATGGTCCGTTTCCAGTTTTATTGCGAAACAGCAAGTTCTTCAAAACAAATATGCGCGGTAAAGAAAAAGCAATATCAATTGATCGATTGAAGCCATTTTTTCAAGTTGAACTAGGAAGATTGAACGTAATTCTGAGATAGCGGGGAAAGGTTCTAAGGGAGTGGTTTCTAAAAAACCAGGGATTGGTCATTAAATAAAACAGCCTACAAAATTTAAATATTAACGACAAATGTGGAGGGGAGTACTGTGGCGACATACTTATTCCAAATGCATTTTGTTATAGCGAGGCGACAAGATATCAAGAAACCTTTTAAAATATTTATGACTTGTGAAATATTTTGTACTTTTTAAATCTGATTGGCTTTGACAATAATAATAAAAACAGTTTGAAGTTCTGGAACATTTTTCCAGACAACAACTCAATTAATAGAGTTTTCGTTTAAAGTAGTGAAGTACAACAGGGGTGCCGTGTCAAAGATGACTCTTGTCAGGGCGTATTCTTTTATTTCTTCCTTTGGTGTATTTCTCCAGATTATTCTCTGGTAATGTTGGTGTTTAGGTGTCATCTGAATCATTCTATACATTTTTGCAATATCTGCAGTAAATGCAAATTTGTACAGTCGCCATCTCAATAAGGTGGTCCAAAGTGTTGGTTGGAGTGTAGGTCCAATCAGTAATTGTTCACTCAATGATCTACTATTTGAGATACATGCTGATGCATTGAATACAATTCGAAGCTTAGTGGTAGTGCTTTCTTTGAGCACTGCTTGATGTGATAAGTAGTAGAATGGAGTGCTATCAGATGACTTATTTTCTAGTAATATTTGTGTCGGTGGGATAAGCTTCGTGTGTTCGAGATGAGCCTATTCATCGATGCAAGTTTTGTATAGTTTATACAATTTTGGATTGGATAGTATTTTCTCTAGCTGCAAGAATTGTTAGACTGCCATATTTCTAGACTGTCCGAGCTGTGATGTATTACAGTCTTTGAAAGGTCGATTTACCTCATATTTCCCAGAGGCTATTCGTTTTGTTGTCTCATTATAGAGATCCTCGCATAATTGATCTTCTGGTGATAATTTGGGCCTAATGGAGCATTCCTCTAGTTCCCAAAATCTTGTTAACTGATTGTCTAAATCAGTATTTATAATGGTGTGGGTGGATGGTCGTCGTCATGCTTTTTATTTCTGGGGCTGCTCCGATTAAATTCCAGACCAGTTTTATATTTTGGGCAGTAGGTGTATTGCAAGGTCCTCTTTTTATGCCATTTATGAGAATGGCGGCGTAGATATCTGCTCCTAGAAGAATGTCTATTTTTGTATTTTTGTTTCCTAGCATTGCTAGAGCTCGCAAGCGAGACTCTAAGAATTTTGTTAATGTTCTTAATTTGCGCAGTTCTGTGATACTGTGGAGGCTCTGTTCCCATAATTGGTGCCTGTCTGGGTGCAACTTTTGTACAGTCAAATATATAATTATTGGATCCAAATTATCAGTGCCTATTTCTAAGTTCTGAAGTGCCAGTAATGCTTTGGTTATGTTTTCCAATAACGATTTAATATTGTCGGCAGTATCATGTTATATGGTTGGGAAGGACATTAATTTTTTTAATTGCACGTTGACTAGGATTCTCTTGTTTGAGTAGCGTTCCTTTAAGAGCTGCCAGGCTGGTTGATAATTTGCATCGCATACTTCATAATTCCTGAGAAGCTTTTTAGCTTCTCCAATTGTATTTGTCTTCAAAAATCACAATTTGTCGACGTCTCTTCAATTATTGTTATTGTGAATTACTGAGTTAAAAAAGTCATGAAATGAGATCCATGTAGAATATTCTCCATCGAAGGTTGTAAGCTTGATTCTAGGGAGTCTTTCATTGTTACATGAGCTTGTGAGGATTGGTGTTAGTATGTCCATGTCCTCTTCCATGCCAGCAGCCTTTTTAATGTAGTACTCCTGAACCTCGCTAAATATTTCCTTCGTGAAATAATCTAGCTGGAGACCTTCTTTTATCGCTCTCTTTTTAATTGCCTTATGCCGCATTTGGAATTCTTTCTAATATTCGGTAAACGTTTGTCTCTGTTGATTTTACTGTCTTCTTTTTGCCCTCTCTCGAATGTCTTTTATATAGGTCTACGATTAATTCTTTGACCTCGAGTTGAGATTCAATCAATTCTGACATACAGTCGATGGTCTCGTCGCCATCGTCAGACATTATGGAGTCGCCATTTTTGGCCATTTTTTATTGACCAACTTGTGATATTAGGTAATTTATATTTGACTAGCTTAAATTCAATTATAAATCTTTATTAAAGTATCCTAACCTAAATACAATTCAATTTGAACTGAAAATCTATTATTATTATTACTAATATAAAATATTCAATAAAATTCAACAACAACAACAAAATGAGAGGTTAATGATTCAAATAAAAAAAGAATCCAATAATAATCCAAGGAAAAATCCAGAGGGAGAGCTGCTGAATATTCTCCTTATTTCTGTAATAAAAGAAATGGAAATAATTTTAGTTTACTGGAATTAAACTTCCACTAATATTTAATAAACAGAATTATATCGCTGCTATAGTGTGAGAGCAATATGTAGCTGAATTATACTTCAGCTGCAACGTGCTCAAGCATGTAAGCAGAAATATACTTCTGTTACAGCGAGTGTTGAAACGCGTTTGCAGAATTAGACTCCTGCCATAACGTGCTGAGGCGTGTAAGCAGAATTATGCTTCTGTTACAGCGAATGTTCAAACGTGTGCGCGGAACTACACTTCAGGCGCAATGTCCAAAAGCGTGTAAGCAGAATTATACTTCTGTCACACGATTGGGGATCAAATATTAAATTTTGGGAGTTTGGACTTTAATAGAATTAGACTTCTATATGAAGGACAGAACGAAATTATGCTTTTGCTCAGAGGACGGGTATTCAGACTAGACTCTGACTGAGAATGTTTTCAGATTAAACTCTGAAATTATAATATGCGGCAAAATTGGATGCTGAATATAAGTAGAATTATACTTCTACAACAATAGAACTATACTTCTTTATGAAGGAATAAACAAAATTATACGTTTGTTCATAGGATAGGAAACAGATTAGACTCTGGTGGAGAATACTTTCAGATTAGACTCTGAAAATCGGATGGGTGATTTTGCTGCGGTTCGCCGCCCTTTCATAGGCACCATGAACAACTATGTCCTATCTGCATAATATGTTTCCCTGGCAACATTTGCTTCATTTTGGACCACTCCGGATTGTGGCGACACCAGCTGTCTGACGTAATGTCACTAGATAATATGGCTATGGACTGCGATAAAGGATTTGTTCTGTATTTGTTCAAGATCTTGGGGATTTTAGATAAGATTTTCACATAAAAAATATGGTACCCTGATTCTTTGTGTTTCCTTTTTTTATTTTTTAGGAAAAGAGTTTTCATCGAGGGATATAATTGATGTGTAGGAATTTAACGAGGGAGTTATTGTGCAGAGTTGTTCATTGCGACACAGATATTACGCATCCCTGATGGGTAGGTTGGCTAGGTGAAGGCGAGGTTCTTATATATGTATTCCTGCGATGGGAAAATTTTGGGCGCCACGTAGTTTTCTTTTAATTTTAATATTTGTTTTTTAATGATTCAAACTACGAAACTCAAAGGAAAATATAGATAACAAGGTTTCAAATTTCACCTCCTACTATTATATTTCACATTTCACCAGAACCTTCACCAAAATTTGGTAACAGTGATTTACTGTTCTACTGTCGTGACCCAATATTCAATTGCTGAAATTGTGACATCACTACTCGAGCGAGCAGCAGGTGTACAGGTAGTTAAACGATTTGTAATAACCATGCTTTTTACTTCGCACTTTATGTAGTATGTATTCAGTACTATTAGGTAAAATTCATGTGAAAAAAACAAGTAGGGTATTTTATTTACAAAGATAATAGAATTATTATATGTATATATTTGTATATGGTCCGTACCTTTTGGGGGCTTTGGCCCTTAAGGAAGCCACTTTGGCTCCCCACACCACAACTTGGTGTTGTACCACCTTTCAAACTCTCACTCAACATGGCTTCCGCTTATTGGCCCAACGGGAGTATACGAAAGAAAGAATTCACCACACACTTACGTAATTGCCGTTTATTGCAAGTTCAGTTACAACTTTTAGCCTCTATGGATAATTAAATATGTTAAGCTAATCTTACTACCTTGCCATTAACCAACTATGTCACTTTGTTGCCGATCACTCAACACCAATCAATGCCACTTGACTTTTCGATTCAACTTTTCGTTTTCACTATAACAGTATCTCATTATATTCACCGAGTGTCGTTTTTTATCGAACCAATTTCAATTATCTACCGAGTAGTAATTTTGGTAATGCTAATTGCAACCGCGCGTGTCACGACTACCTTTTAATCAAGAAACTCCTTCTTAGCTTGATCGAGTATTACTTTTTTTATCTAATCATGTAATCCCGCGTACTGCGATGTGTTCTCTGCCACGTTTTTAAATCAACCCTCTGAAACCGACTTTGATTTTTGTAATCGCAAGTCCAGTTATTCAGAATAGGAAAGTGCTTAATTAGCAATCCTATCCTGAGAAAATTATTTGACCAGAATTATCGCGACGGACGATGGTTGAAAATGAAATTTGATATTTTCATAAATATCAAACCATCGTCTTGCATTGTTGCGTCCACAGTGTATGCAGCTCGCGATAATTTGCTGATAAGGGTTTTTTTCGGTGAAGATTTGATCGTTTCAGTCTTCACCGAAGTAAAATTCCATGCGCCCGATATGTATGTATATGTGTACATACATCTCGTATTTACGACAAATCTTACTGAAGGTAGGATTTGTCGTGCGGCTTTTGCTATAATTTTTGTTCGTTCGGAATGTTGAGCGTAGTTCAAGAAATTGCTGATGCAACTTTCTTCGTATGCGCAAGAGATAAACCAACCGTATTTTTGGGCATGATTGGCTTATAAAAATTTGAATTTTATTTCTTGAGGGTCTATGTATATATATTGTATATGTAACATGCCTTCCCCCTGCAAAAAAGAGTGTTATTCTTGAAAGAGGAATAACTCTCGGGGCAAGGCTATGGTACAAGATTTTAACACAGACCTTTTAGATATAAATCCTCTCATTAGATTTCTTCTCGTCCGAAGTTTAGTTCCTTTTAACAGAACAAAGAAGTAACATTTTTCTGTTTTTTCGTGCCTCACATCCGATATGCTATTAGTGGAAGCTGTTACTCACGAGGGTTTTCGCTGCCCCTCGGGGCTTACTGTCATGATATATGGCGTGTATATTTTGCGTATAACGCCTGGCTGGCGAGGCCCGTTGCGCCTGGTGCTTCGTCGGAGGGGTTACCGCCCGATCACTATTTGGGGTCACGAAAGCCAATCGAAGTTGCGCCTTAGCCCAAGAATAAGCGAAACTGACTTTGTACCAAAAGTATCGATTCTCGAACCATTTGTTGCAAAAAAACAAAGAGAGCGTTTCTGTAAGCGTTCTTGTGGACAAGGAGGCAAAACAGAAACATCGGCTACCATGTCCATCAGGTATTTTTCATTAGAATATTTATCCGAAATGTAAAGACGACTTATTTCCAAACCAGTAACGTTAGTCGTCGAAGTTTACAGGTCACCTAGTTTTTTATATTAGCAAATGAGCATGGAGGTCTGCACTTCATGGAATTTTTGCCAAATCGTCTATGATACCAGCAATAATCTCTATCCTCTGAGTAACTTAGTGTTCTGCTTCGACCTCTTGAGGCACTTCTACCCGTGGATCCTGATCGCTGCTCTAATTGCTTCTTCATTTCGAGAATCTGAAATTGAAAATCTGCTAACTTGCTAGCAACATCTTCCCATACTAGTACTTCAGATTCTTCTTTTTGCTTAGTGCTGTATACCTCTGACATATCAATGACTTCCGTTATCTTATCTGCCATAGCTGTCAGTTTGGAAAGGTTATCCTCCCTCATTGTCAGGATAGCCTGCGTCTGCTTTGGAAGTCGCTGCAACCATAAAGTTTTTAAAAAATTATCATCTAACTTTCGGGATGATAATTCTTGCATTCTCCTTAATAATTCTGATGGTTTCATGTCGCCAATAGTTAAATCACATAGAAGTTCCCTTAATTTCTTCTCTTCTGATACGGAAAATAGCTCCACCAAACGTTATTTTAACGTTTCATACATGTTCTATAACGGAGGTTGAAGGACGATATCACTTATGTGTGTGAGTACGTCACTCTCCCTTGTCCCCACCGCAGTATAATACTTGGTTGCATCAGCTATAGTGCCACAGTTAATGAACTGTGATTCGATTTGCTTAAACCATAAAGCAGGGCTGGCTTTCCAGAATGGTGGTATCCGTACTTGGACACGGTTTATCGATGATTCGCTCAAAGACATTGTGGACATTTAGGTCAGTAAATTTCACTGTGACCAACAAATAATGACTCAATGAATTGCTATGGAAATTGCTTAATTAGTTCAAGCTTTGAAGAAATCATTTTATTTATTACGCAGGCATAAAAAAAATAAAATTGAAATGTTCAGGCCTGAACATGTTGGGGGCCAGCGGATCCCAAAACCTTGTTGAAACTTGTTTGTATTGACATGTTTGGTGTTGACAGTCTTCTCCTATTAGATGGTGGTGGTTGTGCTTTGTCATCAGATTCTGTTGATGGCGTTCTTCCACAGGTACAGATGTTGAGGAGCTCCTTGAGCCTTTGCCAGTATTTGTAAACAATCAATGCCAAAATAAAAGATTCAAGAAGACTTGTGGTTGCCGTCACTGAATGTATTGCTAGTGATCTGTGAAGTTGATCCATCTGCAACAATTCAGGCTGGGAGCTATAGTCCACTATTTGTTCATTTGGACGAACAAGAACTTCAGTTTGTAGAATGTGAGTGGCTTCAGTGAAATTCACTGTTGCTACAACTGGGGCTGTTTCCTTGAAGTGACTGTCAATGCCGTCAAAATGCTGATCTATAGTTGTCTGCAGAGTAAGCTCTTTTGTCTTGATGAAGCATTCATCTTGAAGATGTATGATCCCTGTGCCATTTAACAGTAGTTCTTCTCTTGCCCCATTACAAATCACAGCTATTACTTTTGGCTCTGTGGTTATGTAAAGCCAGGTATTCTTCATCATGAGCGTTTTCCAAATAGTCCCAATTAATTGGATATGTCGTGTTTCACAATTACTTGCTGTGTGATTGTTATATATCTGGTCAACAACGCATGATGGGCTACCGTCAATGCTATGAACTATTGTTGGCGTGCAAAGGTGATTGTGGGTTGTAGTGACGTAGCATGCCTTCAAGTCGTCTTCCCGTAAGTTGAAGTAGGTTTGTTTGTTATAATCGACGGCAAAGGTAGAATACTTCAACTCAGCTATTACAAAGGAGTTATTCGTTACGATTTGAGGCACTAGCGTAATATGCAACAGGTCGTAGGTACCCCTTTCTATGATGCTCAAGTATCCAAATAACTTTATTGTCCCATTTTCTGTGCTGATTTCTAGCCGAGGTTGCGGTATTCTTGTAACGAAGAGAGTTGTGCCGAGCTTTTCAGAGGCATTTGTTATGTTTTATTTACGAAAAGGGGTTACTTACAGCTTTCACTCCCCGGCACTGTCACCGATATTCCTTGGCTTATTTATCCGGAGGAAAACTCCCTTCCTTTTTTTTTTTTACAACTTTTCTTAAACAACTTTTCTTAAAGAACGTTTCTCAAAACTTTCATTAGAAACCACTTCTCATCAAACAACTTTTCTTAAAGAGCTCTTCTTAAAACTTTTATTAGAAACAACTTTTCTTTAAACAACTTTTCTTAAAGAACTCTTCTTAAAACTTTTATTAGAACCAACTTTTCTTTAAACAACTTTTCTTAAAGAACTCTTCTTAAAACTTTTTTTTAAACAACTTTTCCTTTTTTCATTTTTCAAAACGAGACCGCGCCGCTTTTACGTTCAAAAATCAACTCAACTCTTGATCACATTCATCGTGATCAAGAGCCGTTGTCGTGTCCCAATAATAAAACTCACGAATCAATCAAACAATAAAAGAATAAATCTTTAAATCAAAGAAAACACACGAATTGCATTTAAAACAATTCTTTATTAATCCGAGAACTAACCTAACATAATGACAATACAACTAAGCTACCTGGCGCTTAGGTAGCCTGAACCGACTCTAATCACGATAAGACTGTACACTTTACGGCACTCGCCAGTCCAGTCATTGGTCTTTTATGCACCAATATTCGGAAGTAGACTCTACTTAACAACGCGGATGTAAACAAACGACAACAACCTTGCCGTTTGTTCTACCGGTTGCAGCACCTGAGTCGCTCAGTAGTAAACAATCAATTTACATAATAATTACCATGCTAGGTTAATTATTATTGTAATCGTCGATTGCTCCACTAAGCACTCATCGCAGCCAATTAATGAGCTAATCAGCAAAATAACCGACAGTTGCAGAACAGTACCATGCGACGTTACAGTTTAGCAATTGCTAATTATTTCACTAAAATGCGCCCTTGGCTGCTGGAAGAATCTTCCGTATATAGGGCCATAACATCCCTCTCCCTTGGGAAAACTAGTTTCCGCCGGGAACTAGATCTGGAGAGTGCAACAATCTTAATTAAAAACTGAAAATGTCTTTATCCTCGTTCGGTTCAGATTTTTTACATTTTTCATTATATACCTACTATCTAAATTGTCTTATTTTTTACATCATTTCTCTTTTACTTTATTTTACCTTTAACTTCTTTAAATTCAATATTTCATTTTCACATTTAATTCCTTCTTACTTTCATCTCATTTCTTTTTTATTCTGATTTTACAACATATCTATTTACTTTTTTTTTTACTTCACATGTCCTTTCTTGGAAACTTCCTCCACTTCTTAAATAAGTAGTTAAGCTATGCCGGTACCAGCCCACTTTTTCCATACAAAAAGTGCAAGGTAGATTCCAACTATTTTGGTAGCTATGGACTGGGGTTCTGGGCCACTGAGAGGGATTCCGCCTAGTGGTATACGTCACAGGGCCTGCCTGGGGGAACTCCTTTCCTACTGTCTGGCTGACCAGGGGATGACGTCATCTGGTTGGCTGAGCCCCCGTCAGCTGATCAAGCTCTGTCTTAGCTGATTTTTAGTAAAATAATGCTGGCTTTTGCTGGAATCGAACCGAAAACGATTGGTTTTGTAAAATTGTTGTGTGAATGTTCTTTAAACTTGCTATATACGCTTAGAGTTGTGGGGACAGAGACATCGGGACACTTTTGCGAGGCTGGACACACACACACCCATACAACAAAATGTTTTCTACCAGGCGCTATTCCGTATTGCACTATGTTATTAAATTAGCAACAACAACAACTAACGTAGTTAGATATGTTGGCTTAGATAAGAAATTGCCTAATTTTTGATCTTCAGGTGCAATGCTTCTAATTTGATTCATTGCATAAACAATTCGAATAATGTAAACAAAATCGCAGTCGAATAATGTAAACAAAATTCGCACAGACCCAAGTAAAGTAAACAAATTGAACGATTTATGGAAGATTCCCAATTTCTTTAGCTGGAAAAAACAACTATGTTGTCTTAGATGAGTGGTGGAAGTTATAATTGAAAATTTCTTTTGCTGATAAAAAACCAGCAACAACTATGACGTAAGTTGTGGTCTGTATGTATCTTTTATAAACAGGAGTAATCATGATATTCGATATCTAAAAAGAGATCACGGCTGCTTGGGATGGTAAGAATGGAAATTAAAGTCATATCAGAAAATTTTGGGTGTAGGGGTGTGCGTGTACTGAAAAGTCTTATCAGAAATCCTCTACGGGCAATGGTTTTTTTGATATTAGCGATCATACCTTTTCTGATGTAATTCATATTACTAATAATTCAAGCCTAGGCTACTTTTGTAGGCATGCTTTAGTAAATACCGTACTTTGAAACCATCTCGCTCTCTCAAAACATCTTTCTCTCTAGCACACATGTTTGAGGTGGACTTGATCATATACATGCCAGCTTGGAGCTTGGTTGTCTGCTTTATATACTATGAGTATAGTATGGTTGCCTGGAATTATCAGGCTTGTTGTTCAACTGGACTATTAGCGGCGGGGTGAGGTCGCTTTACTGATCTAACTACTATTCATACCGAAATGTGGTGTTTTGATAATCCTAAGCGTACTTTCTTATCTTCCGAACCAAAATAAATTGTTTATACCTTTCTTAACAAAATTATTTAAAAAAATTTATCTTAACCAAATGACTACGATTCCTCAATCAAGAACTCACTGTTGAGTAATCATTGTATATAGCGCTGTACCTTGGCCTGATGATATCGAATGTAGCTGCCCACAGATTCGGGCTCCGGCTGCAAATAGACACACATTCAGCTGGGAGTTAGTGGGCGTAATATGGTAAGGTTACATTTTAATCAAAACTATTTTATTGTTTTGTTAAGTAAGGTATAGTGTAGCATTTGGGAAGGTAAGGAACTAAGCTGTAAATTACTAGAAGACTATTTTCCTGTATGGATAGTAAGTTAGGCTCTATACCATATATAAATTCAATGTTTGGCAGTTTTCTATAAGTATCAATATAGAATATTTTAGAAAGCGGACTCTCAATGCGCACAAACAGACTTCTGTTTCATAGCTTGGGACGTATGTTCGCGGTTTTGGTATGAGGGATTGAATCGATGTATGTTGTACAATGGATTGAAGGTATATGTTTATATTTGATTGGAGCAAAGTATTCTCACGCCTTCATGATCCAAAGCTTAAATATAACTGAAATTCTTAAAAAATGTTGAATCGATGACTAATGCTGCCGTAATATTGAGAAGGATTTAAGGGTTTAAGAAAAGAAGGTGGTAGTATGATATGTTGATTTGAGGAATATCTTAGATGAGTAGTGGTAGTTGTATGGGTGCAGTAAAAGCCTTATTAACAATTTTTTTATGATCAGGTGTAATGGCATGGTCACTGTTGCCACTTGAAATCTTTCTAGAGTAGCTTTTTAGCGTAGTCCGAAAGTGGTATGCGTAGCCACACCTTGTAGAAAATGTAAAATCTTACCAATTTAAAGCTTTGTAGGAAGTTATTGCTATGATATTAACATAGTATGATATATGGAAGTCGTATGGGTGAAGTAAAAACCTAATTTTCGGTGATCTAGTATAATGGAATGACCAGTGTTGCAATATGAAATCTTTCTAGAGTAACTTTTTCGCAAAGTGATCCTTTTCTGGTTAGGCGATGAGAGTTCGACATCAAAAATCTCATGTTGTTTCTTATGGAAGTCAAAATTTACTTTTGCAATTATCTCGCTTTAACTCATCATCTGTCTCTCTCTAATACATATGCTTGAGGTGGATTTGGTCATATACTTGCTTGCTTGGAGCTTGGTATTATCAGTTGTTTGTTTTATATGCTATGAGTATATATATATATATAAATATGTTGGCTTTAGGTTAAGAGTGGGTTAAATTAAAAGCTTTGATGATAGAAGATATGGCTATGATATTAAGTAATGGAAGTTGTATGGGAGCAGTAAAAGAATAATTTTTGGTTGTCAGGTGTAATGACATGACTTAGCAGGTAATTTGATATTAACTTTTGCCAAGATCGTGGCGGTAGAGATTGGGTTAAGTTTAGTGGTCCTCGAAGTTTATTTTATGGGTGGTGGGTGTGCATTATATAGTAGGAAGCTTTAGTGAATACCATTCTTTTCAACCACGTGACTCTATCAAAACATCTGTGTCGCTGTAACATTAATCTGTGTTCATACTTGAGGTGGTTATAATAGCTTGAATTATCTTATTGATATTGGTCAATGAGGAATTCCACAGGTTTTGTTTACAATTCGTTATATTTTTTTCAGGTCTGGGATTAACAAATATTTTGAGAATGAATTAAGTTTGGTGATGCTTGAAGTTTATTTTATGTGCGGCGAGAGCGCATAATCTAGTAAGAAGTTTTAGTGAATACCATACTTTTCAACCATCTCGCTCTAACACACAACATCTGCCTCGCTCTAACATACATGCTTGAGGTATATATGATCGCTTATATGCCAGCTTGGAGCTGTGTGTTATCAGTTGTTTGATTTATATGCTATGGCTGCCTGAAATTATCATGCTTGTGTTGGGTTGGTATGTATACTTGGTGGATGAGAGCTTTAGCGACAATACGCAATAGTTTACTTGCCAGCTTGGAGCTTGTTGTTATCAGTTGTTTGCTTTATATGCTCTGGTTGTCAGGGGTCATCATGTGTTTAGCTGGGCTGGGTGAATATATATCTGAAAATAGATCACGTGAAACTGCTGCGTTATTGGAGTACTTTCTTATCAGGTTGAGAGTGGGTAATATTTAAAGCTTTGATGAAAGAATGCGATGTTCTAGATGGCAACAAAATGAAAGTTTATAAGAATTTGGTAACAGTATGCTCTATAAAAAAAATCTAATAAGCAGAAGAAAATTGTATAAGAAACTGGTAAGAGAATGTTCTATAGAAAATCTAACAGGCAGAAGAAATTTTATAAAAAATCTGGGTGTCTCTATTGAACCACAGGAGACTTGATTTTTCACAGGTTTCCCTGGTAATCATCTTTTTTTTAAATTTCGAATGGGATCCTCAAATAAATGATAGTAGTGCAGAGTTATCCATTTGAGAACCTTTTTCACATTGCTCATCCGCTGCTTCATTACTCTAGATATCCATATGTCCAGGAACCTAGAATAGGATGACCTTATACTGTATGGATATGGCTATAGCTTTACCCAAAACGAATTGCATGAGAATTTGGTTAGCGGTTAGTGTCTTCTTAAATGTGAGACTGTTGAGATGAATATTGAGGAGCTTATAAGAGAATATAATAACGTTTTTCTCGATGAGATAAGAAACAAATTCAAGAATGCTATAACTTTTTAAAATTGTATAAAAATATTAAGAAAGTCGAGTCAAAATGTTATGAGCACCTTGTAAGCTGGGCTTGGGCAAGAGATGATGCAACGGCTGGATCAGTATGAGTTTGTGGCCGAAAATATAAACAAATTTGATACAAGTGATTACCCAGTAGATAATCAATTCAATTTACCGCTCATGAATAAAAACATTCCTGGTCTAATGAAGGATGAGCTGAGTGGGAAAATCATGAGCGAATTTCTTGTCTTGTGCTCGAAAATGTACAGTCTGCATATAAACGATGGTAAAACTGTAAAGAAAGCAAAAGGAGTAAAGGCTAATGTAGTCCAGAGGCATATCAATTTCGAAGACTATGTCGAATGTTTGAATAACAAGCAAGTATTAACTGCTAATCAGAGCTCCATACGATCGCATAACCATAATGTCTACACGATCAACCAAAAGAAGATTGCATTGAGTCCATATGATAACAAGCGGTAGATTATGAGTGGGACAACGGATACTCTACCATAGGGACATTACTCTATTCTATGGTATTCTTTTTATTCAATTTCCCTACTAAGTCCAGAGCTCCCGAATAATATTTGCCCACTAAAGCGAGCTCCTAATCGGGAGGTTGAGCGTTTTACCGAGAATGCTAGGGCGGCTTGAGAAAAAACATTTACACGTGGGCTCGACCTTGACCCTGACATCTCCTTTGAAACCGGAAGGGCGTCAGGTCTTTGGCCGTCATCCGGAAGTATGTCTTGGAGGCTACAACCTTGATTCCCTATAATCAAGCACGTCACAGGGTATTCCATATTGCTTTTCAAAATAGGTCTGATAACTGCTTAACAGCTTCTCGAACGGGTCAGATAACAGCTTAATAGCATTTCGAACAGGTCAGATAACAGCTTATCGGCTTTTCGAACAGCTCTTATAACTGCTTAACAACTTTTCAACCAGCTCTGACAACAGCTTAACAGCTTTTTAAACAGGTCTGATAACAGGTTAACAGTTTTTCAAATAGGTCTGAGAACAGCTTAACAGCTTTTAAACAGGTCTGATAACAGCTAAACAGCTTTTTAAACAGGTCTGATAACAGCTTAACAGCTTTTTAAACAGGTCTGATAACAGCTTAACAGCTTTTTAAATAGGTATGATAACAGCTTAACAGCTTTTTAAACAGATCTGATAACAGCTTAACAGCTTTTTAAACAGGTCTGATATCAGCTTAACAACTTTTCAAACAGGTCTGATAATAGCTTAACAGCTTTTTAAACACGTCTGATAACAGCTTAACAGCTTTTTAAACAGGTCTGATAACAGCTTACCAGCTTTTTAAACAGGTCTGATAACAGCTTAACAGCTTTTCAAACAGGTCTGATAATAGCTTAACAGCTTTTTAAACAGGTCTGATAACAGCTTAACAGCTTTTTAAATAAGTCTGGTAACTGCTTAACAGCTTTTAAAATAGGCCAGATAACAGATAAACAGCTTTTCAAACTGGTCTGATCGACAGACGTAATCCTCATCATCAGCCAAGCCGGAGTTCCCTGTGACGTGCTTGATTATAGGGAATCAAGGTTGTAGCCTCCAAGACACACTTCCGGATGACGGCCAAAGACCTGACGCCCTTCCGGTTTCAAAGGTGATGTCAGGGTCAAGGTCGAGCCCACGTGTAAATGTTTTTTCTCAAGCCGCCCTAGCATTCTCGGTAAAACGCTCAACCTCCCGATTAGGAGCTCGCTTTAGTGGGCAAATATTATTCGGGGGCTCTGGACTTAGTACGGAAATTGAATAAAAAGAATACCATAGAATAGAGTAATGTCCCCATGGTAGAGTATCCGTTGTCCCACTCATAATCTACCGCTTGTTATCATATGGACTCAATGCAATCTTCTTTTGGTTGATCGTGTAGACATTATGGTTATGCGATCGTATGGAGCTCTGATTAGCAGTTAATACTTGCTTGTTATTCAAACATTCGACATAGTCTTCGAAATTGATATGGCTCTGGACTACATTAGCCTTTACTCCTTTTGCTTTCTTTACAGTTTTACCATCGTTTATATGCAGACTGTACATTTTCGAGCACAAGACAAGAAATTCGCTCATGATTTTCCCACTCAGCTCATCCTTCATTAGACCAGGAATGTTTTTATTCATGAGCGGTAAATTGAATTGATTATCTTCTGGGTAATCACTTGTATCAAATTTGTTTATATTTTCGGCCACAAACTCATACTGATCCATCCGTTGCATCATCTCTTGCCCAAGCCCAGCTTACAAGTTGCTCATAACATTTTGACTCGACTTTCTTAATATTTTTATACAATTTTAAAAAGTTATAGCATTCTTGAATTTGTTTCTTATGCTCATCGAGAAAAATGTTATTATATTCTCTTATAAGCTCCTCAATATTCATCTCAACAGTCTCACATTTAAGAAGACACTAACCACTAACCAAATTCATATGCAATTCGTTTTGGGTATAGCTATAGCCATATCCATACAGTATAAGGTCATCCTATTCTAGATTCCTGGACATATGGATATCTAGAGTAATCAAGCAGCTGATGAGCAATGTGAAAAAGGTTCTCAAATGGATAACTCTGCACTACTATCATTTATTTCAGGATCCCATTCGAAATTTTAAAAAGAGTGATTACCAGGGAAACCTGTGAAAAATCAAGTCTCCTGTGGTTCAACAGAGACACCCAGATTTTTTATAAAATTTCTTCTGCCTGTTAGATTTTCTATAGAACATACTCTTACCAGATTCTTATACAATTTTCTTCTGCTTATTAGATTTTTTTTATAGAGCATACTGTTACCAAATTCTTATAAACTTTCATTTTGTTGCCATCTAGAACATCGCATTCTTTCATCAAAGCTTTACATATTACCCACTCTCAACCTGATAAGAAAGTACTCCAATATCGCAGCAGTTTCACGTGATCTATTTTCAGATATATATTCACCCAGCCCAGCTAAACACATGATGACCCCTGACAACCAGAGCATATAAAGCAAACAACTGATAACAACAAGCTCCAAGCTGGCAAGTAAACTATTGCGTATTGTCGCTAAAGCTCTCATCCACCAAGTATACATACCAGCCCAACACAAGCATGATAATTTCAGGCAGCCATAGCATATAAATCAAACAACTGATAACACAAAGCTCCAAGCTGGCATATAAGCGATCATATACATATACCTCAAGCATGTATGTTAGAGCGAGGCAGATGTTGTGTGTTAGAGCGAGATGGTTGAAAAGTATGGTATTCACTAAAACTTCCTACTAGATTATGCGCACCCGCCGCACATAAAATAAACTTCAAGCATCACCAAACTTAATTTATTCTCAAAATATTTGTTAATCCCAGACCTGAAAAAAATATAACGAATTGTAAACAAAACCTGTGGAATTCCTCATTGACCAATATCAATAAGATAATTCAAGCTATTATAACCACCTCAAGTATGAACACAGATTAATGTTACAGCGACACAGATGTTTTGATAGAGTCACATGGTTGAAAAGAATGGTATTCACTAAAGCTTCCTACTATATAATGCACACCCACCACCCATAAAATAAACTTCGAGGACCACTAAACTTAACCCAATCTCTACCGCCACGATCTTGGCAAAAGTTAATATCAAATTACCTGCTAAGTCATGTCATTACACCTGACAACCAAAAATTATTCTTTTACTGCTCCCATACAACTTCCATTACTTAATATCATAGCCCTATCATCTATCATCAAAGCTTTTAACTTAACCCACTCTTAACCTAAAGCCAACATATTTATATATATATATATACTCATAGCATATAAAACAAACAACTGATAATACCAAGCTCCAAGCAAGCAAGTATATGACCAAATCCACCTCAAGCATATGTATTAGAGAGAGACAGATGATGAGTTAAAGCGAGATAATTACAAAAGTAAATTTTGACTTCCATAAGAAACAACATGAGATTTTTGATGTCGAACTCTCATCGCCTAACCAGAAAAGGATCACTTTGCGAAAAAGTTACTCTAGAAAGATTTCATATTGCAACACTGGTCATTCCATTATACTAGATCACAAAAAATTAGGTTTTTACTTCACCCATACGACTTCCATATATCATACTATGTTAATATCATAGCAATAACTTCCTACAAAGCTTTAAATTGGTAAGATTTTACATTTTCTATAAGGTGTGGCTACGCATACCACTTTCGGACTACGCTAAAAAGCTACTCTAGAAAGATTTCAAGTGGCAACAATGACCATGCCATTACACCTGATCATAAAAAAATTGTTAATAAGGCTTTTACTGCACCCATACAACTACCACTACTCATCTAAGATATTCCTCAAATCAACATATCATACTACCACCTTCTTTTCTTAAACCCTTAAATCCTTCTCAATATTACGGCAGCATTAGTCATCGATTCAACATTTTTTAAGAATTTTAGTTATATTTAAGCTTTGGATCATGAAGGCGTGAGAATACTTTGCTCCAATCAAATATAAACATATACCTTCAATCCATTGTACAACATACATCGATTCAATCCCTCATACCAAAACCGCGAACATACGTCCCAAGCCATGAAACAGAAGTCTGTTTGTGCGCATTGAGAGTCCGCTTTCTAAAATATTCTATATTGATACTTATAGAAAACTGCCAAACATTGAATTTATATATGGTATAGAGCCTAACTTACTATCCATACAGGAAAATAGTCTTCTAGTAATTTACAGCTTAGTTCCTTACCTTCCCAAATGCTACACTATACCTTACTTAACAAAACAATAAAATAGTTTTGATTAAAATGTAACCTTACCATATTACGCCCACTAACTCCCAGCTGAATGTGTGTCTATTTGCAGCCGGAGCCCGAATCTGTGGGCAGCTACATTCGATATCATCAGGCCAAGGTACAGCGCTATATACAATGATTACTCAACAGTGAGTTCTTGATTGAGGAATCGTAGTCATTTGGTTAAGATAAATTTTTTTAAATAATTTTGTTAAGAAAGGTATAAACAATTTATTTTGGTTCGGAAGATAAGAAAGTACGCTTAGGATTATCAAAACACCACATTTCGGTATGAATAGTAGTTAGATCAGTAAAGCGACCTCACCCCGCCGCTAATAGTCCCGTTGAACAACAAGCCTGATAATTCCAGGCAACCATACTATACTCATAGTATATAAAGCAGACAACCAAGCTCCAAGCTGGCATGTATATGATCAAGTCCACCTCAAACATGTGTGCTAGAGAGAAAGATGTTTTGAGAGAGCGAGATGGTTTCAAAGTACGGTATTTACTAAAGCATGCCTACAAAAGTAGCCTAGGCTTGAATTATTAGTAATATGAATTACATCAGAAAAGGTATGATCGCTAATATCAAAAAAACCATTGCCCGTAGAGGATTTCTGATAAGACTTTTCAGTACACGCACACCCCTACACCCAAAATTTTCTGATATGACTTTAATTTCCATTCTTACCATCCCAAGCAGCCGTGATCTCTTTTTAGATATCGAATATCATGATTACTCCTGTTTATAAAAGATACATACAGACCACAACTTACGTCATAGTTGTTGCTGGTTTTTTATCAGCAAAAGAAATTTTCAATTATAACTTCCACCACTCATCTAAGACAACATAGTTGTTTTTTCCAGCTAAAGAAATTGGGAATCTTCCATAAATCGTTCAATTTGTTTACTTTACTTGGGTCTGTGCGAATTTTGTTTACATTATTCGACTGCGATTTTGTTTACATTATTCGATTGTTTATGCAATGAATCAAATTAGAAGCATTGCACCTGAAGATCAAAAATTAGGCAATTTCTTATCTAAGCCAACATATCTAACTACGTTAGTTGTTGTTGTTGCTAATTTAATAACATAGTGCAATACGGAATATCGCCTGGTAGAAAACATTTTGTTGTATGGGTGTGTATGTGTCCAGCCTCGCAAAAGTGTCCCGATGTCTCTGTCTCCACAACTTTAAGCGTATATAGCAAGTTTAAAGAACATTCACACAACAATTTTACAAAACCAATCGTTCTCGGTTCGATTCCAGCAAAAGCCAGCATTATTTTACTAAAAATCAGCTAAGACAGAGCTTGATCAGCTGACGGGGGCTCAGCCAACCAGATGACGTCATCCCCTGGTCAGCCAGACAGTAGGAAAGGAGTTCCCCCAGGCAGGCCCTGTGACGTATACCACTAGACGGAATCCCTCTCAGTGGCCCAGAACCCCAGTCCATAGCTACCAAAATAGTTGGAATCTACCTTGCACTTTTTGTATGGAAAAAGTGGGCTGGTACCGGCATAGCTTAACTACTTAAATACCTTATTATACTAATAATTTCCTACATTTGAATCTTATAATAATTAATCTATTCCTTTCCATTGAACATGATTGGATATTAATAACCATATATACATATTTTTATTTCTATATAAATTTATACGTTAATCTCTAACTATAGGTTGCCCTTAAATTACTTCTTCGTTATACAAGTGCAAAAAATATATATATATATACATAACTAAACCTATGGCGGCTACTCTAGCTGCACAAGTTGTTTCCCCACAATAGTTGGCAGATTGGTGGTTGGCAAGTTCACTGTCGTGGGCAAGATTGTCCCAATGGTTATGTTTGCATTTTGGGCCTAGGGTTGCTGCTCTGACTTATGAACAGCGCTTCAAATGACATAATACTCCTATCAAGATTACTAAGCTGATGACGGCTTAACATGCGGTAGTAGTTGTCGCTGCTAAATGTACTGGATGTGGAATGGCACGTCTACTTGCCTCCTCCGTGCTGATCTTGTTTTCAACCCTCTTTTTAGCTGCATCCTGCTCTCTCCATGCTTGATTAAAGTTGTCACTAGCCAGGAATCGTATTTCGTCCATTTTGCCGTCTACTACCTCCTCTCTCTGCCTGTTTGTCTGTGTTGCGATGCTGTTCCAGGCTGGTAACTCCATTCGTCTGGGCTGCCATAGAGATATATTGCGCTGTGCGGCATCTTCAGCTTGTATTCGTAGGACACCGATTTGCAGGTGACAATGTTCTTCGATGAATAATACCCCTGTGTGCTTCAGCTCACCGATGGAAGTTGGTGAATGTTGGCAGTTTACTTCCAGATTTTTCTTCTCAGACATCACAAATAAACAGTGGTTTCTCGTTACCATTCTCACTAAGCTGCTCCACTTTGCAGTAACTCTTTCCTTACAGCCCTTCGCATTTACGTTGAAGCTCCGGAAAAGGTTAAGCACACAGTTTTCTCCAATAGCAGTAATAGTTGGGGCTAATTGTGGGCATAAGATTTGCGGGTGCCTTACACCTTGCAACGCCTCCAGTATCGGTTACGTCTTCACATAATCCGCTTATCAAACCGCTGCAGTTGCTGACGAATTTTAAGTCTTCAGTGAGATCTGGTATTTGGAACTTAGACAGAATAGTCCAATGTTTCGTGTAGAAATTATCTACCCCGAGAAGCTCGAACAACACTCCCGACTGTGGTATCGGCTCGATGCTATAACCTGCCTGTTCTGCTTGTATCCCAGCTTTTAAAGCGAAGATTAAAATTACTACCGCCTTCATCGCGAAGCTAAACCTTCTTTTATAACTATATAAATTTAGGGCAATCCTAGTATTCTTAGACTAAATGAAGTTTGTTTTTCTTTAATAAAAACTCCTAATTTATTCTAATAATTTTTTTTTTTACAATCTTTATTTCTCTGACACCTTCTTCCTTTAGCAATTCTCTCTTCTCTTTACACAACTTGTATAAAAACTTCTCTTTCCTTTAAATTTCTAAACCCTTTTTTTTAATCTTTTTATTATTAACCTCTTATTTATGCTTTCTTTCAACAGCTGTTCTTATTTATTTTCCATTATTTCTTTCAAAATCTCTTATCCCTTTTTTTAAAATCTTTATATCTTGTTTACTATTCCTCTTTTCTTTCTCTTTTTGTTAAATCCCAATATGGGGTTAATCATAAATTCGGGGAGGTGCCGGTTGGAAGGATAAGACTGAAAAAATTATTGTTTTGGTATGTCAATATTCAATTTTTATTCCTCACAACTGATTTCTTAACCTAGATCTTATCGCTACTTAATCCAAATGATACAATAATAATTCAACCAAAAATCCAAAAAATAAATAAATGAAATAATAATCAAAAAATCAAAAGAATAAATGAAATAATAATCAAAAAATCAAAAGTTCAAAAATAAAAAAATTCAAAGTTCTAAATACGATTTGGCGTTTTAATTAATCCAATGCTTGGATGCTGGATTTTTACCCTGAAAAATAGAATTGTCGATTAGTATTAATTCTATTAGAAATGGGTAGTAATATGAGCTTCACTTGATCTGCTCATATGAAAAAACGCTAGGCTTCAAATATTCTGCCTGCTAATAAAGCTGAAAAAATAAAATAATTAAATACAGATTAGTATCTTGGGTTCAAATTTCTCCCTTAGATTTTGTTAAACAAGACTTAATTTCGGTTTAACACTGCCGATCTGTCTTGGCGACTGCTCAAAATGCAAGTGATCTGATATTCCCAGCAGCTCGCTACTTATAGGCAGAAACACAATAGAAATTGTGTCTGCCGGTGGCGTTGCCAATGACGCCCGCGTCATTTTTCGAATTTGGTCCCTAAATGTCGTCATCGTGTGAATTTTCATGCGTTTGGTCCAAAAATGGTGTCACCATATTTTTAATCGGAATATGTACTGACAGCTGCCATTTTGATTTTGTCAAATCAAAAGTTTCATAGCAGCTGTTAGATGGAGGTAAGTTTGACATTTTTTGAATATTTATTTATATATTTATTAATAATATGTTTTTATTTTTAGATTTTTTGGTCCCTTAGGATGGCGAAACATCGTGGGATGATTTAATGCATGAGATGTAGCGTAAGTATAGTTTTAATTAAAGTCTCAGATCGTGAATGATCTGAGACTTTTATTTGTTGATTATGTTTATGAGTGCCTTTTTTGTTTATTTTTTAGCTCCTGCGGCACCGTGGGAAAATATCATCGTGGGATATTTAATTGGTGATTAAATTAATTAATTTGTGGTCCGCGACCGAACATCCTCCCGCCTCAAAAAAAAAATATATATATGACCTTACGTGGTCTAATAAAGAATTTTTGTTATACTATGGTATCGTTTTTCTTTTTCTTTTTGTTAAATTTGAATGTTTCTGATTAGTGAATTTAGATAATAAACCATAGACATACGGTAGACTTACGCTTTTTAATTTGAAGCCGAATACGAATTTTTCCGTCAGCTAATTTTTGGAATCGCAAAGTATCTCCCTCATCGGTGTCCATTCGAAAGCACTTTCTTGCCGAGAGTGCTCTCCACCAAGGTATTGGTTGATGACGGATTTCCTCCCATAGGCGAGGATCAACAATAAAATTTGCCGGAGGTCGTAGTGGAGGATACCTTGCATTTTGTGGTTCTGGAGCCATAGCTGGCACTACTGGAGCTATAGCTGGCACTACTGGAGCCATAGCTGGCACTACTGGAGCTATAGCTGGCACTACTGGAGCCATAGCTGGCACTACTGGAGCCAAAGCTGGCACTACTGGAGCCATAGCTGGCACTACTGGAGCCATAGCTGGTACTACTGGAGCCAGAGCTGGCACTTCTGGAGCCATAGCTGGCACTACTGGAGCCATAGCTGGCATTACTGGAACTACTGCTGGTACCACTGGAGCTCTTGGCTGTATTATTGGAGCTGTAGCTGGCATTATGTCCCTTTTTGTCCGTTTAGGACTTGGTGGAGTTTGGCTGATGCCTTCTCCATGGTTAGCTCGTTTTGGACGAGTCGGAATTTGAATGGGATATTCGATGATGGCGTTTTTCCTTGTCCCAGTTGGAGGCCTTCGGGGGTACGTTTGAATACGAGTACCTGGGTCCTTGGCCAACTCTCGTACACCTTTTGTGGCTGGCACTGCTTCAAATGGGGGTATATATTTTTTCGGTGGCCTTGGCATCCTTGTTTGCTTTAATTTTTCCTTGATTGGAATCCCTTCTAAATCGGGTAAGTCGTCGATTAGAAGACAATCTTCTAGAGATGGTAGTGAATCCATTTTAGATAAAAACTCAAAAATAATTAAAGAAACAAAACACCAACTAATAAAAAATAATAAAAAACGAAAAAACTAAGAAAAAATGAAAAATGATTATAAATCCTTAATGGCGTACGATTCTTAGCGTGTACTTCTGTCGAATGATGTTTTTTCGGATTAGGGTGAAGTTGGTTGCATTTTTTTGCTTCTGCTGTTGTAGTGTTTTTATTTTCGTTCACATGGGAACCGTGTGCATATTTTACTCTTTGCTGTCGTATTCAGGGATAAATTTGTGCTATGAGTTCTGATAAAATATTATTATAATAATTGGGTTTCTTATGCACAAGTTAATCTTAGTATCCATTGATTAATATTTTGTCGTGAAGTTTTTGTGTTGATGCGTCTGGGCACGTGGGCAGTAAACTACTGCTAGTTGGTGCTGCTGTGTGTGGGTAGTTGTATTTGATATAATTTATTATATATTTGGGTGAGGAAATTGTAGAATATTGTTGTGTCGATTTCTTGAAAGCTTTCGCTTATATGGGAAGCTTATATAATTTAGTAATTGGTCGAATTACTTGACTATTCGGCGTTTTTACGGCTGCTACTCTAACCCTTCTATCATGTCCTGGGTGAATTTGAATTATTCGACCCATCGGCCATTTTGTGGTTGGACAGTGATGGTCTTGAATTAAAACCAAATCGTTGATTAGTAAGTTACCTTCAGGAGTCTGCCATTTTTTGCGGGATTGTAAATTGGTCAGATATTCCTTTGACCATTGATTCCAAAAGTGTTGTGTCAAGGCCTGAATGTATTGCCAGCGCTTAAGAGAAGTTATATTCTCGGGTATAGATGGCTCTGGTATAGCCTTTAAATTTCGATTGATCAAAAAATGGCCGGGAGTTAATACGTTGAAATCGGTTGGGTCATTAGATAATGGAGACAGCGGTCGGGAGTTTACACATGCTTCAATCTGACAGGTTACAGTTGACAGTTCTTCAAATGTCAATATGGCATTTTGCAACGTGCGTTTCATATGTGTTTTGATTGCCTTGACTCCAGCCTCCCATAATCCGCCAAAATGTGGTGTTGAGGGTGGATTAAAATGCCATGTAATGCCGGTCAGTTCTGCGATACTGGAACTGTCATGTGTAAACTCCTTTACATTATTTTTGAACTGGCTAGATAATTCCTAACTGGCGCCGACAAAGTTAGTGCCGCAATCAGAATATATGTGGGAACACAAGCCTCGGCGACTTATGAATCGCTTCAATGCTGCGATGAATGCCGCTGTCGTCAAATCAGACACGACCTCAATATGGCTGGCCTTGGTAGCCATACACACAAAGATACTTAAATAGCCTTTTACGATTTTGGCATTTCTCAATCTTGATGTTTTCATCTCAATAGGGCCGGCGTAATCGACTCCAGTATGTTCGAAGGCTAGCGTTGGAGTAATTCGGGATGCCGGAAGATTTCCCATAATTTGGGTAGATGGCACTGGCTTCGCTTTGAAACATGGAATGCATTTTCTTATTCTCTGGCTAATGGTATTTCTGGCGTTTAGCAGCCAGTATTTATTCCGTAATGTATTGAGAGTAAGTTGAGTGCCTCCATGTAGAGTGTAACGATGTGTGTGATCAATGATGACATGAGTCACATAATGGTTATTTGGTAGAATAATGGGGTGTTTTTGGTTATAGCTTAAGAGAGATCTTTCAAGTCTGCCTCCGACTCGAATAAGTTTATTCTTGCACATAAATGGATTAAATGGGAGCAGCCGGCTGGCCTTGGAGACTGGTTTGTTGATTTTGAGGCATTGGAACTCGTTTGGAAACGCAAGCTGAATTGATAGAATTTTCAGCTTTTTCTAACTCAACAAATGTGTAAAATCTTTTGCAAAATGCTATGATTCTCACTAGTTTGGGAAACGAACAGTATTTTGTGAGCCAGCTGACTTCTTCTTTAGTACAAGTCAATGCCTTGATTGGACGAGTTTCAAGCTCATAGCACTTGTTAAAACTGGGTTGCTGTGGCCATTTTTCCGTCGGTTCTTGCAACCACGATGGTCCATTCCACCAGAGCTTAGATTGGATAAGTTCCCTTGGATGGATCCCCCTTGTAGCGCAATCTGCTGGATTCGACTTTGAGGGTACGTATCGCCATGATCGTGGATGGATAACTTCTTGGATTTCAGCTACTCTGTGGGCGACAAATGTTTTCGAGCTGGAAGGCTGCTTTTGGATCCATGACAAGGTGACTTCTGAGTCTGACCAAGCAAATGTGGGACTGTCTGTCAAATTTAGGTCGATTTTAATCTGCTTTATTACTCTTGCTAGAAGGACAGCTCCATACAACTCGAGTCTTGGGAGTGAAATGGTTTTTGTGGGAGCAACTCTGGTTTTTGAAGTAAACAAATGTGTGAAAATTGCATCATTTTCATTGATAATTCTTAGGTACACGACACTCGCAAAAGCCTTTTCAGATGCGTCACAAAATCCCTGCAGTTCTAGGTTAGTCGACGTCAGTGAGTACTTTATCAATCTTGGTATTCTGATTTCATTGATATCGTTTAGATTCTCTCTAAATTCCGCCCATTTAGCAGTGGTGGTATCTGGTAGTCTTTCGTCCCATGAGTATTTGGATAGCCACAATGTCTGGATAAATATTTTTGCGATAATAATGATTGGTGCCAACCATCCTAATGGATCGAATAGTGATGCAGTTTCAGATAGAATTGTTCGCTTCGTAAAATGCATTTCTTTTTTTGGGG
The DNA here is from genome assembly GCA_963930735.1 of Dioctria linearis. Lineage (NCBI taxonomy): Eukaryota > Metazoa > Arthropoda > Insecta > Diptera > Asilidae > Dioctria > Dioctria linearis. The sequence goes on from OZ005740.1 coordinate 174,420,957, forward strand.
GTGTTACCTTGAAACTGAATTCATCACTTGCTGGGTGCCATTGAAGGCCGAGAGTTTTGATCGTGTCCTTTTCTGACAGATCTAGGATGGAATTCAATTTGATCAATTCTGGATGGTTGGCAGTCCATTTACGGAGATTGAATCCTGCTTTAGAGAGAACACTAGTGAGCTCGTTTTGTAGTGTCAAGCCAGTTTTGACGTTATGAGCTCCTGTCAAAAGATCGTCGACGTAAAAATCGGTTTTTAGGCTTTGAGCGGCAAGTGGATAATTGTCCTGCTCGTCTTTTGACAGTTGATGGAGTGTGCGGATTGCTAGGAATGGAGCTGACGTGGTGCCACATGTGACAGTTGTTAGTTTGTAATCTTTGATGGGCTCACTTCGAGAATTTTTCCATACGTTTCTCCGAAAATCTGTGTGATCAGGGTGCATTTGGACCATTCTATACATTTTTTCAATGTCAGCTGTAAATGCGATTTTGTATAAACGCCATTTTAGAATGGTAGCCCATAAGGTCGGTTGAATTGTTGGCCCTGCTAACATCTGTTCATTCAATGACCTCCCATTTGCTGATTTGGCAGATACATTGAACACCACTCTCAGCTTAGTAGTGGAACTGTCCTTGATCACCGCGTGGTGTGGCATGTAATAATGACTAATTCGTTCCGTTTCAGTTTGTTCCGCTGTATTTGGTTGTATTTCCACAATATGTCCTAGCTTTATGTATTCTTGTATGCACTTTTTATATTGTGCATGAAGTTCAGGCTGTTTCTCGAAGCGTTTTTCTAATTGTAGATATTGCCTTACCGCCATCTGTCGTGTGTGACCAAGATCAGGTCCATCTGGGTGTCTAAAGGGAAGTTTTACTAGGTACTGACCCTGACTTAAGCGCTTATGGGATTCTGCATATAATATTTCACATAATTCGTTATCGGGGTGTGCAATATTTGTTGGGACCTCCTCTATTTCCCAGAATCGTTTTAGTTGTTGTTCCAGCTGACAGTCTGGGTGAATTTGCACTGTCAGTGACTCTACTTTACTGCTGTTACCTTTGGCTTTCAGTTTTCCCATTAAGATCCACCCTAAGTGTGTACATTGAGCAGTGGGGTCTCCGAGGCCGCCTTTTATGACTCCGCTCTCAATGATTTCGGCGTAAATATCGGCTCCTAATAATACGTCAATTTGGCCGGGTGTGTGAAACCTTGGATCGGCGAGTTGCAGGTGTTGTAGGTAGAGCAAGTTCGTTATATTGATCGTGTCAGCAGGAACGAAATCCGTAATCCTTTTGAGTATTAGTGCGTTTACACTGATCTCGAATTTTGTGTGCAATGATTCAACTTAAACATTGTGTGTTTGTTGACGTGGGCCGTTTGTATTTTTCCTAACCCGGTGACTTCAATGTGGGTTGGCTTCGTTTGTAATTTCAAACGTTTGCTAGCAGCTTCGGTAATAAAGGATACTTGAGATCCTGAATCTATTAGAGCTCTCAATGTGTAGATTTGTCCATTTGGGCTTTCGATGTTGACTAACGCAGTTGACAGTAATGCTTGACTGACGTTTGTCGAAAAGAATGTATTTATGGCTGGTTCATTACTGCCATTAGGCTCGGTATGCTTCACTTCAGCTTGCCTCTAATTCTGCGTCGTGTTAGTCTCACATGGCTGATTTAAATGTAGCAGAGAATTATGCCGCTTTTGGCATTGGAGGCATGTTTTTTGGCTTAGGCAGCCGTTGAGGTTATGCTGCTAGGCAGTTTTTACATAACTTATTTTGTTGAACGAAATTTATTCTCTCCTTTGGATGTAATTTCCTAAATTAAGTGCAATGAAACAGAGTATGATTCTGTTTGCACATTACACATGTGTGGGGTTTATTTAGGAATGAATACGCATTTTTGTTTGCGTGGTTTTTTTGGGATTCACTGATGTGCGAATCTGTTTTGTAGCCGCTGCGGGGCTCTCGAGTACGGACGCGTGCCTCGATATAACTTGGACTCCTCTTTTGTGCCTTACTAATTTGACACTCTTGGAGGGCTTCTAGAGTACGAAATCTTGTCTCTAGAAATACTGACAGATTGGCGTATGTCGGCAGTTCGTTCTTGTTTCCTTGTTCATGTTCCCATAGTTGATGTGTTTCTGATGGGAGACGTTGTACAAGATTATATATTAGGATGGCATCCCAGTGTTCAACTGGTAAGCCTAAATATTTTAGTTCATGTAGGCTTTCTTCTGTTAAATCTAACAGAGACCGAATAGCGTGAGCAGATTCAGTTTTGATTGCTGCTTGACTGAGCAGTGATTTCAAGTGAGTATTCATTAAAACTCTCTTGTTATCGAATCTCTTTTGTAGCAGTTCCCACGCCTTCCTCAAATTGGCGTAGTAAGCGTTCTGCCTCCCCAGTAACGCTGAGTTTGAGGTAATGTAATTTTTGAACTCTTGATAAATTTGGATATTTATGTATCAACGAATTGAATAAATCATGGAATGTATGCCACGATTTATAATTTCCATCAAATGTTGGAATTTGTATTGGCAGAAGCCGAGTTTCTCGCCTTGGTTGATGTGTTGTCTGTGTGCTAGGCTGTTCTGTATTAGCAGGCAGTGCTGGAAAAGACTCTTCTAGGTCTTCGGACAACTTTGTCATGAGATTGATGTATAATTCTTCAGTCTCTTCGTATAAGTTGCCTTCGGCATATTCGCTGTCAGCACCGTTTTCGGCTGACCAGATTGCTATATGCGTCTCTGTGAATGCTTGTCATAGCTTTTCCAGAGATTGGATGCGAGTAGCATAATACTTTTTTCGTTGTTTGGTTTCTGTATTTGCCTTGGTATGGTTAATTCCGGCTTTAACAATTTGCACGTTCAGAGCTTTTTGTGTGAGAATTAATATATCGACATCCGCCATTTTGTTTTTTCAGTCTTATCCGGCTTTGAAGGACCAATGTTAAATACCAATATGGGTTTAATCATAAATTCGGGGAGGTGCCGGTTGGAAGGATAAGACTGAAAAAATTATTGTTTTGGTATGTCAATATTCAATTTTTATTCCTCACAACTGATTTCTTAACCTAGATCTTATCGCTACTTAATCCAAATGATACAATAATAATTCAACCAAAAATCCAAAAAAAAATAAATGAAATAATAATCAAAAAATCAAAAGAATAAATGAAATAATAATCAAAAAATCAAAAGTTCAAAAATAAAAAATTCAAAGCTCTAAATACGATTTGGCGTTTTTATTAATCCAATGCTAGGATGCTGGATTTTTACCCTGAAAAATAGAATTGTCGATTAGTATTAATTCTCTTAGAAATGGGTAGTAATATGAGCTTCACTTGATCTGCTCATATGAAAAAACGCTAGGCTTCAAATATTCTGCCTGCTAATAAAGCTGAAAAAATAAAATAATTAAATACAGATTAGTATCTTGGGTTCAAATTTCTCCCTTAGATATTGTTAAACAAGACTTAATTTCGGTTTAACACTGCCGATCTGTCTTGGCGACTGCTCAAAATGCAAGTGGTCTGATATTCCCAGCAGCTCGCTATTTATAGGCAGAAACACAATAGAAATTGTGTCTGCCGGTGGCGTTGCCAATGACGCCCGCGTCATTTTTCGAATTTGGTCCCTAAATGTCGTCATCGTGTGAATTTGCATGCGTTTGGTCCAAAAATGGTGTCACCATATTTTTAATCGGAATATGTACTAACAGCTGCCATTTTGATTTTGTCAAATCAAAAGTTTCATAGCAGCTGTTAGATGGAGGTAAGTTTGACATGTTTTGAATATTTATTTATATATTTATTAATAATATGTTTTTATTTTTAGATTTTTTGGTCCCTTAGGATGATTTAATGCATGAGATGTAGCGTAAGTATAGTTTTAATTAAAGTCTCAGATCGTGAATGATCTGAGACTTTTATTTGTTGATTATGTTTATGAGTGCCTTTTTTGTTTATTTTTTAGCTGCTGCGGCACCGTGGGAAAATATCATCGTGGGATATTTAATTGGTGATTAAATTAATTAATTTGTGGTCCGCGACGGAACACTTTTTTTTTATTATTATTTCCTTTAAATTCTCTATTTCTTCTTTTTCATTCAATTAATCTTTGTATATTCTACTTTCTTCTCTTTTAAATCTCTATTTTTTCTTTTCTATTTCAATATTTCTTTTGTTTTTGTTTTTTTTTTTAAAAAATCTTCAATCATTCTTCTCCTTTTTTTTACATATACTTACTTACTTCCCTCCATTGGCAATCTTTTCGCATCTGCCTAATCTTCTTTTTGCTTTCCTCTCAGCCTAAATGCTTTAATGAACCTTGTTCTGCAAGAAAAACAAAAAAACTAAGAAAAATACTAAATAAAATAAAATATTCAAATTGTAAAACTGTTCTCTCGTGCTTCATTCTACTTAGGTATCGTCCTTATATGACGAACAAACTCTAATCTTAAAATTAATCATGATACCTTCTCAAACGATTCGTATGAATTCGCTTGAGCTTTTTCCCTTGAAGTATAGTTACATTCTCAGGACTGTGAACGTAATTTACTTCATATGGACCTTTAAAAATGGATGCTAATTTCCCTGCCCTAGCTAAGTCTTTAACTAGAACTTTATCACACATATGTAAGACTTCCGGCCTAGCTGAATTGTCATGGTACTTCTTTGCCACTAGTTTTCTTTTAAGTAGGTTCTCCCTAGCTAGTTGAAACGCCCTCTGCAATTTGAACCACAATACCGAATGGTACTTATCCATATTGTATACCGGTTCAGGCTGACGCTGTACGCTACTGGGGATTTCCGCTACAAATCCAAACAACGTTTCCATGGGTGTAAGTTTTGTGCCTGTATGCAGGGTGTTGTTGTACGCATGCGCTGCGGTTCTCAACAGCTTGTCCCAGTTTCGTGGCTCCCGATCAACGAAACTCCTCAGATAGTTGGCTAGCGTAGAATGCTGCCTCTCCACAGTGTTGGACTGGGGATGGTAGGCAGTTGTTTGCAGCTTCTTTATCTTCAACATTTTACGAAGAGCCTTTGAGACTTCTCCAGTGAAGTTTGCTCCCTGATCCGTTACTAGCTGTTTCGGTAGCGAGTACCGGCTGAGGATTTGCTCAAACAACGCCTGGGCTACAGTGTTCGCTTCTTGGTCTGGTATCGCCACGAAATCTACAAAACTAGTCAGATCAGCCATCATAGACAAGATGTACTTGTTACCCTTGTGACTGACTGGCAAAGGTCCAACTAAGTCAACATAGACTTTCTCAAAAGGTCTTTCCGCGATTTCCGTCACTACTAATGGCATCTTGATGGCTCTAGCGTGCTTATTTTTTTGGCAAATCGTACAGCGTTTAACATACCGAGCTATATCAGCCTTCATTCCCTTCCAAAGGTAGAAGAGCTTCACTCTGTTGAACGTTTTGTTCCTTCCAAAGTGTCCTCCAAACCTAGAGTCATGATAATCTCTTAGAATTAACTCAATCTCTTCTGGATTGGTCATCAGTTTTGGTTCTGGTTTCTTCAGTTTTTCTTCGGTGATTATCTCAGTCTCTTCAATACTGTTACCTTCGTTTTCAGAATCTCGCAACGGTATTTGTTTTGGTTGTTCCCTTTCTTTCTGTTCCCTAGCTTGAGCACGAGTTATTGCAAGGCATGGGTACCCCTTGTTATGATATGACTCAGGTTCTTCAATGTGCCTTGGAATTCTGCTTAGGGCATTGGCATTACCATTTTCCTTTCCAGTTTTATATATATTATCAAATTCATACTCCGATAGTTTTTGGTGAAATCTGAGCATACGTGAAGTAGTGTCCTTCACCTTGAAAACTCCCCGTAGCGGTTGGTGATCCGTTACTATTTTGAAGGGTTTGCCTAGAAGGTAGCACCTATAGTTCCGTACTGCCCACACAATGGCCAACATCTCACGCTCTGTAGTGGAGTAGTTTCTTTCTGCCATGTTCAAAGTACGACTAGCGTAACTAATTGGCTTGCCCTCTTGCTCCAGATCTGCCCCTAAAGATTCCCCACTTGCATCAGTGATTACCGTAAATTCCTTTGTGAAATCCGGATATATCAAGAGTGGTGGTGTGAAAGAATTTCCTTCACACGACTGAAGGCCTTGTCAGACTCGAGTCCCCATGTGAACTTAACGCTTTTTTTTAATAAACTATTAATGGGTGCCAATATTTTTGAAAAATTCGGAACAAATTTCCGATAATAATTGGCTAGTCCTAAAAAAGATTGAACCTGACGAACAGTTTTTGTTTTTGGGAAATTTTGCACTACTTCTACTAATCGTTTATCAGGCTTTACCCCTTATTCTGAACAAATATGGCCCAGATACACTACCTGTTTCCTTAAAAACTGACATTTTGAAGGCTGCAACTAAATGTTGTGTTCTCTGAAACGCTGAAAAACTTCTGGTAGTTTGCTGTTATGTTCGTCCAAACTCTTAGCAAATATCGCGACATCGTCGAGATACACGAAGCATTTAATCCCTTGAAGTCCCGTTAGAATTCCGTTCAGAAAGGATTGAAAAAATGGGGGGCCGTTTTTAAACCAAATGGTAATCGTTTATAATGGAAATGATTAAAATTGGTACTAAACGCCGTTTTTTCTCTGTCTATTGGGTCGATTAATATTTGGTGGTACCCGTTAGCTAAATCTAACGTGGTGAAGTATCTAGAATGAGCCAAACGATCTAAGATGTTCTCAATTGGGGGAAGGGGATAATAAAAGTGGATGCAGACTTTGTTTAGTTCTCTGAAGTCTACACATAGCCGATACTTTCTTTTACCGTTATCATCTACTCCTTTCTTAGGAATTAGAAGTACGGGGAAGTTAAATGGACTGTCACTAGGTTCGATGAAATCGTCCTCGAGTAATTTTTTGAGTTGTTCCTGACACTCTTCTCGATGGGCTTCTGGCATGCGATATTGCTTTTTGTGTATGGGGGCCGTATTAGCGATTAACGGTAACTTAAAGGTCTTCGTCGGGATGTATGACAATTTATCGCCTGGCAAATTAAAAATATCACTGTATTCGTAGCAAATATGGGTTACTGCTTCCCTTTCTTCGAAGTTAAGGTCTTCTTCCAGCACCAGTGATTCCTTCATTAGCTTGAGCCGTTGTTGGCGATTATCAATCTTACCCTTATCCCGTCCTAGTGGATGCACAGTATACTTACTCAATATTTCAAGGCTCGGCCTGAAATTCACTAGTTCAACGGGCTCCCTTCCTGCGTTTATAATACCTACCCACGCTTTACCGTTCCTTGGCTTAATTATAGCATTCCCACAATACACTCCTGGCCTAATTTCTTCGCCATGCACACTAAATCTTCCTCACCTGTGAAAGGAATTTCCAACAGCCGTTCTGTTCTTGGGTTCAACTTAATTCTTGTCCCCTGAGTGGTTTTACTCTTTCCTAAGTAATACCTTTCCTTTCGCTGTGTAAGATGTACCTTTTCGCTCTGAGCCTCTGCGTAAGCTGTAGCTTTAGAGAGGTTGCGCTGGACTTCCATGCGAGGAATTTCCAGCTCCTTTTCCCTTTTTCCTGCTACACCTTCTTGTTCTCGGCTCCCCATCGGTTTAGTCCTATTGATGGGTGCTTCTTGAGAATCTTTTCGATTCGTTCCCGTGCTAAGGGACTCAACCAATTGTACGAAAGGCCACTCCTCAGCTGTTAGAGCTGGCTGTACATCATCTTCTTTTGGAAAAGTCATCTTTCTTTCTTTAATTGGTAAGATTCTACTTCTGAAAGATACTTTGTGAGGCTATCTGATACCACGCCCGCTTTGGATATAATGTCGCGGAAGGCTGCGACTCGATTCTACATTCGTTGCTGAATCTCTTTTGGCGAAGAATACACTGACTCTTCTTTCTGGATAAACTGGTGATGATTGTCCTGGGTGCTTTCCTTCAACTCTATTAACTCGATTTTCTCCTTTCCAGTGATGCATCCAAAAAGAGGTATTCTTCCTTTATTTTCTCCATGCCTTTCACTGACAGTTTTCCATTTATACAATCAATGACTGCTTTGTCCTTCAGGAACTCGATCCCCAGAATACCGTCAGCTGGAATCGAATTAATGTCATAAATGGTGTCAAACTCGCATGGCTGTTCTACTCCACCTATGCGTAGTGTGACTTTGCAAGTTCCAATTGAGCTTTCTTGTGCCCCAAACAACCCTCCAATCATTATTTTCTTGAGAGTTTGTATAGGCGTGTTTCCTTTAATACGATTTACCTTAATTATATTACATGTTGCACCTGTATCTATTAATAATGTTAATTTACCCGTTATACCTATATCTGATTCTACTGAGATAATGCAATTATTTAACAAACTTAAATCTATGACACTGGCTTCTTTCTGTGAGGTCTTCATGGTCTTGAATTCCATTAATTGAAGGCAGTGCGGATAATTCCCCCAGCTGCCGCTCCCCGTTTCCCTTCATTAGAGCTTCTTGTTCCGCTAGATATTTCTTCAAGCAGTTTGCGTTGTAATGATCGCAGGTTCTACAAAATTGGCAATAAAGGATTTCTGGGTCTGTTTGCAGCTGTCCTGGAGAACCAATTGAAGTATCCGCGAACCTTATGCTTTGTCTTCGGCAACTAGCAGTATCGTGACTATAGTTTCGGCATTTTACGCAGTATGGTGGCTGTTTTCTTGATTGGCATTCCCTAGCAATATGCCCTCTTTGACCACACTGGAAGCACTGGATGGGGCTAGGCGGCGCTGCCCTAGCCTGTGATGCACGATATATTCCTGCTGCTGCTGGAGATGGACCCTTCTGTACGGCTTCTCTGAATGGTCTGCTGGTATTATTGTTGAAACGATTAGTCCCCCAGCTATCTCGCATTGTTTCGGAATTCAGTTTTCGCCCACTTCCCCAGACTTCTGGTTCTCTACTCTGGAGCCTGATTGCATCCTTCTCGAAATAACTAGCTTCTTCTTGTACTTCATCTCGAGAGTGGAATCTCCTTCCAGTCAGCTGCACTTGCGTTGCCTTATTCCCTACGCCTGCTTTAAAAGTAGCCACTGCGTCAGCTTCCAATTCTGCTATTAGTCCACCTTCCTTATTTGGGTACTTAGCTGTGACTGCTGTTTTGCTTTGTCGAGAAGCTTTTTCATTCTGTCAGCGAATTCTCGAATGTCCTCTCCAGGTCGTTGTTTACACTCCAGCATTTCCGTACGTACCTCACTGAACGATTTTCGTGGCGTATATGCAGTTGTAATAACTTGCTGCAGAGTTTCAAAATCCTTCGGCTCCTGGGAACACACTAGATAATAAGCGTCATCTGTAAGCCGAAATTTCACACATTTGATAAAGATAGCTTTTTCTTTAGTAGTCAATTGATCGTAGAGTTCCTTGCTGCAATTCAGGAAACGGTACAATTCTTTGCCCAGCTTTGGTGTTCTTGGGCAATCCGTATGATTTACTGCTTCCTGGTTCTTTTGTCTTTCCCTTCGATGAGCTACTCTTAGCTGAAATATCTTGCCTGTCTTTTGTTTCTCGTGGTTTATCCCAGAACAATAATTTCCTTGATGTCCACTTCTTACTGACTTCTTGCCTGTATACTTTCTCTTGCGGCAGTGGACACTCGGCTCTTAATTCTGTCTCCAGTTCCTCCGCTGCCTCTTCTGCTTCCTTCAATTGCTGTTCCAAAGACAATATTTTCTTTATAAGACCCTTGATCTTTCTTTTCTCTTCTTCTAACAATTGCTCTGCTTGGATCTCACCCGTTTGGAAAACCTCGAGTGTAGCCGTTACCAGCAAGTCTAAAGCTTCGCCTTTCGTACAGGACTTGGCAGCTGTATTCCACTCCTAAATCAATTTGCTCGATTCTTCAGTTGATGTTCGTTTTTGCAACTCTGCCGTGAGATGCTCTCCAATATATTGCTAGTCTTGCTCGTAGCTTTCTAACTTCTCCTTACACTCTTTTAGCTCCTGCGATCTTTCCTCTAATTCCTTCTCTTGAGTTTCGAACCGTAAGAGTTGCTCTCTTGTCAGTATATTACTTCTACCCACCGACATTGAAGTCTGAACCAGAAGATCATCTAATTCTTCTTTCTTTTCCCTCCAATCCAAGCCTAGTTACATATATATATTATATATAACACCTAACCAAGAAAACAATCTCACCCAACAAAACAACTTACATCAAATTTAATTAATTTTAAACTACACCTAGTAAAACTAATTCAAATTTTTCCCAATTTCCTCATTCAATCTCACTTTCTCCTGCCCTTTGTAACCTATATGCTCCCTAGATTAACACCTTAATCCCAAACGTTACAATCGACTTGATTTTTTGTGTGAATCACGAAGACATAACCCCAACACTCAGCAGATATCAGTATCGAGACTTATAATCTCTGTTTAAAAGGTGACGATTCAGACAAATATAGCATATACTCTATCAATGCTATAACAAACGCGAAGTAGCTTCGAACGAACAGGAGTGAAATCGAACTTTTAAGCGGAATTATAGAAAACAACGCTATACCTAATTACCAAAATTTCCACTCCTTAACTGTTACTCTATTTAACCTATAGAAAGATTCACAGTTTTTCTTACAGGTACAAATTCATTCATCCGCACAAAAACTGAATAACTTACTACACTTCTTATTTATAATAAAAACATAAAGGCCAACGATAAAAACACAAAACATTTATTCCCCCATATTAAACAAAAAATATTGAAAATCTCCGCAAACAAAACAAAAACCAAACATCGATGAATTAACTAATTAACCTATATCTTAAATTCTCAACTTAAACACACGGAAATACGACAAAAACTTTCAAACGCCTATAATGATTTAACCTCAACCTATCCAAAAACGCACATCACAATCATGAAATCAATATTACTACACTGAAATGGCTTCCCAAAATCGCACTCAACACTTAATTTAACACTTTTTAAATTTATCCTGAAAAGTAAATGGAGCAGGTAAAAGAAGCACAACTCCCACAATGAACAAAAAGGGAGCAGCTAAAAAAAGCATAACTCCCAAAAAATAAAAAAATGGAGCAGCTAAAAAAAGCATAACTCCCAATTCAAAAAAATGGAGCAGCTAAAAAAGCATAACTCCCAATATATATAAATTTAAAAAAAACACAATACCTTTTTAAACTGGCTGCGCCAAATTGTCGTGTCCCAATAATAAAACTCACGAATCAATCAAACAATAAAAGAATAAATCTTTAAATCAAAGAAAACACACGAATTGCATTTAAAACAATACTTTATTAATCCGAGAACTGACCTAACTTAATGACAATATAACTAAGCTACCTGGCGCTTAGGTAACCTGAACCGACTCTAATCATGATAAGACTGTACACTTTACGGCACTCGACAGTCCAGTAATTGGTCTTTTATGCACCAATATTCGGAATTAGACTTTACTTAACAAAGCGGGTGTAAAGAAACGACAACAACCTTGGCGTTTTTTCTACCGGTTGCAGCACCTGAGTCACTCAGTAGTAAACAATCGCTTTGCATAATAATTACCATGCTAGGTTAATTATTATTGTAATCGTCGATTGCTCTACTAAGCACTCATCGCAGCCAGCTGTTGAGCTAATCAGCAAAATAACCGACAGTTGCAGAACAGTACCATGCGACGTTACTGTTTAGCAATTACATACAATGTATTTATGCTTCGCGCGTTTCTTATCGCGAAAGCTTTTTTCCTAATATGTATATACGTATGTACATACATATTGTATTTTTCGCGACAAATCGTACTGAAGGAACGATTTGCTTTTTGGTTACTTTTTTAATTAAATTGTTGAAATTACAAATTTTGCTGAAGGCAAAATTTGTCGTGGAAATTTTTAAGTAAAACGACTTGGGTTGTAAACGGAAACTTTTGTTTTTCTCAAGTCGTTTTATGAGAAAAATTTATGGTATGTGAGGAAGATTGCTGATGCAATTTTCTTCACCCATTTAAGAGATAAGCTAACCATGTTTTAAGCATGATTAGCTTATGTTAAAATTTATTGAATATTATTTTTATGTTTTGCCCCTTTTCAGGTTTATGTAAAAATATTATTTATTTTAGGTATATAACACATTGCTGATTATTTCGTCAATGTCGTGTGTCGTGAGGAAATATAGGAGGTGTGCATGTGAATGGAGTGCACTGAGCCATCGGTCGTATTTTTCTTTCATCTCGCGAAGATAGCTCTCAGCACTGATGTATGTGGATATTACCTCAATGCTGATCCTATTGTGGTCTGCTGCAGAGTACCATCCGGACATTTCTTTTATGGATTACACTGCCATCGCCAGTCGTGATTCAAAATGTCTGAGCTTCTCTTTGATGACAAAATTTGATTGATTGACTCTTTGGTTGAGGAAGAGTACTTGCTGATTTGTGCTTTGGAGAATATTTTCCTGGTTGTGTTGGAGATGTTCTATATCTGAATATATTTCATCATTAACTCCAAGGATGCTTGTTAGCAATTTTCCAAAAATGCCTCTTCTTGCTCTGTCCTTACGCTGAGTTAATTGTGAGATCCGTTCAATTGCTTTTAGTAAGTCACGCCTTGTGGTAGAAATGTGTTGAAGAAGAATGTCACAGTGTGTTATATCAGTGACCCCTTCATTTCATTTGCATACTTCTTCTATTCGTGTCCAGGTAGTGTCAAGCAATTTCTTGCCTTGCAGTATTTCAACCAACGGAAATTCTAATTGCAGCCTTAGATTTCCACGTTTTACCTGAGCATGCCCCAGGTTTTCCACATAGAACCCTGTTTTAGGTTGAAATATTTGATATTCCTGAGCGAAAACCATAGCTAGCCAATATAGTAGTAAGAGCGTAGTGTGAAGTAATTTTGCAGCCCATGTGCATGATGTAACACTGAATTTCTTTCTTCTTGGCGGTTCCTCATTAATGTCATTGGAGTAATCAGTGGAGGACCAAACCAGGTTTTCGTGTTGTTCATCGGTAAGGATTATCCTTTTGTTTCTTGACCTTTTCGTTATTGCTAATGTAGCTGTAGCTTTTAGTTCTGGGGTGGCGCCTTCAGTATTATGCATGTCGATAGAAAGCTGACATAGCTTGTTGAGTGCTCTTTTCTTTATCCCATCCTTGTGTTGGACCGATACTATGCGTACAAGGCCATCTTCTCCTGGGTGCATTTGAGTGATCCGACCAAGCAACCATTTTTGTGGAGGGAGTTTCTCATCTTTTACCAAGACTAAGTCGCCAATGCTGGGATTTTGTTGCTTGACCTTCCACTTGCTTGTCTGCTGCAGCATGGTCAAATATTCTTCAGATCATCTTTGCCAGATGTCTTGTTGGTATTTCGCGAGCTGCCTCCATCTGTCATGCACGTTTTGTTTAGTAATGTCAGGTTGAAGAGGTGATAAAAGTGCTATTCCTATTATAAAATGTCCTGGAGTTAATGGCTCGAGGTCATTAGGATCCCATGAATTTTGGCCAATTGGTCTGGAATTTAAACATGCCTCCACCTGGTAAATAGTCGTAGTGAACTTCTCATATGTTAACAGAGTTTCTCCCAACACTCTTTTAAGGTGTGTTTTTACTGACTTTATTCCAGCTTCCTATAAGCCACCAAAGTGAGGTGTGGCCGGTGGAATGAAATTCCAATCTGTGCCTTCATTACCTGTTACCTCTGCAGCCTGCTTTGTTGATTGCGCAATTGCCATCTGTAATTCCTTTTGTAACTTATTGTTGGCTCCAACGAAATTTGTCCCATTGTCAGAATACATCTGCTTGGGGTTTCCCCGGCGGGCTATAAATCTTCTATACCCTTCTAAGAAGGCATCCGAAGTGAGGTCGCTTACTAGTTCAAGATGAACTGCTTTAGTTATCATGCAGATGAATAATGCAATGTAACCTTTCAACGTTTTCGTGCTTCTTCCCTTTGACATTTTTGTTATAAAGGGTCCAGCGTAATCAACTCCACAGTGTGAGAATGGGGCAGGGGGTACTACTCGCACTGCTGGCAGATCGCCCATCATCTGTGGTATTTGTTGACGATACTTTAAACAGGTGATGCATCTATGAATTCTTGATTGAACTACATGTTTGGCACTGATAACCCTGTATTGCAATATAACGTAGTTCAGTGTGAGCTGTACTCCTCCATGTAGCGTTTGCCCATGTGCAAAGTCAATAATAAGATTAGTTACGTGATGTTTTTGAGGCAAAAGTATTTGATGTCTAGCTTCAACTGATAGTTTTGATTTCTCTATCCTTCCACCAACTCGTAATAGTCCTTGAGAAGCGACAAAAGGATGAAGAGAGAGAAGTTTGCTAGATTTTAACAAGGGTTCTTCCTTCGTAAGGCTGTTTGCTTCTGTATGAAAGGCCTCTTGTTGAACAATTTCTATAATGCAGATTTTGGATTCATTTATCTCTTGTGCAGATAAGTACGCAATATCACGTTGATATCTGGCCAATTTACCATTATTGATAAATCTTCTACAGTACGCGATTGTTCTTACTTGACGGGTGAAGTGGAGCAATTGAAGATGTCTGAGCCAGGCACCTGTACATCTATAGCTTGAACCACTGGTTTGTTTTTGTCCTGCGTGGTGAAATTTTGTTTATTTACAGGCCAGGCTTCCGGTGGCTGGGATAACCAGAGCGGTCCTCTCCACCATATATTATGACATACTATTGTTTTTGGTTCCTCTAGTAGCAGGGTCTGCGGGGTTTTGCAGTGATGGTACATGTCTCCAGATATTGTTTGGTAGGAGCCTTTGTATCTCTGAGACCCTATTGGCAACGTATGTATTCCATGCATTTGGATTTTTTGCTATCCAAGCTAGCGTTATTTCTGAATCGCACCAAGCAAATAGCGTTGGAGAGTTAATTTCCAGACTGCTCACAGTTGTTTTCAGTAGATTTGCTAGCATAAGTGCACCACACAGTTCTAAGCGTGGTATTGAAATTTTTTGTTTCACGGATACCGCCTTGGTGTTGGCCGTTAGCAAGGTGGTGTGGACCATTCCGTGAGAATCAATAGTTCTCGCATAAATGACTGCTGCACAGCCCTTTTCTGAGGCGTCACAGAAGCCATGTAGCTGTAATTCATTGCGCTCATGATGATTTATCCATCGGGGAATTTTGATGTCCTGAAGCTCACAAAGCTCAGATTCAAGGGATTTCCACTATTTCGTAATTTCTTGCGGCGCTTCTGTATCCCAATCAGTCTGAGTTTTGCATAGTGACTGCATTATTAGTTTTGCCTTTATTGTAATTGGCGCCAGCCATCCTAACGGGTCAAAGATAGACGCAATTTTTGACAGCAGTATTCTTTTTGTAATTTTAGCATAGGATGGATCAATTTTTAATTTGAACTGGAACCCATCCTTTTTGGGATTCCAATGTATACCCAAGGCCTTCACTGTGTCATTTCCCTTAATTTCCATGAAACCGCGTTCTATCATATTTTTTGGAAATTCTTTTAGGAGCTCTTCATTATTGGAAGTCCACTTTCCCAAGTTAAATCCTCCAGCTTTTAATAAAGCAATTATTTGATCTTTTAGCTGTACAGCTTCTAACCTTGTATCGGCTTTTGTCAACATATCATCCACATAAAAATCTCTTGTTAGCACCTTTTTTCCAACAGGAAATAGCATGCCTTCATCTTGCGCTAGCTGATGCAGCGTCCTTTCTGCGAGAAAAGTGGCCGGTCCGGTTCCATATGTTATGGTGTTTAAGGTGTATTCCCTTATTGCGTCAGATGAGTGATGCCGCCAAAGTATTCTTTGGAAATTCCTTTGTGGTTCGTTAATTTTAATTTGTCGGAACATTTTTTCTATGTCTGCAGTAAAGACATAACGATATTTTCTCCATCTAAGAATAATGTTGTTGAGATCTTGCTGTATTTTCGGCCCACAGTCCAAGACGTCGTTTAAACTTAAGCCAGAGTCTGATTTGCATTAGCCATGCTCAGCCATGTGCAGTATTGTACGGATGTTCCTCAGATATTGCTTTATCTATCTGTTTATGTAACGATGCGAAGGTGGACCAGTACTCTTCTAATTCTTTAAGCTTATTGGCCAAGTATGACCCCGTTTTTCTTGAAGAGCTGTCTGCAGTGAAGCTTCTGATGATGTCTTCAATCTGTTTAGCTAATCTCTTCTGGGAAGAGATGTAGTCATCATTCGTCTTCATAGTCTCCCACGATTGCTTACACTGACTAACTTCAGTAACTGCTTTAAGGGAAGCAGTGGGTTAACAGCTAAACGTGCGTGAGTTTCGTAAGAAATCTGCTTCTTTGAATAAAATCTTCACAGTGTGTTAAGACCTTAACAAGAAAAAATTATTATTATTGTTCAATGAGTTAACTGCCAGACGACTGAATAAGACTTTAACGGTGTGTTAAAACCTTAACATGCGAGATATCCGCCAGAGTTCAGTTTCTGGAATATGGTTAAGAATAAAATCTCAACAGTGTGTTAAGATTTAAAAAACTGTTTCCGATGAAACGGTGTGTTAAGACTTTAAAACTGTTTTAAACTCCGAAGAAATGAACTGCTCGGTGACTGAATAAAATCTTAAGGGTGTGTTAAGACTTTAAAACTGTTGTAAGCTCCGATGAAATAAACTGCTCATTGAGTGAATAAAATCTTAACGGTATGCTAAGACTTTAAACTTCTATGTTGACTGATTCTTTGAAGCTCGAAGGACCGTGTGCGATTATCAATTGTACCTAATTCAACCGTGTGTTGAGTCAGATATACAATTGACCGTCTATAACCGTAGCTAGTTATTTTTTTATTTACCTTACCTCTGGTAGGGGTGAAATAAAAAGATTCTTTAAATAAAGACGAAGTTATAGCTTTGGAATCTTAACTAGAACTTGTTTATTGACAAAAACTCAATCAATTTATATTGTTATAAAATTGCTTAGCTTATAAAAAATAAAAGTTAAACCATTGCTTCACTGAGTCATTGTTTGGTGAATAAAATAATTGAAATTTGATAGGTTGCATATTTTTAGCGAGTTGTGGTCAGTACAATAAAAAATAAATACATAAAGAAATGAGAGCTTGCAAATTGTGTGAAAATAAAAGAATTTAGGTCAGTAAATTTCACTGTGACCAACAAATAATGACTCAATGAATTGCTATGGAAATTGCTTAATTAGTTCAAGCTTTGAAGAAATCATTTTATTTATTACGCAGGCATAAAAAAAATAAAATTGTTATGTTCAGGCCTGAACAGACATCTTCACTGTCTCCTTATCACGTCGGGGTCACCAATTGTTCTACTTCGCTACTTTAAACGAAAACTCTATTAATTGAGTTGTTGTCTGGAAAATTGTTCCAGAACTCCAAACTCTTTTTATTATTCTTGTCAAAGCTAATCAGATTTAAAAAGTACAAAATATTTTACAAGTCATAAATATTTTAAAAGGGTTCTTGATATCTTGTCGCCTCGCTATTACAAAGTACATTTGGAATAAGTAGGTCGACAATCCAGCACCATATCTCGCATTAAAAATTTTGCAGCAGTTAGCAAAGGATGAAGCAAGTAGCTATCCACTCACAGCAAAGAGCATCATGAGAGATTTCCATGTGGATGACTTGGTCTCGGGAGCACACAGTTTAAGCGAAGCACAACAACTACAACACGACCTTATTAAAAGGAACATTCAACCTAAGGAAATGGACAGCCAATCATCATGATTTACTAATACATATTCCACTAGAGTATCGAGAGTTAAAAACGAATCTGGAATTTTCAGAACACGAATCAATAAAAACTCTCGGCATTCGCTGGTATCCAACAACAGATTTCTTCTCCTCTAAAGTCGATACTCCCGAACCAAAAACCACATACACTAAACGAATAATACCTACTGTCTGAAGCATCGTCTCTGGTCGATCCACAAGGCTGGTTAGCGCCGTGTATAATTACAGCCAAAATTTTAATTTAGAAACTCTGTCTATCTAAATGCGACTGGGACGACTCTGTATCCACAGAAGTTTTAAAAGAATGGAATCACTCAAAGAAGAACTACATACTATGTAAGATATTCAGATTCCACGTTGGCTAGGCTACCAGCCTAACATACGCAAGATAGAACTACATGGCTTTTGCGTTGCCTCTAATCATGCCTACTCAGCAGTTTTAAATCTCAAAATACATCCTAATGATAGCTCCAGAGTACAGTCTCACTACCTCGACTAGAGCTATGTGGTGCTGTCCCGCTTTCCCGATTTATTAAACGAGTTGTTACTGATTTAGAACTTGAACAAGTTAAAATTACAGCATGGAAAGACTCTAATACAGTTCTAGCTTGGCTACAAAAACATCCATCCACCTGGAAAACATTCGTGGCAAACCGTGTCTCCGAAATAAATTAAAACGTACCACTAGCCGTACGGAGACACGTCCCGTCGAAATACACTCCAGCTGATATAGCATATAGAGGGATTTCACCAAATATCTTAGCTACAGCATCATCAATATGTTGGAATGGTCCAGACTGGTTCCACAAAGATGAAGAATTCTGGCCTCAACAAACACCAGATGTGCACACTCAATTAGAGTTCAAGAACGAACTTTTTTGGATTCTCCGTTATATAGCATAAGCTAAAAATGTTATTAATTTGTTATTTCATCACACAAGTCATTATATATTGGATGAAAAGTTTCAAGTCTTGGTTCGACTCATCAGCAGGTCCCAAATAGCGAAATTGAGTGACTTGAACAACAAATGAAAAAATACAACAAAAAAGAATTGAAAAAATAAAAAAAATTGACAAAAATAGAAAATAATGTATCCTATCGAGTAAGAAAAAAAAAATGAAAAAATCCAAATGAATCCAAAAAAGATTAACCCGGTAAAAAAACCTATAGTAATCTCTATCTTTATTTCTTCCTCCTTGGTATAATATAGGAGTGTTTTTGCCTCATATAATTCACACCCAGAACTTATTCTGAGTTTATATGAGAGGAGTTCAATTTGATCTCTTTCAAGCATCTGCAACAGGCAGAAAACCAAGCTGCACCAATGAGTGTAAAGTTTTCTGCTAACAAGAAACGCTTCTTTTTCTTTCTTTTATTTTTCTTTTTCAGCCCACTGCGGGCGAATAGAGGTTCGATTCGTTTCGAATGAATCTGTTTTTTTAATAAATTTTAATTTTTTTTTTAATAAAAATGTTTTTTTTTCTATTTTTCTCAAGTTTTTCATTTTTTCATGACTTTTCTTTGTTCCATTTCTTCATTAGTTTTTGAAGTCACACACTTTCGCTATTTGGGACCTGTTGATGAGGCAAACCAAGACTTGAAACTTGTCACCCAAAATACAATGAGTTGTGTGATGAAATATCAAATTAAAAACATTTGTTAGCTTTTGCTATATACCGGAGAATCCAAAAAAAGTTCCTTCTTGAACAAATATAAGTTTAACCCGGTAAAAAATCCTATAGAGTAATCTCTATCTGTATTATCAATTAGAGTATAAAAAGAAATGAAAGGTTCTCACTATTCCAATCGATGAACAAATTCCTTTGCTTCACAAATATTCATCATTTCAAAAAACGATATGTTTTGTAATGTAGCTGCAATCGATAACTACAGCTATATTACGGCATTTAGGTGGACAGTGTAGCGGTATGAAAAAAAAGATATGTGTGCTTATGTTTAATGCTGGATTTATTGAATAATTCCAATGTGACACTTCAATTTATAAATTCACTACAATTTAATTTTTTCACTAATTTCATTCTGTCTATTAATTGTTCGATTGCATATATAGTTATTATGCCGTATTTTGGCATATATTTAACTAAATGCAATTTGTAGCCTTTTCTAATTTTACGCGTTATACACTTATTTTAATTCACTTTGCGCTTAATTTAACTTAATTACTTAACTAATTTGTTTCTTTGCATGTATATAATTAAAATGCCGAAAGCTGGCATGTATTTAATTTTTATGCACGAAACTTATTTGCTAAATTAATTGACACAATACTTATCTGTAGAACAAAACTCAAAACTTCCTGTCCTTTGCCAACACCCACTGCACACAACCTTTTAGCATGTAAAATATTGTACCTTTAATGGCACGTTATATTTTATGCTTATTGTTGAAAACTTAAAAAAAATATTATTTGCTAAGAAAAACTTGTTAGATATTTCACTTGTGATCGCTGTCAAAAAACTGAGGGAGATCTTAGGAATTGCCCCCTTTTTATAGGCTCTGAGCGGCCATTTTGACATACCTTTCACACGAAAAATGCAAATTAAGCATATTTTTCGACTTTGCTTGACTTGTATACATATGTCAAAATGTGCCAATTTCCTTCAACTAATTTATTCAAAATTATCCAAGAATTTTCATAATTTATTTTATGAAATATTTTAACTTTTCTGAAATTTATCAAGATGGCGGCTTCCTGCCATATTATGACAATTTCCAATGTGGAACGCAAATATTTCTCATTTTTCTTGCATCTCGTTTTCGCATCTTTCTCTTTCCCACTTATTATGGGAATTAATTTTACCTTTTTTCGCGAATATTTATTTACCTGGTAACTTTCGCGGCTTTTAAGCATTACCAACAGGTAGCGCGTAGCCAACTTCGTATAATCAGCTTTTCACCGTGTCAAGTTGACAGTCGCGATCGCGGTGTTTTCATTCGAAAGTGTCGTGTTGTTTTTCGTGTGTTTCATGGCAAATTGTAGATTAATTGTCCAGGTAAGTGTCTTTTATCACTATTTAAGTGTTTAGTTTTAATTCTGTGTCAGTTCCGGCATAAATAATTTGCAGGAAATATGTAAATTCTTCTAAATTATTTCTGCTGGAAACTGATTTGTGACATGTCAACAATGAGGTAAATTGTTGATTTTTGTTTATTATACGCTTTGTGCCTAATGCAAATTCATGTAATTTGCATATGTAAACCTATTTGCATAATTTGCAAATGTTTATTATGCAGAGAATATGAATTTTGCAAGAATTGGCAATGTTTACGTTTGCATGCAATTGTTGTTGTACTGCCAAGAAATTGGTTTCTTGGCAGTTTTGCATGTATGTATTTAAATTTTTATTGTACTGCATAATAGTTACTTCAATTAGTTCTATTAAACTAATATCTATATATTTTTTCCATTTCAGATACTTCTTGAAGATACAGGAGGCAAGTGATGACTGGACACAGGATCTTGGAATTCTAGGGAAGTATTAAGTACTTTATATATTGTATTTTAATTATTTTCTTTTTTATTTTTCAGCTGTGTTCAACACGATACGAATAACTGCCTACTGCCTCCGGTTCATAAATAGTGTACGTAAACTACATCCAACTACCCAAATTTTATCAGTACACGAATTAAAAATGGCAGAAAGATGTCTAATTAAAATGCTCCAGAACATTGCATTCCCCAGCAAAACCCCGCATTTACTAAAAAATCTGCCCCTTCCTAAAAAGAGCCGAATTCTATCCCTCAATCCCACGCTCGACTCTGCCAACATTGTCCGAGTTAGGGGTCGTCTCACAAAATCTCAGTTAAATAACGACCAACAACATCCTATAATACATCCTATAATAGATATCGCATGGATGCCAGACTCTATCAAAGACCTTTGAAATATCTAGAGCAACGATTTTGGACTCACCAAAATTGTGAAGGCTACGATTCCAACGTTCCGTAAGAAAAGTCAGCAAGTCTCCAGATGAGCGACCGTGCCGGAAGCCGTATTGGCGATCGTTGATGAGCTGATTGGTTTCCAGATACTTCATTAATTTGGAGTTAATGATAGATTCAAAAACCTTTGAAAGAATCGAAGAGATTGCAATTGGTCGATAATTTGAGGGAACGCTACCCTCTCCTTTCTTGGGAATAGGCTGAACGTGAGCTAGTTTCCAAGCAGTTGGAAATTTTCCTGTCGAATAGGACAGGTAGAATAGTTTGCGCAGAGGTTTAGCCAAGGATGAGGCACAGCTTTTAATTAATAGGGGCGAGAAACCATCAGGACCTGCGGCTTTAGAGACGTTGATACCATTAAGGACCTTGAACACATCTCTCGTACGGATGTGTATTGGCTCTTGTACACATCCGCACGGGGGATGCACGACAGGTGCCTGTGAAGTGGGTGGAAGAAAGGAATTTGATGCGAATCTAGCAGCCAAAATATTAGCTTTATCCTGGGAGTCAACAACCACTTCACCATTATTAAGTAGTGAAGGTATAGAGGAACTGCTGAAGTTGTTCCTGATGGTTTTGACCAGTGACCATAAACCTTTACTACCTTTGCGGCTTGCCAAGATTCTTTGTCTAACATTCTGGTCAAAAAGAAATTTTTCTCTCTGGATAATGGACTTGCAGGTGTTCCGTGCAGTCTTGTAGATTTCTTTCAGTTCTGGACAAGGATGCACTTGATAGGCGCGAAAAGCAGACTCTTTCGCTTTTATAGCTTGGTTGCACTTATCGTTAAACCAAGAGCGATTTTGCTGTTGTTGAGATCTGCTGTAAGAATACGGAATATATTCACGCATGCCTAGACTTAGTAAGTTACTAAGTTCTAATGTGCATTCATCAGCATCCCTCGAAGCAAAACAGACCGACCAATCTATATCTCTAAGATACTGATTGAGACTTTCCCAATCAGCGTTCTTATAGTGCCAGAGAAGCCTACTTGTAGGTGGAGAAGTGGGGCGGCGCAGAGATGAGGTGATAAATTGAGCAGTGATTAGACAGTGGTCTGAATTACCAAGAGGGGAGCCGACTGAGATAGAATATTTGTCAGGGTGAGATGACAGAAACAAATCTAGTAAATTGGCCCTATCACCAGCTGCATCAGGGATTCTCGTCAGTGCATCCACTAGCTGATGCAAATTGAAAGATTCACAAAATAGTTCAACGAATCGGCCCGCAGGACTTGTGGTAGAAGAATGTCTGAGCCACGGTATATTATGAACATTAAAATCGCCTGCCAGGACGATTTCGGAAGAGGGGGAGACAGAAAGCAAATGATCAATATTGTTGGAGATATTGTCAAATACGGATACCGTGTCGTCATCAGACATATTTGGGCTGCGATAAAGGAAGCAATAGTAGATGATGTGCCTGTGAAGTTTGAACCTAATCCAGATGTAATTAAACTCAGGATTGGCAGAAGGTGGAAAGTCTTTTAGAATGGTAAAGGCCACATCATTCCGAATATATATTGCGATCCCCCTATGTGGAGAAAAAAGAGACACTAAGCTATAACCAGGGACGTGATATTGATTAGAATCAGCATCAGAAACGACCTTGGTTTCACTTAGCGCAAGAATTGCCGGATTTTTTGATTGAAGGTGGCAGTACACCGAAAAACGATTTGCCCCCCATCCGCGAATGTTGCAAAATTCTAAAATAAAATTCTGCATATTCCAAAGCAAAACAAACAAAAAAGCAGAAGAAAGAGCGACACACAACAACACAAATATTTATTTGGGGGCGCCCAGCTGCAGTCAACGACACAGCGAGGTAAAAAAAACAGCAATAGTGTTATGCCTATTTGCTGCTTTCAGTACCTCAGACCGTGCAGTTCAATGACCACAGCTGGGGACACCCGTATTGCTGATCAGTGACAAGGGCTAATGACCTTGCACTGATCATTGATGTACATGGGAGATTTGTTAAACGCCACCGTACTGTGCTGCTGGCTTGTGGAATGCCGGCAGGGCATAGAAAAGCCCTGGACTTGGCTGGTATTGTTTATTTTTTTATGTAATAAAAACGGCGCGGCGGATTTTAGTTATTATTATTATATATATATTTATATTTATATTTAAAAAATTTCACTGCACTGAACTACACTACAGATTGATCGCTATTTAACTTTGGCACCAGTAACACGCACGATGGAACGTCTGCTCCAGCTGACTCCACGCACTCAACAATATTAATGTAATAATTGCAATTATAGTGATAAAAAATATTGTGTTCATATTCATACCAAGATTTACAATGTTTTTATTGTTATTTTCGTACAATACCTCTTCGATTTTTTTTCTATTGCTTATAGTTTTCAAATGCATTTCTTCGAATGTTATCGTTGGTATTGTAAAGTTCTCTTTGATTTCGGTAATGAAGTTAGGTATTATGGGTTTATCATACATTTTTATTTCAGTATTTTTATAGCTATTTTCTTTTATTTTGATAGTACAGTTATGGAATTTTATCAAATTGTTGCCTTTAATACATATATTTTGTGTGTTACAATTTTGGGATATATTAGTATTTTTTAAATTTTTTGTGAGAATTATGCCTTCACTTAATTCCTTTACTTCTTCTTCCATTGAAAGTTCCATATTACAATGAGCTGGTTTGAAATTTATTATGTTTTTAATACAATTGTTCTTGATTTCAATAAGATTTTTCTTAAGATTTTCCTTCACAGGTGATAAGAACACTTCATTTATTGGACTAACAAGTATTTCGGTTTCAGGTAGATGCAAGGATTTATTTTGTTTATTTGGGATGGGTTCAATCAGAACTTGATTATAAACAGTGTCTGATAATTGGGGAATTAGTACGATAATTATAATTTGGTCAGTCCACAGTGCGACTGCTATCTTAATATTCTGTAGAGTTTCTAGATTTTCTACTAATTCGAGTTCTTGCTGTGTTAGAATGTTTTTTGTTAAGATTCCTAATCTGCTTGTTAATATTATCTGTTCGATTTCGTCTAGGTGTGTCAAGAGTAGGTTAATGTCATTGTTTAGCTGGTAAGCTTGTTGGATGAAGTCAATTTGTTGTTCTAAGTTTAAAACTTTGTTTTCTAAGTTTTTATTATATTCGTTAAGGAAGTTTCCCATTACGTTCGGTTGTTTTCTTACATGTAGTGTTATGTTTTGGATTGAGTCGGAGAGTTCTTTATTTATCTGTATTTGTTTGTTATTCTCATGAGTTAGTTTCCTATTGTTTGCTGTTAAGGCTTCCAATTTTCCTTTCATTTCAGCTTCATTATCGCTGCCTAATGTACCTGCTAATAATTTTAATCCTTTGCCTAAAATATTCACTAGCCCTCTTTTGACTTTTGTATGTGGCTTAAGATTATGTATTTTTGATTCTAAGATTTGAAGGCTGTGATTTATTGTAATTAATATGGGTCCAATTTGATTCAATTGTGGTGTTAATTTATTTATGTTGTCTTTTATTTGATTTTTTGTTATTTCGTACTCTGTAATATTGATTATGTGTAAGATTTTGTTGTACCTGATTGTTAATCTTCTCTCTTCTAATTTTATCGTTATGTAGCCATTGTTGGTGCTTAGGTCTCGGACTTCAATTTTCTGCGCTTCTGCTAGTAGAAGGCTCATTACGATTAATAGGTGTACTTTCATCGTTGCCTGAAATAATATTTTTCATTTTAGTTTTGTGACGTATTTTATTTTTGTCTATAGCGATTTTAAACCTAGCTTTTTGAGGGTTTTGAAACTTTTTTCTCTTCCTAACATGTGTTTTATAATACTTATGTCCTGTGTCTCTATCTATTATATGATCGTCATCTAGTAACTCGGTATCTATTTTCCTAAATTTGGAGTGGTTTTTTCCTCCTCGGATTTCTTTGATATAGTTAATGCCGGGTTCCAGTATGCAATTTTCTCTATTTAAGTTTAATTTATCGATTACCTTACTCTTTTTCTCTAACATGCGTTTATGGATTTCTTCATATTCGTCGTCTGTTATCTTTCCCCGTATGAAGTCTATGGGTTTTCATTTGGTAGTGGAATGTATGGTGTTGTTATAATAGCCATTAACCAAAAGTAACTGCTCCTCTATAGGGAGGTTCTTTTTCGTTGTTTCAAAATTCTGAGGTGTTCATTAATAGTGTTGTGTAACGTGTAACCTCTCTATGTCTGAATTACTATTATGATTGGACTTTGACGTATAGTGTATTTGTATATTATTTTCTTTAAGAAACATCCTCATTGATTTAGATTTCATACCTACTTCGTTATCCGTTATTACCTTCTTTACACTGCCGTATGTGCTTATGTATTTCATTAATGATTTTTTGAATTCTGACTCGCTTCTGTTATTAATTTTTATAAACATTGCTACTTTACTGAACTTGTCTATTATTGTGACGAACAAGGACTTGTTGATTGCGTAGAATACATCTAAATGAATAATTTCGATAGGGTTTTTTGGGGTTTCGGTCGGTTTTGAAGGCCTTCTCTCATATTTTTCTAAGGTACATGTTTCGCAATTATTTATGAATCGAGTAATTTTAATTTTCATGTCTGGGCAATAATATTCTGATTTCATTTCCTCGTATACTTCATTAATGCCTCTATGATTATTTTGTAAATGTCTATTTTCTATAATGGAATCCAGTTCTTTTTCGTGTACTAGGTCTTTTAAAAGTTTTATGCACCTAATGATCTTGTAACTTGTGAAATACTTGGCATGCACGTCACAGAGGTCAAAACCATCAGGAACAACTTCAGCAGTTCCTCTATACCTTCACTACTTAATAATGGTGAAGTGGTTGTTGACTCCCAGGATAAAGCTAATATTTTGGCTGCTAGATTCGCATCAAATTCCTTTCTTCCACCCACTTCACAGGCACCTGTCGTGCATCCCCCGTGCGGATGTGTACAAGAGCCAATACACATCCGTACGAGAGATGTGTTCAAGGTCCTTAATGGTATCAACGTCTCTAAAGCCGCAGGTCCTGATGGTTTCTCGCCCCTATTAATTAAAAGCTGTGCC
Organism: Dioctria linearis; assembly: GCA_963930735.1. Classification (NCBI taxonomy): domain Eukaryota; kingdom Metazoa; phylum Arthropoda; class Insecta; order Diptera; family Asilidae; genus Dioctria; species Dioctria linearis. The sequence continues at coordinate 174,447,678 of OZ005740.1, forward strand.
TCATCCTTGGCTAAACCTCTGCGCAAACTATTCTACCTGTCCTATTCGACAGGAAAATTTCCAACTGCTTGGAAACTAGCTCACGTTCAGCCTATTCCCAAGAAAGGAGAGGGTAGCGATCCCTCAAATTATCGACCAATTGCAATCACTTCGATTCTTTCAAAGGTTTTTGAATCTATCATTAACTCCAAATTAATGAAGTATCTGGAAACCAATCAGCTCATCAACGATCGCCAATACGGCTTCCGGCACGGTCGCTCATTTGGAGACTTGCTGACTTTTCTTACGGAACGTTGGAATCGTAGCCTTCACAATTTTGGTGAGTCCAAAATCGTTGCTCTAGATATTTCAAAGGCCTTTGATAGAGTCTGGCATCCAGCCCTTTTAGCCGAACTCAAAGCACTTGGTCTTTCCCCTCCTCTTCTATTATGGATTGAAAGTTTTTTATCTAGTCGCCAAATACGTGTTGTATTAGATGGCGTTATATCTGAACCTCATCCTATTAATGCCGGTGTCCCCCAGGGCTCTGTTATTTCTCCGACTCTATTTCTAATCTTCATTAATGATCTGCTTTCCCTTACTTTTAATCCTATCCATAGCTTTGCTGATGACAGTACCCTTGATTTCGCATACTCCTTTGACACCCTTGCGGATTCCAGAGGGAACGCCACATGTGTTAAACGAGACTGTGTTATGTACTTTTTTTTATGTAGTCACGGATGCTGCTGTAAATTGGAAAAAAAATATTATTAGTTAGAAGAATAAAGGAATAAATTAATAACGGTCAAGAGAAATTAAGCAAATTAAACTTATCTGTCCATGAATAACCCACTGCGGAGAAATTCCCCTTCCAGATTCCCAACAAAAAAAAAAAGGATACACAACTGAAAACCAAAGCCATGGCATAAATCATCGTCACGTAGTTTATGAAGATGAGAGGATTTACTCTGATCCAGCACCATAAAAGCATGAATAGCAGTAACGGAACGGCGATTACCTACGAGAAAAATTAGAATTGGAATTAGAATTGAATGGCTTAGTTTACTAATTGTAGATGATTAGAATATATATCGTATTATCAATGGCGTGAATTAAATTGTTATTAGTAAATAATTAGAAAGTTTCCGTTTTGCTGAATTGCTTACTATTAAAATTAGATTAAGTTTTGTATTGCCTGAATTGTAGATAGCGTAGATAGTTAGATAAGATTTAGTAGCGCTTGAATTGCTAATTATTAATATTAAATAAATTTTGTTATTGCTCGCTAGTTAAATTGATTGGCACAGGTTGTAAGTTCTTATAGATTAAATTTTGCAAATTATGCTTGAAGAAGTTATAAGGTAAAAGGTATTATAGATTTTGAAATTTAAATACTAGAAGTATATTAATAGGAATCATAATCAAAGAAACTTTCCATATTAGCATGACGCGGCAAGCAAACGCTCTGGCGTACCTAAAATTTTAAAGATAATTTATAAATTCAAAATTAGAAAACTTCGTACTCACCCAGTTCAGACTCCCTCGCCGATGGAAACCAAAACAACGAAAAACCACTAAAAATTACACCAATTCGACATTTCCTACGGGGCTGTCCCTAACCCAGTAACCTAACAAAATTGGCCCCGAAGATCAAAAACAAACCAACAAAACAGAGGGCAATGAATATTAGTATAATTAACACTTTCACGCCTACTGAAAATTCTACTGAAACGATTTCGAAGGAAAGAAAATTTAAACCATGTATAAATAATTAATCGATTGGGAAATTTAATAAAAAGCGATATTTCGGAGTATGATACAAGAATACGGGGGAAATTCTACGCGTTAGGCAATGCTGGTAGGTGAAAGGGACAGTCCGACTTCCGGGAACGGCGACCTCAACTCACCCAGAGGACAGACGACCGTACAACGTGTAGAGTGCCGAGCAAGCTGTTGGGGGAAAAATTTACTCAAATATACTCATATAAAAAAAAACACAAAGAAGGACAGTAAAACGATTAAAACTCAAAAGAATAAAAAAAAAACAAAACCAGCTGAAAGAGAGGATTACTGATAAAAAGACATCCAGAAGAAATTAAAAAAAAGAAACCAAGATTGGAAGAATTGGAGCTGCAGAATAAGTGAAACAAAGGTCTCGAAGAAATTAGAGAAGGGAGCTGAATGGGGTCACATGTTTGGAGGAAAAATGGAAAGATAAGTGAATTTGTTTTTTTTTTAATTTATCTTTTGGTGAAGAAAACAAAATTATTATTTTTTTTGCTTCTATAAATTATTTCATAATCTAGTGAATATTTCGAAGTGCTGTGTGCTGCCTCATGCTAAGGTTGTAGAAATTAGGGAATTAATCGTAAATTAGCATATCTGTAGAGCATGTGAATTTTCCTTTGTAGTTGAATATAGATAGGCTCATTATGAAGTTGGTGTTTTTTTTTATTGGAGTTTAATTGCATGATTTTAAAGTTCGTGGACTTATAACCACGTGGCGCCCAAAAAGTGTTCACCGGTGCCTCAACCCAGACCCTCCTCCATCGCTAGCTGGGGAAACGTTCGCACAAAAGTGCGTAACAGAATTTTGGCGCCCAACGTGGGGCCATTTCAAAAGAGGACCGTGAACACGCAAATTACAAAAAAAAATTTTACAAAAAAAAAATAATTTTTAATATGTAAAGTACTTTTGTGCATTGAGTGGAAATGTTTCGCAACATTGTTTAGCAGAGGCAGTGCGCAACACACTTTCGAAAAATAGAACTTTTGCAAAAGCTTTTTTTTTGCTTCAGAATTTTCTTGTGAGTGCAAAATACTTAGAGGCACTCTTATATTCAGCATCCGTGACAATCTTTTTGAATGTACATATCTCTTCATTTCAGTTGCTTCCTAATTTGAATTTTCAGGTTTTTTGTGGTTAATTATTTTTGCTTGAAATAATTGAAGCATAGACAAATCCAATTAGTATTATATGCATTCAAATGAACGCATACCGTTTTGTTTGACAATTTAATTTTTATCTATATATATATGTATAAATATATATATATTTTTTTAAATTTGGTTATATATACATACATACAAGCACTTCATTCTCACATCTTTGCACTTCGTCATAATTTTGTTTTGTTCGCACTTACATTGGTAGGACAACAGTCATTCAGCAGATTGCATTGGTACGGCGAGTAAAGCCAGAAGAATATGCGCCTAGTCGGCATCTATCATTTGGAAATCACCTCTGTATCAATAGACTCGATAACAATACTGACATGCCTACAGTGATAGACTTTTTTTTTATAGCGTCAGTGTAGGAATACTCCAACGCTAAGCATCTGACAAAAACAAATTGGTGGCATAATAGATATCGATAGTCCAGCTGTTCAAATTTGTGGTTAAGTCGGGAATGACCTAGATAAAAATAATTGACCCATATTCGTAAATGGAGAATTCCCCCTTTCAGTAGTGGCTACAGTTGGTATAAATTTACAGAAAAAGTGGGTGCAAAAAAATTAAAGATCATTCAAGTTCAGTGTGACGTAGAGTAAGAGGAAGTTCAATAACCTGCGGTTTGGTTAAGGTGTGAGAATACCGGTGTACTTATAGTTTTGTCATTCCAAGAAATAATTTGTTCATTATTCTAGAATCAGTATGAATAAGTTTCTTTTTCTAATCCTCCATATGTCGTTAAGTAGATAAGCAGTCGCAATCAATTGGGCAAACTACTTCGCGAATTTGTAGTTTCCTCTTGAATAATACAATAACAAAATAATCTGCTTGCTGTATATATCGGGTATAGATTCTCGTTACATGTATTAAGCTGTATGCTTAAAAATATATTAAAGTTTCTAGATACCTGCAAAATTGTTTGTGTGTCATTGTCACCCAGCTCAGCCTTCTTGTTGTTATTGCTATGTGCTGTTCTTGAAGACAGCTGGTGCTATTAGTATTTAAGATTTTGGTATACAAATGGTTGGAATCTTGATCTATAGAGTTTTATGAGAAGATTTAGGTTGGCTATTGAAACTCAGACTGCTCAAACAGAGTATATTAAGTCTATTTTAATTGAATTGTCAATTGTGTCAAATTCTCAAAAAAATCATTAGAGTACGGCAGCGAGTTAGTGGGCAAGTATCGGGTGAGGAAAACGGCCTTAGGTATTTGGGTTATACTGGCTTATATTTGTGGATGTTGAGATAAGGTATCGGACTAGTAGCATGCATCCCCTTTATATAATTGAACCGTGCTAACATCAAAGGAGTAATTGTTTAAACAAATATTAAGGTTAAGAATTCATTTTAAAGAGTCCACTTTAGAGACGGTGGATACATAGCTGTGTAACAGTATATAGCAGGTGCAATTAGATTAGATTTTGCCTCGATAAAACTCAATCCCTTTTCATTTTCCGTGGAGGTTGGGGGTTTCCTCTAAATCATGTTTGCTAATCTGAAACAAATTAACGATTTGTGATGAAAAGAGCACAAAAGTGACAAGGCAATCTTCATATTTATATACGTGAGGATTGCATCTCATTGAGTTTCTTAATGTTCAAGTAACAAACGAATGTTAATATTTTAAAGCTTCTCTCTTTCTCATGGAAAGCATCGACAATAAATAATCACTACTGAAAAGTTTGGGAAATTAAAAAATCTAAAATTTAATTTAATTTAAATTTGAATTTGTTCTAACAATCACTCGCAATAGTTTAACAATATTATTTAATTAAGTTAATTTAATAGTTTAATAGTATTAGATAACCACGGGAAGTAAATGAACGCAGAGCTCCAATGATTGTCAACGGACATTCCCAGAGATAAGTCCAATTATCAAATTAAAAGTATATGGTAGTGTGAAATTCAAACGCAGGAATATTACAGAGCTCCGAATTAAAAGCCTGGTATGATATTGGCTGTTTTTTTTTATAATTTTTTTTTTGATCTGCCTATATTTGAATAGTAGTTGTTAAACCAATACTCTTTGCCATAATTTTTTTTTTGCACAACTGTTCCACTTTGTCCACTTGTATCTAAATAGGAGTTAAATTAAGATCCTTTCACACAATTTCTTTTTGGAATTCCTGGCACATTTTTTTATGTTTCCACTAGTTTGGTTTTAAATTTTTTTTTTATAATGGAAATAAATCGGTTGAATCAAGATGAGCTGATCTATAAGCTCACAATACGAGGGCTACCTCAAGGGAAAGTAGATGATATGCGTGTTTCTCTACGAGCTGCGCTAAGGGTAGAGAAGGAAGGTAAAAGTACATTAGTGGAGCCATACCCTTATACATTTGAAGAGGATATGGAAGTTTTGAACAGAAAGTCGGAAGAAATAAAATTATTGCTCGACAATTTTGTTGGAGAAGTAGGATCTTCGGAGTATACGAAGATTCAGACAAAGATAGAATGGGCGTTAGGCAGATTGAATAGGGTGGAGGCGGAAGATGCGGGTGAAAAGAAACAAAAGTCACAAATGCGAGCTACACTAATTCTTGCTCTGGGCACTCTGGGCATGAAAGCGGATGGAGATGAAGCTGAAGATGACTCGTCTGAAGAGGGTTTAGGTTTGTCAATGGAAGCAGCGGTCGTGTCAAATGCTCGTGCGGGTGTACCAATACACAAGTGGGACATTAAGTTTTCGGGAGAGCATGGGAAGTCTGTGAATTCATTCTTGGAGAGAGTTGGTGAGTTAGCAGAAGCCAGAGGGGTGCGAAAACAACAACTATTCCACTCCGCCCTGGATTTATTTACCGGGAAAGCTCTCATTTGGTATCGGGCAAATAAGGCCAACTTTCATTCTTGGTCTGAGTTGATAAGAGAGTTAAAGAGGGAGTTTCTACCATCGGATTACGATGACCGCTTGTTAGACGAGATTAAACGGCGAACCCAGGGGAAGGATGAGACTATGGGAATGTATGTTGCTATGATGACCAACATGTTCTCGCGCTTGATGGATCCTTTATCCGAAGAACAGCAGTTAAAAATCTTAAAGCGCAATATAAGTCCTTTCTGTCAAACTCAGCTAGGCCTTACAGGAATAGACTCAGTGCAGAAATTAGTGGAAGTAGGTAGGACGCTTGAGTCTGTTCGTTCTTCTGTAGAAGCTTTCGTGCCTCCACCATCTAGACGAAATCACCAGCTCCTCGAGCCAGACCTAGCCTATATAGGGACGGAGGCGACCAACGTTGCATCCGTAACAAATGCAAGCGGCGCAGCAAGGATGGGTATTCGGAACTGCTTCAAATGTGGACGTCCAGGACACATCGCGAGATTTTGTCCAGGCAATATTAGTTGCTATGGGTGTGGTGCGCCGGGTGTAATACGCCCTAGATGCCCGCAATGTAACCGCACTAGTACAATTCAGCCATCTACATCGTGAAACGGGAGTGGAGCTCGCAATTAAGCGGCGAGGCGAGTATTCCGAATTTAGCCGTACGTCCGACATCTAAACAAATAAATGTACAAAGAAAAGGGGAATCCTTGCGCACATTGGTGGATTACGTATTCGCGAACGCTGATAATGATACGCGCCCGCATTTGCAAGTGTCGATTTTTGGTACAACTTTTTATGGACTACTGGATTCAGGGGCTTCTCGTACAATTGTGGGTGGGCCAGGATGGAACATATTGAAAAGTTTGGAGTTGAAATTAAAGGTGACTGACGCGACGAGAGTTAACTTGGCAAATGGGAGTATTGTAAGGGTACTTGGGGAAGTAAGTCTCCCAATAAATTTAGAGGGACGTGTGAATATTTTCCATGTTTTTATTATACCAGAGCTTCCAATGCATATTATACTGGGAATAGATTTCTGGCGTGAGATGAGGATTCAAGCAGATTTTACTAGAAACGAGTGGAAATTTACGCTTAAAGATAAGCAATGTCACGTTAATGCTCTTCAGAGTCAATTAAATTTGTTGCCAGCGGAGAGAGTGCGATTGGAGAAAATTGTGGAAACGGCGAAAAGTAAAATGGGTACAGGCCTCGGTTGCACTAACCAAGTAGAACACGTGATTCAGACGGACTCTTCACCCATAAAGCAAAGGTATTATCCAGTATCGCCAGCCATTCAGATTATCATTAATGAAGAGTTGGATAATATGCTTAACGCAGGCGTGGTGGAGCCTTCCAATAGTCCGTGGTCTTCACCGGTTGTTATGGTGCGGAAAAAAGACGGCAAGTATCGATTCTGTGTGGATTTCCGCAAATTAAATAAGGTCACGAAAAAAGATGCTTATCCTTTGCCCTATTTATTCGCGACCTTAGACAAGCTCAGGGATGGTAAATACTTATCTTCGCTAGATATAAAGTCTGCTTTTTGGCAGGTACCTATATCAGAAAGCTCGAAGCAATACACGGCTTTTACAGTCCCAGGAAAAGGTCTTTATCAGTTTCGCCGCATGCCATTCGGTCTAACAAATTCGCCGGCGACATGGCAAAGGTTGATCGATAGAGTACTGTCAGGAGAGTTGGAAAATAAGGTATTTGTTTACTTAGATGATGTCATTATTGTGACACAGACATTTGAAGAGCATACAACAATTTTAGAAGAGGTTCTGGAAAGGCTGCACCAAGCAGGATTAGCAATAAATTTCGAGAAGTGTGAATTTTGTCGGCCAGAACTGAAATATCTTGGATATGTAATAGGTGAGGGTGGCTTGCAAGTTGACCCAGAAAAAATGCGATGCATTTTAAATATTCCACCACCCAAAAATGTTTCAGCTGTAAGAAGATTTATAGGAATGACGGCATGGTACCGAAGATTTGTCCCAAACTTCGCGACACAAATGGCTCCAATTACCGAGCTGTTGAAAAAGAAAAAGAAGTTTGTGTGGTCCACTGAATGCGAAGAATCCTTTCGGAGAATTAAAGAATGACTTGTGAGCGCTCCCATACTTAATTGCCCAGACTTTCAGTATCCTTTCTTTATTCATACCGACGCATCGGGCTATGGTATAGGGGCTGTATTAGCCTGTATTAGCATATTTGAGCAGATCTCTCAACAGGTGTGAAAGAAATTACAGCACCACCGAACGAGAATGTCTTGCAGTATTATGGGCTATAGAAAAATTGCGGCCGTATATAGAGGGCACACACTTCACAGTCATAACGGATCATGCCTCTTTAGTCTGGCTACATAATTTAAAAGATCCGACCGGCAGGTTAGCGAGATGGGCTATGCGCCTTCAGCAATATGAGTTCGACATTGTTCACCGGAAAGGTAAGGAACATCTCTTACCAGATTGGCTATCTCGTTCCGTCCCCGTCGTTGATTGCATTGCTGAAATTCGTGAAACCATAGTAGAGGACAAGTGGTACGCGAAAATGAAAAATTTGACCATGACAGATCCTTTAAGATATCCTAACTGGAAAGTATATGGAGATGTTTTATATAAGTATTGTCGGCCTAACTATCCTGAGTTAACTACAACTGATGTCGGTTGGAAGCAAGTAGTACCAAAGCCCGATAGGAAAGACCTTTTGTTCAAAGCTCATGACTTACCAACTTCAGGTCATCGAGGTGTTAAAAAAACTTACGAGCGATTGAAGCACAGGTACTATTGGCCCAAAATGAAGTCAGATGTGATGGCCTACTTAAAACGTTGTACAATCTGCCAAGCCATAAAACCAGAATTGAAGAAGCCAGCAGGGCTCATGGCAAGGCGACAACCAGTTAGTCAACCATGGGAAGCGATCAATATAAATTTAATCGGGCCGTTACCGCGCTCTAATAAAGGTTATAAATATATTCTCACTGTTGTCGATCAGTTCTCGAAATTTCCAATGTTGTTTCCTCTGCGATCAGCCACGGTACTCCCAATTTGTAGGGCCTTAGAAGAATTCGTATTTTTAGTATTTGGCGTCCCTAAGCTATTAGTTTGTGATAATGGACCTCAGTTTAGGTCAAAGGAATTCAGTAAGATGTGTACAGATTACGGGACAAATATTTGCTTCACTGCTTTTTACCACCCGCAGGCCAATCCGGCTGAAAGAACGAATCAGGAGATCAAGTCCATGCTGCGAGCGTATGTCGCAGATAACCACAGACAGTGGGATTCATATCTGGCTAAAATAGCCTGTGCCATCCGCACATCTGCGCACGAAGCAACGAAATTGACTCCATACTTTGTGAACTTCGGTAGGGAAATGATTGTTTGTGCCAATGATTATAAGGAACACAATGATCCACGGCAGTTTGATGCTACAATTCGTTCTAAAGTCTTAGGTGAGGTAAGAAATGAGGTTAAGTTAAGCTTGAGTAAAGCAGCTGCATCGGCAAAACACGGATATGACCTACGGAAGAGGAATCAAAAGTTTTATAGGAATGATTTAGTATGGCGTAAAAACTACGTCTTGTCCGACGCGGCAAAATATTTCAACGCTAAATTGGCCCCGAAGTACACGGGTCCATTCAAGGTGGTTAAGGCCATCTCGCCGTGGGCGTATGAATTACAAGATGAAAAGGGGAAAAGTGCCGGGATCTGGCATTCAAAAGATCTGAAGGCGTTTTCAACAAATCACCCGGAAGATTGATAGTGAAAAGCGACAATCGTTGGTGGTGGCTAATTTTCTTTATATTTTTCTAGTAATTATTTCGATTTCTCTGATAGCAGACATTATACGATAATTTCTTGGAACGACGAGCTACAAGTGGTGTTGAAGAAAGCGCAGTAGTAGTCCTTTTTTTTATCCATTGTAAGTTGTATGGTATGATAAATTGAAAAGATTTCTTCGAAATCTCTCGGAGGAAAGGGAGGTAATGTTATGAACTTTTTTTATGTAGTCACGGATGCTGCTGTAAATTGGAAAAAAAATATTATTAGTTAGCTGTCCCTAACCCAGTAACCTAACAAAATTGGCCCCGAAGATCAAAAACAAACCAACAAAACAGAGGGCAATGAATATTGGTATAATTAACACTTTCACGCCTACTGAAAATTCTACTGAAACGATTTCGAAGGAAAGAAAATTTAAACCATGTATAAATAATTAATCGATTGGGAAATTTAATAAAAAGCGATATTTCGGAGTATGATACAAGAATACGGGGGAAATTCTACGAGTTAGACAATGCTGGTAGGTGAAAGGGACAGTCCGACTTCCGGGAACGGCGAACTCAACTCACCCAGAGGACAGACGACCGTACAACGTGTAGAGTGCCGAGCAAGCTGTTGGGGGAAAAATTTACTAAAATATACTCATATAAAAAAAAAACACAAAGAAGGACAGTAAAACGATTAAAACTCAAAAGAATAAAAAAAAAACAAAACCAGCTGAAAGAGAGGATTACTGATAAAAAGACATCCAGAAGAAATTAAAAAAAAGAAACCAAGATTGGAAGAATTGGAGCTGCAGAATAAGTGAAACAAAGGTCTCGAAGAAATTAAAGAAGGGAGCTGAATGGGGTCACATGTTTGGAGGAAAAATGGAAAGATAAGTGAATTTGTTTTTTTTTTAATTTTATCTTTTGGTGAAGAAAACAAAATTATTATTTTTTTTGCTTCTATAAATTATTTCATAATCTAGTGAATATTTCGAAGTGCTGTGTGCTGCCTCATGCTAAGGTTGTAGAAATTAGGGAATTAATCGTAAATTAGCATATCTGTAGAGCATGTGAATTTTCCTTTGTAGTTGAATATAGATAGGCTCATTATGAAGTTGGTGTTTTTTTTTATTGGAGTTTAATTGCATAATTTTAAAGTTCGTGGACTTATAACCACGTGGCGCCCAAAAAGTGTTCACCGGTGCCTCAACCCAGACCCCCCTCCATCGCTAGCTGGGGAAACGTTCGCACAAAAGTGCGTAACAACTGCATGATTAGATCATTGAATAACGATCTTGACAATATTCTCGCTTGGGGCAAAATGAATCGCGTCGAATTCAATGCATCTAAGACCCAAAGCTGTCTCATCTCATTAAAACAAGACCATCACTTAACCACTCCCGTTTCGTTTGATGGAGCATTAATTTCTGATTCACCGTCACTAAGAATTCTTGGCATTAATATTTCCAGTAAGTTAAGCTGGACAGATCACATCTTCTCGGTTGCCAAAGAAGCATCAAAATGTCTTGGTTTTTTGAAAAGGTGTAAGAAATATTTCAGCCCATCCAATATAGCGCTCCTCTACAAGTCCTACATCAGACCTAGAATGGAATACAATTCCCATATCTGGGCCGAGGCTGATCGCACAGCCTTAGCTTCATTGGATATTGTCCAAAAGAGAGCCTGCAAGCTCATTGGCGATGTGGCAATTACTCGTCATATCGACTCGCTCGAGCACCGTCGCAATGTTGGATGCCTTTCGCTCCTTTATCGCTATATGCATGGTCAATGTTCTGATGAAATATCTAGTCTGATCCCTTGTAGAATAGTTCCTGCACGCAATACTCGCGCTGCATCCCGCGCTCATCCTTTTACCCTTCAAATCACCTTCGGCCGTACACTAAAATTCCGTGATGCTTTCTTATCCCGAACTGTGCGAATGTGGAACAGTCTACCATCTTCTGTCTTTCCTCCGGCATGCAACCTGCGAAAGTTTAAGGGCGACATACATCGGCACCTCCGCCGCTCTCCTCATATCCCTTAATCCTTTCCCTATCTCCTTCCTGCCACGCTGTGCTTTGCATCATAGGGTATCCCCTGAGCTTGGCTTAATAATATAAAACAAAAAACAAAAAAAAAGATCGTTATCCAATAGTATGGCATTCATACGGTTAGGACTAAAATTATTCTTAATTATTTTTATTAACGTCGGTTCATCAGCAACTTTAAGTACAATTGTCTTGCGTTGTTTATCAAATATGTTTTCGTTCTTTATTTGCAGAGATCCCGATCTTTGGGCTTTAAATATAACTTGGTTCTTATAGAGATTGATAGGAGTTACGGTTTCTAAAACTACGTTTCCATTATCCATATTATCGTTATGGTTTATTTCAACTCTACTCAGAAAATCTGCTACCTTGTTTTCTTGTCCCTTTTTGTAAATTGGTTCATAATCGTATTCTTCTAGCTGCAGTTTCCATCGAATAAGTTTGCTGTTGGGCTCCTTTAGCCTACTGAGCCATACTAGCTGTTGATGGTCCGTGTAGGGCTTTATTTTTCTTCCGAATATATAAGGTCTAAATTGTTTTACGCACCAAACTATGCTAAGCAGTTCTTTTTCGATAGTTGAGTAGTGTATTTCGTGTTCATTTAGGGTTCTTGAAAAGAAAGAGATTGGTTTATTTTCTTGAGACAGAACACCGCCTATTGCGTACTGGCTCGCGTCTGTAGTGACCTCGAATGTTTTGCTAAAATCAGGGTAAATAAGTATCGGGGCAGACATTAGTTTATTTTTGAGGGTATCGAAACTTGTCATATAATTTTTATCATTAACATTAACTTTAGCGTCCTTTTTTAGAAATCGAGTCATTGGTTTTGCTATATCCGCTAAATTTTTTATAAATTTCCGATAGTATCCGGCAATTCCAAGGAATCTCTTAATCTCCTTTTGTGTCTTAGGTATCTGTTAATTTTGTATTACTTCTATTTTCCTAGGATTTGGATAGATTCCATTTTCATTAACCACATGTCCCAGGAATTCCACTTCTTTCCTCAAAAACTGACATTTATCTAACTGTTATAGATCTAACACCATACCTGAAAAAGGGTAACAAACAATTTTTAATTAAAAGAATGCATTCAAATAAATTTTCAACAAGCTATTCATGCTTAAAAACATGATTAGCTTATCTACTCGATCGGTGAAGAAAATTGCATCAGCAATTTTCTTCACATTTCATAGAGTGAAACAAAATTATTCCCATGGCAAATTTGCCAGTAGAAATATTTAATTTGTAAAAAAAAAAAAAATAAAGCAAAAGACAAATCGTACCTTCAGTACGATTTGTCGTGAAAATTTCAATATGTATGTACGAACGTACATACATATTGCTACGAGCGTGGCCTTAGTTTCTTTATTTAAAACACAATATTTCAGATATGATTCAAAAGTTCTTTCTTTATTTAACTTTACCGTTTACTCTCACTAATTCACAAATAATTATCAAACCAACTCTTTATAGTTATCGCTAGTACTGTACTTCTAATTATCACAATCCTAATAGTTTACTTCGTTCACTTCACTGTCTGAAATAAGACTCGCCTCCTGGACGTGAGCAGCGCCGTATTTATACTCTACGAATTATCCTAGAACCTTCCTGAATATTCCATTCTCCAAACCCAGTTTACTAGGATGTCACTAACCTAAAGTTGTTTCCATTTCCAATAGATGTCGCTTGTATCACTTTGTGGCGCGTAACACTGCCCCCTTCTTAAAATTGTTCGTCCCGAACAACAGGTGATCCACGGTCTTGATGCTCGCAGTATTGACATAAACGATCTAGATGAACGATTTTCCGTTTGCCTCTTGTACCCCGCTGAATCCTATATACTACGTCATTTATTCTAGTCACTACTGAATACGGTCCTTCCCAGTGTTGTTGTAATTTGGGAGAACGTCCCTTACGTCGTTTCGGGTTGTACAGCCAAACAAGGTCACCTTCATTAAATCCTGCTGAGTTAGCACGTAAGTCATATCGGGTCTTCATCCGATCGGTATTTATTGCTAATTTTGCTCTCGTGACTTCATGTACATCAGCTAATCGTTGTCTAAGTTCCGATACATAATCGTCTGGTAACTTTTGTTCACCTCTGGGTGTACCAAACTTGAGATCGCTAGGTAAACGCATCTCCTTTCCGAATATCACTTTTGCTGGAGTTTGTCCGGTCGTGTTGTGTACAGCTGATCGATAGGCCATTAAGAACATGGGAATATGTCGATCCCAATCGCGTTGGTGATAGTCGACTACTTTCTTTAGATGCTCGACCAATGTTCTGTTGAAGCGCTCTACCATGCCATCAGATTGTGGATGCAGAGGAGTTGTTCTGGTTTTTCTTATTCCCAGAATTTTACACATCTCTTGGAAAGTCCGTGATTCGAAGTTCCGTCCTTGGTCCGAATGAAGTTCATGAGGAACACCAAATCTGCTGACCCAATTCATTACTACTTGATCCGCTACTGTGGTAGACTCTTGATTAGGGATTGCATAAGCTTCGGGCCATTTACTGAAATAGTCAATAGCAACTAATATATAACGGTTACCGTTATCTGTTTCTGGAAAAGGTCCAGCGATGTCTACGGCTATCCTTTCAAATGGGGCTCCTACATTATACTTATGCATTTCTCCTCTACTTCTGTGTGGTGGTCCTTTGCAAGAAGCACAGATAGTGCATCTGCGGCACCATTCCTCAACATCCTCTCGCATATGTAACCAATAAAACCTTTCACGTATTTTGGAAATTGTTTTATTCACCCCCAAATGTCCTCCAGATAATCCACTGTGCATTTCTTCTAGGACATCTTTGACCTGGGATGCTGGCACGACTATTTGCATTCGGAATGACTCGCCGTTAGTTGATTCCCACTTGCGCTTTAATATACCACATTCAACGTGAAGAGAGTTCCATTGAGCCCAGTAGCTCTTCAGTTTCTCACTCCTCTCCGAGATATCTTGCCATTGTGGTCTTTCCATGTCTTCTTTCCAAGCAAGAATAGGTGCTATGTCTGGGTCTTCCCGTTGAGCTGTTCGCAAGCTCTCGTTGTTCCAACCTGTCGATGGTTCCACCGTCATCAGCTGTATTGTTGCTTTTGTTTCTTTTTCTTCCAGCCGAACGCAATGTTTGCATTCAACTTTGCATGGACGTCGTGAAAGGGCGTCTGCATTTCCATGGATACGTCCTTTTCGGTGTTGGATTTCAAAGTCATAAGCTTGGAGTCGCTCTATCCATCTCGCCACTTGCCCCTCAGGGTTCTTAAACTGCAAAAGCCATTTAAGCGCTGCATGGTCAGTGCGGAGGATAAATTTCTGCCCGTAGAGATATTTATGGAAATGCTTGGTTGAGTTTACAATGGCAAGTAGCTCTTTCCTTGTAGCACAATAATTTCTCTCTGATTTTGAGAGTGCTTTGCTAAAATAAGCTACTGGCACCTCTTGACCATCCTCCTCCTGTGATAGCACTGCACCAATACCTACATTGCTGGCATCCGTGTCCAATATAAAAGTTTTTCCCAGCTTTGGATAGTGAAGCACTGGAGTTCCACAGAGCTGTTGCTTCAAATGTGCAAAACTCTCGTTACATTTATCTGACCATATGAACGGCTTTCCTTTTTCTATAAGTTGATGTAGGCTCCTTGCTATATCTGCAAAACCTTTTACGAATCGCCTGTAGTAGGTAGCTAATCCAAGAAAACTCCTTAATTGATGTTTGTCCTTTGGAACAGGCCAATTTTTCACAGCTCTTATCTTCTCTGGATCAGTTTTTACTCCTTGTGATGAAACTATATGCCCCAAATATTTTACTTCATTCTTGAATAGAGCACATTTATTCGTACTGAGCTTCAGTTTCGCATCTCTCAGTCTTTGAAGTACGTCCCGTAAGTTGTTTTTATGTTCCTCGAATGTCCTTCCGATCACAATTATGTCATCTAAGTAGACAAGACATGTTTTCCAGGTTAATCCTCGTAAAACACATTCCATGAGTCGTTCGAATGTGGCTGGAGCATTACATAATCCAAATGGCATAACTTTGAATTGCCATAAGCCACTTCCAACTGAGAAAGCAGTTTTTTCTCGGTCCTCGGGATGTATTTCAACTTGCCAGTAACCGCTCTTCAAATCCAATGTGGAAAACCATTGCGCTCCGGAAAGGGTGTCCAATGTGTCATCAATCCTTGGTAACGGATAGCTATCCTTTCTTGTTACATTATTTAGTTGGCGGTAGTCCACACAGAATCGGGTGCTGCCATCCTTTTTCTTGACCAAAACAACTGGCGATGTCCAAGGGCTGTTAGATTCCTCAATTATACCTTGTTCTTTCATGGAATTTATCATATCTGCAACTTCTGGTTGTTTGGCTAATGGTAGTCTTCGCGGTGGTTGCCGAATGGGCCTAGAATCTCCTGTATTGATCCGATGCTGGACAAGATTTGTTTTGCCGAAATCATCATCATTCATTGCAAATAATTCCGAAAATTCATCGATCATATCTTTGGCATCGTTGTATTGCTGTTCACTTAAGGCACCAGATGAAAGAAGTTTCTGAACCTGTTGAGTAGTAGCTGGTATACGTATTGCCTCCTTAATATTACTACCATTTTCCAAATTAACAATCTGATAAACAGGCTCACAATTTCCAATTATAGCACCTTCTTTTAGTTGTACCTCATTTTCGGATGTGTTGAGCACTCTGACTGGAATTAATGTTGCGCCTTCTGCCTTCACTAAAGTCTTACCAACGATGATGTTCGATGTTACTTTTGTAGGGTTAGGCTCCACCAGATAGAATCGGCAGGTCCCGATGTCATCAGTAAGCTTTGTCCATACTAGCGTCTCCGAGAATGCAGGGAGAGTCATATTCTCACAGACCATCGTCCTTAATTTTGCAGGATAATCTGTTCCTCCTCCTAGTCTCATAGGAATTTCTATGTTGCCATATTTGAGTATTCGTTCTCCGACATCTAAATTTATTTTATATGTGGTCATAAAATCTACTCCAAGGATGCATTCATCCATTATGTCTGAAACTAGGAAATTGTGAGGAAATAGTAGTTCACCTAGTTGAATATCCAAAGTTATTTCTCCAAAAACTTGTGCTGCGGCTCCAGTTGCTGTTCTTAGTAAATATTTGGTGGTATTGTGTAGCCATTTGTTCTTGACAAGATCCGCTCTAATAATTGATCTCGAAGCTCCAGTGTCGATAGTGACAACGCAGTCATTTTTCCCTACACTTCCATATATAACAAGACTGCTATTATTTCTCTTCAACTGGGCTATCTGTATGATGACTTCGGGGCTGTCGACTCTACCAACCAACTTCTGCCCCCCGAAGTTGGTTTTTACATGTTTTCCGACTGCTGAACAGGGGAGCTGATGCGACTAGTCGGTGTTTGATTTCTAGGCTCTCCCCGAATAGCTTGCTCCCTGGCTCGACATCTTTGGCATTCTGTTCTGTCCTCCTCTTCTGGTGATTCTGTTCGACGGCGTTTTCTGCAGTCCCTTTGGAGGTGTCCTGGTCTTTTACAATTCCAGCATCGCAGAATACCACGTGAAGAATTGCTCTGTGATGGCTGAATTCTATTACAAGTACATTCCTCCACCGAAATTTCTCTCACTCGTACTGCACTTCGAGAAGCTTGCCTGGCAGATTCATACGCTAGTGCATAGGCTAGTGCTTCTGCTGTTGATTTCTTTCCTGCTAGCCTCAACGCTTGTTGTAAATTTTGATCTGCAATAGCGTTCACAAATGCTTCTGTTGCCACTTCATTAAGGAAATCCGCATTTACGCTAGAGTATGAGAGATAAGCTAATCTTTCCACATCAGCCTGCAGTTGTTGTAGTGATTCGCCATGCTTTTGAATCCTGTTGCGTAGCTGTAGGCGATATACTTGCTGCATGTGTTCATCTCCATAACGTAACTCTATCGCCTGTACTAATGAAGTATAATCACGTTGCCTTTCTATCGGTATAGTTTGTAAAAGCTCTGATGCAGAACCTCGAAGTGCTAATACCAGAGCTGTAGCTTTGTCTGCATCATTCCATCCGTTTACTTCGGAAGCAGCCTCGAATTGTCTCTTGAAAATATGCCACGAATTTTGTCCATCAAATATTGGAGGTTTCATTCTGCCTGCATTGGATATTTCAATTCCTTCGTGCCGTGGTTGTCGATGCTTCATCATCTCCAAATCTGCTTTAAAGTTGTCAAGCTTCTCCGTAACATTTTGTTGTACTTCCGACACTTGTTGTTGAACTTCTAGCACTTCCTGCTGGATTCCTTCAATTTTTACATTTTGCTCGTCTAATGAATTCTTAAGAAAAGTCTTCTGTTCCTCCAAACAAGTTTCTAGACAATTCTGCAAAGAATTCTTTTGTTCGTCCAAACGGGCTTCTAGAGAATTCTTTTGTTCATCTAGACGGGATTCCAGAGAATTCTTTTGTTCCTCAAAAGCATTCTTTTGTTCCTCAAAAGCATTCTTTTGTTCGTCCAAACGGGCTTCTAGAGAATTCTTTTGTTCATCTAGACGGGATTCCAGAGAATTCTTTTGTTCCTCGAAAGCATTCTTTTGTTCGTCTAATCGGGCTTCTAGAGAATTCTTTTGTTCCTCAAAAGCATTCTTTTGTTCCTCAAGAGCATTCTTCACCTGCAGGGTTGAAAGCTCCATTTTGGTCATTAAAGTACCCAAAAGCTGTTCTATGTTCATCGCAGGCTCTTCTTCAGTTTCTGATTCTTCCTCGAAAATGTATGTCTCAGGATTCTTTTCTTCCTCTATCAAAGCTTGTCTAAGTCGCTCGAGTAGAACATTCTTTAGACCTGTCGTTTGCAATGACCGCTTCCCCAACTCCACTTTCAATTCCTGTATGCGAAGCTCCTCTAGTTTGCGTCCCATTACTTTGATAATTCACTCACAGTTTAATATAAAATTATCTTTCGGAATTTTCACTTAAAGCAGGAAAGTTTCACACGATTTCACCAAATTAATCACTCTTTGAATTTCAAAGTCAAATGCCACTACTTTATTTCGCGATTTTATTTTACTTCTGACACCAGTTGCTACGAGCGTGGCCTTAGTTTCTTTATTTAAAACACAATATTTCAGATATGATTCAAAAGTTCTTTCTTTATTTAACTTTACCGTTTACTCTCACTAATTCACAAATAATTATCAAACCAACTCTTTATAGTTATCGCTAGTACTGTACTTCTAATTATCACAATCCTAATAGTTTACTTCGTTCACTTCACTGTCTGAAATAAGACTCGCCTCCTGGACGTGAGCAGCGCCGTATTTATACTCTACGAATTATCCTAGAACCTTCCTGAATATTCCATTCTCCAAACCCAGTTTACTAGGATGTCACTAACCTAAAGTTGTTTCCATTTCCAATAGATGTCGCTTGTATCACTTTGTGGCGCGTAACAATATCACAAAAAAGCTTTCGTCGTGAGAAATGCGCGCCGCCGAAATACATTGTATGTATATGCGCGGCGCGATTTCAGAACGACAGAACGGTAGCGGATGTTTATCAAAGCATCAAATTCCAAACCTCCGTCCAACGAAAAAATATTCTGGACTTGTTTAATCAAGTCCAGAATAAATGAAAATTTTCTCAGGGTGAAAATGCAACTATGCATTTTCTACCCTGAACGAAGGCTCTTGATCACGACAAAAGTGATCAAGAGCGGAGTTGGTTTTAAAACTTGACTAGCGGCGGTTCTTAAAGTTGTTTTTTTGAAATCTCGTAAAGAACGGAGAGTTTATTATTAGATTTTCGGCACGGTTACCCCGAATGAAACTGCTGGTGAAAGTTCGGTTGTTTTTTGTGAGTTCCCAAAAAGAAGAAACGATTTTTAAAGAAAAACCTTGGTGGCGGCGCGGTTTCGGTAGTTCGAAAAGAAAAAAAAAGGGGAAAGTTGTGAAATACAAGAATAGTGTGTAATATCAGAAAAAATTGTAATGAGAGAGGTGTAGTAATTAAGAGAAAGGTGAAATAAAAAAAGTGCGATAACCTCAAAAGTTGTTTTTCGGAGTACAGAATACCCGTCACGAACAGGGAATACGTAGGAATACAAACCCATAAGAAAGGTTGGTAAAAATAAAAATTATAACAATTGGCGCAGCCGGTAGGATAGAGGAAGCCTACTTTACAAAAAACAAAAGTATAAGTGCTCGAAAACCCTCTATCCTACGAATCAAAAGGAGTTGAGGACGAAATCGAATACTGGGCAAGACACCCTACCCTTCGCCTGAAGTTCAGTCTGGCTTCAAGAGTATTTCGATCTAGTCGGCTCCCAACGCTCGGGGTCGGACAGCTTTAACTGCCTCTGTTTGAAAAGACACGCAGCCACCCCCTCATCAAAGCACAAAGTGCCAACGTGGGACAATAGCGGGCTTCATCCCAGCCCAGGAACATAAGACGTCCACAGCCGAAAATTTCTAAGCGAAACTTGAAGGAAGAATCCTCAACCGACAATCTGCGATCCGGAGCTGAAAGGGACTTCGAAGTAAGCAACGCGCCCCCCTTTCAGCTTTTATCCAGGGGAATTTAAGAAGGCCACGGGCCCCCCCGGCAGCAAAAGAACTTCAATCACAAAAACCAGCGATCCTGAATTGAGAGGGACCCCGAAGAAGGCAATAAGCCCCCCTCTCAATTTGAACCAAGGGAATTAAGACGGCAGAAGCCCCCCTAGCTGCAAATTCTACATACGGTGGTCCATGAGCGAGGAAAGCTCCCACCAGGAGACGCCGCCGGAAAACTCACCAATTCCACCAACTCCACAACAATCTTCCTCACCGGGCGACGCACAGGAAGATCCGTCCCGGTACGAAGGAGGCAACGAGGGAGCAACATCTGCAACAGAGGGTGCTAATCAAACACCCCCAACAAATTCAACAGCACCAGCAGTAACATTAAGGAGTGGGACAATCCTTACAGGTCCCCCACAAGTAAGACCTTCTAATTTAAACTTAGAAAATTATTTAAAATATCTAGAGGGGAAAGTGCGAGACTCCTCCGAACTTTCTGTTATACAGTGCGATTCTATCGATAAACAGCTCAAAAAGACCCGTGAACGGCGTCTTGAGCAAATCGCGCAATTCAAAGAAAGTACGGAAAAATTCAAAGAAAGCTTAAAACAGTTTGGGGAACTCTCGCACTCTCTCGAACCGGAAATTACAAATAATAGTGTAGAATTAAGAGAAGGTGCCATTGAAGACAGTGTCAGTGATTCCACCGTGAGTGAAATCCTATTGAATTGGCTGGGCGACTCCCTTTTGGAAACCAGCATAGAAGAAACTAGCTCCCCAAAAGTATCAAACTTAAGCTTCAGAATCCCCAATATAAACATGGCAGATTACGCGAAAATCGCCAAGTTAACTGCCCAGCTCGTTCCCCTATTCTCGGGAGAGCAGCACCCAAAATTGAGCCTGGAGCTCCAAACTTTCCTAGGATGCTGCAGGCAGGTAATCCAGTGCATTTCGGTGGAGGAACTATCGGCATTTTTGCAAATATTCCCCACCAGACTCCGGGGCGAAGCTTACCAGCTTTTTGCCTCAAATATGCCTACTACTTTCAAAGAGGTAGAAGAACGGCTAAATCGTAACTACCTGCCTAGAGAAACTTACCAGGAACTGGTAAATAAATTAATCACTACAAGGCAGTATCCTTTGGAAAATCTCACAGCCTTCACGGCACGAGTAAAACAAATGCCGGCACTCTGTAATGAAGCAGCAGAGTCCAAATATGGCGCTACAGCAGCCCCCGCTGTGAAAACACAGCTAGAAGACTTCGCGAAAAACGCACTAAAAACCGGAGTCAATAACCCGTATATGTGCCAATATCTTCTGACCATGACAGACGGCACGGTGGATGACCTCGTACAAAGAGCACTTGACATGGAACGTCTCCAGCAAAGTGCTCTGTTCCTGCAACCTCCAGGACAATTCCAAACAAATATGATGCAGAATACATTGCCAAATTCTGCCAGTACCAGTGTACCAAATAACGCACCATTAACTCAAAGTAGTACCCTAGTAAATCAAAGCGTATATATTCCTGGCATCATATCCTACTCACAGGATCCCCGGCAAAACCATATGCCCATTAACCCAAGCAGTCACATACCAACGTCACAGTTCACACAGGCCGGCACAGCATACATCAAACAGGAGCCAAGATCTCCTAATAAAAATTATAATGTACCAAATAAAAATAATTATTTAAATAAAATCAGTTGTAGTTTTTGTAATCTAAGAGGCCACACATATGCTGATTGCCTCAAAAGGAAAAATACGCCTTATTGTGTGAACTGTAAAATGTATAACCATGACGTGCGTGACTGCAGAAAAAACAATAATAGTTTCCAGAGACCACACAACAATGGTGGACCATTGAATCAACGCCCGAGAGAGCCGCAGAATTCCAATAACAATTCCAGAGTATATAACGTAAGAAAAAAGTGTGAATTTTGTGGTCGTTCTGGACATGCAGTAAATAACTGCCAACAAAAACGTAAATGGGAGGCCCGGAGTCAGGGAAACGACGTACAGTCGACCCAAAACTCCCCGGCTCGACTATAAATCTCCCGTCTAATAAAATAGGGTCCCCTCAGCAGCCCGATTCCAGTGTCGCTACAGTAAAACTACCCTTAGACATAGGCCTGAACGGCCAAGCTAAACTAGTAGTAGACACAGGCGCTGAGGTTAGTATAATAAAGAAAAGGTCATTAAAAGATCTCAAAGAAATTAACCACAATGAGGCATGTACACTTCAGACCCCATTTGGTACCGGAAAGACGCTGGGAAATTGCCAGGGAAACTTCGTTTTCAAAAACAAAATTTCCTGCAAGTTTCAAGTCGTAAAGAACTTGCCTGGCCTTTCCGATGATGGACTTCTAGGAAATGATTTCCTAGCAAAAAACTGTAACGTTGAGGGTCCTAATAAGGCACTAAGGTTTCCTCGCACGGAAACTAATCCAGACGAATTTGCTTTGCCATTAGAGTTTGAAACGGACAAGCCACATTCTGAGAAAGCAGTCGAAGTAAGAACACTTGCAGAAGAGGTAGAGTCTAAACAGGCGGAACTATCCACCTGCAGTGTCTTCAAGGCTTCTCAAACGAGAAAAGCTGGCTGTCAAGCTCCAAAAGAGCCCAAGGAATGTGAAAAAGGCTGTCTGGGCGAACAAGAGACCGATGAAATCAGGCAGCAATTGGTTACCTTTAAGGAACCAATCTGCATACCTGCCCGCTCTCAAATTGTTGCCCCAGTCCCGTTACAAACTCAAGAAGAAATGCTCTGTTTATCACAAGAGATAAGCGATGGAGTCTTCTTGGCAAACAGTTTGCTGTCATCTGGAGAAGAATTAGTGCTGGTCAGTATTCTCAACGCTAACAGTCATCAAGTAGTCATACATAGCTTAAAGTTACAGCTATTTCCAATAAACGACTACATCATAGTCCCATTAACACACACAAAAGACCACAAAAGAACACACATTCCACTACCAAATTTAGAGGCAATATCAAACAACACAAGAGACGGAACTGAGTGTCTAA
Organism: Dioctria linearis; assembly: GCA_963930735.1. Classification (NCBI taxonomy): domain Eukaryota; kingdom Metazoa; phylum Arthropoda; class Insecta; order Diptera; family Asilidae; genus Dioctria; species Dioctria linearis. Next base: position 174,470,807 of record OZ005740.1, read on the forward strand.
AGCCTGCCAAAAAGGTGCATATAACTCTTCCGTCCAAAATTCCGAGGCATAAAGCACTCTTAAACAAACAACGGCCATATAAAAACGGTAGCGAGTCGCTAAAGCCTATATTAAAGGTGCATATTACTCCACCGTCACACAACACAAAAAATTCTACATGGTCAAAAAGCAGTAGCAGTGACGCGCATGAGTATCCCACACAACCTAAGGCAAAGACCACACAGGTGTACCAAACTCAGCCGTCAACAAGGCAGGAAGCAAATACCCTGTCAATTATTAAGAGCAACGAAATACAGCCTCAAAAGCAATCGCAAAATCCTCATCTATCTACAGGTCAAAAACCTAAAAGGAAGAGTAAGTCAAACCAAGGTTCAGCCGACAAAACGGCAATATTACAACATGTACGATATCTATACCCGGATAATGAGACTCCGGACGACCCAAAACAATATCCGCGTATTTCTAGGTTAGAGCAAGAACTCAGCCTAGACCCTAATTTAACCGCGGAAGAAAAAATTTCGATATCAGAACTCTGCGAAGAGTATAACGATATCTTCTTCCTCAAAGGTGACAAACTCACCTATACAAATGCGATAACGCATAATATTCCATTGGTGCAAGATCAAGCACCAATCAATCAAAAAATGTACCGCTTACCAGAAACACAGCGGAAAGTCATCAACGAGCAGCTAAAAGAAATGCTAGACAGCGGGATAGTCCAGTCTAGTAAGAGCCCTTGGAATTCACCTCTACTAGTTGTCCCCAAGAAAGCGGGACCTGACGGTGAAAAAAGGTGGCGCGTCGTTGTCGATTTTCGTAAATTAAACGAAAAGACAATTGGAGATGCATTCCCGCTACCCCGAATCGAGGATATTCTCGACCAACTAGGTCACGCAAGGTATTTCACCACACTCGATTTGGCCAACGGCTATCACCAAGTCCTTGTCGACAAAAAAGATCGACATAAAACTGCTTTCAGCACAAGTTATGGGCACTACGAGTTCAAGCGTATGCCATTCGGGCTCAAAGGAGCCCCCGCCACATTTCAACGCCTAATGAATTTCGTCCTAACAGGCCTACAAGGCCTCGAATGTTTTGTCTACCTAGATGACATTGTCATCTATGGTAAAAATTTAAACGACCACAACGAAAAGTTGAGGAAAGTCTTCAATAAGTTGAGAGAAAACAACTTAAAACTGCAGCCAGAAAAGTGCCAGTTTCTACGAAGAGAAGTTGTTTACCTAGGACATAAATGTTCTAGCGAAGGAGCCCTACCAGACCCAAGTAAGACGGCCTGCGTCCAAACATTTCCTGTTCCAAGAACAGTAAGGCAAGTCCAGTCATTTTTAGGACTTGCCAATTACTACAGGAAATTCATTCCAGACTTCTCCAAAATTGTACGTCCAATCACAAATTTACTCCGAAAGGATGTAAAATTCACTTGGACAGAGAAATGCCAAGAAGCATTCCAAAGCATAAAAAATGCTTTAATTTCTCCACCACTTTTAATTTACCCAGATTTTTCGAAATCTTTTAATCTCACCACAGACGCAAGTAACGAGGCTCTAGGAGCTGTTCTTTCTCAAGGAGAAGTCGGAAAGGACCAGCCCATTGCCTATGCAAGCCGCACATTAAACAAAGCCGAAAGAAATTACTCTACTATAGAGAAAGAGTTATTGGCTATTGTCTGGGCTACCAAGAATTTTAGGTGCTATCTTCAAGGCCGGAAATTCACGGTCTATACTGACCATAAACCTCTCAAAGGTGTCTTCAATGTGAAAGACCCTACTTCCCGTTTGGTGAGATTTCACCACAAATTATCTGAATTCGATTACAACATCGAATATAAACCAGGGAAGTACAACACTAATGCCGATGCACTAAGTCGCATCCCTCAAGCATTAAAAGAAGACAGTTTAGGCAATACCTTAACGGTAGAAGCCCTAGTCCACCACACGATGGACTCAGATGTGGACGAAAACAATTCCACAAATAACAAGAGAAAGAAGAAATCCGCTCATTGTTTCGTCGTGACTCGAGCTCAGAAGCAAAAGGCTCAAGAGACATTAAATAGCTCCAGTGTGGAGACAGAAGAGCACACGAAAGCGGACCCAAACGAAATTCAACACACTGAGGCGGAAACACTAAATCCAGCATCGCTTGATCAAAAAGTAGGTACTGGCAAGACACCCGAAGTTATCACGAGCCCTATGGAAATCCGAACAATCTTAAAAGATTATCACGATTCTCCATTTGGTGGCCATCAAGGTGTCATAAAAACTTACAAACGCATAAGACGCAAGTATTGGTGGAGACACATGCTTAGCGATATTAAAAAATACATTAAAAAATGCCCAAAGTGCCAGACGATGAAAGCATCTCCACAATATAAAATGCCAATGGTTATCACAGACATCGCAGAGCAACCGTTCGACAAAGTTTACCTCGATATTGTAGGTCCATTAGAAGAGACCACATCAGGTAACAAATATATCTTGACCTTCCAAGATAATTTAACAAAATTTGTCGACTGGTATGCAATACCTAATGCAGAAGCAGTCACAGTAGCGCAAGTTTTCTTTGATGAAATCGTTACGCGCTATCGCATACCCAAAAGAATACTCACCGATCAGGGAACAAATTTCCTGAGTGAATTATTCAAAAGAGTATGTAAGCTTCTAAAGGTAAGAAGTTACAGACTTCGGCATACCACCCACAGTCTAACGGAGCACTAGAGCGTGCCCACAGGCCACTGATTGAATACCTGCGAACAATCGTAGATGAAAATCCCAAAACATGGGACCAATACCTACGAACCGCTGCATTCGTGTATAACAATAGTGTACACGAGGGTACTAAACTTACCCCAATGGACTGCCTATACGGCTTCACAGCGGATGTCCCATCAAATTTAAAACGGGATCCCGAACCCGTTTACAATCATGAGAGCTACTATCATATACTGGAGTATAAGCTCCAAAAATAATATGCCACGGCAAGAAAGAACTTATTGGCAAGTAAACAGCGCTCAAAGGGGGTACTACGACAAGACAGTACGGCCCCTAACTTTCCATGTAGGAGACAAGGTCCTCATCAGGAATGAAAGCAGAAAACATAAGCTTTCCCAAATCTGGGTAGGACCTTATCAGGTAATCGCAATACCAAGTGATGTGAATACCACAATCAAAATTGGTAAGCGAACGGTAACGGTACATAATAACCGTTTGAAACCATATTTCGAATAAAAATATATCAAACAAAAATGAACCAGGTTGACTTGAAATTCCTACTATAGTGTCCATTAAACCTCATTTCAATACCTCCCCATAAACATTTGCGGTGGAGTCACTCCACTGCCCAGTTTAAATCGGCACAATGTACGTACAAGTATGCTTAAAGGGTTGTTTTCTTCTCCTGAATTGTCCACAGAAATGGCGCTAAAATTCATCATAGTTGTCCTCTTCATCCAGTACACAACTGGAGCAACCGCTGACAAACCTTATGTAATAACCCAGCTAAATGGCTCGGGTATATTTTTCGAGGACCTAGGAAATCTGATGGTATATCATGACACCTGGAATGTCCTCACCGAGATAGACTTGGATGAACTAGATGCACAGATAAAGCTAGCAGAATATGCAGAGCACTTAGTGCATAAACTCTGCATAAATATAACAAACCCAGAAGACCTCTGTAACGTGCAGCAACTACACATACACGCTATTATAGACAGCGTACGAAAGCGCACGGAAACTATTAGGGAACTAGTACCAGGAAAACGCAAGGCCAGATCGCTATTTGATGGAATAGGCAATGCCATGCACTATTTGTTTGGAACTATGGACAGCAACAACGAAAAAGAAATTTACAGCAGGTTAGAAGAACTTGAATCGAATACACAAGCCCTAGCCGAGCTAGAGAAACAACAAATCAGTGTTGTAAAAACTACCATGGAAAAGATTCAAAAACCGCTGACAATGTTAATAGACAGACAACAAAAAATAGCCCACCAGGTAAACGATCTCCACCATGTGGCCGATGATTTAACTAGGAGGCAACTGAGACAAGAGATTATATCAAGCTTATTGCTCCAAATCATCGAAGTTGAATATCGACAACAAGCCCTCCTGGATATAATAATGGCTAGTAAAACCAATCATATTCATCCACTCCTAATGTCTCCCAAAAATCTGTTGGAGATATACCGCAAGACGGCCTCGAATTGCCCAAATGACCAAAATTGTCTATCTGTCCTATATCAGACAGCAGGAGCTCAGTCGCCCCTTATGCAGAATAAATTGGTGGTGAGAATTACTCTCCCAATTTTTAATCTGCCAAAAATGAGGCTACAACAGATTCAATGCTATCCTGTATCCAAGTCAGCAAATTACTCATTAATTCCAGACCCTGGTTATTCATACATAGCCAATAGCGAAAAAACTCAGGAATTTCTCTTATTAAGAGGCGATGACATGAAAAATTTCAAAAAAATAACAAGTAATTTGGAAGAAAACACGTATGTATAGGCCGGCTGAACACGCCTATAACCAAAGCGGCAACGTCCAACGAATGTGCCATTAAATTGCTATACAACCCTCTAAGTGAAGTGCCCAAATGCAAGACCAGAGTACAAATCCCACAAAAAGACATGCTGATCAAATTAAGTAAGCCCAATACGTGGCTATTTTCTTTATCACCTCCACGGTGCTACACATCACATGTCCAGATCACCTTGTAATCTCGAAACTGGAAGGACAAGGGATATTAGAGATAACGCAAACATGTCAAGTTCAAATAGGTGACAAAGTGCTAAAATACGAAGGTCAGAGTAAATTTCCACTAAAATTATCCAGCCGAATCAGTTTCCTGAGCTCAACCACTCTCTACTCAACGTAAACCTGACTGAAATTTTACAAGGAACTCAAAACCACAGTCTGGGGAAAATCGAAATCTTAACGGGAGACAATATCCATAAATCAATTTATACCGACACCCATTCGCTGGAAGAAATCCGAAACAAAATTATAAAATACCAAGAAAAGATATCAAGTAAAAACTCCCATATCCTGTCCACAACTTCTCTATCATTTACGAGCCTACTAGTTCTGGCCATAATGATCGCTGTGGCAGTAAAATATCTTAACCCTGTTGTCATCAAGATGAGACAACAGAGAAATCAACCACAAGGTAACCCCGAAATTTCATCAGTGGGAATTCCTTTAGAAGAGCGAACTCCCGCTCCCCAACCCAGTTTAAGGCGAGCCAGAAGCCTCCCCCAAAACAAAATCAGTCCCAAATTGTTTAAAAAACGGAACACGGACACTGTCCACATGGCTCACCAAATAAAAGTAGAACTTGTAGAAAAAGTAGACCTGGACACATGTACAAAGCATAAAAACAAAACAAATTGTAGTAAAAATATAAACAGAAATAAAACAGACCTAAGGTGTCAAAAGGAAAAAATGTATTAAAATTAAGTTAAGTTAGAATGAATAAAAATAGGTAGTAGAAATGTTGGAATTAAAGAGAACAAAAAATGCATATAAAAAGAAAAATGTATAAAATTAACAGAAAAAAAAAAAAACATTAATACCAGGCTACTAGGTAACAACGAAATGGTTATAGGATTAAAATTAAACTAGTAAAATAATAAATAAAAACAGTAAGAAATTGTAACAAATACGTACAAGCTAATCAGAAAAACAAAAATTTGTTAACTGAGGTAGAGAACAACAAAATAAGAAAAGAGAGGTAAGAACCTTTCAAAAAATTAGAAATTAAATCACCAAAATGTAAAGCCAAGCCGAACCGACCGCCGAATCCGGGCCGCCAAAATAGCACCCACAATAATAATAATAAAGGAAGTAGTAGAAATAAAATACTAAATAAAACAGTTGTAAAAAGTAGACCTGGACACATGTACAAAGGCATAAAATAAATAAATTAAAAACTAAAATTACTTCAAAGAAACTATAGAATTAAATGAAAATGTCCTAGAATTAAATACAAAATAGGAAAATGAAAAAAACATACAGTACCTACTCGAACAGTAGAAGTAACAAAAAAAAAGAAAAACAAACAATTAAAGATCAAGTACAAAAAAAAAGATGCAAAGTACCACAAAATAAAATTAAAATGCATTAAAATTAAAAACAAATTAGAATAAAAAATAAGTCGAATTATGACCAGAATATGAAATATAATAGTATAACTAAAAAGAAAAAATGCCTTAAAAGTCTAAATAATTAGAACATAGAAGAAAAAATTTACCAAGCTACTGCAAATTAAAAGACATAAGTAGACGAGTAGTACATTAAATAAAATAAATAAATAGCGTTAAAATGTCTAAACTAAACCGGAATAGCATAGAGCATCATATGCTAAATAGTTTTTAATTAGGCTAGAAAAAAAAAAAAGAAGGGGGCAACAACTCTCAACATCCAAAATTTTATAAGATCACAATCGGAATATAAGGCATGACCGAGCCCGCGCCAAGCCCAGATAGTAGCTACATAGTACCCAGAAAAACCAGCTTCTTTTTTATATCTCTCTGACCCCCCAGTACATTTTAACTGTCTTTTCAAAAGGAACGGTGAGAAGATAACGAAAAAACCAAAACAAAACGAGCAGAAAAGGGGGATAGAGGGGAAAACAGAACAACATCTTGATAAATTTGACAATTATTATTTTTTTTATTTTGATTTTTTCTAAATACAAAATGTTATTTTTTAAAAAAGAAATCAATAGAAAAAAGAAGGAGAGACAGGATAGATTGACGCGAAGTATATAAAAAGAAAAGATATGGTGGAGTGGCCTCGCACTTAAACCTCGTCCTGGTCGGGCGGCATCCTCCGAGCAGCGACAGCAAGCGCAGCCTGTTGGCCTGGGTCAGCGGCAGCTTCAGGGGGGGGGGGGGGGGGGTGGAGTAGCCGTAAGGCGCCGCACAATAGCAGTTATTTCCGGGCCAAATATGGGATGGCAGCAGGCGCATAACCCATACTCCCCAATGATATCGAGGGTTCCTCCTGAAAACAAGATAATAAGTAAATAAAAAATAAATATCTTAGGAGCGGACAGTAGCCCTTACCTGCAGCAACCCAAGCTTGCCCCTGATGCGGGTATAGGGGTATCATTGTACGGTGATGTGCACCAGCCACAGCCGGGGCGCTCCAGGCGGTGAAAGGGCGATGACCCGCCGCAAAAGCATCAGGCGAATGGGACCCGCGCCACGAAGGGTTCACATGAACAATGGTGATCCCATACGCCATCGAGGTGATCCCGGAAGGGCTAGAGTATGGCGGTTGATGCTCCACCCTTATGGTAATCAACATCCTGTCTTTCCTATGATAAGGGCACACAAAAAAAAAAAGAAACGAATTTAAAGTAACTTCGCGAAATGTCCACGGTAAAAGATTACGCTCGAATGCGACGGATTGTTTCAAACGGTACACCGAAATAAATAACCGCAACAAAGTATTCAACATCCAAACAAAAACAAAATGTAATCAAAAACCCAAGATAAGGAGTCCCAAATCAATAAAAAATATTCAATGGAACGAACTCTTTCCCCCGAGAGTTATTCCTCTCCAAAGAATAACTCTCTTTTTTTGCGGGGGAAGGATTGTTATAGATCTAACACCATACCTGAAAAAGGGTAACAAACAATTTTTAATTAAAAGAATGCATTCAAATAAATTTTCAACAAGCTATTCATGCTTAAAAACATGATTAGCTTATCTACTCGATCAGTGAAGAAAATTGCATCAGCAATTTTCTTCACATTTTCATAGAGTGAAACAAAATTATTCCCATGGCAAATTTGCCAGTAGAAATATTTAATTTGTAAAAAAAAAAAAAAATAAAGCAAAAGACAAATCGTACCTTCAGTACGATTTGTCGTGAAAATTTCAATATGTATGTACGAACGTACATACATATCACAAAAAAGCTTTCGTCGTGAGAAATGCGCGCCGCCGAAATACATTGTATGTATATGCGCGGCGCGATTTCAGAACGACAGAACGGTAGCGGATGTTTATCAAAGCATCAAATTCCAAACCTCCGTCCAACGAAAAAATATTCTGGACTTGTTTAATCAAGTCCAGAATAAATGAAAAATTTTCTCAGGGTGAAAATGCAACTATGCATTTTCTACCCTGAACGAAGGCTCTTGATCACGACAAAAGTGATCAAGAGCGGAGTTGGTTTTAAAACTTGACTAGCGGCGGTTCTTAAAGTTGTTTTTTTGAAATCTCATAAAGAACGGAGAGTTGATTATTAGATTTTCGGCACGGTTACCCCGAATGAAACTGCTGGTGAAAGTTCGGTTGTTTTTTGTGAGTTCCCAAAAAGAAGAAACGATTTTTAAAGAAAAACCTTGGTGGCGGCGCGGTTTCGGTAGTTCGAAAAGAAAAAAAAAAGGGGAAAGTTGTGAAATACAAGAATAGTGTGTAATATCAGAAAAAATTGTAATGAGAGAGGTGTAGTAATTAAGAGAAAGGTGAAATAAAAAAAGTGCGATAACCTCAAAAGTTGTTTTTCGGAGTACAGAATACCCGTCACGAACAGGGAATACGTAGGAATACAAACCCATAAGAAAGGTTGGTAAAAATAAAAATTATAACATAACTGCACTCTGAGCCTTGCGTGTTTTAATTTACGGAAGATGACTTTGAGGTTTTTTATGGGTTCTTCTAATCCATTAGAAAATACAACTATATCATCCATATATGGTATGCATTCTCTACCTATATTTTCTCTAAAGATATTGTCCATTAATCTCTGAAATGTACTGGGCCCATTTTTTAAACCGAAAGGCATTCTGCGGAACTCATAGTGCCCGTTATCAACAGAAAAAGCAGTTTTTTCTATATCATCTGGGTGCATTTCTACTTGATGGAAACCCGATTTTAAATCTAGAGTGGAGAATTATGTACTCGTTCCCAAGCTGTCTAATATTTCTTCAATATTAGGGATTGGATATGAGTCGCTTATGGTTTTCTCATTCAATTTTCTGTAATCTATTACCAATCGCCATTTGCTTTTACCGGAGGAATCTTGCTTTTTTGGAACTACCCAGACGGGGCTATTGTATGGGCTGGAACTTGGTTGGATTATTCCGTTTGCCAACATCTCTTCAATTTGTCTTTGTATTTCGGTTTTATGTACGTATGGGTATCTATAAATTTTGCTTCTAATAGGTATCTTATCAGTGGTTGTTACTCTGTGTCATATTTCGCTGGTAAATCCTAAAGGGTCGGTTTCGTTGAAGATTTCTTTATTTTCTAGAATTATTCCTATTACTTTCCTCTTTTCTTCGTCGTTTAAATGGTCAGTATAAATTCTTTCTAGGACATTACTTTCGCGGAGTTCGCTTTCTAAAGATAATTCGTTTATTTCGGAGATATTAAAATCTATAATTTCCTTTATTTCCGTTGAGGGGAACGGTTTATTAAAATTCAGTATGTGGGGTTCAGTATCAATGTTGCGAATTTTCGCTAGAGCTTTGAAATTCTTTATTTCATAAACTCCTTCTAAAATTGTGACGTGGTTATTGATTTTTATTTCGTTTAGTAGGGTGTGGCCCTCTCTTTCTATCACTGGTATATTGTAAAAGTATTCCCCTGGATCTATTTGATATATTGTATTCTCGTGCTCATGACTAAAATGCAATTTTATGTTTTTATTGTTTATCGCAATGGTTTTGTCCTTAAGATTTATGTTAGCATTGCATTTAATTAATATGTCATTTCCTATCAGTCCGTCAAAAGTATCGTGGAAATTGTATAAAAAGAATATGAGTTTGTCATTTTGGTTTGTGTTACGAATTTCCTCAAGACAATCCATTATGATTCAGTTACAATAGTATTTTTCTTCAGAGATCTGAGAATGACAGGTTTACTTAACTTTGTTTTGTTAGTATCATCATATACTCCGGGCCTTATTAAGGAATTAGAGGCTCCAGTGTCAATCAAGAACTTCTGATCTTCGAATATTACGTAGGGTAATTGGTTAGGCCCTGATGCCGAAAATTTCCAACATGTATGGTATTTTGGGTATTTATGTCGATATCCATTGGTTCGCTATTGTTACTCTTGATTTAATTTTTCGTGATTGGAGCTACTTGTTGGTAACTGTTACTGGGGTTGGGGTGCGAAATATTTCGAAAGTTATTGTTATAGAAATTATTTGAATTATTAGCTCTATTGCTATGATCGTTGCTGTTGTTATGGTTGACGGAGAAATTCCGATATCCAGAATTTGCATTTGTAGGAGATAGGTTGCGATTGAAGGTGTGTTTACTAAAAGTTGTAGTCGGAATATAATTTCTCGAATTCTGTATTGATGCTGGCCCATGGTTTCGATACGAGTTAGCAGGTCTTGAATTAATATTAAAGCGTGGAGGTGGGTGTGGGTTCCTAATTTGAGAATTGAAACTAAAAGAATTCCTACCTTGGTAACGTCCATTACCGCGACCTCTGTTTATTCCCTCCCTGTTACTATTGCTACTATATCTGTCATTATTTAAAGATCTTCCAGTAGTATTTAAACCTAAATATGCATAACCGGCTTCGTGTAGTATATTTATGGCTTCCTCTAAGTCTGAAGGGTTTCTGCAATATAGTATCGATTTCATTGGTTCTGGCATCTTGGCTTTAAAAATATTTAAGGCACTACTGATGTTTGCTTTAAGGGTTCGTGTTAAAATTTCTGCATCTTCTTGGTTTTCTAATTTTGTTTTAATGTTAAGCCTATGTAAAACTGTTTTCATTTCATTGTATAAACCAACCGCATTATTTTTAAAATTTATCCCTCTTAATTCGTCGAAGAGTTGGCTTGCCGTCATTCTATCACCGACATTTTTGTTAAGCACATCTTTTACATCCTTCCAGGTAGTAACATGATTGTTTATTTCGATCACTTCCCTAGCGCGTCCCTTTAATTTTGACTTTATTAAGTCGGAAAATATTCTTTGCGAGAGATGGTCATATCTAATTAATAAAGAATGAATTCGATCGACCAAGTCTGAAAAATTCTGCAGTTCCCTATAATCACCGTGGAACTCTGGTAATCTTCCTAAATATTTGAGTGGGTCAATAGTTAGCGCAAGTGGATCAGGCATCTTGTTTTCTATATTCAAAACTTTTATTCTGTTTATCAAACTATCAAGTTCCGTTTCGATTGGATTTGTATCACTTAAATTTCCTTGCATATACCGTATATATAATAAAAAAAAAGGAAAAAAAATGTGTACTTAATTCTCAAAGGAAAACTTTTTTTCAAACAGATAAGAGATAAATAAAAAAAACTCATTGATCGGAACAAGAAGAAAGGATCAATATCTCTACAGCACAAATGATTTACTAATTATCTCATTGGCATAAGAAAATGTAATGAATTTTGGTTTCACTTCCTCATTCACATATAGGTTATACAATTTTATTTTATTCTTTGATAGTTGTCACTCAGTAGATTAAATTAATTACAAGAGAAAATCACGAATATATATATAAAAAAACGTAATGAATTTCTAAGTTTCGTCACTTATTTATGTGGATTATGTAATTTCAAATTTTTGATAAGTTTCACTTAGTAAGTTAAATTAAATACAAAAGGAAATCTCACGAGGGTATATAAAAACTTAGTGAATGTAAAAATTAAAGTTTAGGTCAATAAGATTATTTGAAATTGAAAAAAGTTCACTCCCTTATTTGTATAAATTATGTAATTTACCCTTGTTTTTTTTTTATTTTATAGCTCTCATTCAGTAAATTAAATCAATTACAAAAATCTGACTAAGATATATAAATGCATAGTTTCGTAATGTTGGTTATTTTGAATATAAATTCACCCACATACTCGTAGATTGAGAAGAGAAAAGGTAATATGCTCATGAACTTACAGACAGCATAACGACATATACGTTGTCTTTCTTGACCTTAATGGTGAGTTTGTCTGCTGGTAGTGAGTATTCTTAACGGTTCCTTTATGCGTCCTTTCAGTTTCAGATTCCTTTCCTAGTTCTGTATAGTATTATAGTATCCAATTGGTGTGATCAAGCGAAGCCAATTATTCACAAGAATTGAAGAATTTTCACTTCCGTTAGTTTGTTTCACGTTCTAATGCACTTGTATCAATTATTTGTGTTTTACGTACACTTAAGTGCATCCTACCGACTGCGCCATTTAAAGGTTCAATTGCTCGTGGAACAAACAAAATAATAATGAAAGAAAACACATTCCGTTGATTCTAATTACTTTTATTACTGATTTTATGGAACTAATTAATTCGTATTTCTAATCAAAAATATGATTTTATAACAAGCACGAAAGAAAGAAAGTTGACCACGCCGGAACCTCAGTTAAAGACAAACTGGAAAAGCTTTTATTTTTTAGCTATCTGCTAGCAGCGAAATTAGAAGACGGGTGAGGAAAAAATGCTGACGTGATATCGCCAACAGAAATATTTGCGAGCTTCGTGAGAGAAAGAATATTGTGCATTATGCAAATTGTGCTGAATATGCACGTCTTATCTTTTGAGACTAAATGACCGGCTCGCTTGCTATAACTCTTAATCAGACATTTACCCGTAACCGATGCAAGCTTTTCTTAACTCAAGAAGGGGTTTGATAAGCCATCTTACATACTTACGTCTTTCATTAAGACATTCCTTAATAAAACATCAGTACATAGTCCATCTGCGAATGGATTGCGAAATTTGTGTAACACCTATGATGAAGGATACGCGGTTAGAAAGCGTTAGGCAAAGAGGCTGAAACTCGCGATCCATGGCTCATACATATGGCTTTTTCTAAGATCGACGGTGAGACTAAAGAATTGATGGCTAAAGAAATCGCAGGGACAGAATAACTTTGAAAAATTCTTAGACTCCCTTCATAAGTGATGTGAAATATTGGATCAAAGAAAGTGCATGGCTAAAGACATTCCAAAACTCCAAACAACACGAAGTGAGCAGTAGGGTTAGTTCTGTTAGGGATTGTTATAATTGTACATAAAAGGTATTCACTAATTAGCTATAAAATAAATTAGCATCACAGTCGTATATATATTGAAATAAAATGAAATCTGTCATTCTTAAATTAATTAAATCTAAATTGTGGCAACTGTTGTGATAAAATTGTATTAAATAAGTACATTATTTTCAACCCACACTGCAGCAGGTCATTGCTTGTATAATGTGTTTATATAAATGGAATTTACATGCAGATGTAGGTACATAGTAAAAATAACTATGCTGAATTAGCAGCTTCATAGCAGGCAGAGATTAGAGTAAAGAGAAGTCAGGTGTCGGTCAGCAAGCATAGATGAGTCTTGTAGCAAGCTCTTGCTTCGGCAATAATAAACAATAATAAAAATTATACCGTTTTTCGTCGGACAAATATCAAATTTTTTATTTATTGCAATCGCTTTATTTTCATTTTTTAGCAATTAAAATAGTTGAAAAGTGGTCAAAAACTCTTGGCTAAACACGAAACCTTCAATCAACACAGCAACTTCTAGCAACCAAACCGCGTCAGTCAATTCTCCAATCTTGAGCTCTAATTGTATTACGTCTATGCCTATACAATAAACAGAAAATGAGTTAGCTCATTCGCCATATTCCTTATCGTCGTTCAATACTTGTGCGAGTGCTTCCACAGGCAGTGCATCACCTGTTTCTCTTTTGCCTACTGCTCTGTGCAATATTCGAGATTCAAGAGATTCCCTCCAACAAAGTCGCTTACTTTTAATTCATGATCTCAAATTTCCCTCAAATAAGAGCCATGTTCTAAACGTCTTGGACTCAAACGGCTGTCTGTAAATGGACTAGCCTCCACTAATGTGGGGGTGATAAAGGGAAAGATTTCTCTTTAAATGTTCGTTTTGGGAAACAAAGTTCATTAAGTTAACGTTGATGCATATGTCATTGACAACTTGTCTTCCAACATTCCACCAGAACCAATTGCAGCACAGCCGTCCGAGAAAATCAAAAATGTTTAATTGGCAGATCCAAACTTTGCGAAGCCAGGAGTAGTATACATAAAATTCTTGGAGCAGATATATTTTTGAGAATTATAGGCGAAACAATGTTATATGATGACTTAGGGCACCCATTTGTGTTAGAAACCATATTTGCCAGGGTAATTGCTGGGAAAATCTGTTCAAAGGAGACGCCGATTTTGAGTGCGACTTCGATACTGCTGACAGATCTAGATAGATCCTTGCAAAATTTCTAGCAAACCGATGAAGTGTTGAAGTGTGATTGGATGCAAGGATTATCATTTAGCAAGGAAATAGCGGGTTTAAAAACTAAACGGGTGGTAGCTGCGAAAATTCCATTAACGAAACTTACTCCCTTCATCGGCTACAATGATATTCTCAGAGTTGGTGGAAGACTTAAAAATTCAGATTTCAACCTCAATGCTTAACACCCAATCATTTTATCCAAACAAAATACCATCACCAATCTTCTATTAACCGACACACACATGATGTATCTTGATCCTGGCCCGGCGTTATTGATAAGTACAATCAGACAAAAGTATTGGATCCCTGCAATAAGAAACCTGGCGCAAATTTATGCCGAGAATGCCCAACTTGCTTCAAGCTGCCAGCCAGGCGCAAATACAGGGGGGGGGGGGGGGGTCACAGGGGGCACGTAACCTTCGCGGTGATGTGAGTAGTAATAGTGGATTGGGTATAATAAACATTCGCTCGTAGCTCTTCTTCTTTTAAACGTGTACAAATTTTTTGCGTTTTTATATTAGTGTCGAAAAGTCATCTATCATACCTATCACAGGATAGTAAGTAATTTTGGAACGCTTTTTATATTTTTGTTGCGCCCATTGCTCATATATATGAAAAAGAACACAATTACGAGTTTAAAAAGTGTTATTGTTTCTAAGAAATTGGTAAGCGATCATAATTTTTTTTACCTATCTAATTTTCCGACGGTAGATGGCAGCGGGAAATTCTGTGTCAAAACAAAACAGGTAGTCGAAATGGGGCGATTGTGAAAAAAGAAGATACTGAGATTTCATTTGTTATTAGTTTTGAGCGTTTTGAAACAGATTTTAATCGAGAATATTTTATATTATTTTGAAAGAATTGCAATAGACCAAAGTGTGGAAAGGATAAATTTAAAATACAGAAATTAACTAATTCAAATCAAACTAAATGCCAAAAATATCACAGCTTTACCATTTTAATTTAAGCGCCTCGAATTATCCATCCAAACTATGTCTTTTTTGTCAGCTCGTCTATACTGGTTGTCTTGTATATCATAGAGTGCTTTTCTTTATTCATTCCGAATATTTAGAACGCACCAAAAGTGTTTATTTATCCATTCGGAATATTCCGTTTACTCCATTCTGTGTTTCCTTATTCGCAGTGGTGTTTCTGAACGTATTCTTTTTAAACTACCTCTTTAGTTGGAATAAATGGAATACAATTTGAAAAATGTCAAATGGCAAAGTGGAAGAAAGTGGAAGCCAGCAAAAGCAGAGACACGAAAAATTGATTTAATTTTGTAATTAAAACAGGATACTTTATTATCTGAACATAAAAATTGTATATGATGGTCTCCAAATAATATTACATTTTGCGTTGTGCACAACTGTCAAATTTTTATTCTTTTCTGTTTACTTAATAAGTTCTGTTCCGAATATTCTTGTACCACGTGATCAGTATTCTCTTCCATCTATTCGTTCTACAGAAAAAATAAAGAAAAGCACTCATAAATAATTTTATGATATCGCACTTCCTCAATCAATTTTTCATCAAAATTCATTGTTTTGAAATTGACAAGCCTTGACAAAAATGCCACAACAATTTCGTTCGTTTGATTTTGTTAGCGACGACGGCAAAATTAGAAATTGATCAATCCCGACGGCAACTTCGTCCTCCGCTGGCCGTCACCTGTCGAAATTTGGGCATTCGCATAAGACGCTGTGCTTTTAGAAGTTTGACAGCGGAACTTTTTCGTCTTTTTGATCGTCGTAATTGTATTTAAACCTTGACTTACAAATTTTGTTTTACGATTCTTCCAATAGAACCAGTTGCATGCAATTAACATCTAGCCACCTGTTGATTTTCCATAGCGACACTAATTCAAGAGTTGTTAAAAATTTTTACGTTCGTAGGGAAGCATAAAATTTTTCTTAGAAATACACTTATAAATTCTTCATAAGAATTTGAATGAATATCTATTCGCCGACAACGGTGTAAACGTATTGGTCAGAGTTGCCAATTGAGCCGAAAATCGACTAATTTGGCCGATTTTCAACTTCATTAGCCGAAAAAATGTTACCTTAGCCGACAGCCAATTTTGATATTTCTTCAGCCGATTTTGGGATTGACGCTAACTACACCTAGTTTACCCGGGGGTTAGACGTAGTAGTACAGTTTGCATGCAAGCTACCATACTACCATACTTCTTGCGCGTGTAACCTCTACTGCCATGCTGGCAGCTCAGCTTTCAGCGAACTTGCATGATGAAAAACCATGGCATGATGAAAAACTTGCATGATGGAAAACCATGAGGGGATAGTAAGTAATTTGACATTATTCAGTTTTCAAGATGGCGGAAAAGAAATGCTGGAGAGAATTTGATAAATTTATTCTGGAAAAATAAGACTTTCTGGGATCAATTGCATTACATCATTTACCAACACCTTCCTCTTCATTTTTTCTTGGGTTTTTATCATTCTGCTACTTCTTTTATTGCTATAATTTTGCAATATACGCAAGACTTTACGCCTCAATGCCATTTTTCTAATGAATTTGGATGCAAGATGATAGCATATGAACCGAACTGCCTTCTGCTTTCAAGTTGAAAATCGCGTTGGAAGGGCTTGCATGCACGCTGTACTATCTCGTGTAATCCCCGGGTTAGCGTTCTTTGGCGATCGGATGTATTTTGAGCCACTTTCTTGGTAGAAAAAGTGGGTTTTTTCCTCTCGTGATTGTGCGAAATTGATGCGTCGTGGAAAATGACTACCTATGAGAAAAAAGTTCGCAACAGAGCACTTATGTCTCTGAAAGAAAGAGCGGAAAGATATATGCGAAATGTAGTAACTGGGGTGTATGTCATCCGAGTGCAAGAAAATGGGTTTTCCGGCAACAAAAACTTCCCGAGAAAGTTTTCTGAATCAGAAAAAGAATACACCACTCGATAGTACTATCGGCGAGATCTTTTATGCTGGTTTTGCATTTACGTTCATACGAGGAGTTTACATTATATTGTATAGAATGGAATTTGGAATTTGCCGATTTTTAAAATCTTTTTAGCCGATTTTAGATTTTCTAGATACATTTAGCCGATTTTAGAAAGAAATTATTGGCAACACTGGAATTGGTGCATTGATTTTGGTGGCTCACTTTTTCGGACAAAGGTAGAAGCATTCAGCTTTCGTAGAAAGATCTGAATATTTTACTTTAGATTTTTCATGCACTATTGGTGGCGGACAATGATTCCAAATAGTAATGTTGATTCAGTTGCCTTGGCTAATCTGGGTCGCTAAATATATTTATGAGCGTTGGCAAGCATATTTTGTTCTTAGAAATTTACTTAAATATTTTTCTTTCGAATTTTGATACACTATTGTTTGCTGAAAACGATCCCTTGGATTGATGCCACTAACATTGATTCTACAATTTTTCTTCCCAATTTTTACGGCAAGACTATAAAAATAAAAACCATTCGCTTTCCTCAACGGTAGTTGCCGTTGCTTTGGTTGAACTTTCGTATTAATTAAACTGGTATTTTGTAATTTAACTTATTGTTTACTTTTAATTCGTAGCAGAAGGATAAACTTGTTACACTATAGTTAGCGATGGAGGTAGAAATAGTAGCGAAAATGGAAAGCAGAAGACTAATGAGACCACTGGCAACTTTTTCAGAAGAAAGCAAGATCAGTTAAGCTCCCATCAAAAGATATAGTCATTACATATCATGCATTTCTACTCCTATTCCTTTGAATGTGACTCAAATTGCAAGCTCTCATCTCAGTCGATTACTTAACCCGTGCCAGAATCGGTTCCGTCACAACTATTTCTACAATCTCTGCACGAGAAAGAGAATCTGGATATCAGTCCTTAATGTCTGTCTACTCTGAGATCGACATTGATATGGATAATAATATCGACAGGCTTTCCAAATCAAGCCGAAATTGGGTTTTGTGATATCTAACTTAAATATGATAAAAAAAAAATTAAAAGCGACTAGTTCCGACTTTTTTCCCCCTCGATCATTTTCGTTGTGACCCCCCCCCCCCCCCCGGCTTAATGTCTGGATACGCGCCTGCAGCGAGCCTCAGCGACTACTCAACGACTGTTACTGTGTCTTGTCGTTTTTCACAATTGGGTGTCGATTATGCTGGCCCAATCCTTTAAGAGAAAAGAAAGGAAGAGGTGAAAAATTATAAAAGGATACATATCCTTGTTCATCTGCCTTGCCACCAAGGCTATTCATTAAGAACTCGTAAGCAACATCAGTAGTGAAATATTCATATCAGCTCTTCGCAGATTTGTGTCTCGCCGAGGAATACCAGTGATTATTGTGACACTGGAACAAACTTTGTGAGCTCGAGAAAACATCTGAATGAACTTCGCAAATTAGCACTGTCTTCTAATTCAAACCCATTAATATTTTTCTTTCTCTCACAGAATGGCATGCCGGTAAATTTCATCCCTCCTGGTGCACCTCACTTCGGCGGCCTGTGGGAAGCTGCGGTGCGATCCGTGAAGTGACACTTGAAAAGAGTAGTTGGAGAGACGGCTCTGACATTCGATGAGATGACAACCAATCTCACTCAGATAGAGGCGATTCTTAATTCTCGTCCACTTTGTGCCTTATCATCCAATGCAGATGACTTCAATGACCTCACTCCTGCACACTTTTTAATCGGGCGTGCCCTTACCACTCTTCCGGAAAAGTATCTAACAGATTAAAGCTCTTCACGCTTACATCGATGGAAAAGTATCCCAGCAGTGTTCCAAGGGCTCTGGAAACGATGGAATACTATCTCACTGTATTGCAAGGACGTCAAAAATGGAGAACCAAAGAAAACTGTCTGAAGGAGGGTGATCTCGTCATAATTCGAGAAGACAATCTATCACCATCGAGATGAATCAAGGGTCTCTGCAGTGGATAATCATCCAGGAACAGACAACCTACTTCGGATTGTCACCGTGCGGACTCAAAGGGGCAATTACAAGCGTGCTATCAATCGAGTGGCAAAAGTGCCTGTTAGTTAAGAACACTATTCTTAAGGGCGGAGGATGCTCCGGCCTTCTTCAACATTTGTTCTGAATTTATGCATAATAATTATCTCATTTATAATTACAACCTATTATGTAAACAAATGTAATTTGTTCGAATTCTACTAAATTGTTAAAATCTACAAATATTTCAAATTTTTAATCCAATGTATTAATCACCTTATGTTTAGTCTAGTCTTTTGATGTACAAAACAATTTATTGTTGAATTATTGCTGTAAATTTGTTATGTATTGAACACATCACAGTCAAGAATATGCGCTTGGATTGTAAAGAATTTGTTAAATAAAAATTAAGTTTCGAATCGAGAATATCTTTCAATAGTACGATTTCCTTCACTTTGGCATTATTAGCAATGGAAATTAGGTTTGGTGGTGCTACTATACGAAATTTAGTAAATATCACGAGCAGATATTATTCGATGGGAAAGCAGTTTTGTGTGCTACATAATAAGTGGGATAATATCATGAGCGGATATCATTAGCAGAAGTAGACACAGTAGCAGATAGCGGTGTGTTTTTAAACATACAAACACAAATTAAAGAAATTCCACTCGCATCATTGTGAGGACCTGGAAGAGGATATGGTTTTATTGTATTGAAGCGCCACTCATTAAGCGGCATTCATTACTTCCCCAAATCAATGAAGCGCTATCAAGATCAAGTTAAATGAACGAAAACCCCATAATTCCAATGTACATACGTATCTATCTACATATATCTGAAAACATATATACGACCATGCACATCTTTTCGTACCTACATACATATTCCAAAAGCATATGTACGTACATACATATCTATTGTAATACGAGTATTCCCTGCAAATTATCTACAAAAAATTATGTAACACTTTCTTCTTCAAAGCAATTAACTATTTCTCTATGAAGAATACTCGAATTACAAAACATTAAAAACATTTTCTTTTTCAAGTAACAATGACTTGACCTTTTCAATTCATATCGATTGACAATAATTTCATCAGAATTATTGTCAACTCAACATTTTTCCATTTTTAATACAAGAGCGGCAACGCGCTGCATTGTTTACATAAAACAAACCCCTCAGCCAAAACCCTCGAGAATACTTCGCAAGCCATGAAACAGACTCCCTCCCTACCGCATGCGAGGCCCTACGTAGTCCTTACATTCTAAAATATTTGCAGTGTTCTTATGTAAAAGTGACAAAAGTTTGATTTGAATAGCTCCTCCGCCCTAAACTACTATTCATACAGAAAAATGGCGTTCTGTTAATCTTAAGCTTGCTTTCTTATCTTCCGAACCCTAATACAATTTTCATACCTTTCCTAACAAAATTATTTAAAAAAAAATTATCTCAACCAAACGACTACGATTCCTCAAACAAAAATTCTCAGCTGAGTAATCATTGTAATGTCGCTGTGCCGTCATGGCATGCCGTGGGCTGATGATATCGAATGTAGCTGCCTACAGATTCGGACTACGGCTGCACATACACACATGCAATTATCACTCAACTGAGAGATATTGAGCGTAAAATGGTAAGGTTACTTTGTAATCAAAACTATTTTATTATTTTGTTAAGTAAGGTATATAGAAAGTGTAGCCTTTAAGGAAGGTAAGGAACCAAGCTTTAAATTACTAGAAGACTATTTTCCTGTATGGATAGTAGTTTAGGCTCTATGGCATATATAAAGTCACTGTTTGGCACTTTTCCATAAGCATCAATATAGAACATTTTAGAGAACGGACTCCGAACGCACACATATAGATTTCTGTTTCATCGCTTGGGAAGTATTCTCGATTGTTTTGCCTCAGCCAAAACCCTCGAGAATACTTCCCAAGCCATGAAACAGAAATCTATATGTATGCGTTTGGAGTCTGTTCTCTAAAATGTTCTATATTGATACTTATGGAAAAGTGCCAAACATTGACTTTATATATGCTATAGAGCCTAAACTACTATCCATACAGGAAAATAGTCTTCTAGTAATTTAAAGCTTGGTTCCTTACCTTCCCAAAGGCTACACTTCCTATATAGCTTACTTAACAAAATAATAAAATAGTTTTGATTACAATATAACCGTACCATTTTACGCTCAATACCTCTCTGCTGAGTGATAATTGCATGTGTTTATGTGCAGCCGTAGTCCGAATCTGTAGGCAGCTACATTCGATATCATCAGCCCACGGCATGCCATGACGGCACACCGACATTATAATGATTACTCAGCTGAGAATTTTTGCTTGAGGAATCGTAGTCATTTGGTTAAGATAAATTTTTTTAAATAATTTTGTTAGGAAAGGTATGAAAATTTTATTACGGTTCGGAAGATAAGAAAGCAGGCTTAAGATTACTGGAACACCATTTTTCTGTATGAAGAGTAGTTTAGGGCGGAGGAGCTATTCAAATCAAACTTTTGTCACTTTTACATAAGAACACTGCAAATATTTTAGAATGTAAGGACTACGGGGTGCCTCGCATGTGGTAGGAAGGAAGTCTGTTTCATGGCTTGTGAAGTATTCTCGAGGGTTTTGCCTCAGCACGAGACCAATTCCAGCCATGTAGCGGCACTGGGCCTGTCCCTGACCTACCATACAACCAGTGAGCGCTTGCTTTAATTGTTTTTTCATATGTTGGGAAATACGCGTAACGTGCCTAGCGTTTGACCCACAAATTGTGTTCTGTTGTTCTTCGTCTTTTTTTTTTTGTTGTCACTAGCTTGCTGATATGTATATGGGAAATACTTTGAGCAATGAGTATGACGAAAAAACAATATTATGTGTAATATGCATGAGGTTTTGACCCCTTTAATGGCGCTACATGAAGTTTCTGGTCATGTATATTCTATTAGCCAATAGACGGCTTTTAAAATTCTTATATGCAGGGGAATCGTTCAAAAATATTGCTTAGCCATGCAATATTGATTTTCGCCGTTATGTATTGATGCAATATCGGTAGGCGTACCCAAAATTTCCTCGCACATTTAACTGGGGAAATAGTTAGAATAGTGCTAAGATTGCTAGAATTTTCCAATACTCACTATATACTAATTTTTCTTTAACCCCACTATGAATAATTCAGCCTGTAGCTGATTATTCAAAATTTGGAACCAAAATTCCAAATAAAAAGCCGATGCGTCGTTAGCCAGAGGCAGTCGTTTTTGAATAGTAACTTTGAAAAGGAACCAAGTGACCCCCGACCCACGGTAAGGTCTCTTGTTCCCTCTGAAAAATAATAAAGCTACAATAAGCTAAACTTAGAAGAAAAAGTGTAACGATTATGAAATAAATCAAGTAAAAAGTACAAGTTTATAAAGTGAATCTTTTGAAATAAAATCAGTGAAGAGATCTATTAATACAGGGCTGGTGACCTTCTACCTATAAAGCACTCCCAGTCCTTGCTGTTAAAATTGCACAGCATTATTCATTTGTGATTATGTTTCCTTAAAGGGAATGAAGCTTTTGTATTAATCTATAAAAAGTTTCAATTCATTATTGTACACTCCTTTGTTTTTATTATTTATTTTCGCAGTCGAGTTTTCAGGGGAATTGATTTCTACGATCACATGTGGACCTGTCCAGAGTGGCGTGAATTTGTTATCTATCACTCTGCTTTTTATTAAGACTCTGTCTCCGATATTGAAAAATTTTTGTGTCGATTTTTTGTCATGCTGGTGTTTTGATTTTTCTTTGTTGGCCATGGCTATTCTTTCGCAATTTTATAGCTATGTTGTAGATGTGCTTTTAACTCGTTTGCATAATTATCGTAATTAGAATCTTTCGCAACATAAGATCTGAGGTATTCTGCTAAAGTTGTATGACTTCTCTCCAATGCACCATTCGTTTGAGGGTAATGAGCCTTTTGATCTCTAGCAGCTTAGATACCTCGGCGAACATGCCACCTATGAGATTAGAACATTGACGATGGGAATAGCCTCAGATAATTTGGAAAAGTCATCTTGGAATGTATGGATGTATTTGTTTCCAGAATGGGAAACTGGGGGAGGTCCTACAACATCTAGGTACACACTTTCGAAAGGTTTTCAGCTTTCGAGATTTTCATAAGAATCTTAGGATTTCTGGATACTTTGTTTACTTGACGTAGAAGAAGAAGAAGAAGAAGAAGACTGAGCTTAAGTTTTCAAAACTTTGCAAAGTTTTTTATACTGATATTACTTTTATAATTTGCAAGTGATTGTTTAAAAATATATTACGAACTAATTATTGTGTAAATGACTTTGCGATCCATTGGAGATATTGCTGTAGTCTTATCTGAAATGGATTTTTTTTTCAACATTCCTGAACGTGCTCTCAGCGCTTTGAATTCTCTATATATTACGATTCACTTTTCATGGAATCTATGGTGCATACGGATAGTTAACTATACAACATCATTTATTTTTTATTGGATTGGTTGGACTGTAATATTATTTAAATATTATTTATAGTGAGGAATTTTCCGGCTACTCGAGTTTAATAAATCCATCTGTACACTCATTGAGGGCTTCAATGAGATCAAGAGTATGACTGCAACGATTAAATATCATTTCTCTAGGATTAAAAAGCTGGAAGTCGACAAATCAAAGGAATGCACAGCCATCAATATTTTACAAAATCGTATAGATTTCCTGGAAACTATGCACTTATCCAATTTTATCGAAGTCAAAGGAGTTAGTAAACAACCAAATGAAAATGTCATGGATATTGTTCGCTGTCTACATTAATCCCTGGAGCTGCCACTGGAAACTGTTGATGTTATTAAAGCTTCTCGCCGCCATCCGACAAGGGGTACAAAGGAATCTGCTCAATCTACTCAATCAATTATTGTTAAGTACTCCTTTTAATTTATTCGAGATAGAATTTAACTGCCTGTAGAGTTCATAAAAAATTATTTACTGGAATTTTAGGTTCTACGAGGGACTCACCGATTTATTTAAATGAATTATTGTCTAAGGAGAAAAACTATTTGTTCTATAAAGCCAAGTAAGTTAAAAATAAATGTGGTTTTAAATACCTCTGGGTTAATAAAGGCAAGATATACTTGAAGAAGGAGGAGAATAACTCCCCAAAACTTATCAATTCGGTAACAAGTCTGGATCTCATCTCGAAGGTACATTCATCAACTTAATACAAATATTTTCCAATGTCATTAAATAAGATTTATTATCAAAATGTCAGAAGGCTTCGATCTAAAACCGAAAGCAAAAAATTAGTAATTCTTTTCAATGTTTACGACATTATTTGTTTCACTGAAACATTTCTGCAAGAGTGGGTTGTTAGAAATGAAATATTTGATAGTAGGTACTCTGTTTATAGAAAAGATAGGAACTTATCGATGACTGGGGCCAAAGATGATGGGGGATGCCTTATTTCAGTGGATAATAGTTATAACTCTTCTCGCGTTGCTTCGTTTGAAACTTCTTACGAAGATATATGGGTTGCCATTAAAAATTATAATATTATGTTGTACATATGTTGTGCTTACATACCTCCACAGTCCTCCGCAGTAACTTAAGATGCCATCTTATCTAATATTAGTGAAAAATCTCTTGAATTTCCAGACAATGCTAGTATTCTTGTTATTGGGGACTTTAATTTACCCTACTTAAACTGGTTCGATGAGGAAGAGAATTGTTTTCTAGCCTCTGAAGCTTATAGTTCTGCTGCATGCTCTCTACGTAATAATATGTCCTTAGCCAACCTTAGGCAATATAATCATGATCTCAATGTAAGTAATAGGCTTTTAGATTTGGTATGAACTAATATTCCTCAATAAAACATCAAAGTTTCATTGTCACTATGTAATCTCTCTCGCATCGACTCACATCATCCGCCTATCGATATTATTCTTACACATTCAATTACTAAAACAGAACGTGATGGTATCATTAAGAGTAGAAACTTCAATTTGGGTAACTATGACAGGTTAAATGAATACTTTAACTCAATCAACTATTCAAATCTATTCTCATCTAATGTTGAAATGTCCTGTGTTAAATTTTATGAAGTTCTTAACGAAGGTGTAGCGTCTTTCATACCAACAACAAGCAAGACTCGTAAAAAATTTCCTAAGTGGTACAATTCTCATCTTATCACTGTTCTCCAATTTAAAGACAAATTCAGGCGTAAATTTAGAACTTCCGGGAATATACAAAACTTTCTCTTATCTTACAAAGGCCTGTAAGGTTTTAATTAAAATTTATTTAATGAGTATGTCAATAAGACTGAATGTTTTTTAAGAGATCAGCCTAAATCATTTTGGTCCTTTTGCAAGGACTTAAGAAAATCAAATACTTACCCGAAGGAAATGGAGTATAACGATGGGGTATCTTCCTCACCGAAAGAATCTTGTAAATTGTTTGCTTCACACTTCGCATCTGTTTGCTCTAATAGCAACACTTGTACTACCTCTGCGGCACCCTCAGCTATCAACAGCCCCGTTAACATTAGTTTATCTATTGTATCTGTAGAAGATGTATCTGTGATATTAAATACTCTCAATTGTGATAAAAATGCTGGTCCTGATAACAACCCAAATATACTACTTAGCCGTTGCTGCCTTACATTAGCTAATCCAATAAGTCAATTATATAATTTGTCAATTACCAGTAAGACTTTTCCCAAGATCCTTAAACACTGCCATGTCACGCCGATATTTAAGTCAGGTAACCCGAGTTTTATTGTGAACTACCGTCCAATTTCCATTTCCAATAGTCTTGCTTTAACTTTTGAAAAAATTGCAAAAGAGTTGTTTCTTTTATTAAGGCAAGAATTTTATCTGTAATATGCAACATGGATTTTTCTCTGGTAGGTCCACTATTACAAACTTAGTCTCATTTACTGACATTGTTGCAGCAGCTCTTGATGACGGCCAGCAAGTTGACACCATTTATACTGATTTTACAAAAGCCTTTGGTGAACTTAATCACAAGCATATCTTGGTAAAAATGGAACAAATTGGGTTGCATAGTGATACTATTGCATGGTTCTCTTCCTACTTGTCGGATCGGAAAAACAATGCTGTCTTCAATGGCTCTCAGTCTCCTTCATATGTGCAAACATCTGGGGTCCATCAAGGAACTGTTCTTGGACCCTTCACTTTCTCGATCTATATTAATGATCTTCCCTCCCAATTAGTCTCTAAGTGTCTACTCTATGCTGATGACGCTAAAATATTTCGTATCATTAAAGATATTAATGACAGTAACATTTTGCAACGAGACCTAGACACGCTTACGACTTGGTGTAGAGTTAATTACTTAGAACTGAATATAAATAAATGCAAGGCCTTAACATACACTAGGAAGTACGAGCCGTTTCTGTACATTTATAAGATTAATAACATTTCCATCTCACGATGCCATGAGATTAAAGATTTTGAAGTTATATTCGATTCCAAATTGCTATTCTCTGCCCATATTAACTACATTGCATCCAAAGCTTCTCGTCTGGTGGGTTTTGTCTTTCGTGCAACAAAAGCCTTTAAGTCTATTAATTCGGTCCTAGTACTCTTTATGTCATTAGTTAGAAGTATTCTAGAGTATGCATGTCAAGTATGGAACCCTTTTTACGTAACATATTCGGAACAGATTGAATCAATACAGAGAAAATTCACGAGACTTTTAATGTATAAAAATGGTAACCCATATCTTGAATATGTAGATAGGTTGCGGGTACTTAACCTTCCCAGTCTATCTAATCGTCGCCAAATCCTGGATGCTGTTTGCCTTTACAAAATTGTTAACGGTAATATAAACTATCCCTTTCTTCTCTCTAAGATAATACCCTCTTGCAGAACCAATCTCAGGAAAAAATGCCCTACTTTCAGAATTCCAAAAGTATACAATACAAGACATAACAATATTAAATCCCAGCCTTCTGACATTTAAAAGACTTCTTTCCGATGTAATCCGACCAACCACTTAGCCACATATTCAACTAATTATATTTACTTTGTAATCTTTTACTTTTTCTCCAATTTTTCATTGTCATTAAAATAGATAATATACTATAGTTATCTTTGCACTAGTTTCTTCTTTACATTTGCACTGAACTTCATATACATATATTCTCATATAATTATTAATTTTAGTCTTTTTTTTTATATTCTCCTTTATTATTAACCTTATACAATATATAATACTTACGCGTAATTTCATTCAATTTGGTATATTGCTTAGCGTTAATTAACTCTTTAAAAAAAAAAAAAAATCTTCTTTGAATTTTGCACATTGTCAATACGAATTTGTTTATACATAACCAGCAGTGGCGTAACTATGAGTACGAGGGCCCCCCCACCCCCGCAGATTTTTGAAAGCGTCCTGCTATTTTTCACCCGTCTTGATCCATCGTATTAACATTTTGGTAAAAAATTTCACTCGTAAGCGTTTTTTAATTGAAACGTTTAATAAATACTGTAAAAAGTAATTTTTTGTTGTAAAAATGACAAAATTTTAAGATAATAAACTGCAATTAAAAAACATTTTAATGATTAATACGTAAGAAAACGAACGGTTAATATGTGTATGGAGGCGGATTGGGATTAGCTGAAAATTAGCAATTGGATGCGTTAAAATTATTCATTTATTTATGCATGAATATGATACAAATCGTAAAAACATTATTATTCGTTACTTTTAGAGTAAAACTTATTACTAACTGAGCAAACCGCAGCGGTTTTTGGCATTAGGAAATTGTTTCACAAGGTTGTCCAAATCGATTTTACTCGCCAATTCGTGTTCTACGCTCAAAATAGCAAGTCCGCTTAAACGCGATTGGGACATTGTACTGCGTAGATACGTTTTTATCAATTTGAGTTTTGAAAATGAACGCTCTGCTGAAGCAGAGGTAACAGGTAACGTCAAATATAAAACAAGCGCTGTACATACATTCGGTAAATTCGAAGCCAATATTTTATAATCTATTAATAAAATTTGAGCAAGATCACGGATGGTCTTGAGATTTCGGCTTTTAATCTCTTTCGAAACAGTACATTTTAAATTTATCATTTCATCAATAAGACAACTGGACAAATCATTTTCATACTTATCACATAATTTCTGAACTGATTTTCAATTTCTTGTTCTCTTGAGCCGATCAATTTTAAAGGATTCAAAAACATAGAATTATTTTTGATCGTCCGCATTCTCTCGAAACGCGTTTTAATTTGAGCTAACTGTATACAGTAATGCGAAATTTTTCACTGGGCTCCTTGGATTGAAAGTCATCTGATAATTCATCATAAAACTTTTTGACTTTTTGTTGCCGGCTCTGAGCGAAAGAAATATCTATCCGCCAGCTTTTAGCAATGACTTCAGCTTCTTCCAAAAGAGAAGAAAAGTCACTGCGTAAAGCCGACAGATTACAACTAACACTTTCAAGCAAATCACACGCTTCCTCCAAAGTGATATCAGGCGTTTGGAAAGTTTTTGAAGCCAAATTAATGCAATTTAATACTTTGCTTTGAAAAACAAGCAACAATACAAACTCGAAGGAGTTCAAATTTTTTCGAATATTCGTTGCTTCTTCAATTTCATGTTTTTCTTCGAAGTGAGAATTATTTTAGACAAGCTGTTCATTACAGATGAAAAATTGCATTTCAGAGCATTCACCGAATTATACTGAGACGACCACCTATAAGGACACATCCTTTCAGCGTTCTCTTAACAATACAATTTGAATTTACCGCAATATTTTGATTCAAATTCTCCCATCGCGGCAAACTTTCACTGAAGTACACATAAATATGGTTGACACGGGTATAGAATTTAGAAAGCTCTGGAATCGTTTTTATCGAATCTTGTAAGACTAAATTCAAATTGTGAGAGCTGCAGTGCACGAATTCAGCATTGGGAGAAATTTTTTTAATACGAGATTGTAACCCTGTATATTGTCCACTCATAACCGCGGCTCCATCGTAACCATATCCGCGACATTTATTCAACGGAATATTATGTTTACGCAAAAACTCAGAAACCTCATTTTGGAAATCTGCAGCCGAATGTTTCCTTACTGCTACGAATTCCAAAAAACCGGATAATGAATGAGAGCTGGAAAAGAATGCAGCTCCCGCAATTTCGTTTACGATTTGATTCGTTATGTGTGTTGCAGCGGTTGTAATTAGTTCATTTTGAATTAGTCGACTCAAGTACTTCATCTTCATGTCCTTATTTTCCAAATGGCTACGTAAAAGCGGATCATATCTTTACAATAAATCAATTATATTTAATAAATTTCCGGATTGGCTGTCTATTGCTTTGTAATTTTCGTGGTGCCCCTAAACGCTACATTACAACGAGCTAACGTTACAATCACGTCTAGAATTCGTTTCAAAATTTCCTTCCAACGAATCATTGAACTGTTCATTTTACTCTGAATATCGTGTAGATTTTTCCACTGAGAATACGTTACGCACGCGTATATATGTAATTTGCTGCTCTCATGTACAGAAAGTTTTTTACTCAACCCTTGCCAATCATTAATTTTTGCTTCGCAGCAGGCAGGGTGAAAATATGTATCATTCCTGTCAGCGAATAACCAACAAGATTCACAATAAACCGCATCGTTTGTTTTTGAATAGCATAACCAAAATCTTTCGATTTTTTGGTTAGTTTTAGTGAGTACAAAATAGTGTCTTTCGCTGAAAGATCTTATCAGCGTTTTTTGAAAATGGTCCTTTTGGTCGACTTGGCTCCAATGATAAAATGGTCTTTTTCAAATCATCAGAAATTTCGCTCGGATGTAATCCACGATCCGAGTTCAAAACAATATTTACACAGGATTCCTGCTTTGGAGTCCTTTTCGATTCTAGTTCACAAGGTTTCCCGCTACTCTGTTTTCTTGATTCTTCCTCACATAATTCCTGAAATTAATCGAACAAAAATTTGTATCTATGCCGTACTGTATCACGAACGGTGTCCATAATGTAAATAATAACAAATTCGACTTACAGTATCATCATCCAATTCTTTTTCTTGCCTCGTATTAACTTCTGATGCTGCAGCTTTCTCTGTATCGTAACGTAACGTTACGTCGTAACCACTCGTTTTTTCCTCAGGGAACTACACCGTTCATGCAAAACAAAACCACCTCACAAATGCCGGGTTAAAAACTATACCAATAAAAAACACCAGCCATAATTTGTACGGTACTTACTTCATTTTCCACTGCTTTAGATTGATTACCTATTGGAATGCAAACGCATCCAATTAAGGCAATTTTTTCAGTTTTTCCTCCATTTCTATTTTCCTCTTACGATTCTCACAACCGGATTTCTTTTTATAACTATTGGAACTCGCATTCATAATTATTCTATGTATTGATGACAATTCGTAGCTAACTTTCCGTATAATTAACGTATAATACTCAGCACGAGCACACTACTGACAAAGAGATGTGTAATTCCACCAAAACATTTCCTCGAAGCAAAAACGCATTCAAATATAATTTTTCACCGCCCGTCAAAGCACGAAGTTTCGCCTATCGCCGTGCTCCGAATAGTTTCAGTCGCTGTTTATCGCTATTTCCAATGAAATTTGTGAAGGTTGTGCTCTTAAAATTTGGCAAAATTTGTTAGAAGGAAAAATTGTTTGCTGTATTATGAGTGGTGCTGCTAGATTGACGCAAAATCAGCCAATTTTATTTGAATACATGTATTTGCCTATGCTTTAGTGCGCACAAGTGTTCGCAGTACAGTAAAACCTGCAAAATTTTGACAACAAAATAACGTATAACCTAGTGTTTCTCGCAATTGCAAACAAACAACAGTGAAATATTTTCAAAACAAAAATAATTTCATACATAAAAAATTTTTAAATATACATAAATAACAAAATTTAAAAACCACGTTTTTCTAATGAACTAAAAAGAATAAAATAATTATATGATGAATTTTAAAACACGTACGACTAAAAACGTGGGCCGTAAACAGGATACATACAACTGTTTGCAAGTGTTTGTGCTCCACGTTTTTAGTTGTATGTGTTTTAAAATTCATCATAAAATTATTTTATTCTTTTTAGTCTATTAGAAAAACGTGGTCTTTTATAATTTTTTTTATTTATATTATTTCGAAGCAAACGTCCGTCTTCACTTAATTTATCACTTGGCGCCCCAGAATTTGCTGCGCCCGCCCGCAAAGCGGGGCCTGCGGGGGCGTTATTTACGCCACTGATAACCAGTAGCATTTAATTGGACTAATTCTGCATACTATCGTCTAAACTTCATGATTAAATAAAAATAACTTACAACTTCATCTGACGTGCCAGGCCGGTAGAATTGTTTTTAAATTCTTTTATTTGTACGGGAGACGCCTTGAAGCCCGTCGGTAGAGAACGGAAATCTTTATAAATACTTTATGGAATCTTGATGGAGTTTTACATTTATTTGTTGGTTAACGAAGACCTTTGTAAAAATGCTTTTAATAGTTGATATTGGATATGTGGAAGGAGATGCTTATTTGGTTTATCTGATTAGCTTCTGTGTATGCTATATCTCTTTGTGATCGGAAAGGTAGATTGACTTTTAAAATGATTACTGCGGTGTCTTTTTTCTTAAAGAAGTTCAGTTCGGTTTCCAGTAGTGCAGGTTTGTCTGGAAGTTTTAATTTAGACTTCAGCACTTTTCCAAGCTCTGTATCTTGCATTGGCAAAACGAAAAATTTGGGATTTGTATTTTTAGTTAAAAGGAATGGGAAATTGGTCTCAATTTTTATCTCTGGGGAATTGTTTACCAGTGATTGATCTGGATTTGGATTAGTAGTATTTTTGTAGGACGAGTTTAAATTCGGCTGAGCTCTGGCTTGGTTAATTGTTACCACATTTACCCAGGTGGTAGATTCTGCCGAATTTTCACTACTATGTGGAATAGCTCTACTGAGAGCGTCTGCATTTGTGCTGAGCTTACCTGATTTGTGGATTATTTTATAGTCATATTCCTCAAGACATATTCTCCACCTCATTAGTCTTGAGGAGTGATATTTCAGATTCATAAGCTATACTTATGGTTTATGGTAAGTTGTGAGAGTGAACTGCCTGCCATAAACGTATGGCTGAATTTCTTAACTACGAAAACGATAGCTCTTAGCTCTTTTTCAATTGTTGAGTAACGAGTCTCTGCACCATTGAGAACTCGTCTCATAAAGGCGTTTGGATGATCTTCTTGATCATCTACTTGGGAAAGAACTGCTCCGATGTCGTCATCACTGGCATCAGAGATGACAAAAAATTCTTTGTCCAAATCTGGATAGGATAAAATTGGTGCTGATAATAGTTTATTTCATAATTCGCAAAATGCTTCATTGCAAATTGCATCTAACTTGAAAAGCGTGCCCTTCTTCAGAAGGTTAGTAAGGCGTTTTGCAAGTTAAGAAAAATAAGGAATAAAGCAGCTATAATACCCGACGAAACCAAGAAAGGCTTTAATGTCTTTTTCCTTCTTGGGTCTATGATAAGATTGAACTGATTTTATTTTTACCATTGACTCCATTTTCAGTAATGACGTGCCCTTAATACATAATTACCTTTCTTAAGACATGACACTTGTCTGGTTGTAGTTTTAAATCGAAATCCCGAAGGCTAAGGCGAGCCTAATATTATGGTCCTTAAGATTATATCCACGGACTACAATATCGGTCATGTATACGAAACAATAAATGCCTTGGAGTCCGGAAAGGACGTTATTCAAGGCACGTTGGAAGGTTGCCGGGAACTTTTAATCCAAAAGGCATACAGTTAAGCTCGTAATGACCATAAGGAGCGCTAAACGCAGTTTTTACCCTATCTATGCGTATTTGCTGGAATCCACTGGCGAGGTCTAGCGTTGTGAAATATTTGGACTTACCCAATTTATCCAATATGTCTGTAATATTAGATAATGGGTAAGCGTCGCCGATAGTAATGTCATTTACCCAGCGGAAATTTACAACGACCCGCCATTTCTTGTTCCCATGCACGTCCGGCTTTTTGGGAACTATGGAAGTAGGGGTGAGTTCCATGGGCTATTTAAAGGGCTTATTATATCAGAGTCCAACATTTCAATTATTTGCGTAGAAGAGATCGTAGAAATCCTTACAAATTTTCCGAATACTTTCGGCTTTTTCCAAATTACAGTGATCCAATTTTACAAGGATGTGCAGTTTTTCAATTCTGCCGCTAATTGGATCTCTGTTGGAATCATGAAAGATTCAATCAAAGTCGCTAAGGTTATGGCATTCTGGATTCATGTTATGAATTGCCACTTCGACGTCCTGCTCATTCGTGTTGAGAACTAGGAATTTTGGCATTCCTTGTGATGGGTTGACTATGTTGTTACCAATGAACAACCCTGGTTTTACTTCTATTTTTAAATAAGTTGATTAAGTTGGGATTTTAAGTACGGATTCAGAGCGAGCGGGAATTGTGATAGTTGTATTACGTAATTTATTCATTTTACCCAGGTTTTCATTGGGTTCGAAAATATTTGTTTTCTGTGAAATATTTGTTTTGGTATAGTGTGTCTATTTTCTGCGTACCGCCTGTGATGTAACGGGTGATTTATTGTTGTTAAACTTTACATTGTTTACATTATTTAATGAGTTCCTTTCATCATACCGAGGGTTTTTTGTTTGAGGATTCTTATCAGAGTTATGGTATCTAAGATATGTATGTGGATAATTTGAGCGATATTGGTCTATGGAAAAGGATGAATGATATTTCTTTAC
This sequence comes from Dioctria linearis, assembly GCA_963930735.1. Lineage (NCBI taxonomy): Eukaryota > Metazoa > Arthropoda > Insecta > Diptera > Asilidae > Dioctria > Dioctria linearis. The sequence continues at coordinate 174,504,763 of OZ005740.1, forward strand.
CTCTAAGAAAATATAATTGTTTTTATAATTAATACAAGCGTTGTATCTGGATAAGAAGTCATGACCAATTAGGCCGTCATATGCCAAGGTTGGGATCTCCCCTACTATTTGGAAGGGATGTTCTATTGGAAAACTCTGACATTTTCGCCAGTATTAATCCTTCTGTAGTTGTAGATTCCGTGATTAAAGTATTTATCTTGCTGATTGAAACTTTGTATAGTAGTAAGTGCTGCCTGCTTGTATTGTATTGAACTTTATTGACCTAATTTCCTTTCCTGTGTCCACGAGGAATTTCGTTTCTTTATTGGTGCACACATCGATGGATAGAGAGATAGTAATGGAATTGGGAGTAATAATTATTGGTATTTTCAGCATTATGTGATTATTTAATAATTTTGAAGTGTCTTGGCCGTAGTTGGCCATTCTTGCTCTGCATACTTCTAGAGCATGTCCTAATTTGTGACAAAACCTGCATGTAGACGTAACGTTATTGGGGGTACCGCCCTGTTTAGGAGGGTTGCTTTTGTTTGGAGTGTTGGGAGAGTTATATTTTAGGATTGAATTTATGTGAGTATTTTCTGGACAATTCGGGGCTAAATGACTCTGTTTCTTGCCTTTATAACAAAAAGGGTTATGCGGTTGTATGATATTATTTGTTTGTAAAGAATTTGTGTTGAATTTTCCTGGCCTTGACTCTGGGGTAATGCTTGCTCACCAATATATGTCATTATTGGCTTTAATGATCTATTTTCGTGGAGCTTGGCTAACGTTTGGAGTTGTTCACTAATTAATCCATCTTGAATTGCTCTAATAGCTATCTAATAGTTATCTTTTATTAGGGAATTTAGCAGCAATTTATTTGTTGTATACGAGTGAGTGGCTTCATTTAATTGAGCGTATTTATATTGATTCGTTTGAGGAATTCTTTTACAGGCTCTCCTTTTCTTTGTCTTGTATCAATAAGCTTTGATTGTAGTACTTTGATTGATAGTAACATAGAACTAATTTTTTTTCGAATGTTTGGAGTAATATTTGTTTTAAATCTGCCCATCTGCTTGTATCATTGTACGTGAGAATATTGTAAGCATCTCCAAATTGTTTACTTTTAATTATTGAAAATAAGGTTGTTGGGTCAGTATTGGGATAAAGTTTATTAATATCATCGCAACATGACACGAATTTGTGGAGATCTTTTGGGTCTCCGTTAAAATTTGGTATTCGTGGTTTAATTTCCGATAGGGAAATGTGTGAAAGGGGTTTAGTTTCGGTGCTTTCATTATGAAAGTGTGATGAGTTATTTTCGATGCCGTAGTGATGAGTAGGAAAGCGGGAGTCTAGCTGTTCTTGGATTGCAATTACAGCTCCTTCATATTCTGCTTCGGATTTACCGAAAACATCTTCGAAAATATCGTCGGTAAAATATTTGTTCTAGAAGATTTGTGACGTAGATTGCATTCCAAAAGTGTTATCGAGTTCTTCGTATTCCGCCCAGTGTTTATTCAGAATATTTTTGGTTCTAAATATGCTCTGCTTGCTGTAGGTAAGATATCGGAGTTTAATGATTGTATCATTCGTGTGATTGATTTGATTTCGGTAGTTAGATTTCTGTATGTATTTTCATTTTCTGCTCCATCTTTTCCCGTATCTCTGTATCTTGTGTGTTGACTTGAATTCTCCACGAAGCTCTGTGTGATGAATTGTAAAAGGGGTTTAGCTGTGACGTAGTACCTTCTGAGATTGATATCAATTTTTCAGGAATTGTTGCTTTCGTTAGCTTGCACCAGACCTCAGTTTTGCCTGAGCACGATTCTCTGAAATAATCGTGATCCTCAATGAAGTCTTCATGTTCTATTATTTGTTCTTCAGTTATCTCGAAATCGCTCCATCGAATGAACTGGTTTCTTTAGTCATTATTGATTTGTGAAGTAACAGACGGAGAGTTAGATATAAACAGAGAATAGAGTTTTATAATGTTTGGAATGTCCTCGTGTGTATAATGCGGAACCTTGGGTTGAGATTTGGAGAACTATAAATGATGTGACGAAAGTGTATTGAGCAATCTCGAGACAGCCAAGTAGAAAACAAATCGTTAAATCACAACAGCAATAAGTAGCGAATAAGATTGGTAGGTGTATATAATTATGCTTTAGTAAAAAGAAAGGGAATTATATGTGGGGAAGGTACAGCGATATAATTATATCTATAATCCTTTTAAAGATAGAAAAAAACATTTTTAATAAAAAATAGAACTTTTAAATATTATGTATATAGGTATGTTTGTTGTAAAAATAATTATAAGGGCAAGGAGAAAACTCTACTTGCAAACGAGAAGTGCAGTTGCAAAACCCGCTAAATGCCAAAATTTAAAAAAATGAGTTGGCAATACCATGGCATTTTTAGACGTCCTTAAACCTGGCAGAACCAAAATGGCAGAACGGGTTTTGAGGTAGCGGTATATTTAAGGCTCATTTAAGGCTAATTTAATGCCCAAAAATGAAATTTACGGCTCCCATAGTTTTCCCAGAAATAATGGTTCTACTAGCTTTAGAAAAAGTTAGCAGAACCAAACAAAATACCTATAAAACTTATTACTTTCGCTGTAAAAAGTATATAGGAATTTAACGCTAATTTAAGGCTACATGTATAACGACATATTAATAATTTTAGTTAAATATTCGACAGAATTCATTCAAAGTACCCGAATATTGGAGTTGATAAGAGAATACCAGTACCGCACTAAATAGCCCTAAAAACAAATTTCCACGTACAAATCGCATAGGTTTCTCAGCATTTAATTAGAATTGCAAGAGCCTTAAATTCTGGCGGTTCAATTTAAGCTGTTTTCTAATAATAGATGTCGATTTAGCCTGATTCTGCTAGCAAATCGCGGTTCTCTTGCTGTACCCAGTGCTAAAATGCAATTTCTTTTCTCAAAACGAATCATTTTTTCAGCATTTAATTAGAATTCTATGAGCCTTAAATTCTTCCGGCTCAATTTAAGCTGTTTTCTAATAATAAATGTCGATTTGGCCTGGTTCTGCTAGCAAAACGCGGTTCTACTACTGTGCCTAGTGCTAAAATACAATTTCTTTTTTCAAAACGAATGAGTTTTTCAGCATTTAATTAGAATTCAATGAGCCTTAAATTCTGCCGGCTCAATTTGAGCTGTATCCTAATAATAAATGTCGATTTGGCTTGGTTTTGCTAGCAAAACGCGGACCTGCTACTGTGCCGAGTGCTAAAATGCAATTCCTTTTCTCAAAACGAATCAGTTTTTCAGCATTTCATTCGAATTCAATTAGCGCCGGCTCCATTTAAGCTATTTTCTAAAAAAAAAAGCGATTTGGCCTGGTTCTGCTAGCAAAACGCGGTTCTGCTACTGTGCCTAGTGCTAAAATGCAATTCCTTTTCTCAAAATGAATCAGTTTTTCAGCATTTAATTCGAATTCAACAAGCCTTAAATTCTGCCGGCTCAATTTAAGCTATTTTCCAATAAAAAAATGTCGATTTGGCCTGGTTCTGCTAGCAACACGCGGTTCTGCTACTGTGCCTAGTGCTAAAATGCAATTCCTTTTCTCAAAGCGAATCAGTTTTTCAGCATTTAATTAGAATTCAATGAGCCTTAAATTCTGCCGAGTCAATTTATGCAGTTTTCTAATAATTCGATTTGGTCTGGTTCTGCTACCGTGCCCATTGCTAAAATGCAATTCCCTTTCTCAAAACGAATCAGTTTTTCAGCATTTAATTAGAATTCAATGAGCCTTAAACTGATTTGTTTTGTGAAGAACCACACAGAACCAGGTCAGATCGACATTTATTATTCGAAAAGTGCTTACATTGAACCGCCAGAATTTAAGGCTCGTTGAATTCTAATTAAATGCTGAAAAACTGATTCTTTTTGAGAAAAGGGATTGCATTTAGCACTAGGCACAACAGCAGAGCCGAGTTTTGCTAGCAGAACCAGGCCAAATCGACATTTATTATGGGAAAACAGCTTAAATTGAGCCGGCAGAATTTAAGGCTCATTGAATTCTAATTAAATGCTGAAAAATTGATTCGTTTTGAGAAAAAGAATTGCATTTTAGTACTAGGCACAGTGGCAGAACGGCGTAGCAGAGCCAGGCCAAATCGACATCTATTATTCGAAAACAGCTTAAATTGAACCGGCAGAATTTAAGGCTCATTGAATTCTAATTAAATGCTGAAAATCTGATTCCTTTTGAGAAAAGGAATTGAATTTTAGTACTAGGCACAGTGGCAGAACCGCGTTTTGCTAGCAGGACCAGGCCTGTCTGTCTTTTTATTTATATATTTCTTTTTTTACTAATTTCGCCACTCTCGTAGACCCACTTTTCGTCATCACAACGAGCTGAAATTTGGCACACAGGTTCATGTCGTGTGACAACTGAATCTATCACAATTTGAACCGGAAACTTCCATGGAAAACCCGGAAAATCGGGAAAAATCATTTGAAAAATTAGTACAAATTTGATTAGTGATAAATCCGTTCCAGGAAAAAAGCAGAGTTTTCCGAGTTTTTCCGAAAAAAATGTCCGGAATTTTCCGACTTATCCGGAAAATTTTCCCGGTCAAAAAGTTTTCTAAATTATGCAGGATCAAGTTCCCTATCAACTGGCATCATTACTTTCTCTCCGACAATGGTGAAAACTTGCAGAAAAACTGGAGAGGAAAATTCATGTTATACGCTTTTCCGGAGTTTTTCATACCAAGGAAGCGTTTGAGCGTTTTTGCAACCTAAGACAAAGTTGTAGAGCGAAATGAGTTGCATAAAGTTGCTTTTGTGGAAAACTCCGTGGAAACCCCGGAAAAGCGGAAAAAACATCGGACAAATTTTCATCGATATGATTAGTGATAAATCTGTTTCAGGAAAAATGCAGGATTTTCCAATTTTTCTGGAAAATTTTCCGAAAATTTCCGGAATCTTCCGACTTTTCCGGAAAATTTTCCGAAAAAAATTTTTATAAGCTATGCAGAATAATTTTTTTTCCGTCCTACTGGCATCAATACTTTCTCTTCAACAATCATGAAAACTTGCATGAAAAATCGAGGAATATTCATGTAAATTTTTAAACAAATTTCATAGCAATAGGAAGTTTGTGGAAAACATGGAAAATTGGGAAATTTCATATTATATGGGGTCAAGTTAGAATACAGCTAAAAAACGCTGTTTAAAACATAATTTGAATTTCAGAAAACCGTTGCAGTACATACATCAACGATTTGATACTCGAAAAATTTTTGTTTTGGGGATCGGCACCAAACATGACTTAAAAATAGTTTCAAAATATCTCCATGCAGCACGTAATAACAAATTAGTTAACGTGAAAAGGGCAGAAAATAAAATAAGTACAGAACGAATTTTCAAACAATACTGAGGCCAAGCCGCATGAAAAAGTAGAAAATAAACTTTTCTTCACACATAGAGGTCGACTCACTTTATTCGCTGACAATCACCGATATATTTCAGTGTGATCAATCAAAGGTAATAAGTGATTTTATTCATGAAGAGAAAGAATATTCAAGAGAAATGTCCCAATAAAAAACCTGAGTCCACCTCTGTGTGTGAAGAAAAGTTTATTTTCTACTTTTTCATGCAACTTGGCCTCAGTTTTGTTTGAAAACTCGTTTTTTTCTTATTTTATTATTTCTTACATTTTCAAAACTCGTCAGATTTTATGTTTTGCAGCAAAACTCACTCTTTGATGAAAATTTGTTTTTGAGATATTAAGAGACATGAGAAGTGTACAGGAGAATTTATTTTACCTTTAGTTAAACATTTCTTAAAGCAACCGGTATTACTTTTCAATTTGAAAATATATTTCATGCGAAAAGACTTCCAAGTTTTTACAGTTTTTCTCAAAATCACTTAATATGCAACTAGCGGCTTTTGCAACTGTACTCCACAAACGATAATTTATCGATTCTGATAGCTAATAGAAATTTTGCTTTAATATGATTTTGCCATGTATGTATGTATGTATGTATTATGGTGTGGTTGTAGGATATTTTTAGTTTCATTGAGTGAAATAACAGCAAAACAATAAATTAATATGGGAAATAAGAATTTAAATATTTTTGTGTGGAAAAAGTACGTGCGGGAATTTGTTTAATGGAATCATCAACTGCTCGCTCTTCAAATGGATATCTTTCTTCGGAACGGTAGACCTAAAAGGTCCTATCACAGGGGATCGATTATCGATTTTATTCGAAGTCTTTTGACCAGCAAGTTCACGAAGTCTTATCACAGAGGTCGCTCCTAGGAAGAGCGTAATTTAGCTGAGAAAATTGCAAATCTTAAAAATAATGTAGCAAGTGTTATCCCATTTTAGAATATTAAATGCTTCAACTCTTAAAGTTACTTGCCAAACTGGCGTAGTACAATTTTTTTTTTCAGAACAGTCAGTTAAAGTTAGGCGAAGTATTAATTTTATAATCATGGTTCGGCAAAATGTGACATTTTCTTTCAACCTGGAGCTGTTGGCTTGAATTTAAAGCAATAGGTTACGTAAGCATTATTTTGGATTATATAAGAAAAATTAAATTGAGAAAGTAAAGATTTGTAGCAACAGGAGCTAAAAAAATCACAGGGTGTACATTTTCTCGGAGAAAAGGAGAAATGTCCATAATATAAAAACTACATGACTGTGCTTTTATTATGGCTGTAATTCGGGTCACAACAATCAGAGTAAATATTAAACCCTATTTTTTATATAATAGTCGTATTACATGATCAGAAACTTAAAAAGCTGAAGAAACCCGAGCAAATTTAGCTGAGATACAGCTATTTATACTATAAATTTCACACATGAAAAACATAAGATCGCAATGTTTTCAAGTTTCTTACCATGCCAAGCAACTTCGCGTGATCTAATTTTAGATATCGAATATCATAACACGATCAATCTTGTTTATAAAGAAAACCTACCGATTAATATCATCAAAACTTTTAATTCTCAACTTACGTTATAGTTGTTGTGTTTCAGTAAAAGAAATTGGGAATCTTACATTTTGAACTTACAATACTCATGTAAGACAACATATCCTACAGATTAATTGAAGTTGTTGTTGTTCGAATTTTCAATACGCACACTCCTAAACATAAAAACATAAATCCCACAACTTGTTTACTTTATTCGGCTCTGGCAATTTGTTTCTGTAAGAGGCGATATCAAATTACCAGTATTATACCTGGCCATCGAAAATTTTTTGGCAAGGCTTTAATTTCCATTACTTCTAATGCTTTCATGTTTCTTACCATCCCAAATAGCTTCGCGTGATCTATTTTTAGATATCGATTATCATAAGGTGGTCACTCTTGACACCTACAGATTAACATCAGCAAAGCTATAATCCGTAACTTACGTCATAGTTGTTGTTGTTATTTCTCAGCTACTAATATTGATTACACCTGAACAACTAAGATCGTTACTACCTCGAAAGCCATAGCTCGCAGGAGATTTTTGATGACATTCTTTTCCCCAATAGTACCAAAACCCTATCCACAGACACCTTCTTGAATCTATAGGTAGAAAACTAGACTAGGGTTAACTTTAATTATTAGTAGTATTGATTACACCTGAAAACGTAAGACCTCTATTATCTCGAAAGCCATAGCCCGTAGAGCATTTCTGATGAAAATGTTGTCGCCAATAGTACCAAAACCCTATGCACAGATGACACCTTCTGGAATCTATTGGCATGAAAAAAACATAGCCTAGGGTTACCTTTAATTATTAGTAATATTGGGTACACCTGAAAATGTAAGATCGCTAATATCTCGAAAACCATAGACCGTAGAGGATTTCTGATGAAAATGTTGTCCCCAACATGCAATGTCCCCTATGGACAGATGCAAAGGTGTTACGGTTTGCTCAGGAGAAGGTATGGATCAATAAGGATACCACGGATAAGGATACGCCACGTGGTTTTTTTTTTTTTGTTTTTGCGAAGCGGTTTAACCAGGAAACCTATATATGTAAATGGAAGAAATAAAAGCTCCAAAAAGTTAAATTTAATTAAATAATTTTACTGGGGGAAAAAAAAGGAAATCCAATGGCAAAAATTCATTAATTAATTGATTAATTATTTTATGGGACGAAATTGATCAAAAATTTAAATAAATAATTGTTTTGTTATCGGTTTGCCAACCCGCGACACGTTGAAAAGCAACACCAAGAAAAAGAAAAATGTCGATTTGGCCTGGTTCTGCTAGCAACACGCGGTTCTGCTACTGTGCCTAGTGCTAAAATGCAATTCCTTTTCTCAAAGCGAATCAGTTTTTCAGCATTTAATTAGAATTCAATGAGCCTTAAATTCTGCCGAGTCAATTTATGCAGTTTTCTAATAATTCGATTTGGTCTGGTTCTGCTACCGTGCCCATTGCTAAAATGCAATTCCCTTTCTCAAAACGAATCAGTTTTTCAGCATTTAATTAGAATTCAATGAGCCTTAAACTGATTTGTTTTGTGAAGAACCACACAGAACCAGGTCAGATCGACATTTATTATTCGAAAAGTGCTTACATTGAACCGCCAGAATTTAAGGCTCGTTGAATTCTAATTAAATGCTGAAAAACTGATTCTTTTTGAGAAAAGGGATTGCATTTAGCACTAGGCACAACAGCAGAGCCGAGTTTTGCTAGCAGAACCAGGCCAAATCGACATTTATTATGGGAAAACAGCTTAAATTGAGCCGGCAGAATTTAAGGCTCATTGAATTCTAATTAAATGCTGAAAAATTGATTCGTTTTGAGAAAAAGAATTGCATTTTAGTACTAGGCACAGTGGCAGAACGGCGTTTTGCTAGCAGAGCCAGGCCAAATCGACATCTATTATTCGAAAACAGCTTAAATTGAACCGGCAGAATTTAAGGCTCATTGAATTCTAATTAAATGCTGAAAATCTGATTCCTTTTGAGAAAAGGAATTGAATTTTAGTACTAGGCACAGTGGCAGAACCGCGTTTTGCTAGCAGGACCAGGCCTGTCTGTCTTTTTATTTATATATTTCTTTTTTACTAATTTCCCCACTCTCGTAGACCCACTTTTCGTCATCACAACGAGCTGAAATTTGGCACACAGGTTCATGTCGTGTGACAACTGAATCTATCACAATTTGAACCGGAAACTTCCATGGAAAACCCGGAAAATCGGGAAAAATCATTTGAAAAATTAGTACAAATTTGATTAGTGATAAATCCGTTCCAGGAAAAAAGCAGAGTTTTCCGATTTTTCCGAAAAAAATGTCCGGAATTTTCCGACTTATCCGGAAAATTTTCCGGTCAAAAAGTTTTCTAAATTATGCAGGATCAAGTTCCCTATCAACTGGCATCATTACTTTCTCTCCGACAATGGTGAAAACTTGCAGAAAAACTGGAGGAAAATTCATGTTATACGCTTTTCCGGAGTTTTTCATACCAAGGAAGCGTTTGAGCGTTTTGCAACCTAAGACAAAGTTGTAGAGCGAAATGAGTTGCATAAAGTTGCTTTTGTGGAAAACTCCGTGGAAACCCCGGAAAAGCGGAAAAAACATCGGACAAATTTTCATCGATATGATTAGTGATAAATCTGTTTCAGGAAAAATGCAGGATTTTCCAATTTTTCTGGAAAATTTTCCGAAAATTTCCGGAATCTTCCGACTTTTCCGGAAAATTTTCCGAAAAAAAAGTTTTATAAGCTATGCAGAATAATTTTTTTTCCGTCCTACTGGCATCAATACTTTCTCTTCAACAATCATGAAAACTTGCATGAAAAATCGAGGAATATTCATGTAAATTTTTAAACAAATTTCATAGCAATAGGAAGTTTGTGGAAAACATGGAAAATTGGGAAATTTCATATTATATGGGGTCAAGTTAGAATACAGCTAAAAAACGCTGTTTAAAACATAATTTGAATTTCAGAAAACCGTTGCAGTACATACATCAACGATTTGATACTCGAAAAATTTTTGTTTTGGGGATCGGCACCAAACATGACTTAAAAATAGTTTCAAAATATCTCCATGCAGCACGTAATAACAAATTAGTTAACGTGAAAAGGGCAGAAAATAAAATAAGTACAGAACGAATTTTCAAACAATACTGAGGCCAAGCCGCATGAAAAAGTAGAAAATAAACTTTTCTTCACACATAGAGGTCGACTCACTTTATTCGCTGACAATCACCGATATATTTCAGTGTGATCAATCAAAGGTAATAAGTGATTTTATTCATGAAGAGAAAGAATATTCAAGAGAAATGTCCCAATAAAAAACCTGAGTCCACCTCTGTGTGTGAAGAAAAGTTTATTTTCTACTTTTTCATGCAACTTGGCCTCAGTTTTGTTTGAAAACTCGTTTTTTTCTTATTTTATTATTTCTTACATTTTCAAAACTCGTCAGATTTTATGTTTTGCAGCAAAACTCACTCTTTGATGAAAATTTGTTTTTGAGATATTAAGAGACATGAGAAGTGTACAGGAGAATTTATTTTACCTTTAGTTAAACATTTCTTAAAGCAACCGGTATTACTTTTCAATTTGAAAATATATTTCATGCGAAAAGACTTCCAAGTTTTTACAGTTTTTCTCAAAATCACTTAATATGCAACTAGCGGCTTTTGCAACTGTACTCCACAAACGATAATTTATCGATTCTGATAGCTAATAGAAATTTTGCTTTAATATGATTTTGCCATGTATGTATGTATGTATGTATTATGGTGTGGTTGTAGGATATTTTTAGTTTCATTGAGTGAAATAACAGCAAAACAATAAATTAATATGGGAAATAAGAATTTAAATATTTTTGTGTGGAAAAAGTACGTGCGGGAATTTGTTTAATGGAATCATCAACTGCTCGCTCTTCAAATGGATATCTTTCTTCGGAACGGTAGACCTAAAAGGTCCTATCACAGGGGATCGATTATCGATTTTATTCGAAGTCTTTTGACCAGCAAGTTCACGAAGTCTTATCACAGAGGTCGCTCCTAGGAAGAGCGTAATTTAGCTGAGAAAATTGCAAATCTTAAAAATAATGTAGCAAGTGTTATCCCATTTTAGAATATTAAATGCTTCAACTCTTAAAGTTACTTGCCAAACTGGCGTAGTACAATTTTTTTTTTCAGAACAGTCAGTTAAAGTTAGGCGAAGTATTAATTTTATAATCATGGTTCGGCAAAATGTGACATTTTCTTTCAACCTGGAGCTGTTGGCTTGAATTTAAAGCAATAGGTTACGTAAGCATTATTTTGGATTATATAAGAAAAATTAAATTGAGAAAGTAAAGATTTGTAGCAACAGGAGCTAAAAAAATCACAGGGTGTACATTTTCTCGGAGAAAAGGAGAAATGTCCATAATATAAAAACTACATGACTGTGCTTTTATTATGGCTGTAATTCGGGTCACAACAATCAGAGTAAATATTAAACCCTATTTTTTATATAATAGTCGTATTACATGATCAGAAACTTAAAAAGCTGAAGAAACCCGAGCAAATTTAGCTGAGATACAGCTATTTATACTATAAATTTCACACATGAAAAACATAAGATCGCAATGTTTTCAAGTTTCTTACCATGCCAAGCAACTTCGCGTGATCTAATTTTAGATATCGAATATCATAACATGATCAATCTTGTTTATAAAGAAAACCTACCGATTAATATCATCAAAACTTTTAATTCTCAACTTACGTTATAGTTGTTGTGTTTCAGTAAAAGAAATTGGGAATCTTACATTTTGAACTTACAATACTCATGTAAGACAACATATCCTACAGATTAATTGAAGTTGTTGTTGTTCGAATTTTCAATACGCACACTCCTAAACATAAAAACATAAATCCCACAACTTGTTTACTTTATTCGGCTCTGGCAATTTGTTTCTGTAAGAGGCGATATCAAATTACCAGTATTATACCTGGCCATCGAAAATTTTTTGGCAAGGCTTTAATTTCCATTACTTCTAATGCTTTCATGTTTCTTACCATCCCAAATAGCTTCGCGTGATCTATTTTTAGATATCGATTATCATAAGGTGGTCACTCTTGACACCTACAGATTAACATCAGCAAAGCTATAATCCGTAACTTACGTCATAGTTGTTGTTGTTATTTCTCAGCTACTAATATTGATTACACCTGAACAACTAAGATCGTTACTACCTCGAAAGCCATAGCTCGCAGGAGATTTTTGATGACATTCTTTTCCCCAATAGTACCAAAACCCTATCCACAGACACCTTCTTGAATCTATAGGTAGAAAACTAGACTAGGGTTAACTTTAATTATTAGTAGTATTGATTACACCTGAAAACGTAAGACCTCTATTATCTCGAAAGCCATAGCCCGTAGAGCATTTCTGATGAAAATGTTGTCGCCAATAGTACCAAAACCCTATGCACAGATGACACCTTCTGGAATCTATTGGCATGAAAAAAACATAGCCTAGGGTTACCTTTAATTATTAGTAATATTGGGTACACCTGAAAATGTAAGATCGCTAATATCTCGAAAACCATAGACCGTAGAGGATTTCTGATGAAAATGTTGTCCCCAACATGCAATGTCCCCTATGGACAGATGCAAAGGTGTTACGGTTTGCTCAGGAGAAGGTATGGATCAATAAGGATACCACGGATAAGGATACGCCACGTGGTTTTTTTTTTTTTGTTTTTGCGAAGCGGTTTAACCAGGAAACCTATATATGTAAATGGAAGAAATAAAAGCTCCAAAAAGTTAAATTTAATTAAATAATTTTACTGGGGGAAAAAAAAGGAAATCCAATGGCAAAAATTCATTAATTAATTGATTAATTATTTTATGGGACGAAATTGATCAAAAATTTAAATAAATAATTGTTTTGTTATCGGTTTGCCAACCCGCGACACGTTGAAAAGCAACACCAAGAAAAAGGGGAAATTATGCACCGCAATAATAAAAAAAAATACCTATCTGTACTCATCCACCTTCCATGTGCTCCTATCATATGCTTAATATCCTGGCTGTATCTGCCACTTTCCTTCTGCCGACCACTATTCCCTCTTTTCTTTCGTTTTTCGCTTTTTTTAAATTACTTGTTTCTTATGTTTTAACTCTTCCTTTTTTTAATTTAATTATTTGATGCTCGGCACTTTTGTTACTTCTTCTACACTCCCCTACGTCTCAACCAGAAGTCCCCGTCTGCCCTAAAAAAAAAGATTCACTGCCTTCCTGCATGATACCTCATAATTTTTGGTTATTACAGCGCCAAATTCGCCAAATTATATGGATGGTTTAGTCAATTGGCTCTCATGATGATCTCGCCTGTTTACACCGGCGATTTTAATTATTATTTTAAAAGGTTTTAACCATTTACTTGTTAGTTCGATAGTTCATTTAAAATGTTATATATAATTATTATTTTAGCAACAGTCAACCATTTTGTCCTATTTTCTTTTCTTTTTATTAATTTATTTTAATGGTAAGTTATAGATATTATTTTCGCAGGTTTAGCCATTTCTTACCAGTTAAATATTCCATTTAAATTGTAAGTTATAATTATTATCTGAGCATTTAGCTGAAAGTTCATTCAAATTTAGGATATACATTTGTATATGTGTGGGCCCTTGTGAGATTAAGTGTTCTTTTGTACTCTCTTTTATTTATTTATCGATTTATTTATTTAGCAGGTTGTATTCTTCTTTTCTTTTGTTATTTCATTTTTTTTTGTTATTCTGTTATTATTTAATTACCCTATTTTGTCACCCTGTCGTCTACGTCAGGAAACCTTTAGATATGACAGAACTATTTTCCTTGTACATCCTCCGCTGGCATAAGCTTCTCTGGCTAGTTATTCCGATTTAGAACAATTTTATTGTAGAGAGATACGTCAAGATCTTTGGTAATATTCCGGGAACTTCAGCTATCGCAACGGAGTTCGCCATGGTTACGAGTAGAGACATTCGTCAGTCAGGCTATCGATGAAATGTGACAGAACGGAGCGCCCCGCCTTCACGGTACAACTTAACAGTAAGGATGAGGCATACTTTAACAGTACGGATAAAAGTGGTCGTTTCCACCTGTAACGGCTAGCGTATCCCCGACTCAAAGGTTTATCCTGAAAATAAGATCTGAAAGCATCAAAAGCTCTAAACAAGGTGGCCTATAAAAAAAACTAATGATATCTTTCCCCAAATTTCTCTCGGGACTATTACACTATTGACGTTGATGACAACGTCAAATAATTCATTCACTAGGTTCGTGTGGAATATACGGCTTTAAATCCTTTGTGTGCCAAACTCATTGCCTTTTCCCTTCGCGATCTGCTTGCTCATACGTTCAAGGCGAAAGAACTTTAATTACTTGGAACGGACCAATAAATTTCGGAGTCAGCTTGACCTGGAAATATTTCGCCGCTTCAGACAAAACATAGTTTTTCCTGAAAACCATATCATTGACAAAATACCTACGATCCCTTCGCCGCAAATTGTAAGCTTTGCGGTAGGATTCCGCTACTTTAATTAACCTTCTCTTTACCTCTGACCTGACTTCCTCAAAAGCTTTCTAAAGCTAACTCATGTGTTTATGTGATCTGCCATTTACAACCATTTCCCTACCAAATTTAATGAAATGTGGAGATAATTCACTAACTTAGTGTACCGATGTATCCGCACAAGAAATTTTCGGGAAATAAATATCCCAGCTTCGATGGTTTTCGGCTACATATGCCCGAATCATCGGTTTAATGACTCGATTCGTCCACTCTGATGGGTTTGCTTGCGGGTGATATTACGCTGTATACTTTATCTCCGTGTCATAATTGTCACATAGTCTCTTAAACTCTCTGCTCCGAAATTGAGCGCCATTATCACATATAATTGTCCTAGGAACAGGATGCGAATTTTATACATGCAATTTTTTGCAGTTCGAATAATAGCCCACTATTTTAAATAGGGTGCGAATGTTACAGGTGCAGTTTCTGAAATTACGAGTGATAACCTTTTAATTTAATCAGGGTGCGAATCTTATACATTCAATTTTTGTCAGTTCGAGTAATAGCTTTCTATATTAAATAGGGTGCGAATGTTACAGGTGCAGTTTTTGAAAATTCGAGCGGTAGCCTTTTATTCTAAACAGGGTGCGTATCTTATACGTGAAATTTTTGGCAGTTTAACTAATAACCTTCTGCTTTAAACAGGCCGTGAATGTTACAGGTACAATTTTTCCCACTTCGAGCGATAGCCTTCTACTATAAATAGGCTGCGAATGTTACAGGTGCAATTTTTGAAAATTCGAGCAACATCCTTTCACTTTAAACAGGGTGCGCATACATACATTTTTTCCAGTTAGAGTGATAGCCTTCTACTATAAATAGGGTGCGAACGTTACAGGTGAAACTTTTATAAATTCGAGCGATAGCCTTTTACTTTAAACAGGGCGCGAATCTTATACATGTATTTTTTGCCAGTTCGGGTGACAGACTTCTATTTTAAATAGGGTGCGGATGTTACAGGTGCAGGTTTTGAAAAATCCAGCGATAGCCTTTTACTCTAAACAGGGTGCAAATCTTATACATGCAATTTTTAGCAGTTCAATAGTCTTCTACTTTAAACAGGGCGTGAATGTTACAGGTACAATTTTTACCAGTTCGAGTTATAGCCTTCTATTATAAATACGGTGCGAACGTTACAAGTGCAATTTTTGATAATTCGAGTGATAGCCTTTTAATTTAAACAGTGTGCGAAACTTATACATGCAATTTTTGTTAGTTCAATTAATAGCCTTCTGCTTTAAACAGGGCGTGAATGATGCGGGTACAATTTTTGCCAGTTCGAGTGACAGCCGTCTATTTTAAATAGGGTGCGAATATTACAGATGCAGTTTCTGAAAATTCGAGCGATAGCCTTTTACTCTAAACAGGGTGCGAATCTTATACGTGCAATTTTTAGCAGTTCAATAGTCTTGTACTTTAAACAGGGCGGGAATGCTATAGGTACAATTTGTACCAGTTCGAGTTATAGCCCTCTATTTTAAATAGGGTGCGAATGTTACAGGTGCAGTTTCTGAAAATTCGCGCTATAGCCTTTTAGCTTAATCAGGATGCGAATCTTATACATGCAATTTTTGTCAGTTCGAGTAATAACCTTCAATTTTAAATAGGGTCCGAATGTTGCAGGTGACATGATTGAAAATTCGAGCGATAGCCTTTTACTTTAAACAGGGTGCGAATCTTACACATGCAATTTTTAGCATTTCAATAGTCTTCTACTTTAAACAGGGCGTGAATGTTACAGGTACAATTTTTACCAGTTCGAGTTATAGCCTTCTATCTAAATAGGATGCGAACGGTACAAGTGCAATTTTTGAAAATTCTAGTGATAGCCTTTTAATTTAAACAGCGTGCGAATTTTATACATGCAATTTTTGGTAGTTCAGTTAATAGCCTTCTGTTTAAACAGGGCGTGAATGATGCGGGTACAATTTTTGCCAGTTCGAGTGACAGCCTTCTCTTTTAAATAGGGTGCGAATGTTACAGGTGCAGTTTTTGAAAATTCGAGCGATTGCCTTTTACTTTAAACAGGGTGCGAATCATATACATGCAATTTTCGCTAGTTTGAGTTATAGTCTTCTACATTAAACAGGGCGCCAATATTACAGGTGCAAATTTTGAGAATTCAAGTGATAGCCTTTTCCTGTAAACAGGGTGCCAATTTTATACATTAAATTTTTAGCATTTCGAGCATTAGTCTTTTATTTTAAATAGGGCGTGGATGTTGCAGGTGAAATTTTCAGTATTTCGAATGACAGCCTTCTACTTTAAACAGGAAGCGAATCTTATACATGCAATTTTTGGTCGTTCAAATAATATCCTTCTACTATATACAGGGCTTGAATACTACAGGTATGAGTTTTGCCAGTTGCAGTGATAGACTTCTACAATAAATAGGGTGCGAAAACTAAAGGTGCAACTTTTATAAATTCGAGCGATAGCCTTTTACTTTATACAGGGTGCAAATCTTATATATGCAATCGTTGGCAGTTAGAGTAATAGCCTTCTATTATAAATAGGGTGCAAGTTTTACAGTTGCAGTTTTTGTAAATTCGTGCGGTAGCCTTTTATTTTAAAGAGGGTGCGAATCATTTACATGTAATTTTTGGTAGTTTGAGTAATATTCTTCTACATTAAACAGGGCGTGAATATTACAGGTGCAAACTTTAATAAATTCGAGCTATAGCCTTTTTCTTTAAAAAGGGTGCGAATTTTACACATGCAGTTTTTGGCAGTTCGAGTAATAACCTTCTATTTTAAATAGGGTGCGAATATTACAGGTGAAGTTTTCTAAAATTCGAGCGATAGCCTTTTACTGTAAACAGGGTGCGAATCACATACATGCAATTTTTGGCAGTTCGAGTAATATCCTGCTGCTTTAAAGGGGGCGTGAATGCTACAGGTACAATTTTGGCCAGTTCGAGTTATAACCTTCTACATTGAATAGGCTGCGAATGTTACAGGTGCATATTTTGAAAATTCGAGCTATACCCTTTAACTTTAAGCAAATTCAATTTTTAGTAGTTCGAGTAAAAGTTTTCTATTTTAAATATGGTGCGAATGATACAGGTGCAGTTTTTGAAAATTCGGGCGATAGCCTTTTACGTTAAACAGGGTGCAAATTTTATACATGCAATTTATGGCAGTTGGAGCGATAGCCTTCTGCTTTAAACAGAGCCTGATTATTACAGGTACAATTTTTGCCAGTTTGATTGAAAGCCTTCTACTGTAAATAGGCTGGGCATGTTACAGGTGCAAAGTTCGAAAATTCGAGCGATGGCCTTTTACTGCAAACAGGGTGCGAATCACATACATGCACTTTTTAGCAGTGCGAGTAATAGTCATCTATTTTATACAGGGCGTGGATATTACAGGTGCAATTTTCAGAATTTCGAATGACAGCCTCCTAATTGAAACAGGAAGAGAATCTTATACATGCAATTTTTGTTAGTTCAAGTAATACCTTCTGCTATATGCAGGGCGTGAATGTTACAGGTATGAGTTTAGCCAGTTAGAGTGATAGCCTTCTACTATAAATAGGGTGCTACCCTTATAGGTGCAACTTTTGTAAATTCGAGCGACAGGATTTTACTTTATACAGTGTTCGAATCTTATTTATGCAATCTTTGGCAGTTCGAGTAATAGCTTTCTATTATAAATAGGGTGCGAATGTTACAAGTGCAGTTTTTGAAAATTCGAGAGATAACCTTTTACTTTAAACAGGATGCGAATCATATACACGCAATTTGTGGTAGTTTGAGTAATAGTCTTCTACATTAAACAGGGCGTGAATATTACAGGCACAATTTTTGAAAATTAAAGTGATGGCCTTTTACTGTAAACAGGGTGCGAATCTTATACATGCAATTTTTGGCAGTTTGAGTAATAACCTTCTATTTTAGATAGGGTACGAATGTTGCAAGTGCAGTTTTTGAAATTTCAAGCAATAGCCTTTTACTTTAAATAGGCTGCGAATCATATACATGAAACTTTTGGTAGTTCGAGTAACATTCTGCTACTTTAAACAGGGCGCGAATATTTCAGGTACAATTTTTGCCAGTTCGAGTGATAGCCTTCTACTATGATTAGGGTGCGAATATTGCAGGTACAATTTTTGGAAGTCAGAGCGATAGCCGTCTATTTGAAATAAGCTGCGAATTTTACAGGTGCAACTTTTATAAATTCGAGCGATAGCCTTTTACTTTAAACAGGAGCGAATCTTATATATGCAATCTTTGGCAGTTCGAGAAATAGCCTTCCATTATAAATAGGGTGCGAATGGTACAGGTGCAATTTTTGAAAATTCGAATGACAGCCTTCAACTTTATATGGTGTGCTACTTTTATACATGCAATTTTTGCTAGATCAATTAATAGCCTTCTGCTTTATACAGAGCGTGAATGTTGCAGGTACTATTTTTGTCAGTTCGAGTGATATCCGTCTACTATAAATATGGTGCGTATATCACAGATACAATTTTTGAAAATTCGAGCGATAGCCTTTTACTTTAAACAAGGTGCGAATCTTATACATGCAATTTTTGGTAGTTCAATTAATAGCCTTCTGCGTTAAACAGGGGGTGGTTGTTACAGGTACGATTTCTGCCATTTGGAGTGATAGCTTTCTATTATAAATAGGCTGCGAATGGTACAGGTGGAATTTTTGAAAATTCGAGCGATAGCATTTTACTTTAAACAGGGTGCGAATCACATACATGCACTTTTTGGCAGTTAGAGTAATAGCCTTCTAATATAAATAGGGTGCGAATGTTACAGGTACAATTTTTGCCTGTTTGAGTATAATCATTCTACTATAAATGGGGTGCGAATATCACAGATACAATTTTTGAAAACTCGAGCTATAGCCCTTTACTTTAAACAGGGTGCGAATCTAATAAATGCAATTTTTGGTAGTTCAATTAATAGCCTTCTGCTTTAAACAGGGGATGGATGTAACAGGTCCGATTTCTGCCATTTGGAGTGATGGCCTTCTATTATAAATAGGCTGCGAATGGTAGAGGTGGAATTTTTGAAAATTCGAGCGATAGCATTTCACTTTAAACAAGGTTCGCATCACATACATGGACTTTTTGGCAGTTCGAATAATAGCCTTCTAATATAAATAGGGTGCGAATGTCACAGGTACAATTTTTGAAAATTCGAACGACAGCCTTCAACTTTAAATGGTGTGCGATTTTTATAGATGCCATTTTTGCTAGTTCAATTAATAGCCTTCTGCTTCATACAGAGCGTGAATGATACAGGTACTATTTTTGCCAGTTCGAGTGAAATCGTTCTTTTATAAATAGGGTGCGAATATCACAGATACAATTTTTGAAAATTCGAGCAATAGCATTTTACTTTAAACAGGGTGCGTATCGCATACATGCACTTTTTGGCAGTTCGAGTAATAGCCTTCTAATATAAATAGGGTGCGAATGTTACAGGTACAATTTTTGCCAGTTTGACTATAAATAGGGTGCGAATATCACAGATACAATTTTTGAAAATTCGAGCTATAGCCTTTTAATTTAAACAGGGTGCGAATCTTATACATGCAATTTTTGGTAGTTCAATTAATAGCCTTCTGCTTTAAACATGGGGGTGGATATTAAAGGTACGATTTTTGCCAGTTGGAGTGATAGCCTTCTATTATAAATAAGCTGCGAATGTTACAGGGTTTTTTTAAACATGGGGTGGATGTTACAGGTAGGATTTCTGCAATTTGCAGTGATAGCCTTCTATTATAAATAGGCTGCGAATGGTACAGGTGGAATTTTTGAAAATTCGAGCGATAGCATTTTACTTTAAACAGGGTGCGAATCACATACATGCACTTTTTGGCAGTTCGAGTAATAGCCTTCTAATATAAATAGGGTGCGAATGTTACAGGTGCAGTTTTTAAAAATTCGAGAGATAACCTTTCACTTTAAACAGGGTGCGAATCATATACACGGAATTTGTGGTAGTTTGAGGAATAGCTTTCTATTTTAAATAGGGTACGAATGTTGCAAGTGCAGTTTTTGAAATTTCAAACAATAGCCTTTTACTTTAAACAGGCTGCGAATCATATACATTAAACTTTTGGTAGTTCGAGTAACAGTCTGCTACTTTAAACAGGGCGCGAATATTTCAGGTATTATTTTTGCCAGTTCGAGTGATAGCCTTCTACTATGATTAGGGTGCGAATATTGCAGGTACAATTACTGGAAGTCAGAGTGATAGCCGTCTATTTGAAACAAGCTGCGAATTTTACAGGTGCAACTTTTATAAATTGGAACGAAAGCCTTTTACTTTAAACAGGAGCGAATCTTATATATGCAATCTTTGGCAGTTCGAGTAATAGTCTTCCATTATAAATAGGGTGCGAATGTTACAGCTACAATTTTTTCCAGTTCGAGTGATATCGTTCTACTACAAGTAGGGTGCGAATATCACAGCTACAATTTTTGAAAATTCGAGCGATAGTCTTTTACTTTAAACATGGTGCGAATCTTATACATGCAATTTTTGGAAATTCAATTAATAGCCTTCTGCTTTAAACAGGGCGCGAATTTTACAGGTACAGTTTTTGCCAGTTGCAGTGATAGCCTTATACTATAAATAGACAGCGAATATTACAGGTGCAATTTTTGCAAATTCGAGCGCTAGCCTTTTACTTTAAACAGGGTGCGAATCTCATACATGCAAATTTTGGCAGTTCGAGTAATAGCCTTCTATTTTAAATAAGGTGCGAATTTTACGGGTGCAATTTTCGGCAGTTAGAATGACAGCGTTCTGCTTTAAACAGGGAGCGGATCTTATACATGCAATTTTTGGTAGTTCTAGTAATATCCTTCTGCTATAAACAGGGCGTGAATGTTACAAGTACGATTTTTGCCAGTTGGAGTGATAGCCTTCTATTATAAATAAGCTGCGAATCTTACAGGTGCAATTTTTGGAAATTCGAGCGATAACCTTTTACTTTAAACAAGGTGCGAATCTCATACATGTAATTCTTGACAGTTCGAGTAGTAGGCTTCTAATATATATAGGGTGTGAATGTTACAGGTGAATTTTGTGAAAATTCGAATGACAGCCTTCAACCTGAAATGGTGTACCAGTGTTATACATGCAATTTGTGCAAGTTCCATTAATAGCATTCTGCTTTCAACAGAGCGTGAATATTACGGGTACTATTTTTGCCAGTTCGAGTGATATTCTTCTACTATAAATAGGGTGCGAATATTACAGATACACTTTTTGAAAATTCGAGCGATAGCCTTTTACTTTAAAAATGGTGCGAATCTTATACATGCAATTTTTGGAAATTCAATTAATAGCCTTCTGCTTTAAACAGGGCGCGAATGTTACAGGTACAGTTTTTGCCAGTTCCAGTGATAGCCTTATACTATAAATAGGCTGCGAATATTACAGGTGCAATTTTTGCAAATTCGAGCGCTAGCCTTTTACTTTAAACAGGGTGCGAATCTCATACATGCAATTTTTGGAATTTCGAGTAATAGTCTTCTATTTTAAATAAGGTGCGAATTTTACAAGTACAATTTTCGGCAGTTAGAATAACAGCTTTCAACTGTCTACTCTGTTTTAAATAGCGTGCGAATGTTACAGGTACAGTTTTTGAAAATTTGCGCGATAGCCTTTTACACTAAACAGGGTGCGAATCTTATACATGCAATTTTTGGCAGTTCCATTAATAGCCTTCTGCTTTAAACAAGGCGTGAATGCTAGAGGTACAATTTTTGACACTTCAGGTGATAACCTTCTACTATAAATAGCCTGTGAATTTTACAGGTGCAATTTTTGAAAATTCGAGCGATATTCTTTTACTATAAACAGGGTGCGAATATTATACATGCAATTTTTGGCAGTTCGATTAATAGCCTTCTATTTTGAATAGGGTGCGAATGTTACAAGTGCAGTTTTTGAAAATTCGATCGATAGCCTTTTACTCTGAACTGGGTGCGAATCTTATACATGCCATTTTTGGCAGTTTGAGTGATAGTGTTCTAGTTTAAATAGTGTGCGAATTTTACTGGTGCAATTTCCGGTAGTTCTAATGAGAGCAGTTCGAGTAATAGTCTTCTCTTTTATACAGGGCGTGGATATTACAGGTGCAATTTTCAGTAGTTCGAATGAGAGCCTACTAATTTAAACAGGGAGCGAATCTTATACATGCAATTTTTGTTAGTTCAAGTAATACCATCTGCTACATGCAGGGCTTGAATGTTACAGGTATGAGTTTTGCCAGTTGGAGTGATAGCCTTCTACTATAAATAGGGTGCGAACTTTACAGGTGATTTTACAGATGCAATTTTTGAAAATTCGAGTGATCTCATTTTCCTATAAACAGGGTGCGAATCTTATACATGCAATTTTTGGTAGTTCGATTAATAGAATTCTATTTTAATTAGGGTGCGAATGTTACAGGAGCAGTTTTTGAAAATTCGACCGATAGCCTTTTACTCTGAACAGGGTGCGAATCTTATACATGCCATCTTTGTCAGTTTGAGTGATAACCTTCTATATTAAATAGGGTGAGAATTTTATTGGTGCAATTTTCTGTTGTTCAAATGACAGCCTTCTATTTTAAACAAGGAACGAATCTTATACATGCAATGTTTGATAGCTCAAGAAATACCCTTATGCTTTAAACAGCGTGTGAATGTTACAGGTAGAGGTTTTGCCAGATCCAGTGATAGCCTTCTACTATAAATTGGTGGCGAATCTTACAGGTGCAGGTTTTGAAAATTCGAGCGAAAGCCTTTTACTCCAAGCAGGGTGCGAATCTTATACATGCAATTTTTGGCAGTTTGAGTGATAGCCCTCTGCATTAAACAGCGTGTGTATATTACAGGTACAATTTCTTCCAGTTCGAGTGATAATCTTCTACTATGAATAGGCTGCGAATATTACAGGTGCAAATTTTGAAAACTCGAGCGAAACCCTTTTACTTTAAATAAGGTGCGAATCTTACACATTCAGTTTTAGCAGTTCGAGTAAGAGTATTCTATTTTAAATAGGGTGCGAATGTTACAGGTGCAGTTTTTGAAAATTCGAGCGATAGCCTTTTAATGTAAATAGTGTGCGAAATTTATACATGCAATTTTGGGTAGTTCAATTAATAACCTTCTGCTTTAAACAGAGCGTGAGTATTACAGGTACTATTTTTTCCAGTTCGAGCGATATCCTTCTACTACAAATAGAGTGCGACTATCACAGATGCAATTTTTGAAAATTCGAGCGATAGCCTTTTACTTTAAGCACATTCAATTTATAGCAGTTCGAGTAAAAGTTTTCTAATTGAAATATGGTGCGAATGTTACACGTGCAAATTTTCAAAACTCGAGCGGTACCCTTTTACTTTAAATAAGGTGCGAATCTTACACATTCGGTTTTTAGCAGTTGGAGTAATAGCCTTCTATTATAAATAGGTTGCGAATATTACAGGTGCATATTTTGAAAATTCGAGCTACACCCTTTTACTTTAAGCGCATTCAATTTTTAGCAGTTCGAGTAAAATTTTTCTATTTGAAATAGGGTGCGAATGTTACAGGTGCAGTTTTTGAAAATTCGAGCGATAGCCTTTTACTCTAAACAGGGTGCGAATATTATATATGCAATATTTAGCAGTTCAACATTCTTCTACTTTAAACAGGTCGTGAATGTTACAGGTACAATTTTTACCATTTCGAGTCATAGGCTTCTATTATAATTTGCGTGCGTACATTACAGGTTCAGTTTCTGAAAATTCGAGCGATAGCCTTTTAATTTAATCAGGGTGCGAATCTTATACATGCAATTTTTGTCAGTTTGAGTAATAGCCTTCTATTTTAAATAGGGTGCGAATGTTACAGGTGCAGTTTTTGAAAATACGAGCGATAGTCTTTTAATTTAATCATGGGGCGAATCTTAGACATGCAATATTTAGCAGTTCAATAGTCTTGGACTTTAAACAGGGCGTGAATGTTACAGGTACAATTTTTACCAGTTCGAGTTATAGCCTTCTATTATAAATTGCGTGCGTACGTTACAGGTGCAGTTTCTGAAAATTCGAGCGATAGCCTTTTAATTTAATCAGGGTGCGAATCTTATACATGCAATTTTTGTCAGTTCGAGTAATAGCCTTCTATTTTAAATAGGGTGCGAATGTTACAGGTGCAGTTTTTGAAAATTCGAGCGATAGCCTTTTACTCTAAACAGGGTGTGAATCTTATACATTCAATATTTAGCAGTTCAATATTCTTCTACTTTAAACAGGGCGGGAATGTTCCAGGTACAATTTTTACCAGTTCGAGTTATAGCCTTCTATTATAAATAGGGTGCGAACGTTACAAGTGCAAATTTTGAAAATTCCAATTATAGCCTTTTAATTTAAATAGGGTGCGTATTTTATACATGCAATTTTTGGTAGTTCTCTTAATACGCATCTGCTTTAAACAGGGCGTGAATAATGCGGGTACAATTTTTGCCAGTTCGAGTGAGAGCTTTCTATTTTAAATAAGGTGCGAATGTTACAGGTGCAGTTTTTGAAAACTCGAGCGATAGCCTTTTACTTTAAACATTGTGCTTATCTTATACATGCAATTTTTGGCAGTTAGATTAATAGCCTTCTAATATGATTAAGGTGCGAATTTTACAGGTGCAATTTTTGCAAATTCCAGTTATAGCCTTTTACTTTAAACAGGGTGCGAATTTTATACGTGCAATTTTTGTCGGTTCGAGTAATAGACTTCTATTTTAAATAGGGTGCGAAAGTTACAGGTGCAGTTTTTGAAAATTCGATCGATAGCCTTTTACTTTAAGCGTGAGTATTACAGGTACTATTTTTGCCAGTTCGAGCGATATCCTTCTACTATAAATAGAGTGCGACTATCACAGATGTAATTTTTGAAAATTCGTGCGATAGCCTTTTACTCTAAACAGGGTGCGAATCTTATACATGCAATATTTAGCAGTTCAATATTCTTCTTCTTTAAACAGGGCGTGAATGTTACAGGTACAATTTTTACCAGTTCGAGTAATAGCCTTCTATTTTAAATAGGTTGCGAACGATACAGGTCCAATTTTTGAAAATTCGAGCGATAGCCTTTTTCTTTAAACAGGGTGCTGTTACATATACAAAATGTATACAAAATGTATACATAAGGCATCAAGAAACAAATCACAATTTTCATAAGCCAATCATGCCTAATAATGCGGTTGGCTTATCTCTTGCGCATACGAAGAAAGTTGCATCAGCAATTTCTTCAACTACGCGCAACATTCCTTCAACATATTTTTCCCACAAAACGACTTGGGAAAAATAACAGTGTTAAATTTCAACCCAAGTCGTTTCGATAAAAAAAAGAGCGATATGTATGTACATATATACATTAATACATATCGGGCGCATGAAAATTTTACGTCGGTGAAGACTGAAACGATCAAGCCCTTCACCGAAAATAAGCTCTTATCAGCAAATTGTAGCGAGCTGCATACATTGTGATCGCAACAATGTATGCACGGTAGCAAGACGATGGTTGATATTTATGAAAATATCAAATTTCAATTTCAACCATCGTTCGTCGCGATAATTCTGGGCATGTTTAAACACGCCCAACGTAAAATAATTTTCTCAGGATAGGAATGCTAATTAAGCATTTTCTTATCCTGAACGAAGAGACTTACGATCGAAAAATCTAAGTCTCGACAGAATCGGTTTTTGTGCGTTGCCTTTTAAACTTGGTCGCGAATGTCTGTTAAAAAACGAAAGGTGAAAAGTTCTAAGTTTAAAATAGTTCCAGTTTACGGAAAAAATTGGCGATAAAAGAAAAAGGAAAGTTTGATTGCTTCGGGTTGAAAAAAGATTATATACGGTAAACGGCTGTGGTTGGTTTGGAAAAGAAAAGAAAGGAGAATAATTGTTATTGTAAATTTTTAGTTCAATAAGTGCAAAAAAGAAAAATAAATATAGCAAAAGTAAAACAGATTGGTGTTGTAAATCTAAAAGTAACCCAGAACAAGGAATACGAAAAAGGGATTAAGAGTGATCACAGTGAGTACGCCCGAATATATAACAAATTGGCGCAGCCGGTAGGATAGTGGAAGCCTGCTTTTCGAAAAGCCAAAAGTAGAAATGTATAAGAGCTGTAAGATCCGCTATCCTGCGAACCTAAGGGGTCCCATTGACTAAACCGTTCAGGCCCAGTCACCCCCAACACTCGGGTAGATACCATCGCTAGGCGCCTCTGCTCTAGGCGGGCAAGCGTTCACCCCAATTAGTGCACAGGCACCACCGAGGGATACCAGTGAACAGTCCACAGAAGGTAGAGGAGAAATATTTCAAACTCCCCCAGAAGGACGAATACAGATCAGCCAGGACACAGCTCGATTAGCAGCCTGAAGTTTCAGCCAAGTAGACGATAAAACGCTAGCAGTCAACGATCCTGAGTTGAAGAGGAAATCGAAGACGGCTCATAAGCCCCCTTTTCAACTAGATCCAGGGGAAGTTAAGATGGCCTAAAGGCCCCCCCAGCTGCAAAACAAACCGAAATCAACCGACCAGGATTCAGAGGGAACTCGAAGGCGGTTAAAGAAACCCCCCTCTCAATTACAGCAAAGGGACTTAAGCAGGCAAGGAGCCCCCCTTTTACCAAACAACGCATCATATGCCAGCCGACAATCCTGCTCTACCTCAGCAGGAAACAGAAACAGCAACGAGGGAAAATTCTCCATCTTTAGCCGACGCGGGATCAGCCCCCGGTGCAAAATACAGCACCCCGGTGAAGGTACAGCATCTGCTGCTGAATTTTGCCCAACAGGACCTCGACTCCGAAGCGGAACCGTTCTGCCAGGTCCGAATAGTCAAGTAAGTTTAGATAAATTTTTAAATAAATTATACGAGAGCGCTGGAATCGGATAAACTGACGATTACCCATTGTGACGCCTTAGATCACAAATTAAAAACAGAGCGTGAGACCTGACTCGCCAAGTTAAATACCTTAAAGGAAAAAATAATAAAGTTCCGAGAGCAACTAGAACAGTTTTCCGAATCTCGACGCTCACTCAGTTTAGATCTAGAAAAGAGTAAGAGTGTTAGGTTAAGTGACAGTGATAGTGATAGTGACAGTGACGGTGAAGTAGCTGAACCAACTCCCGAATACCTGCTGATCGATTGGCTTGAAGAATCCTTAACGGAAGTCATCCCAGAAATAAGCCCAGCTAGTCCACCCAAATTTAAATTTCCAGTCAATAGACTACGCAAAATGGTGGACTACGCAAAAATAGCTAAGCTCACAGCTCAACTCGTCCCCTTATTTTCGGGTGAAAATACCCCACAAATGGGACGTGAATTACAGACCTTCATCGGCTGCTGCAAGCAAACTATGCAGTGCCTTGACGATGAAGAAATGGCTTTCCTACAGGTCCTCCCCACAAGATTAAGAGGTGATGCATATCAGCTATTCGCTTCAGACGTCCCTACTTCATTCACTGAGGTAGAGGAACGTTTGAACAGAACATACCTTCCCCGTGAGACTTATCAAGAATTGGTGAATAGATTGATCACCACACGCCAGAACCCATTGGAATCTCTCACTGCTTTTGCTACAAGGTTGAAGCAGCTGTTGACGATCTGCAATGAGGCTGCGACACAAAAGTATGGAGCTGAGCCAGTCCCGGCTGTGAAAACACAGCTAATGGACTTCGCCAAAAATGCTCTTAAAAGTGGAGTAACTAATCCACATTTGTGTCAATATTTACTCACACAGGGAGAAGGTGATTTAGAAGCATTAATTCAAAAAGCCCTGGACATGGAGAAATTGCAGCAAGGTGCTACATTCGTCCAGAGTCCTCTGGCACAAGCCCCTCCAATGGCTCCAGTAGACCCAGATTTACGAGTGAGAGCTTACTACAGAGCTCCTTACTATCAAATGCCATCTACCCCTATATTCGCATCACCTCCAGTTCCAAACCCAAACCAGTTTTCACGCAATGTGAATATTCCAGGTTCATCACAGTCACGGCAAAGGCCATTTACAAACACTGATACCAGAAACTCGGATACAGATGCACTGGTCCGTAACATCACGTGTAATTTCTGCCAGCGAAAGGGTCATACGTATTCAGATTGCCTTAAGCGCAAGAACACCCCTTTCTGCTCAAACTACAAAATCTATGGACATGACGTCCGTGATTGCAGAAAAGCACAACAAACGCAACAGATTGTTCCTCCACGCCTCTCAAACAGATCTACACAAGAGCAACATAACACAAAAAATCCTCACGTCTTCAACATAAGACTCAAATGCACCTTTTGCGGTCGCCGAGGACACGCAGACGAAGATTGCCGCCAGAAGAAAAAATGGGATGCCCGGAGTCAGGGAAACGACATGGAGTCGACCCAAAACTCCCCGGCTCGACTATAAACCCACAACGCAAATCAAAAGGGTCACCTCAAGCGCCCGAATCCGATGTCCCTACAGTGAACCTTCCACTGGACATAAGCCTTAACGGCCATACAAAACTAGTAGTGGACACTGGCGCTGAGGTTAGTATTATTAAGAAAAGAGCAATTAAAGACCTCAAAATAATTAATTCCAATGAGGCATGCACTTTACAGACCCCTTTTGGAACCGGAAAGACATTGGGAAATTGCAAGGGCAACTTCAATTTTAAAAATAAAATTCCCTGCAAGTTTCAGGTGGTACAAAACCTGCCAGTTCTTTCCGATGACGGCCTATTAGGAAACGATTTCCTATCAAACAATTGTAATGTTGAAGGCCCAAATAAAGCACTCAAGTTTCCTTGTACGGAAACAAATCCCGAAGAGTTTACTGTGCCCTTGTCATGCAAAACGGACAAGCTGTATTCCAGAAAAGCAGTCGAAGTGAGGTCACTTGCAGAAAAGATAAAACCTAAACAGATTAAGCTATCTACATGCAGTGTCTCCTAGGCATCTCAAAAGAGTAATGCTGGCTGCCAGGTTCAACAAGAGCCGACGGAATGCGAAAAGAGCTGTTTTGGTGATCAAGAAACCTGCGAAATGAGGCAGCATCTGGTTACTTTAGAGGAACCAATATGCATACCTGCTAGGTCACAAATGATCACCACAGTCCCGTTGCAAGTGAAGGAAGAAATGCTCTGTCTATCGAAAGAGATAGGCGATGTAGTCTTCCTGGCCAACAGTTTACTCCCTACTGGGAAAGAAACAGTGCTAGTTGCCATACTCAACATTAACAATTTCCAAGTAGTCATCAACAGTTTATTGTTACAACTGCTCCCTATACATGATTACGCCGTCATCCCAATAGGAGAAGCCACTGATACACAACACGTTCTCAAGCCGAATAAATCGCAAGCGAGTAACACGAACATCAGTGAGCTTCCCAAGGCGGAACAGAAGTCAGGCAAGACGTCTTTTTCCAGAATACCTAGACATAAGCTACTAACGAGGCCCAAGAGCCCTATACAAGACGAGTGCGAGCTCATTAAGACCCGAGTAGAGTCAAAAATGATTCCCCCGTTCAAGAAAATAAGTTACAAAAATTTTACATGGCCCCATAGCCAAATTAAAGATGCGAGCGAGCTCCAGAGGCTGACAAGCAAAATGCAGCTGACTCCTCCACCCAATATACCTAGATGTAAGATAACCACAAGGACAAGAAGCCCAACGACAGGTGCATGTGAGCTCAGTAAGACGTATTCTCAGGCAAAGACGACTCCACCACCCAACAAAGTTAGTGTTAAGAAACATCAGCGGCCCAAGAGCCCCATGACAATTGCGTGTGAGCTCAGTAAGACCTATTTAAAGGCAAAGATGACTCCACCACTTACTAACATTAGTGTTAAGGAACCACCTTGGCCCAAGAACCCCATCAACAGTGCGTGCGAGCTCAGTAAGACCTATTTAAAGGCAAGGATGACACCACCACTTAATAAAATTAGTTTTAAGAATAAAAAGTGGCCCATGAGCCCGATAAAAGACGCGAGCGAGATCCGTAAGACCTCATTGAAGGCAAAGTTGGCTCCACCGTCAAATAGTATTAAGAAAACCAATTTTTCAAGGCCCATAAGCCAAAATACGAATGCGTGCGAGTACTCGGACCAATCAAAAGTACCCATAAAACATGGTACTCCACCATTAAAACTACAGGAAGCCCATTCCCTGCCATCCAGTAATGTAAGTAAAACAGATAGTAAGTACACAGCTACACAAAGTGAGAAAAGAAACGTAAGCTTTTCGGAAAACACAGCTATCTTACAACATGTAAGATACTTATTTCCGGATCAGGAAGATCCCACACATACTCCGCGAGTCAACAGGCTAGACCAAGAGCTCAGCCTAGACCCAAATCTAAATGTGGAAGGAAAAGCTTCGATATCCGAACTCTGTTATGAGTACAATGATATATTTTACCTTAAAGGTGATAAGCTGACATATACAAACGCTATCACCCATAACATTCCATTAATACAAGATCAGGCCCCAATAAACCAAAAGGCCTATCGATTACCAGAGACCCAGAGACAAGTAATCAACGAGCATTTAAGAGAAATGCTAGACAACGGGATAGTCCAAGCTAGCAAAAGCCCTTGGAATTCACCCTTATTAGTAGTCCCCAAAAAGGCGGGACCCGATGGTGAAAAAAGTGGCACGTCGTTGTCGATTTTCGCAAATTGAACGAAAAGACAATTGGCGACGCTTTTCCGCTACCACGAATCGAGGATATTCTTGACCAACTAGGTCATGCCAGGTACTTTACCACTCTCGATTTGGCCAACGGCTATCACCAAGTCTTAGTCGACAAAAAGGATCGACATAAGACCGCTTTTAGCACTAATTACGGGCACTACGAATTTAAGCGTATGCGGACTCAAAGGAGCTCCCGCTACATTCCAACGCCTCATGAACTTCGTTCCGACAGGCCTACAAGGCCTCGAATGTTTCGTTTATCTTGACGACATCGTCATTTATGGAAAAAGCCTAAATGACCACAATGATAAACTTCGAAAAGTCTTCAAAAAATTGAGAGAAAACAAGGAGAAGTGGGAAAAGACCAGCCTATCGCCTATGCAAGCCGAACGCTAAACAAAGCCGAGAAAAACTATTCCACTATTGGAAAGGAGCTATTGGCTATAGTCGGGGCAACTAGAAATTTCCGATGCTACCTCCAAGGCAGGAAATTCACGGTCTACACTGACCACAAGCCTCTCAAAGGAGTCCTTAATGTTAAAGACCCAACTTCCCGTTTAGTGAGATTTCACCACAAATTATCAGAGTTCGATTACACCATCGAATGCAAACCAGGGAAGTATAATACCAATGCGGATGCATTAAGCCGCATTCCACAAGTATTAAACGAAGACTATACAGGCAATACCTTAACGGTACAAGCCCAAGTGCACCACACTATGGACTCTGATTTGGACGAAAATAATTTCCCAACTAAAAAGAAAACAAAGAAACCCGCTCATTGCTTCGCCGTGACCAGAGCTCAAAGACAGAGAGCCCAAGAAACCAATATGAGCCGCAGCGCTGAAACACAGTCCACGGCAGCGGAAGATAAAGAAAATGAACCCCCAGAGGCGGAAATACAACCCCCTGCTACGCTTGAACAAGAAATAAGTCCAGTCAAGGCACCTGATATAATCACGAGCCCCAAGGAAGTTCAAACAATCCTAAAGGATTATCACGACTCTCCTTTCGGTGGCCATCAGGGTGTCATTAAGACCTCTAAACGCATTAGACGCAAGTATTGGTGGAGACACATGCTTAGCGATATAAAAAGGTACATAAAGAAATGCCCTAAGTGCCAAACAATGAAAGCATCTCCACAATTCAAGATGCCCATGGTAATAACGGACGTCGCAGAACAACCTTTCGACAAGGTTTACCTCGATATAGTAGGTCCACTAGAAGAGACCATATCAGGTAATAAATATATCTTAACTTTTCAAGATAACCTTACCAAATTGGTCGATTGGTATGCCGTACCTAATGGAGAAGCAGTAACGGTGGCGCAAATCTTTTTCAATGAGATTGTCACGCGTTATCGCATTCCAAAGAGAATAGTCACCGATCAGGGAACTAATTTCCTGAGTGAGCTATTCAAGAAGGTCTGCAAACTCCTAAAAGTAAAGCAGTTACAGACTTCCGCATACCATCCACAGTCTAATGGAACACTAGAGCGTGCCCATAGACCATTAATCGAATATCTGCGTACAATCGTAGATGAAAATCCTAAAACATGGGACCAATTCCTACGAACCGCTGCATTCGTGTACAATAACAGTGTACACGAGGGTACTAAATTAACCCCGATGGATTGCCTTTACGGCTTCACAGCGGATGTCCCAACTAATTTAAAACGGGATCCTGAACCCGTTTATAACCACGAAAGTTATTATGATATGCTCAAATACAGACTCCAAAAATCGTATGCCACGGCTCGCAAAAATCTCTTAGCCAGCAAACAACGCTCAAAGGCATATTACGAAAAAGCAGTCAGGCCTCTCACTTTCCACCTAGGGGACAAAGTCCTCCTCAAAAGTGAAAGCCACAAACACAAACTGTCTCAAATCTGGGTTGGCCCATATCTGGTAATCAATGTACCCAGTCCAACAAACACTACCATAAAAATAGGCAAGCGGCAGGTTGTCGTCCACAACAACCGTTTGAAACCCTATTATGAGTAGTATACTGGTACATATATCTTTAGCAAATAAGTTAAGTATCTACTAAATTCTACAATTAAATTAAGTGCTATTAGAATTACCACAAAAAGCTTCCAGTATGACTAATTGACTAACGAAGCCTATCCTTCATTTCCTACAGAACATGAAGCACATATTGGTGTTAATATGCTGTTTCCATCTGGCAATGGGACAAATACAAACAGAACCCTACACCATAAGTCCCCTGAACAATACAGGAATACTGTATTAGGATCTAGGAAAATTACAAGTCTACCATAGTACATGGAACATCTTAACAGAGATCAATCTAATGGAACTGGACAACCAGACGCTTATGGCAGAACAGGCGGAACACTCAGTTCACCGACTATGTTCAAATCGCTCTCAAACGGATGAGCTATGCCTGGTTCAACAAAAACACGCTCATTCTCTCTTGGAAAATATCAAGAGAAGAGCAAGTGTCATTCGAGAAGTGGTCCCAAAATCAAGATCAACAAGATCTATCTTCGATGGAATAGGGAATGCAATGCCCCACCTATTCGGGACCATGGACAGCACTAATGAACAAGAGGTATACAGTCGACTCGATGAGCTCGAAACAAATTCAAAAGCACTAGCCGACCTGGACAGACAGCAGATCTGTGTAGTCAAAACTACACTACAGCAAATTCAAAAGCCATTGACATCTCTGCAGGAAAGACAACGTCAAATAAATCTCCAGGTAAATAGAATGCAAAACATAACAGATGATTTACTGATGAGACAATTGAGGCAGGAAATAATTTCAAGCCTGACCTTACAAATTGTCGAGATTGAGTACAGGCAGCAAGCCTTACTCGACATAATAATCTCCACTAAAAATCACCAGTTGCATCCGCTAGTGGTGTCTCCCAAAAGTCTATTAGAGATATACCACAAGTCCCACGCTACTTGTCCAGATGCACAAAATTGTCTCTCCCGGCTATATCAGACAGCGGAAACAAAGGCTCGTCTAGTCCAAGACAAATTAGTCATTCGAATACAACTTCCGATTTTCAATTTACCACAAATGAAGTTGTATAGGATACATAGTCTTCCTATCCATATTAACAAAAAACAATCACGTAGCGCGCCAGGTACAGACACAGGACATATTATTATTAAAAACAAACACAAGATCTTAAAATCTTCAAAAAGATCACGCAATATTCAAAAGAAGACACTTACGTCACCAAGCTAAGCATTCCTGTAACAAAGGCAACAATGTCTAAAGAATGTATAGTGAAGCTGTTCTTTAATCCACTAAAGGAAGAGCCACAGTTCCAATTCAGGGCACAAATACCTCCTAGAGACCTACTTATTAAACTAAGTATACCGAATTCTTGGATATTTCCGTTGATAGAACCAACAATTGTACACCTTCAGTGTACCCGACAATTCCTAACTTCAAAAATAGAAGGAATAATTACTATCAACCACCCCTGTCAATTACAAGTAGGATCACAAATCCTACACTAGGGGCAGAAAATATCCAGCAATTGAGTCTCAAACAACCCACTTATTTCCCAAATATAACTCCATTAGAACAAATAATGGATAAATATCTTAATAAAACCAAAAACAAAGTACAGTCTGAAAAAATACAGACAGAACTATATTCAGGAGATGACACTAACAGCATCATCCTAGAAGGTACCCAGTCATTAAAGGAACTGGACGAAAAATTAGAAAAAATAGTTCCTCATATCAGTCACCATCCTACACATGTCCTACCCGTAACATCAGTATCTTTAACTGGTGTTGTCCTCACGTGTATGGTACTGTACCTGATCGCCAAATGGCTATTCCCATTCATTAAAAACTATCGTCCACACAAATCTGAGAAAACCACAGAGGCGGAGGAACAAATCGAACAAGTCGAAATAATCGAACCTACCCCTCTCAAAAGGACCCGCACCCTGCCACCTATTAGGTCAGTGCAAGTGGTGTAGTGTCGCCACTTCAAATGGTCATTAGCATTACCACTGGTACTAGAATACATAGAAAATAATTGTAAGTGGTTTCAACAAACCCTTAAAGAAATTAATAATAATAGATAATAATAAAAACAAAAGGGGAGAGAACATACATAAATAGGTATTAAAGCCTAGATTTAAGAGAAAATAGTGTACTAGAAACATGTAAACATATATATATTCAAACCAAAAAACAAAGTAAAAAGATATCCTCCCCCGCTGTATATAAATAATAATAATAAACAGTACAAATAAGAATAAATAAGAACGAAAACATAGAATTACAAATAAGTGTAATAAATATTAGGTATAACAAAACTAACCTAGTATAAAAAAATAAATAACTACTAACTTTAACAAAGAACGTAAGAGATATACAAGTGTAACAAAAAAAAATATATACACAACATAAAAAAAAAAAACGGTAGAAATTAGCAAAAAAAAATTTTTTAAAGAAAAAGATAAGAATAGAATAAAAATAGATAATTCGAAACAATTTTAGAAATTAGGAAGATAACAAATTTTTTTTTTAACAGAAATAAGAAAATATGTAAAAAAAAAGAGAGAAAAAGCCATTGCCAAACCAAACGACCGACCACGCCGACTGAACTAAAGAAAAACAAACCAGAACCAAATCCTAAAAAGGGGACTAGGAAGTTTAAATAAGAACGATAATTTTTTTTTATTATATAAACGATGTAATAAAATTTATGGAAAAGAAAAGGAAGACAGGAAAGATACAAATTTGTAGTAAAAGAAAAACATAAAATAGCCACACTGAGCGATCGGTGCAATGAAATTGGCTGGACGAGTCGTGCTGGACCTAATCGCTATCTGAGTCGTCCCAATTAACCACACCGGCCCCGGGAAGGGGAGGGGTGGCGGTGAACTCCCTCGCCAACCTCGTCGCCGGGGAATCAAAAACGTCGTGGCAGCACATACAAAGTCCACGCACAGTGACGAGAGAGAAAACGCCGCCTGAAACAGAAAAAAACTAATTAGGACTGGTTTAAAGAACAAAAACAAATTTTTTTTTTACCTGCGGCCATCAAAGACTGCCCCCGGTGAGGGAACAAGGGCACCAACAGCCGGTGATAGGTCCCAGCTACGGCCGGGGCACCCCATACGGTACTGGGATGCTCCCCATCCTCCAGCAACACCAAACGAAGTGGACCCTGCCACCCGGGGGAAACACTCAACACGTATATAGAATAGAACGTGGAGGTCAACCCCGCGGGACTTCTGCAGGGCTCCTTTTCTAACTTTATAGAAAACAACATCTTTCCTCTCTCGGTGAGTAGGCTCAAAATAACAAAAAAAATCTCGATTGTTTTCACACGGAAGACCGATACGTTAATGAATCCTACAAGAATTTGCCCGGTAAAGATCCCCATCAGTAAAGGCATCTAACCCTTAATCAGCGAAATTTAATGAGCTGCAGATAAGAAAATTCAAAATCTAAGAGGTCCATACAGAATTCTTTTAATCATCACCTTACCCCGAAAGTTATTCCTCTTCCAAGAATAACTCTCTTTTTTGTAGGGGGAAGGCATGTTACATATACAAAATGTATACAAAATGTATACATAAGGCATCAAGAAACAAATCACAATTTTCATAAGCCAATCATGGCTTAAAACACGGTTGGCTTCTCTCTTGCGCATACGAAGAAAGTTGCATCAGCAATTTCTTCAACTACGCGCAACATTCCTCCAACATATTTTTCCCACAAAACGACTTGGGAAAAATAAAAGTGTTAAATTTCAACCCAAGTCGTTTCGATGAAAAAAAGAGCCCCACGACAAATTTTACCTTCAGTAAGATTTGTCGTATATACGATATGTATGTACATATATACATACATACATACATATCGGGCGCATGAAAATTTTACGTCGGTGAAGACTGAAACGATCAAGTCTTCACCGAAAAAAAGCTCTTATCAGCAAATTGTCGCGAGCTGCATACATTGTGATCGCAACAATGTATGCACGGTAGCAAGACGATGGTTGATATTTATGAAAATATCAAATTTCAATTTCAACCATCGTTCATCGCGATAATTCTGGGCATGTTTAAACACGCCCAACGTAAAATAATTTACTCAGGATAGGAATGCTAATTAAGCATTTTCTTATCCTGAACGAAGAGACTTACGATTGAAAAATCTAAGTCTCGACAGAGTCGGTTTTGGTCGCGAATGTCTGTTAAAAAACGAAAGGTGAAAAGTTCTAAGTTTAAAATAGTTCCAGTTTACGGAAAAAATTGGCGATAAAAGAAAAAGGAAAGTTTAATTGCTTCGGGTTGAAAAAAGATTATATACGGTAAACGGCTGTGGTTGGTTTGGAAAAGAAAAGAAAGGAGAATAGTTGTTATTGTAAATTTTTAGTTCAATAAGTGCAAAAAAGAAAAATAAATATAGCAAAAGTAAAACAGTTTGGTGTTGTAAATCTAAAAGTAACCCAGAACAAGGAATACGAAAAAGGGATTAAGAGTGATCACAGTGAGTACGCCCGAATATATAACAGTGCGAACTTTACGGGTGCAAATTTTTATAAATTCGAGCTATAGCCTTTTTCTTTAAAGAGGGTGCGAATTTTACACATGCAGTTTTTGCCAGTTTGAGTAATAGCCTTCAATTTTAAACATGGTGCTAATGTTACAGCTGAAGTTTTTTAAAATTTGAGGGATAGCCTTTTAATGTAAATAGTGTGCGAAATTTATACATGCAATTTTTGGCAGTTCAATTAATAACCTTCTGCTTTAAACAGAGCGTGAGTATTACAGGTACTATTTTTGCCACTTCGAGTAATAGCCTTCTATTTTAAATATGGTGCGAAAGTTACAGGTGCAGTTTTTGGAAATTCGAGCGATAGCCTTTTACTTTAAACAGGGAGCGAATATTATACATGCAATTTTTGGCAGTTCGAGTAATAGCCTTCTATTTTAAACAGGGTCGAATGTTACAAGTGCAGTTTTTGAAAATTCGGCGATGGCCTTTTACTCTAAACAGGAATTTTACTGGTGCAATTTTCGGTAGTTCTAATGGCAGCCTTCTATTTTAAACAGGGAACGAATCTTACACATGCAGGTTTTGGTAGCTCAAGTAATAGCCTTCTGCTTTAAATAGCGTGTGAATGTTACAGGTACAATTTTCGCCAGTTCGAGTGATAATATTCTACTATGAATAGGCTGTGAATGTTACAGGTGCAAATCTTGAAAATTTGAGCGACACCCTTTTACTTTAAACATGAGGCGAATCTTACACATTCAATTTTTAACAGTTCGCGTAATAGTCTTCTATTTTAAACAGGACCCGGATGTTACAGGTGCAATTTTGAGTAGTTCGAATGACAGCCTTCTAATTTAAACAGGAAGAGAATCTTATACATGCAATTTTTGAAAATTCCAGTGATAGCCTTTTACTTTAAACATGGTGCGAATCTTACACATTAAATTTTTAGCAGTTCGAGTAATAGTTTTCTATTTTAAACAGGCCGCGGATATTACAAATGCAATTTTCAGTAGTTCGAATGACAGCTTTCTAATTTAAACAGGGAGCGAATATTATACGTGCAATTTTTGGCAGTTCGAATAATAGCCTTCTATTATAAATAGTCTGCGAATGTTACAGGTGCAATTTTTGAATATTCGAGCGATAGCATTTTACTTTAAACAGGGTGCGAATTTTATACATGCAATTCTTGGCAGGTGGACTGATAGAATTCTATTTTAAATAGGGTTTGAATTGTACAGGTGCAATTTTTGCCAGTTCGAGTGATAGTGTTCTACTACAAATGGGGTGCGAACCTTACAGGTGCAACTTTTATAAATTCGAGCGGTAGCCTTCTACTTTACACAGGGTGCGAATCTTATATATACAATCTTTGGCAGTTCGAGTAATAGCCTTCTATTATAAATAGTCTGCGAATGTTACAAGTGCATATTTTGAAAACTCGAGCCATACCCTTTTACTTTAAACTAGGTGCGAATTTTACACATTCAATTTTTAACAGTTCGAGTAATAGTCTTCTATTTTAAATAGGGTGAGAATCTTACAGGTGCAGTTTTTGAAAATTCGAGCGATAGCCTTTTACTATAAACAGGGTGCGAATTTTATACATCCAATTTTTGTCAGTTGGAGTGATAGCCCTCTGCTTTAAACAGAGCGGGAGTTTTACAGGTATAATTTTTGCCAGTTCGAATGATAGACTTCTACTATAAATAAGGTGCGAACCTTACAGGTACAAACTTTTATAAATTCGAGCTATAGCATTTTTCTTTAAAAAGGGTGCGAATTTTACACATGCAGTTTTTGGCACTTCGAGTAATAGCCTTCTATTTCAAATAGGGTGCGAATGTTACAGGTGAAAATTTCTAAAATTCGAGCGATAGCCTTTTACTATAAACAGGGTGCGAATCACATACATGCAATTTTTGGCAGTTCGAGCCTTCTGCTTTAAACGGGGTGTGAATGCTACAGGTACAATTTTTGCCACTTCGAGTGATAACCTTCTACAATGATTAGGCTGCGAATGTTAGAGGTGCATATTTTGAAAATTCGAGCTATACCCCTTCACTTTAAGCACATTCAATGTTCGAGTAAAAGTTTTCTATTTGAAATAGGGTGCGAATGTTACAGGTGCAGTTTTTGAAAATTCGAGCGAGAGCCTTTTACGTTAAACAGGGTGCAAATTTTTAAATGCAATTTTTGGCAGTTGGAGTGATAGCCTTCTGCTTTAAACAAAGCGTGAGTATTACAGGTACAATTTTTGCCAGTTTGATTGAAAGCCTTCTACTATAAATTGGCTGGAAATGTTACAGGTGCAAAGTTCGAAAATTCGAGCGAGGGCCTTTTACTGTAAACAGGGTGCGAATCTTACACATTCAATTTTTAGCAGTGCGAGTAATAGTCATCTATTTTATACAGGGCGTGGATATTACAGGTGCAATTTTCAGCATTTCGAATGACAGCCTTCTACTTGAAACAGGGAGAGAATCTTATACATGCAATTTTTGCTAGTTCAATTAATACCTTCTGCTATATGCAGGGCGTGAATGTTACAGGTATGAGTTTTGCCAGTTAGAGTGATAGCATTCTACTATAAATAGGGTGCGACCCTTATAGGTGCAACTTTTATACGACAGGCGACAGGCTTTTAATTTATACAGGGTGCGAATCTTATATATGCAATCTTTAACAGTTCGAGTAATAGCTTTCTATTATAAATAGGTTGCGAATGTTACAAGTGCAGTTTTTGAAAATTCGAGAGATAACCTTTTACTTTAAACAGGGTGCGAATCATATACGTGCAATTTTTGGTAGTTTGAGTAATAGTCTTCTACATTAAACAGGGCGTGAATATTACAGGCACAATTTTTGAAAATTCGAGTGATAGCCTTCTACTATGATTAAGGTGCGAATATTGCAGGTACAATTTTTGGAAGTCAGAGTGATATCCGTTTATTTGAAATAGGCTGCGAATTTTACAGGTGCAACTTTTATAAATTCGAGCAATAGCCTTTTACTTTAAACAGGAGCGAATCTTATATATGCAATCTTTGGCAGTTCGAGTAATAGCCTTCCATTATAAATAGGGTGCGAATGTTACAGGTGCAATTTTTGAAAATTCGAATGACAGCCTTCAACTTTAAATGGTGTGCTACTTTTATACATGCTGTAATATTTTTATTTTTGTATTTTTTTTACGATCGCTATGTAATATTTTACTCATCAATCTTGGTCTTCGTGGTAACGATTTTTATTGTTTCTGAATTGTATGTTCAAGCTCAAGTCTAGGCTTAATTTGCCGCTTTATAGTCTTTAAGCTTTAAAGGTAAGCAAGGCAAGGCTATATGCTGCTTTATTGCCTTTGCTTAGGTCGGTTGATCAGGCTGAAGATTGCCGCTTTATGATCAATAGGCTTATAAGCCGAATTGTGAGAAATGAATATACTCCAATGCAGTGATAATCAAGTCTGACTTCTTTATTCTTTTCTTCGTCTTTTATATAATTGGTTTACATAGATTCTTATGGAAAATCATTCCATAAGCAAGAAATGGCAATTTCAGAAATGAATTGTCCAATAAGCAAATTCATTGCTTTCTTACTTATTGAATGACCTTTTACAATAATAATTCACATCAATTGTTACGACACACATTTTTGTCACCTACTTGACTTACTTGTAAATGGTATCAAATTGCTGATTCTTAAGATTGTAATTTCTTTTGATAAATTGGAAGCAAATTGTATTTCTGTTAATTTTTGTTTTGCAATATGAGATATACTTGTTTACTAGCATGATATGGCGCTTGCACAATAATGTATGTGCGTACAATGATGTGCTCATGTCATGCCATTAAGCATTGTGCATTATTATTATTCATGCTATGTATGTACGTTTGTATTTACGTGCATATAATGTTACAAGGTGATTAATTATCTTTTATTAGCGAGATGCGCTTTTCTTTTTGCTTGATTATTTTTAGATATTATTATTACATGTATTACATGTTATAGGATGATTTTTTTTTTTGTGTACCTAACCAATTACTTATCTTATTTATTTACGTATTTTCATTATGCTACATACTCTACCATATCCTATGCATTTTGTACAGGTATTACTAACTTCTAAATGCTATCTATTATGTACAGTGTTTATATTTAAATTAGGACTTTACATTTATGTATATTGGCTATTATGTCTATATAGTTAAGTTAGGATTTTACATTTGTGTACATTAGTTATCATCTACATTATGTCTGCATAATTTCAGTCTATTATTGTGTATGTTTTTAAGGTTATTTCTGATTTTTATTGTGGAATTTACTCCGTTTTGGTCTACTATTTTAAATGGACCTTCGTATGAACTTTGTGATTTTTTTCTAGTTCCTTTTCTTAAGTAAACATAATGATTTACTTTGAAATTTGAGGGTTCTACATTTCTCTTCTGTTGAGACTTTCTTTTTATTTTTGATACGTTCAGTGATTCTTTTGCTCTATCATGAGCTCTTTGTAATTTGTGTTTTAATTCATTAGCATAATTATCTATGTCATAGATCATTTGTTCATTATTTATTTTTTTCTGCTGGTAAGGTTGTTATTTTTCCATAGACCAATTCAAATGGTGTGTAGTTTGTATGTGTGTGCGGTGTGG
Organism: Dioctria linearis; assembly: GCA_963930735.1. Lineage (NCBI taxonomy): Eukaryota > Metazoa > Arthropoda > Insecta > Diptera > Asilidae > Dioctria > Dioctria linearis. Next base: position 174,547,124 of record OZ005740.1, read on the forward strand.
TATTATAGTAAAATATATAGTATGGTATCCACATATCTCAATTATCATTCTCTGTGAAAGACAAGAGATATTCATTTAATACTCTGTGGTTTCTTTCTAGAGATCCAAGTGTTTCATGATGATAAGGTGTTGAAGTTATGTGGTTCATATTAAATATTTTGCATATACTCTTAAATAATTCATTACAAAATTCTGTACCTTTATCAGTTTTAATCGTTTTGAAGCATCCGTATTTTATTATGAATTTTTCTACTAGTGCTCGTGCTACTATTTCTGCTTCTTTGGTTTCAATTGGAATCGCTTCAACGAATTTTGTGAGTTCACACTGAACTGATAATATGTATCTGTAAGCATTGGATATTCGTAATGGTCCTACTGTATCTATTGAAATAGTCTCGAAACTACTGTTTGGCGTATTTGTGATTACAAATGGTTCTTTGGTATGTTTTATTATTTTATTTCGTGCGCAAGTTTCACAGTTTTTCACAGTTTTTCACATATTCTTTTATTGTTTTTCTCATATTTTTCCAAATGAATTTTTGTTTTATCTTTGCAATGCATCTTTTTATTCCAGCATGTCCTCCATACGGTGAGGAATGGTGTTGTTCAATAATCTCTTTTATTTCTTTCGGATCCGTTAATCTTTTTGGAGAGGTATATAATAATAATTACAGTGGTCTTGCCATATTATTTGAAATATTTTTATACTGCAGTTCATTGAACTTTTTCTTAAATCTGTTTGAATCTATATATTTAAATATTCTATCATCATTAGATATTGCTAGCTCATATATTTTATTCTTCTTAATCTTGAGTATCAGTTTCTCCAGGACTAAATCTAAATTTGTCCCTAGATTATCGCTGCACTGTATCGATACTTCATCTTCTTTTATTATTATTTTTGGCAATTTGTTTGAGCGCATATTTTCATTACTTTCATTTATATGAAATTTAATTTTTTTTACATTTGTAAATCTGAGATAGACGTACAATCCCATGCATAAAGTTGGGCAAACCTATCATTGGATATCTCTGTATTCTCTTCAGGGTTAATTTCTTTTGCTTTCTTTAGCATTCCTCTCGTGATTACATTTATATTTTTTGGGATCATTTCTTTTAAAAGGTTTGAATTTAATTTTATTCGAGATAGAGCATCCGCATTTGTATTCATTCTACCTTGTTTATATATGATGTCAAAGTCGTAATCCATTAGATCAAGTCGTATTCTGGTTAATTTGGATGATGGATTCTTGTGAGTGAATAAGCTAACCAAAGGTCTGTGATCAGTTACTACCATAAATTTTCTACCGTATAAGTATGGTCTGAAATTAATTTATTCCCCAGTGGATTCCTAAAAGCCTCTTTTTCAATTATTGCTTTGTTTACTTCAATGTTTGTTGAGAGTTCGAACTCGCAATAGCAAATTGGTCTATCTTCACCAATTTGTTCCTTGAGAAAGAACCGCGCCTAAAGGCATGATCTGAGGCGTCAGTGGTTAAGATGAATGGCTGTTCAAAATCAGGATATTTGAGAATTGGTGATTGATTAATTTGTTTTTAAGATTTTCGAATGAGTTGTTACATTCTTCTGACCACTCAAAAAGTTTGTTCTTTTTAAGACGGTAATTCAGAGGTTTTGCTATGTTTGCGAAATTTGGTATAAAGCGTCTATAATAATTGCAAAATGCGATGAATCTTCTGACTTCGTCAGCATTTTTAGGAATATGGTAATTTTGAATAGTGTGATGCTTATTAGGATCAGTTTTTATACCTTTTGCTGTTATTTGATGACCGAGGTATATTACTTCTCTTTTTAGAAAATTGCATTTACTGGGATTAAGTTTTAGATTATATTTTTGAAGTCTTTGAAATTTTTTTTCGAGATTTTTGTTATGATGTTGAAGACTACATCCAAAAACAATAATGTCATCAACATATATAAAAGCATTAGATTCTAGACCACTGAGTGCTATAGATAACATTCTTTGGAAGCTGTTTGTTGAAATCTTCAAGCCGAATGGCAAACGTTTAAAGTGAAAGTGTCCTCGATTTGTCGAGAATGCTGTTAAATGTCTTGAATTTGGATTGATTTCAATTTGGTGAAATGAACTTGTCATGTCTAGAGTTGAGAAATATTTCGCCCGACCTAGGTGGTCTAAGACATCTTCAAATCTAGTTAATGGGAATTTATCATCAACAATTTTTTTGTTGAGCTGTCTAAAATCGACTACAAGTCTCCATTTTTTGGTATCATCCGTACTTTTTTTTTGGTACTATCAATAAAGGTGAATTATATGGTCTAGTTGACTTTTCTATTATATTATCCTTAAGCATATCTTGAACTTGATCATTTATTTCTTGTAACTGTGAATGCAGGAAACGGTAATTTTTGACATAAACCGGACTATTTTCAATGCAAGCTATATCATGTTTGTAAAAGTTATTTGCTGTTAATTTTTCATTAGGCAAATGAAATATACCTTGGTATTTTTCACACAAGTGTAGTATTGAATTTTTAGCTTCTGTATCTAGACCTTCTATTTTTAATTCGTTTTTTAATTTTGCAAATCTGTTGCTAGAATCTTTAAATGTTGTATTAAGCGGATTTAATACATAGTAGTTTTTTAATGGTTGTATTTCAGGCGTATTACTATTTCTTCATTCTGCGTATGTATGGCGAGTGTAAATGTCTCATGAGTCAATAATGGTAAGTTATTGTCTACCATGTGAAATTTGTGACTCAGATTAAAGTTTTCATACATTAGTTTCATGACTGTTGTTCCAAAAGATAATGTTTCAATGTTTGTTATGCCTGTAATTTTGCACGTTTCATCTTCATCTAAATAATAATCATTTAAATTATTTAATTTGCAGATAGATATGTCTGCACCTGTATCAATTAGAAAATTAATGTTTTTACCAGTCAATTTGTCTTTTAATGTTACAAAATTTGTTACATTATTGTTTAGTTGAAGAATTCGCGTATTTATATGTTTTTTTATTCTGATGCAGTACCTGGGCTGCTGTTGTTTGCTGTGTCTTGGATAAAATTTACTGTACGTTGCCTATTGTGCTGTGAGTGGTTTATATTGTTGTTGTTCGAGCGTGTATAGTTACTGTGTTTTTGAAAATTTTTATTGGTGTAAAAATTTGAATTATTTCTTTGTGTATTATAGTTTCTGTTATTTGAAAATTTTCTTTGTGTTTGTTCACTGTTACTTTGATTGTATCTATTCTGTGTAAAATTGTTATAGTTACTATTGTTTGGAAATGATCTATAATTTCTATTAAAGAATCTTTGCTTGCTTTGAAATTGTTTATTATATGAATATATCTGTGGCTCTAGAGGTTTCTCAATTTGTGAAGCTAGTGCAGCTGCTTCAGAGAATTTCGTGCATTGCGCTGCAAAAATTGTTGGTTTGAGATTTTCATTTAAACCATTTTGAAAAATATTAAGGGCCAGTTTATCATTTAATTTGGTTACCGTTTCTATATTAACTTCACCCACTTCTTGAATTTGTAGGTTATTCAAGCCATTTATTAGATTTAACACTTTGTCCGTAAATACTTTGATTCCTGAATTTCTTTGCTTTAGTTCTGCGAGTTGTGAATAAATTTTTTGTGGTGTGTTACCTGATTTAAAGCTTGCTTTCAGTGTTGTTCTTAACTCTTTCACTGAAATTCTTTGCTTTGTGGGACATTCTTGCGTTCCAAACGAAATTTATTAACTCTTTCTTGGAGTCATCTTTTAATGTTTTATCTTATAATTCTATGATTGTTAGGAAATTATCTAATTCCTTGTATTCTCCAGCAAATTCTGGGATTATTTTTAATGCTGTCACTATAACAAATGCAGCCATTTTTTTTCTATTGTTGTCTTCTGTAGGTTCACAACTAGAATCTGAATCGTAGTCTAATCTTGTCTCGTTGTAGCTCTCCTCAATTTTCAAATTTATATAATGTTTTGCTTTCAGGTATATACCATTGAATCTTTGTATTGAAGTCTCTAAATCTTTACTCGATTATTGTACTTTTAATCGATTTGCTATAGATTCGAATTCCTTATGAATTTCCTTTAATCTAGTAGACCTGTTTAGGAGATTTTGAGCCGAAAATTTTCTTTGGGGGTTTTTAGTGAAAGTTTGGTGTAGTTTTTCTACTTTCTTGATTAATTTCTCGCAATCTTCCATCAAAATTTAAAATTCATCGCAAGACATGGTTTATATTTTCTTTATAGATTCATAAATTTTTTTTTTGTATTTATATATTTTTACTCTACACTTTAAATAATGTTAAGTAGATATCATAATTTATTAATCAAATCCTCTATAAAAAAAAATCTATTTAAAATATAATTTCATTGAATATTTGTTTAAGTTATACAACGTATTCGTAAGTACTTTGAACAATTAATAATTATAATAAAAAAAATTTAAACTTTTACTTTTTTGGCTGCTGCAGTTGTTTAACCTTCTTCGGAGATTCCTTTGCTCGTTCTTCAGCTGTTTAGCTTTCTGTAGTAATTCCTTCTTCAATTTCTTGTCCGTTGTTATAGGAATGATGCGATGAATTTCGCCTAACTGCTGCTAACTACCTTCCCTCCTCTTGACCTCTTCGTCAGCTTGCGCTGCAACGTGTTAAATGAAATTGGCTGCGGACCTGCTTGCGGGTTGGCTTGTATTTCCTTATGTAGAGCAGATGCCTTCTGCCTATACTCCTCCAGTGTAATCTTTTTGTATTTGGCCGTATTTGTACGCTCATATGTCACGGTCGCCATTTAATATTTTTATTTTTGTATTTTTTTTACGATCGCTATGTAATATTATACTCATCAATCTCGGTCTTCGTGGTAACGATTAACGATTAACGATTTAAGCTTTAAAGGTAAGCGAGGCAAGGCTATATGCCGCTTTATTGCCTTTGCTTAGGTCGGTTGATCAGGCTAAAGATTGCTGCTTTATGATCAATAGGCTTATAAGCCGAATTGTGAGAAATGAATATACTCCAATGCAGTGATAATCAAGTCTGACTTCTTTATTCTTTTCTTCGTCTTTTATATAATTGGTTTACATAGGTTCTTATGGAAAATCATTCCATAAGCAAGAAATGGCAATTTCAGAAATAAATTGTCCAATAAGCAAATTCATTGCTTTCTTACTTATTGAATGACCTTTTACAATAATAATTCACATCAATTGTTACGACACACATTTTTGTCACCTACTTGACTTACTTGTAAATGGTATCAAATTGCTGATTCTTAAGATTGTAATTTCTTTTGATAAATTGGAAGTAAATTGTATTTCTGTTAATTTTTGTTTTGCAATATGAGATATACTTGTTTACTAGCATGATATGGCGCTTGCACAATAATGTATGTGCGTACAATGATGTGCACATATCATGCCATTAAGCATTGTGCATTATTATTATTCATGCTATGTATGTACGTTTGTATATATGTGCATATAATGTTACTAGGTGATTAATTATCTTTTATTAGAGAGATGCGCTTTTCTTTTTGCATGATTATTTTTAGATATTATTATTACATGTATTACATGTGTATACTACAATGCATTTTTTGCTAGTTCAATTAATAGCCTTCTGCTTTATACAGTGCGTGAATGTTGCAGGTACTATTTTTGCCAGTTCGAGTGATATCCGTCTACTATAAATGGGGTGCGAATATCACAGATACAATTTTTGAAAATTCGAGCGATAGCCTTTTACTTTAAACATGGTGCGAATCTTATACATGCAGGGCGCGAATGTTACAGGTACAGTTTTTGCACAGTTCCAGTGATAGCCTTATACTATAAATAGGCTGCGAATATTACAGGTGCAATTTTTGCAAATTCGAGCGCTAGCCTTTAACTTTAAACAGGGTGCGAATGTCATACATGCAAATTTTGGCAGTTTGAGTAATAGCCCTCTATTTTAAATAAGGTGCGAATTTTACGGGTGCAATTTTCGGCAGTTAGAATGACAGCCTTCTGCCTTAAACAGGGAGCGAATCTTATACATGCAATTTTTGGTAGTTCTAGTAATAGCCTTCTGCTATAAACAGGGCGTGAATGTTACAAGTTCGATTTTTGCCAGTTGGAGTCATTGCCTTCTATTATAAATAAGCTGCAAATGTTACAGGTGCAATTTTTGAAAATTCTAGCGATAACATTTTACTTTAAACAGGGTGCGCATCTCATACATGTAATTTTTGTCAGTTCGATTAATAGCCTTCTAATATCTATAAGGTGTGAATTTTACAGGTGAATTTTGTGAAAATTCGAATGACAGCCTTCAACCTGAAATGGTGTACCAGTGTTATACATGCAATTTTTGTTAGTTCCATTAATAGCCTTCTGCTTTCTACAGAGCGTGAATATTACAGGTACTATTTCTGCCTGTTCGAGTGATATACTTCTACCATAAATAGGGTGCGAATATCACAGATACAATTTTTGAAAATTCGAGCGATAGCCTTTTACTTTAAACATGGTGCGAATCTTATACCTGCAATTTTTGGAAATTCAATTAATAGCCTTCTGCTTTAAACAGGACGCGAATGATACAGGTACAGTTTTTGCCAGTTCCAGTGATAGCCTTACACTATAAATAGGCTGCGAATATTACGGGTGCAATTTTGCAAATTCGAGCACTAGCCTTTTACTTTAAACAGGATGCGAATCTCATACATGCAAAATTTGGCAGTTCGTGTAATAGCCTTCTATTTTAAATAAGGTGCGAATTTTACGGATGCAATTTTCGGCAGTTAGAATGACAGCGTTCTGCATTAAACAGGGAGCGAATCTTATACATGCAATTTTTGGTAGTTCTAGCAATATCCTTCTGCTATAAACAGGGCGCGAATGTTACAAGTACGATTTTTGCCAGTTGGAGTGATAGCCTTCTATTATAAATAAGCTGCGAATGTTACAGGTGCAATTTTTGAAAATTCGAGCGATAACCTTTTACTTTAAACAGGGTGCGAATCTCATACATGTAATTTTTACAGTTCGAGTAGTAGCCTCCTAATATATTGGGTGTGAATATTACAGGTGAATTTTGTGAAAATTCGAATGACAGCCTTCAACCTGAAATGGTGTACCAGTGTTATACATGCAATTTTTGCTAGTTCCATTAATAGACTTCTGCTTTCTACAGAGCGTGAATATTACAGGTACTATTATTGCCTGTTCGAGTGACATACTTCTACTATAAAAAGGGTGCGAATATCACAGATACAATTTTTGAATATTCGAGCGATAGCCTTTTACTTTAAACATGGTGCGAATCTTATACATGCAATTTTCGGAAATTCAATTAATAGCCTTCTGCTTTAAACAGGGCGCGAATGTTACAGGTACAGTTTTTGCCAGTTCCAGTGATAGCCTTATACTATAAATAGGCTGCGAATATTACGGGTGCAATTTTTGCAAATTCGAGCGCTAGACTTTTACTTTAAACAGGATGCGAATCTCATATATGCAAATTTTGGCAGTTCGAGTAATAGCCTTCTATTTTAAATAAGGTGCGAATTTTACGGATGCAATTTTAGGCAGTTAGAATGACAGCGTTCTGCATTAAACAGGGAGCGAATCTTATACATGCAATTTTTGGTAGTTCAACTAATATCCTTCTGCTATAAACAGGGCGTGAATGTTACAAGTACGATTTTTGCCAGTTGGAGTGATAGCTTTCTATTATCAATAAGCTGCGAATTTTACAGGTGCAATTTTTGAAAATTCGAGCGATATCCTTTTACTATAAACAGGGTGCGAATCTTATACATGCAATTTTTGGCAGTTCGATTAATAGCCTTCTATTTTAAATAGGGTGAGAATGGTACACGTGCAGTTTTTGAAAATTCGACCGATAGCCTTTTACTCTGAACTGGGTGCGAATCTTATACATGCCATTTTTGGCAGTTTGAGTGATAGTGTTCTATTTTAGATAGTGTGCGAATTTTACTGGGGCAATTTTCGGTAGTTCTAATGACAGCCTTCCACTTTAAACAAGGAACGAATCTTACACATGCAATTTTTGTTAGCTCAAGTAATACCCTTCTGCTATAAACAGCGTGTGAATGTTACAGGTACAGTTTTTGCCAGTTCCAGTGATAGCCTTCTACTATAAATAGGGTGCGAATGTTACAGGTGCAAATTTTGAAAACTCGGGCGATACCCTTTTACTTTAAATAAGGTGCGAATCTTACACATTCAGTTTTTAGCAGTTCGAGTAATAGTCTTCTATTTTAAATAGGGTGCGAATTTTACAGGTGCAAATTTTGAAAACTCGAGCGATAGCCTTTTACTCTGAACAGGGTGCGAATCTTATGCATGCAATTTCTGGCAGTTTGACTGACAGACTTCTATTTTAAATAGGGTGCGAAATTTACTGGTGAAATTTTCGGTATTTCGAATGACAGCCTTCTAATTTAAACAGGGAGCGAATCTTATACATGCAATTTTTGGTAGTTCAAGTAATATCCTTCTACTATATACATTGCGTGAATGTTACAGGTATGAGTTTTGCCAGTTGGAGTTGTAGCCTTCTATTATAAACAGGCTGCGAACGCTACAAGTCCAATTTTTGAAAATTCGAGACATGGCCTTTTACTTTAAACAGGGTGCGAACCTTACAGGTGCAAACTTTTATAAATTCGAGCTATAGCCTTTTTCTTTAAAGAGGGTGCAAATTTTACAAATGCAGTTTTTGCCAGTTCGAGTAATAGCCTTATATTTTAAATAGCGTGCGAATGTTACAGGTGAAGTTTTTTAAAATTTGAGCGATAGCCTTTTACTGTAAACAGTATGCGAAATGTATACATTCAATTTTTGGTAGTTCAATTAATATCCTTCTGCTTTAAACGGAGCGCGTGTATTGCAGCTATATTTTTTGCCATTTCGATTGAAAGCCTTCTACTATAAATAGGCTGGGAATGTTACAGGTGGAAAGTTTGAAAATTCGATTGATGGCATTTTACTCTAAACAGGGTGCGAATCTTACCCATTCCATTTTTAGCAGTTCGAGTAATAGTCTTCTATTTTATACAGGGCGTGGATATTACAGGTGCAATTTTCAGTAGTTCAAATGACAGCCTTCTAATTTAAACAGGGAGGAAATCTTATACATGCAATTTTTGTTAGTTCAAGTAATACCTTCTGCTATATGCAGGGGGTGAATGTTAAAGGTATGAGTTTTGCCAGTTGGAGTGATAGCCTTCAGCTATAAATAGGGTGCGAACCTTACAGGTGATTTTACCGGTGCAATTTTTGAAAATTCGAGTGATATCCTTTTACTATAAACAGGGTGCGAATCTTATACATGCAATTTGTGGCAGTTCGATTAATAGCTTTCTATTATAAATAGGGTGCGTGCGAATGTTACAGGAGCAGTTTTTGAAAATTCCACCGATAGCCTTTTACTCTGAACATGGTGCGAATCTTATACTTGCCATTTTTGGCAGTTTGAGTGATAGCCTTCTATTTTAAATAGGGTGCGAATTTTCCTGGTGTAATTTTCGGTTGTTCTAATGACAGACTTCTACTTTGAACAAGGAACGAATCTTATACATGCAATTTTTGATAGCTCAAGTAATACCCTTATGCTTTAAACAGCGTGTGTATGTTACAGGTACAGTTTTTGCCAGTTCCAGCGATAGCCTTCTACTATAAATAGGTGGCGAATTTAACAGGTGCAGTTTTTGAAAATTCGAGCGAAAGCCTTTTACTCCAGGCAGGGTGCGAATCTTATACATGCAATTTTTGGCAGATTGAGTGAAAGCATTCTGCTATAAACAGCGTTTGAATATTACAGGTACAATTTTTTAAGTTCGAGTGATAATCTTCTACTATGAATAGGCTGCGAATTTTACAGGTGAAAATTTTGAAAACTCGAGCGATACCCTTTTACTTTAAATAAGGTGCGAATCTTACACATTCAGTCTTTAGCAGTTCGAGTAATAGTCTTCTATTTTAAATAGGGCGCGAATGTTACAGGTGCAGTTTTTGAAAATTCGAGCGACAGCCTTTTACTCTGAACAGGTAGCGAATCGTATGCATGTAATTTCTGGCAGTTTGACTGACAGACTTCTATTTTAAATAGGGTGCGAAGTTTACTGGTGCAGTTTTCGGTAGTTCGAATGACAGCCTTCTACTTTAAACAGGGAGCGAATCTTATACATGCAATTTTTGGTAGTTCAAGTAATATCCTACTGCTACATACAGGTCGGCAATATTACAGATATGAGTTTTGCCAGTTGGAGCGTTAGCCTTCTATTATAAATATTCTGCGAACGCCATAGGTCCAATTTTTGAAAATTCGAGCGATAGCCTTTTATTTTAACCGGGGTGCGAACCTTACAGGTGTAAACTTTTATAAATTCGAGCTACAGCCTTTTTCTTTGAAGACGGTGCGAATTTTACACATGCAGTTTTGCCTTCTAATTTAAACAGGGTGCGAATGTTACAGGTGAAGTTTTTTAAAATTTGAGCGATAGCCTTTTAATGTAAACATTGTCCCAAATTTATACATGCAATTTTTGGTAGTTCAATTAATAACATTCTGCTTTAAACAGAGCGTGAGTATTACAGGTACTATTTTTGCCAGTTCGAGTGATATCCTTCCAATATAAATAGGGTCTGACTATCACAGATGCAATTTTTGAAAATTCGAGCGATAGCCTTTTACTTTAAACATGGTGCGAATCTTATACATGCAATTTTTGGAAATTCAATTAATAGCCTTCTGCTTTAAACAGGGCGCGAATGTTAGATGTACAGTTTTTGCCAGTTCCAGTGATAGCCTTCTACTATAAATAAGCTGCGAATTTTACAGGTGCAGTTTTTGAAAATTCGAGCGAGCAGGGTGCGTATTTTATGAATGCAATTTTTGGCAGTTTGAGTGATAGCCTTCTGCTTTATACAGAGCGCGAATGTTACAGGTACTATTTTTGTCAGTTCGAGTTATATCCTTCTACTATAAATAGGGTGCGAATATCACAGATAAAATTTTTGAAAATTAGAGCGATAGCCTTTTATTTTAAACAGGGTGCGAATCTTATACATGCAATTTTTGGCAGTTCTAGTAATACTCTTCTATTTTAAATAAGGTGCGAATTTTACAGCTGCAATTTTCGGCAGTTAGAATAATAGCTTTCTACTTTAAACAGGGAGCGAATCTTACCCAAGCAATTTTTGGCAGTTCGAGTAATAGTCTTCTATTTTAAATAAGGTGCGTATTTTACAGCTTCAATTTTCGGCAGTTAGAATAACAGCTTTCTACTTTAAACGGGGAGCGAATCTTACACATGCAATTTTTGGTGGTTCAATTTATAGCCTTCTACTTTAAACAGGGCGTGAATGTTAAAGGTACAGTTTTTGCCATTTCCAGTGATAGCCTTCTACTATAAATAGGCTGCGAATGTTACAGGTGCATTTTTTGAAAATTTGAGCGATAGCCTTTTACTTTAAACAGGGTGCAAATTTCACAAATGCAATTTTTGGCAGTTCGAGTAATAGGGTGCGAATGTTACAAGATCAATTTTTGAAAACTCGAATGACAGCCTTCAACTTGAAAAGGTGTGCGAGTTTTATACATGCAATTTTGCTAGTTCAATTAATAGCCTTCTGCCTTATACAGAGCGTGATGGCTACTGGTACTATTTTTGCAAGTTGGAGTGATATCCTTCTACTATAAATAGGGTGCGAATATCAAAGATACAATTTTTGAAAATTCGAGCGATAGCCTTTTACACTAAACAGTGTGCGAATCTTACACATGCAATTTTTGGTGATATCCTTCTACTATATCACAGATACAATTTTTGAAAATTCGAGCGATAGCCTTTTACACTAAACAGTGTGCGAATCTTACACATGCAATTTTTGGTAGTTCATTTAATAGCCTTCTGATTTAAACCAGCCGTGAATGTTACAGGTACAACTTTTGCCACTTCGGGTGATAGCCTTCTACTATAAACATGCTGCGAATTTTACAGGTGCAATCTTTGAAAATTCCAGCGATATCCTATTACTTTAAACAAGGTGCGAATCTTATACATGCAATTTTTGGCAGTATGAGTGATAGCCTACTATTTTAAATAGGGTGCGAATTTTACAGGTGGAATTTTCGGTAGTTAGAATTACATCCTTCTACTTTAAACAGGGTGCGAATTTTATACATGCAATTTTTGGTAGTTCAGTAAATAGCCTTCTATTCTAAATAGGGTGCGAATGTTAGAAGTGTTGTTTTTGAAAATTCGAGCGATAAACTTTTACTTTAAACAAGGTGCCAATCTTATACATGCAATTTTTGGCAGTTTGAGTGATAGCCTACTATTTTAAATAGGGTGCGAATTTTACAGGTGGAATTTTCGGTAGTTAGAATTACATCCTTCTACTTTAAACAGGGTGCGAATTTTATACATGCAATTTTTGGTAGTTCAGTAAATAGCCTTCTATTTTAAATAGGGTGCGAATATTACAGGTGCAGTTTTTGAAAATTCGAGCGATGGCCTTTTACTATGAACAGGGTGCGAATCTTACACATGCAATTTTTATCAGTTCAATTAATGGTCTTCTATTTAAACAGGGTGTGAATGTTACAGGTAATATTTCTGCCAGTTCGAGCGATAGCCCTCTACTATAAATACGGTGCGAATATTAGAGGTGCAGCTTTTGAAAATTCGACCGATAGCCTTTTATTTTGATTAGGGTGGGAATCTTATACTTGCAATTTTTGGTAGTGCGAGTGATAGCCTTCGACTTTAAACAGGGCGTGAATGTTACAGGTATAATTTTTGCCAGTTCGAATGATAGCGTTCTACTATAAATAGGGTGCGAACGTTACAGTTGCAACTTTTATAAATTCGAGCGATAGCGTTTTATTTTATACAGGGTGCGAATATTATACATGCAATTTTTGGCAGCCCGAGTAATATTCTTTAATTTTGAGTAAGGCGCGAATATTACGGGCACATTTTTCGAAAATTCGAGCAATAGCTTTTATTTTAAACAGGGAGCGTATATTATACATGCAACTTTTTTCAGCTCGAGTGATAACCCTCTATTTTAAATAGGGTGCGAGAGTTACAGGTGCAGTTTTTGAAAATTCGAGCGATAGCCTTTTACTTTAAACATAGTGCGAATCTTATATAGGTAATTTTTGGCAATTCGAGTAATAGCCTTCTAATATGAAGAGGCTTCGAATATTACAGGTGCAAATTTTGAAAATTCGAGCGATAGCCTTTTACTTTAAACAGGGTGCGAACGTTACAGGTGAAACTTTTATATATTCGGGTGATAGCCTTTTACTCTAAACATTGTGCGAATTTTGTACGTGCAATTTTTGGCAGTCCGAGTAATATACGTCTATTTTAAATAGGGCGCGAATATTACAGGTGCTATTTTTGAAAATTCGAGCGATATCCTTTTACTTTAAAAAGGGTGCGAATCTTATACATGCAAATTGTAGCAATTCGAATAATAGCCTTCTATTTAAATATGGTGCGAATGTTACATGTGTAGTTTATGAAAATTCGAGCGATAACCTTTTACTTTAAACAGGGTACGAATCTTATACATGCAAATTTTAGCAATTCGAATAATAGCCTTCTATTTAAATAGGGTGCGAATGTTGCCTTTTACTTTAAACACGTTGCGAATTTTATACATGCAATTTTTGGCAGTTGGTGTGATAGCCTTCTATTTTAAATAGGGTGTAAATTTTACAGGTTCAATTTTTGCCGGTTCGAGCGATAGCCTTCTATTATAAATAGAGTGTGAACCTTACAGGTGCAACTTTTATAAATTCGAGCGATAGCCTTTTACTTTAAACAGGGTGCGAATGGTATACATGCAATTTTTGGCAGTGGTAAACAGGGCGTGGATCCTACAGGTGCAATTTTCAGTAGTTCGAATGACAGCCTTCTACTTTAAACAGGGACGAATCTTATACATGCAATTTTTGGTAGTTCAAATAATATCCTTCTGCTATATACAGGGCGTGAATATTACAGGTATGAGATTTGAAAATTCCAGTGATAGCCTTTTACTTTAAACAGGTTGCGAATGTTATACTTGCAATTTTTGGCAGTTCGAGTAATAGCCTTCTATTATAAATAGGCTGCGAATGTTACAGGTGCAATTTTTGATAATTGGAATGACATCCTTCAACTTTAAAGAGTGTGCGAGGTTTATACATGTAATGTTTGCTAGTTCAATTAATAGCCTTTTGCTTTATACAGAGCGTGAATCTTACAGGTACATGCAATGTTTGCTAGTTCAATTAATAGCCTTTTGCTTTATACAGAACGTGAATGTTACAGGTACTATTTTTGCCGGTTCGAGGATTATCCTTCAACTCTAAATAGGGTGAGAATATCACAAATACGATTTTAGGAAATTCGAGCGATAGCCTTTTACTTTAAACAGGGTGCGAATCTTATACATGCAAGTTTTGGTAGTTCAATTAATAGCCTTTAGCTATAAGCAGGGCGCGAATGTTACAGGTATTATTTTTGCCGGTACGAGTATTATCCTTCTACTATAAATAGGGTGCGAATATCACAGATGCAATATTGTCAAATTCGAGCGATATGCTTTTATTTTAAACAGGGTGCGTATCTCATACATGCAATTTTTGGCAGTTCGAGTATTAGTCTTCTATTTTAAATAAGGTGCGAATTTTACAGGGGCAATTTTTGGCAGTTGAATAGCAATTTTCTAATTTAAACAGGGAGCGAATCTCAAACATGCAATTTTTGGCAGTTCGAGTTGTAGCCTTCTGCTTTAAACGGGGCGCGATTATCACAGGTACAGTTTTTGCCAGTTCCAGTGATAGCCTTCTACTATAAATAGGCTGCGAATGTTACAGTGCAATTTTTGCAAATTCGAGCGATAGCCTTTTACTCTAAACAGGGTGCGAATCTTATACCTGAAATTATTGGCAGTTTGAGTGATATTCTTCTATATAAAACAGGGCGTGAATACTACAGCTACAATTTCTGAAAATTCGAGTGATAGCCTTTTACTTTAAATAGGGTGCGAATCGTATACATGCAATTTTAAGTAGTTCGAGTATTAGCCTTCTAATATAAATAGGGTACGAATGTTACAGCTGCAGTCCTACACCATCAAGTCAGGGATAGTCTGGGAGTGTCTACAAACCCTAAAAGATTTATCAAGAGAAAACAAAGTTATCCTCATGTGGGTACCTGGACATGAGGGCCATAAAGGCAACGAAATTGCTGATGGCCTAGCCAAAAGAGGAGCGGAAACTCCCTTTGTCGGACCGGAGCCATTCTGTGGCACCTCAAAGTGCTACCTCAAAGCTGCCCTAAATAACTGGGAGAACAAACAAAAATCCCTATACTGGGAAAGGCTACAAGGACTTCGTCAGGCAAAAAAGTTTATCGACACCTCTGGAGGAAAAACAAAAGAACTATTACTCCTCAAGAAAACAGAGCTCAAAATAATTACAGAACTCTTCTCAGGCCATTGCCCCTTGAGGTATCACCTTAACAAGAAGGGCTTGGCTGAGACTTCATCCTGCCGCTTTTGCCAGGATGCTCATGAAACCTCGGAGCACCTGATCCGCAACTGCGAAGCATTGACCAGGCGGAGACTACTCCATCTCGAATATGCTTTTCCTACACCTAACTACGTACGGAACCTCAATCCCAGAAGGATCCTAGACTTTATTAACAGTCTGAACATAGAAAGGGAATAAATTCAACGGGGACTCACAATAGATATTTTAGGTCGCGGTGATTGCGAGGCTGACGCCTACACACCCCTCTACGAATCAAATCTAATCTACAGGTGAAATTTTTGAAAATTCGAAGCACAGCCTTCAACTTTAAATAGTGTGCGAATTTTATACATGCAATGTTTACTAGTTTAATTAATAGCCTTCTGTTTTATACAGAGCGTGAATTCTACAGATACAGTTTTGCCAGTTCCAGTGATAACCTTCTATTATAAATAGGCTGCGAATGTTACAGGTGCAATTTTTCCAAATTCGAGCGATAGCCTTTGACTTTAAACAGGGTGCGAATCTCATACATGCAATTTTTGGCAGTTCGAGTAATAGCCTTCTGCTTTAAACAGGGTGTGAATATCACAGGTATGATTTTTGCCAGTTGGAGAGATAGCCATCTATTATAAAAGGGCTGCGAATTGTACAGGTGGAATTTTTGGCAGTTCGAGTAATAGCCTTCTAATATAAATAGGGTGCGAATGTTACAGTTGCAATTTTTGAAAATTCGAATGACAGCCTTCAAATTTAAATGGTGTGCGAATTTTATACATGTAATTTTTGCTAGTTCAGTTAATAGCCTTCTGCTTTATAAAGAGCGTGAATGTTACAGGTACTATCTTTGCCACTTCGAGTGATATCCTTCTATTATAAATAGGGTGCGAATATCATAGATCCAATTTCTGAAATTTCGAGCGATAGGTTTTTACTCTAAACAGGGTGCGAATCTTATTTATACATGCAATTTTCGGTAATTCAATTAATAGCCTTCTGCATTAAACAGGGCGTGAATGTAACAGGTACAATTTTTGCCAGTTCCAGTGATAGTCTTCTACTATAAATAGGCTGCGAATGTTACAGGGGCATTTTTTGAAAATTCGAGCGATAGCCTTTTACTTTAAACAGGGTGCGAATATCATTCATGCAATTTTTGGCAGTTCTAGTAATAGCCTTCTATTTTAAATAAGGTGCGAATTTTACAGGTGCAATTTTCGGCAGTTAAAATGACAGCCTTCTATTTTAAACAGGGGGCGAATCGCATACATGCAATTTTTGGTAGTTCGAGTAATAGCCTTCTAATATAAATAGGGTGCGAATGTTACTGTTGCAATTTTTGAAAATGCGAATGACAGCCTTCAACTGGAAATGGTGTGTGAGTTTTATACACGGAATTTTGGCTAGTTCATTTAATAGCCTTCTGCTCTATGCAGAGCTTGAATGTTACATGTTCTAGTTTTGCCAGTTCGAGTTATATCCTTCTACTATAAATAGGGTGCGAATATCACAAATGTAATTTTTGAAAATTCGAGCGATAGCCTTTTACTTTAAACAGGGTGCGAATCTTATACATGCAAGTTTTGGTAGTTCTGTTAATAGCCTTCTGCTGCGTGAATATTACAGGTATAGTTTTTGCCAGTTCCAGTGATAGCCTTCTACTATAAATAGGCTGCGAATGTTACAGGTGCAATTTTTGAAAATTCGAGCGATAGCCTTTTACTTTAAACAGGGTGCGAATCTCATACATGCAATTTTTGGCAATTCGAGTAATAGCCTTCTAATACAAATAGGATGCGAATGTTACAGGAGTGTTATGTACGGAAATTATACCCTGAAAAAGTATAAAAAGGAGAATTTTACAGGCATACATACATATTTGAACATGTTTAGCTTACCTTCAAAAACATTTGAAGAAAGCGAATCAGTTCTTAAAATTCCTAAAAACCCTAAAATTTAAAAAATATTAAAAATTGATTAAGTTCTTCAAATTCAATTCATTAAAATATTGCAAATTATAAATTTTCACATAAGCTAACCATGCCTAAAACATGGTTAGCTTATCTATTCAATCTACTACTATCTCTTCCATGAATTAAAACAAAATTATTCCCATGGCAAAATTTGCCAGTAGAAATATTTAATTTAAAAAATAAAAGAAAAGACAAATCGTACCTTCAGTACGATTTGTCTTGAAAATTGCAATATGTATGTACGAACGTACATACATATCACAAAAAAGCTTTCGCGATAAGAAGAGCGCGACGCAAAAATCCATTATATGTATACGCGCCCGCAATTTCAATCGTCCTGACGGTGGCTGATTTTTATAAAAGCATCAAATTTCAAGCCTCCGTCCAACGAAAAATATTCTGGACTTGTTTAATCAAGTCCAGAATAAATGAAAAATTTTCTCAGTGTAAAAATGCAACTATGCATTTTCTACCCTGAAAGAGGGCTCTTGATCTCGACAAAAGTGATCAAGAGCCGAGTTGAAGTTTAAATTTGATTAACGGCGGTTCGCCAAAAAAAAAGATTGGAGTTAAATTTTAAAATCTTCGACGGGCGAGTTGGTCTGTGAAAAGAAGGAAAAAGGGTCGAGTGCGGTTTTCAGGCGCGGTGAAAAGGCTTGTGAAAATAATAAAATGTCAGAAAAGAAAAGCTTGTGAAAATATTAAATTGTCAGAAAAGAAAAAGTTTGTGAAAATAATAAATTGTCAGAAAAGAAAAAAACCTGTGAAAATAATAAATTGTCAGAAAAGAAAAAGCTTGTGAAAATAATAAATTACTAGTATTAAAAAGAAAAAACAAATTTTCCAAAGGGTTACACCAGTAGCTTGAAATAATACGTGTAACGAAAAGGAAAAAAAAAGTGTTTTGGATAAAGCTCCTGCCAGAGTCACACGAAGGGACGAAACAAAATTGGCGCAGCCGGTAGGATAGAGGAAGCCTACTTTAAACAAACGAAGTATTAGCGCTCGAAAACCCTCTATCCAACAAATCAAAAAGGAGTTTAGGACGATATCGAATACTGGGCAAGACACCCTACCCTCCGCCAGAAGTTGAGTCTGGCTTCAGGAGTATTTCGATCTTGTCGGCTCCCAACGCTCGGGGTCGGACAGCTTTAACTGCGTCTGTTTGAAAAACATGCAGCCACCCCCTCATCAAAGCACAAAGTGCCAACGTGGGACGATAGCGGGCTTCATCCCAGCCCAGGAACAAAAGACGTCCATAGCCGAAAAATTCCAGCGCGAAACTTGAAGGAAGGACAGATATACTCCAATCTGCGATCCGGAGCTGAAAGCGACTTCGAAGTAGGCAACACGCCCCCCTTTCAGCTTTTATCGAGGGGAACTTAAGAAGGCCACGGGCTCCCGGCAGCAAAAGAACTTCAACCAAAAAACCAGCTATCCTGAATTGAGAGGGACCTCGAAGAAGGCAATAAGCCCCCTCTCAATTTGAACCAAGGGAATTAAGACGGCAGAAGACCCCCTAGCTGCAAATTTTACATACGGTGGTCCATGAGCGAAAAAAGCTCCCACCAGGAGACGCCGCAGGAAAACACACCACTTCAACCAACTCCACAACAATCTTCCTCACCGAGCGACGCACAGGAAGATCCGTCCCGGTACGAAGAGGCAACGCGGGAGCAACATCCGCAACAGAGGGTGCTAATCAAACACCCGCAACAAATTCACCAACAAGAGGAGTCATTTTAAGGAGCGGGACAATCCTAACAGGTCCCCACCAAGTAAGACCTTCCAATATAAATCTAGAAAAATATTTAAACTATTTGGAAGGGAAAGTGCTAGACTCCTCCGAACTTTCGGTTATACAGTGCGATTCTACTGACAAACAGATTGCCAAGTCTCGGGAACGAAGGCTTGAGCAAATCGCAAAATTTAAAGAAAGCACTGACAAGTTCAAAGAGAGCCTGAAGGAGTTTGGAGAACTCTCGCACTCGCTCGAAGTCACAAATAAAAATTATAGTGTAGATTTAAGTGAAAGTGCCAACGACAGTGTCAGTGATTCCACCATTAGTGAAATCCTTTTGAATTGGCTGGGCGACTCCCTTCTGGAAACCAACATAGAAGAAATTAGTTCCCCCAAAGTGTCAAACTTTAGTTTCAGAATCCCCAATTTAAACATGGCAGATTACGCTAAAATCGCCAAGCTAACTGCCCAGCTTGTTCTCCTATTTTCGGAGAATAGCATCCAAAATTGAGCCTTGAGCTCTAAAATTTTCTAGGATGCTGCAGGCAGGTAATCCAGTGCATTTCGGTGGAGGAACTATCAGCATTTTTGCAAATCTTCCCCACCAGACTTCGAGGCGAAGCTTATCAGCTTTTTGCCTCAAATATGCCAACTACTTTTAAAGAAGTAGAAAACGGTTAAATCGCACGTACCTGCCTAGAGAAACTTACCAGGAACTGGTAAATAAATTAATCACTACAAGGCAGTATCCTTTGGAAAACCTCACAGCCCCACGGCACGAGTGAAACAAATGCTGGCACTATGTAATGAAGCAGAAGGGTCCAAATATGGAGCTACGGCAGCACCAGTTGTTAAAACGTAGCTCGAGGACTTTGCCAAAAACGCACTGAAAATAGGCGTAAATAACCCATATATGTGCCAATACCTTCTGACCATGGCAGACGGCACGGTGGATGACCTCGTACAAAGAGCACTTGACATGGAACGTCTCCAGCAAAGTGCTCTATTCCTGCAACCTTCAGGACAATTTCAACAAAATGTGATACAAAATATATTACCCCATTCAATAACTGCAATAACACCCAATAACCTGCAATTTAGTGGAATTAACTCATCAGCAAACCACAGCGTATTTAATCCAGGCATAATGCCATTCGCTCAAGCTCCCCACAGCAACCCTACAAATACAAACAGTCACATCCCGCCGGCACAGTTCGCACAGGCACACACACCATCGCCGAATATAAAACAGGAACCAAGATCTCCAAATAGAAATTTTAATGTACAAAATAAAAATAATTATTTAAATAAAATAAATTGAAGTTTTTGTAATTTAAGAGGCCATACATACGCCGATTGTCTAAAACGTAAAAATACGCCGTACTGTGTGAACTGCAAAATGTATAATCATGACGTGCGTGACTGCAGGAGGAACAACAATACTTTTCAAAGACCCCAAAACAGAGAAGGACCAAACCAACATCCTAGATAGCCGCAAAACCCCAATAACAACTCCAGAGTCTATAATGTGCGTAAAAAGTGTGAGTTCTGTGGCCGTACTGGACATATAATAAGCGCATGTCAACAAAAACGTAAATGGGAAGTCCGGACTCAGGGAAACGGCGTACAGTTGACCCAAAACTCCCCAACTCGACTATAAATCTCCAATAAAATAGGGTCTCCTCAGCAGCCCGATTCCAGTGTCGCTACAGTAAAACTTCCTTTAGACATAGGCCTGAACGGCCAAACTAAACTGGTAGTAGACACAGGCGCTGAGGAAAGTATAATAAAGAAAAGGTCATTGAAAGATCTCAAAGAAATTAACCACAATGAGACATGCCCACTTCAGAACCCATTTGGTACCGGAAAGACGCTGGGAAATTGTACTGTCCGTTAATAGAACGTACACGCAAATTTGATTAAGTGACTGAAATGAATGCACTGGTAAATTTGGATCAAGATCAGTGGTCTATTTCCTAACAACAAATCAACACTGTTCACTTTCTTTGACTCTCAAGAAACTACTGCACTTAGTTTTTAGAATCTCCCACTATTTAGCTCAGATTATGTATAAAAAGGTTTCAGGTCAACGAGTCAAAAGTATGGGAAAAACACACTCACAGGATTGTTAATAATAGATTTATAAATAGATATTCAATATATATAATTAATATAGAGCAAAATTTAGAATAATTTAACTTCAAAACACTGGCACACGTGCTTAACTTAAATATCTCGAGTAATTGTATTAAGACAGAATTATATAAATTGTTGGGTCAGAGATCAACATACACTAGAAAACACACTTATTGACACCGATTTATCATGTAGGACTTTCAGAAATAGATATGTCGAGACAAAACTCTGTATATCAGTTTGGGTCTGAGATTTTTGTATTACACTAACACTTATTAGCACCAAGTTATAATATAAGATCGTCAAAAAATGTAATAAAAATATATGTATAAAATAGATATGCACATGAAATGTATAATATATATATGTGTCTATAAGTCAAAATATAGTCAAATAGATATATGAATAAGTATTAAAATGTTACAAGTGACTGGTACTCACCGATCTAAAACTTGACACTTGAGGAATTGGCTGTAAGCTAATGTTAAGCCCTTTGTTATTGGTTAGAGCAATTCTGTATTTCCGTCGAGACCAGAAATAAAGTGTTAATGTTAGTAAGATACTATCTCAGTCGAGACCCGAGATAATATTCTTTAAGTCAGTCGAGACCCGGCTTAAAGTGTTATCTTATCATCAGTCGAGACCCGAAATAAGATGCGTTTATTTCCGTCGAGACCAGAAATGATTGTTAGTAATAGATTATCTCAGTCGAGACCCGAGATAATATTCTTTAAGTCAGTCGAGACCCGGCTTAAAGTGTTATCTTATCTTCAGTCGAGACCCGAAATAAGATGCGTTTATTTCCGTCGAGACCAGAAATAATTTTTAGTAAAAGATTATCTCAGTCGAGACCCGAGATAATATTCTTTAAGTCAGTCGAGACCCGGCTTAAAGTGTTATCTTATCTTCAGTCGAGACCCGAAATAAAATGCGTTTATTTCCGTCGAGACCAGAAATGATTATTAGTAAATATCTTATCTTCAGTCGAGACCCGAAATAAGATGCGTTTATTTCCGTCGAGACCAGAAATGATTGTTAATTGTTAGAAGTGAAATATCAGTCGATACCCGATATGAATGTTAGTCCCTAAGCCAACTTACCCCAAGCGATGCCAAGCACAAAAAGAGATCGAGATCAGTCAGCTTGTCGTTTATATAGCCCTTGCCTGCACACGACACCACTGATAGAGTAGCAGCGGCGCATGATTACAAGAATTGGCAATGCAGCTGTGCTCTTACGGTACTAGCGATAAAATTTGCCTAGCAACGAACAAAAATGCATAGCAACAAGAAATTTAGAGCTTCACATGCTGCTGTGTTAAATTAAATAATATTTGCAAAAAATATTCTCTCTATCACGTAGCGAAGAAATTCCCGTTGGATATAGTACTTGCAAATGATGATAATGATAGAGTTGCAAATTGATCGGCTTGATCTGATTATGTTTGTGCCATGAAATTTATGCTACATGACAATGCTTTTGTTAGCAGTTGTACCTATTTTTGGGAAAATTGTAATTAGATTGAATTTGTTTTCTTTTCAGAACTCAATTTCATTATGGTATTGTTGTAATATGTTCCCTTTTCAGGAATTGTTTTTTGAGAATAATTTTAATTTAATTTGCTCAATGAGGCTATACTTTTAGGTTGTATTTGTGCAATATGTTATGAAGATGACAAATACATGGCTATGTTGGGTTGTGTACATGTTATTTGCTTAAGAGAACTCAAATTAGATTTAATTTTACTAAGAATTTTGATGCTTTGTTTTCAGGATATTTTCTTTTCAGAAGTTATCGGTTATAATATATATTCGAAGCAATTTGGTTCGAACATACTGCCCCCGTTGAAAGACTGGAAGTGTCTTTCAAGTAATTAACCTTAAGCTACCTCTTTAAGAAAGAGGTAAGTTTGAACTCACTCACTTAGGAATTAGTCAAGAAAAAGGTTTGGTGTTGTGGTGCTCGTATAAAGTGGCTTCCTTTGCTCAGGATAAAATAGAATGCTTGGCTTACGAGAACTAGAATTAGATCGATGTGATGTTGTATTTATAACTATACGAAATGTTTATCCTTTAAAAAGCACACAACTTTCCAGTAACCACCTAATGATTGAGAGTAGAAATGACAGAGTTATTCTTATTGAATAAATTTAAAGCAAAAAGCCTCATTTTAACTTTAGGACCATCTTTGATGGTGAATCGCTGATTTCTCTTCTTGGAACGCTTTAATGCTGTTAAGGATACGGTGGATAAGTTATTTGTAGTATGTAACGAACGTGGTATGTTGGTGCTGCTAATATGATGTAATTCTGTCTTAAGTTCGTGCCACTGCTTATTAATGGGTGCCGGTATTGGTTCATCCCATGAACATCCTGCAAGCCATAAAGCTGGGTGCTAATCAAACACCCGCAACAAATTCACCAACAAGAGGAGTCATTTTAAGGAGCGGGACAATCCTAACAGGTCCCCAACAAGTAAGCCCTTCCAATATAAATCTAGAAAAATATTTAAACTATTTGGAAGGGAAAGTGCTAGACTCCTCCGAACTTTCGGTTATACAGTGCGATTCTACTGACAAACAGATTGCCAAGTCTCGGGAACGAAGGCTTGAGCAAATCGCAAAATTTAAAGAAAGCACTGACAAGTTCAAAGAGAGCCTGAAGGAGTTTGGAGAACTCTCCCACTCGCTCGAAGTCACAAATAAAAATTATAGTGTAGATTTAAGTGAAAGTGCCAACGACAGTGTCAGTGATTCCACCGTTAGTGAAATCCTTTTGAATTGGCTGGGCGACTCCCTTCTGGAAACCAGCATAGAAGAAATTAGTTCCCCCAAAGTGTCAAACTTTAGTTTCAGAATCCCCAATTTAAACGTGGCAGATTACGCTAAAATCGCCAAGCTAACTGCCCAGCTTGTTCTCCTATTTTCGGAGAATAGCATCCAAAATTGAGCCTTGAGCTCTAAAATTTTCTAGGATGCTGCAGGCAGGTAATCCAGTGCATTTCGGTGGAGGAACTATCAGCATTTTTGCTGATTTTTGAACATCCTGCAAGCCATAAAGCTTGCATCAAGATTTTAGCAGTGATTATAATTGGTGATATCCAGCCAAGTGGATCGAAAAGCGTTGCAATTTCTGAAAGAATAGAACGCTTTGTAGAGAGGCAATCTGATTTGCTTTTGTATTGTAGCGTAAAACAATCAGATCCTGGAAACCAATGAATGCCTAAAGTTTTTACGGACTCATCGCTTGCGAATCGCAAAGGAAGTTCAACTTCTCTGTATGGTCGGGGATCCTAGATAGTAAATCTGAAGAATTGCTAACCCATTTCCTCAAATTAAATCCGCCGGAAGATAACAGATTGACAAGTTGATCTTGTATTTTGAAGGCTTCTTCCTTTGTATCTGAGCCTGTAAGAAGGTCATCAACATAGAAGTCACATGACACTATCTTCGCAGCTTCGGGGAATTTGTCAGCTTCATCAATGGCTAGTTGATTGAGCGTTTTTATTGCGAGATAGGGAGCTGGCGTGGTGCCAAAGGTTACAGTGGTTAATTTGTAATCTTTAATTGGTTCATTTTGATTATTCTTCCAAAGTATTCTTTGGTAGGTTTGATCTGGAGGTTGTACCTTTATCATCCTGTACATTTTCTCTATGTCAGCAGACATAGCGAATTTGTACTTTCGCCATCTGAGGATGATTGAGAAGAGTTCAGACTGCAGTACTGGACCCGTATGCAGCTGTTCGTTTAGACTTTTTCCGTTAGTCGTTTTTGCTGAAGCATCAAAGACGACGCGAACCTTTGTGGTGGTGCTATCTTTGATAACAGCATGGTGAGGAAGATAGTAGCTTTGTTCATTGCTTACTATCTTATTAGCCACTGTTATGTGACCTAATGTCTTGTATTTATTAATGCAAGTTTTGTATTCCTGATAGAGTTCAGGACTTCGTTCTAAGTGCCGTTCTAGGCTGTAGAACCTACGTAATGCCATACCTCGAGAGTCGCCTAGGCTAGGGCTTTTTGTGGTGAAAGGCAGATGAACTTCGTAACGGCCGTGTGCGTTACGAAAATGAGTTTTTTGGTAAAACTCTTAACATTCTTGATCTGCTTTAGACAGCTTTCTTCCTGGATTAACTTCTTCAGTTTCCCAGAACTGACGTAAAAGTTTATCCAGTGAAGTGTCGTCGTCGTAATGAGCCTTTGCTGTTAACGCAGATGCTGTTAAGAATGTGGATGTATTTTTTAAATTTCCGAAAAGTATCCATCCGAGGGTACTGTTTTGGGCAGTTGGTGTTCCTGGAGGACCTTTCCGTAAACCTTCCAAAAGAATTTCACTGAACACATCTGCTCCTAAAAGCAGGTCAATTTTTCCTGGTTTAAAGAAAAACGGATCGGCAAGTGGTAGCTCATGTATATGACTCCATTCTTTGTTTGGAATGGTTGAAGGAGGTAAAATGTCCGTAATTGTGTCCACTATAAGAGCTGTAACTGTGGTTGCCTTAGTTGTGGTTGAATAAGGATAAATGTTCAAAGTAGTTTGTTTTTGAACATTTGTAGTTTCAGTTTTTCCCAGGCCAGTGATTTGAATTTCCACGTTTGCAGTGGATGATTGCAGCTTACGTGCGGCGGCTTGGGTTACAAATGAAACTTGAGAGCCTGAATCTATCAAAGCTCTCAATACCAACATGTTTCCCTGTTTTGTAGGAACGTTTAACAGTGCTGTTGCAAGCAGTGCTTGTTTGGTACGTTGGTTTTTTGTGTGAAGCGTGTGAAGAGAGTTATTGGATGTGGAAGGCGAATTACAAGGTTGAGCTTTTGATTGCTGCTCCCTTGGCTTGAATTGGGTCGTGACCCTTGGAGTGGCATTATTCCTGTGAAGTAAAGAATGATGCCACCTTCCACATCGCTGACATGAAAACCTACTCGTACAAGTTTTCGTGTTGTGGCCTTTTGATAGGCAATTATTACACAATTGATTTGATGTGACAATTTTGAATTTATTGTCTACATCGAGTTTGATAAATTTCGGACATTTAAATAGACGGTGCTGCTCTTTGCACAAAGGATATGCTTGGGTGTATGAAGTAAAATGGGTAGATCATCTCGGGACATGAGCATTTTTGTTGACTAGGGACGGTTTGGTATCGACTCGACTATGGCTTCTAAAATTCTAAATCTAGATTGTAAAAATAATTTTAAGGACTCGAAAGTGGGAAGTCCTTCTGCAGTATTGACCTCTTGTTCCCATGCACGGTGCGTTTCTGCTGGTAAACATTGTACCACCATATAGATGAGAATAGCATCCCATTGCTTAGTGGAAATTTGCAATGCCTCAAAGTTTTGATAGCCTTGGCTGATTCCTGGGCTGCTTTAGGTAGATTAAAGAGTGCTTTCAATTGGGCATTTACCAAGACTCGTTTATTATCATACCTTTCAAGCAATATCTTCCATGCACTGTCATAACTCGAGTTGGTCATAGGAAATTGACGCAGTAAGTGCTCTGCTTCTCCAGATACACTTGACTTCAAATAATGCAATTTCTGCACCGGAGATAACGCAGAATTTGAATGCACCAGGGAATTGAATAGATCGTGAAAAGGCCTCCATGAATCGTAAGAACCTGAGAATTTTGGGATTGTGATGCTAGGTAATCTCAGAGACGATGAAGTTTCATGTTCTGATTTTGGACTTGATTCAACCTTTGTTTCGAATGCATCTAATGCATCCCTAAGAATACCTTGAAACATGAAGTATTTGTTTTCCACATTTGAAAATTGATCATTTGCGAAATAGTCGTACTTTTGAAGTTCACTATCTTCCAAAGCCTGCGTGGCTTGAATAATTGTATAGTGATCTTTCTTGTAATCTGACCAAATTTCACTTAGAGCGGTTAATCGCTCAGAAATAAGACCTTTCGTTCGTTTTTCTACATCAGTTCTGGTATAGTTATTGAACGATTTTTCGAAGATTATTGCAGAGGTGGCTTGGTTGCCCAAAAGTTTTTGAAGTGCAGACCTTAGATCCGGCTCGAAGGACCATAAAATGTACTGTCCGTTAATAGAACGTACACGCAAATTTGATTAAGTGACTGAAATGAATGCACTGGTAAATTTGGATCAAGATCAGTGGTCTATTTCCTAACAACAAATCAACACTGTTCACTTTCTTTGACTCTCAAGAAACTACTGCACTTAGTTTTTAGAATCTCCCACTATTTAGCTCAGATTATGTATAAAAAGGTTTCAGGTCAACGATTCAAAAGTATGGGAAAACACACTCACAGGATTGTTAATAATAGATTTATAAATAGATATTCAATATATATAATTAATATAGAGCAAAATTTAGAATAATTTAACTTCAAAACACTGGCACACGTGCTTAACTTAAATATCTCGAGTAATTGTATTAGACAGAATTATATAAATTGTTGGGTCACAGATCAACATACACTAGAAAACACACTTATTGACACCGATTTATAATGTAGGACTTTCAGAAATGGATATGTCGAGACAAAACTCTGTATATCAGTTTGGGTCTGAGATTTTTGTATTACACTAACACTTATTAGCACCAAGTTATAATATAAGATCGTCAAAAAATGTAAGAAAAATATATGTATAAAATAGATATGCACATGAAATGTATAATATATATATGTGCATATAAGTCAAAATATAGTCAAATAGATATATGAATAAGTATTAAAATGTTACAAGTGACTGGTACTCACCGATCTAAAACTTGACACTTTAGGACTTGGCTGTAAGCTAATGTAAAGCCCTTTGTTCTTGGTTAGAACAATTCTTT
The DNA here is from genome assembly GCA_963930735.1 of Dioctria linearis. Taxonomy (NCBI): domain Eukaryota; kingdom Metazoa; phylum Arthropoda; class Insecta; order Diptera; family Asilidae; genus Dioctria; species Dioctria linearis. The sequence goes on from OZ005740.1 coordinate 174,575,317, forward strand.
ATTTCCGTCGAGACCAGAAATAAAGTGTTAATATTAGTAAGATACTACCTCAGTCGAGACCCGAGATAATATTCTTTAAGTCAGTCGAGACCCGGCTTAAAGTGTTATCTTATCTTCAGTCGAGACCCGAAATAAGATGCGTTTATTTCCGTCGAGACCAGAAATGATTGTTAGTAATAGATTATCTCAGTCGAGACCCGAGATAATATTCTTTAAGTCAGTCGAGACCCGGCTTAAAGTGTTATCTTATCTTCAGTCGAGACCCGAAATAAGATGCGTTTATTTCCGTCGAGACCAGAAATGATTTTTAGTAAAAGATTATCTCAGTCGAGACCCGAGATAATATTCTTTAAGTCAGTCGAGACCCGGCTTAAAGTTTTATCTTATCTTCAGTCGAGACCCGAAATAAGATGCGTTTATTTCCGTCGAGACCAGAAATGATTGTTAGTAAAAGATTATCTCAGTCGAGACCCGAGATAATATTCTTTAAGTCAGTCGAGACCCGGCTTAAAGTGTTATATTATCTTCAGTCGAGACCCGAAATAAGATGCGTTTATTTCCGTCGAGACCAGAAATGATTATTAGTAAATATCTTATCTTCAGTCGAGACCCGAAATAAGATGCGTTTATTTCCGTCGAGACCAGAAATGATTGTTAATTGTTAGAAGTGAAATATCAGTCGATACCCGATATGAATGTTAGTCCCTAAGCCAACTTACCCCAAGCTATGCCAAGCACAAAAAGAGATCGAGATCAGTCAGCTTGTCGTTTATATAGCCCTTGCCTGCACACGACACCACTGATAGAGTAGCAGCGGCGCATGATTACAGGAATTGGCAATGCAGCTGTGCTCTTACGGTACTAGCGATAAATTTTGTCTAGCAACGAACAAAAATGCATAGCAACAAGAAATTTAGAGCTTCACATGCTGCTGTGTTAAATTAAATAATATTTGCAAAAAATATTCTCTCTATCACGTAGCGAAGAAATTCCCGTTGGATATAGTACTTGCAAATGATGATAATGATAGAGTAGCAAATTGATCGGCTTGATCTGATTATGTTTGTGCCATGAAATTTACGCTACATGACAATGCTTTTGTTAGCAGTTGTACCTATTTTTGAGAAAATTGTAATTAGATTGAATTTGTTTTCTTTTCAGAACTCAATTTCATTATGGTATTGTTGCAATATGTTCCCTTTTCAGGAATTGTTTTTTGAGAATAATTTTAATTTAATTTGCTCAATGAGGCTTTACTTTTAGGTTGTATTTGTGCAATATGTTATGAAGATGACAAATACATGGCTATGTTGGGTTGTGTACATGTTATTTGCTTAAGAGAACTCAAATTAGATTTAATTTTACTAAGAATTTTGATGCTTTGTTTTCAGGATATTTTCTTTTCAGAAGTTATCAGTTATAATATATATTCGAAGCTATTTGGTTCGAACAGAAATTGCCAGGGAAACTTCGTTTTCAAAAACAAAATTCCCTCCAAGTTTCGAGTCGTAAAGAACTTGCCTGGCCTTTCCGATGATGGACTTCTAGGATACGATTTCCTAGCAAAAAACTGTAACGTTGAGGGTCCTAATAAGGCATTAAGGTTTCCTCGCACGGAGACTAATCCCGATGAATTTGCTTTTCCATTGATGTTTGAAACGGACAAGCTACATTCTGAAAAAGCAGTCGAAGTAAGAACACTTGCAGAAGAGGTAGAGTCTAAACAGGCTGATCTATCCACCTGCAGTGTCTTCAAGGCTTCTCAAACGAGAAAAGCTGGCTACCAAGCCCCAAAAGAGCCCAAGGAATGTGAAAAAGCTGTCTGGGCGAACAAGAGACCGATGAAATCAGGCAGCAATTGGTTACCTTTAAAGAACTACCTGCGCGCTCTCAAATTGTTGCCCCAGTCCCGTTACAAACTGAAGAAGAAATGATCTGTTTATCACAAGAGATAAGCGATGGAGTCTTCTTGGCAAACAGTTTGCTGTCATCTGGAGAAAAATTAGTGCTGGTTAGTATTCTCAACGCTAACAGTCATCAAGTAGTCATACATAGCTAAAAGTTACAGCTATTTCCAAATAAACGACTACACAATAGTCCCATTGACACACCCAAAAGACCACAACCATACGCACATTCCCATACCAAATTTAGAGGCAACAGCAAACACCACAAGAGACGGAACTGAGTGTCTACAGCCTGCCAAAAAGGTGCATATAATTCTTCCGTCCAACATCCCGAGGCATAAATCACTATTAAACAAACAACGGCCATATAAGAATGGTAGCGAGTCGCTAAAACCTATATTAAAGGAGCATTTTACACCACCGTCACACAACACAAAAAATTCTACATGGTCAAAAAGCAATAGCATTGACGCGCATGAGTATATCACACAACCTAAGGCAAAGACCACACAGGTGTACCAAACTCAGCCGTCAACAAAGCAGGAAGCAAGTACCCTGCAACATGCTAAGAACAACGAAATAAAGCCTCAAAAGGAATCACAAAAGCCTCATATATTTACAGGTAAAAATTTTATAGGGAAGAAAAAGTCGGCCCAAGGTTCAGCTGAAAAGTCTGCAATTTTACAACATGTACGATATCTATACCCGGAGTATGAGATTCCGGACGACATAAAACAATACCCGCGTATTTCTAGGCTAGACCAAGAACTCAGTCTAGACCCTAATTTACCCGCGGAAGAAAAAATTTCGATATCAGAACTCCGCGAAGAGTATAACGATATCTTCTTCCTCAAAGGTGACAAACTCACCTATACAAATGCGATAACGCATAATATTCCCTTGGTGCAAGATCAAGTACCAATCAATAAAAAAATGTACCGTTTACCTGAAACACAGCGGAAAGTCATTAACGAGCAGCTAAAAGAAATGCTAGACAGCGGGATAGTCCAGTCTAGTAAAAGCCCTTGGAATTTACCTCTACTAGTTGTCCCCAAGAAATCGGGACCGGACGGTGAAAAAAGGTGGCGCGTCGTTCTCGATTTTCGTAAATTAAACGAAAAGACAATTGGAAACGCATTCCCGCTACCCCGAATCGAGGATATTCTCGACCAACTAGGTCATGCAAGGTATTTCACCACACTCGATTTGGCCAACTGCTATCATCAAGTCCCTTTCGACAAAAAAGATCGACATAAAACTGCTTTCAGCACAAGTTATGGGCACTATGAGTTCAAACGTATGCCATTCGGGCTCAAAGGAGCCCCCGCCACATTTCAACGTCTAATGAATTTCGTCTTAACAGGAGTACAAGGCCTCGAATGCTTTGTCTACCTAGATGACATCGTCATCTATGGTAAAAATTTAAATGAACACAACCAAAAGTTGAGCAAAGTTTTCAATAAGTTGAGAGAGAACAACTTAAAACTGCAGCCAGAGAAATGCCAGTTTCTACGAAGAGAAGTTGTTTACCTAGGACATAAATGTTCTAGCGAAGGAGCCCTACCAGACCCAAGTAAGACGGCCTGCGTCCAAAGATTTCCTGTTCCAAGAACAGTGAGGCAAGTTCAGTCATTTTTAGGACTTGCCAATTACTACAGGAAATTCATTCCAGACTTCTCCAAAATTGTACGTCCAATCACAAATTTTCTCCGAAAGGATGTAAAATTCACTTGGAAGAGACAATTAACAGCTCCAGTGTGGAGACAAAAGAGCACACGAAAGCGGACCAAAACGAAATTCAACTCACGGAGGCGGAAACACTAGACCCAAACACGCTTGAGAAAAAAGTAAGTACTGGCAAGACACCCGAAGTTATTACGAGCCCCACGGAGATCCAAACAATCTTAAAAGATTATCACGATTCTCCATTTGGTGGCCATCAAGGTGTCATAAAAACGTACAAACGTATAAGACGCAAGTATTGGTGGAGACACATGCTTAGCGAGACCAAGAGATACATTAAATAATGCCCAAAGTGCCAGACGATGAAAGCATCTCCACAAGAAGAGACCACATCAGGTGACAAATATATCTTGACCTTACAAGATAATTTAACAAAATTTGTCGACTGGTATGAAATACCTAATGCAGAAGCAGTCACAGTAGCGCAGGTTTTCTTTGATGAAATCGTTACGCGCTATCGCATACCCAAAAGAATACCGACCAGGGAACAAATTTCCTGAGTGAATTATTCAAAAGATTATGTAAGCTTCTAAAAGTAAAGAAGTTACCGACTTCAGCATACCACCCACAGTCTAATGGAGCACTAGAGCGTGCACATAGACCCCTGGTAGAATATCTGCGAACAACCGTAGATGAAAATCCCAAAACATGGGGCCAGTACCTACGAACCGCTGCATTCGTGTACAATAATAGTGTACACGAGGGTACTAAACTTACCCCAATGGACTTCCTATACGGCTTCACAGCGGATGTCCCATCAAATTTAAAACGGGATCCCGAACCCGTTTACAATCATGAGAGCTATTATCATATACTGAAGTATAAGCTCCAAAAATCTTATGCGACGGCAAGAAAGAACTTATTGGCAAGTAAACAACGCTCAAAGGGGTACTATGATAAGACAGTGCGGCCCCAAGCTTTCCATGTAGGAGACAAGATCCTCATCAAGAATGAAAGCAGAAATCATAAGCTTTCTCAAATCTGGGTAGGACCTTATCAGGTAATCGCAATACCAAGTAATGTGAATACCACCATCAAAATTGGTAAAAGTATCGTAACGGTACATAATAATCGTTTTAAACCATATTTCGAGTAAAAGCATGTTGAACAAAAATGAACCAGTTTGACTTGAAATTCCTACTACAAGTGTCCATTAAACCTCATTTCAATACCTCCCCATAAACATTTGCGGTGGAGTCACTACACTGCCTAGTTTAAAACGGCACAATGCAAGTACAAATATACTTAAAGGATTGTTTTCTTCTTCCGAATTGTTCACAGAAATGGCGCTAAAATTCATCATAGTTGCCCTCTTCACCCAGTACACGACTGGAGTAATCGCTGACAAACCTTATGTAATGACTCCGCTAAATGGCTCGGGTATAGTTTTCGAGGACCTGGGCAATCTCATGGTATATCACGACACCTGGAATGTCCTCACCGAGATAGATTTGGATATATTAGGTGCCCAGATAAAGCTAGCAGAATATGCAGAGCACTTGGTGCACAAACTCTGCATAAATATAACAAACCCAGAAGACCTGTGTAACGTGCAGCAACTACACATACACGCTATAATAGATAGCGTACGAAAGCGCACGGAAACTATAAAATAACTAGTACCAGGTAAACGCAAGGCCAGATCGCTAATTGATGGAATAGGCAGTGCCATGCACTATTTATTTGGGACCATGGACAATAACAACGAAAAAAAATTTACAGCAGTTTAGAAGAACTTGAATCAAATACACAAGCCCTAGCCGAGCTAGAGAAACAACAAATCAGCGTTGTAAAAACTACCTTGGAAAAGATTCAAAAACTGCTGGCTATGTTAATAGACAGACAACAAAAAATTGCCCACCAGATAAACGATCTGCACCATGTGGCCGATGATTTAACTAGGAGGCAACTAAGACAAGAGATTATATCAAGCTTATTGCTCCAAATCATCGAAGTTGAATATCGAGAACAAGCCCTCCTGGATATAATAATGGCTAGTAAAACCAATCATATTCATCCACTCCTAATGTCTCCCAAAAATCTGTTGGGGATATACCGCAAGACGACCTCGAGTTGCCCAAATGACCAAAATTGTCTGTCTTGCGACAGCAATTTTCTTCATATTCCATGAATTAAAACAAAATTATTCTTATGGAAAATTTTACCTTCAGCAAAATTTACCAGTAGAAATATTTAATTTAAAAAATAAAAGAAAAGACAAATCGTACCTTCAGTACGATTTGTCGTGAAAATTGCAATATGTATGTACGAACGTACATACATATCACAAAAAAGCTTTCGCGATAAGGAGAACGCGCCACGAAAATACATTATATGTATACGCGCCCGCAATTTCAATCGTCGTGACGGTGGCTGATGTTTATAAAAGCATCAAATTTCAAGCCTCCGTCCAACGAAAAATATTCTGGACTTGTTTAATCAAGTCCAGAATAAATGAAAAATTTTCTCAGGGTAAAAATGCAACTATGCATTTTCTACCCTGAACGAGTGCTCTTGATCGCGACAAAAGTGATCAAGAGCCGAGTTGAAGTTTAAATTTGATTAACGGCGGTTAGCAAAAAAAAAAAAAGATTGGAGTTAAATTTTAAAATCTTCGACGACCGAGTTGGTCTGTAAAAATAAGGAAAAAAGGTCGAGTACGGTTTTCAGGCGCGATGAAAAGGCTTGTGAAAATAATAAATTGTCAGAAAAGAAAAAGCTTGTGAAAATAATAAATTGTCAGAAAAGAAAAAGTTTGTGAAACTAATAAATTGTCAGAAAAGAAAAAACCTGTGAAAATAATAAATTGTCAGAAAAGAAAAAGCTTGTGAAAATAATAAATTACTAGTATTAAAAAGAAAGAAAAAAAATTGTCCAAAGGGTTACACCAGTAGTTTGAAATAAAACGTGTAACAAAGAGGAAAAAAAGTGTTTTGTATAAAGCCCCTGCCAGAGTCACACGAAGGTACGTAACAGGAGCAATTTTTGAAAACTCGAATGACAGCCTTCAACTTTAAATGGTGTGCGAGTTTTATACATGTAATTTCTGCTAGTTCAATTAATAGCCTTCTGCTCCATACAGAGCGTGAATGTTACAGGTACTATTTTTGCCAGTTCGAGTGATATCCTTCTGCTATAAATTGGGTGCGAATATCACAGATGCAATTTTTAAAAAATTTCCAGCGACAGCCTTTTACTCTAAACAGCGTGCGAATCTTATACATGCAATTTTTGGTAATTCAATTAATAGCGTTCTGCTTTCGTGAATGTTACAGGTACAGTTTTTGCCAGTTCCAGTGATAGACTTCTACTATAAATAGGCTGCGAATGTTACAGGTTCAATTTTTGCAAATTCGAGCGCTAGCCTTTTACTTTAAACAGGGTGCGAATCTCATACATGCAATTTTTGGCAGTTCCGGTAATATCCTTCTAATATAAATAGGGTGCGAATGTTACAGGTGCTATTTTGGCAGTAAGAACGACAGACTTCTACTTTAAACAGGGAGCGAAGCTTATACATGCAATTTTTGGTAGTTAAAGTAATACCCTTCCGCTATAAACGGGGCGTGAATATTACAAGTACGATTTTTGCAAGTTGGAGTGATGGCCTTCTATTGTAAATAAGCTGCGAATATTACAAGTGCAATTTTTGAAAATTCGAGCGATTGCCTTTTAGTTTAAACTGGGTGCGAATCTCATGCATGCAATTTTTGGCAGTTCGAGTAATAGCCTTCTGCTTTAAACGAGGCGTGAATGTCACAGGTACAGTTTTCGCCAGTTCCAGTGATAGCCTTCTACTATAAATATGCTGCGAATTTTACAGGTGCATTTTTTGCAAATTCGAGCGATATCCTTTTACTTTAAACAGGGTGCGAATCTCATACATGCAATTTTTTCCAGTCGGAGTGATAGCCGTCTATTTTAAATAGCGTGCGAATGCTACAGGTGCAGTTTTTGAAAATTCGAGCGTTCGCCTTTTTCTTTATACAGGGTGCGAATCTTATATATGCAATCTTTGGCAGTTCGAGTGATAGCCTTCTAATATATATAGGATGCGAATGTTACTCGTGAATTTTTTGAAAATTCGAATGACAGCCTTCAACTTTAAATGGTGTGCGAATTTTATACATGCAATTTTTGCTAGTTAAATTAATAGCCTTCTGCTTTATACAGAGCGTTAATGTTTCAGGTACTATTTTTGCCAGTTCTAGTGATATCCTTCTACTATAAATAGGATAAATAGGGTGCAAATATCACATATGTAATTTTTGAAAATTCGAGCGATAGCCTTTTACTTTAAACAGGGTGCGAATCTTATACATGCAAGTTTTGGTAGTTCAATTAATAGCCTTCTGCTATAAACTGGGCGTGAATATTACAAAAAAAGTTTTTGCCAGTTCGAGTTATATCTTCTACTATAAATAGGGTGCGAATATAATAGATGCAATTTATGCAAATTCGAGCGATAGCCATTTATTTTAAACAGGGTGCGAAACTCATACATGCAATTTTTGGCAGTTCGAGTAATAGTCTCTATTTTAAACAAGGAACTCATTTTACAGGTGCAATTTTCGGCAGTTAGAATGACAGCTTTCTACTTTCAACTCTGTTTTAAATAGCGTGCGAACGTTACAGGTGCAGTTTTTGAAAATTCACGCGATAGCCTTTTACACTAAACAGGGTGCGAATCATATAAATGCAGTTTCTGGCAGTTCAATTAATAGCCTTCTGCTATAAGCAAGGCGTGACTGCTACAGGTACAATTTTTGCCACTTCGGGTGATAGCCTTCTACTATAAATACGCTGCGAATTTTACAGGTACAATTTTTGAAAATTCGAGCGATATCCTTTTACTATAAATAGGGTGCGAATCTTAAACATGCAATTTTTGGCAGTTCGATTAATAACCTTCTATTTTAAATAGGGTGCGAACGTTACAGGTGAAACTTTTATATATTTGAGCGATAGCCTTTTACTTTAAACATTGTGCGAATTTTATACATGCAATTTTTGGCAGTCCGAGTAATATACTTCTATTTTAAATAGGGTGCGAATATTACAGGTGAAATTTTAGATAATTCGAGCGACATCCTTTTACTTTAAACAGGGTACGAATCTTACACGTGCAATTTTTAGTAGTTCAATACATAGCCTTCTGCTTTAAACAGGGCGTGAATGTTACAGGTAAAATTTTTGCCAGTTCTAGTGATAGCCTTCTACTATAAATAGGGTGCGAACGTTACAGGTGAAACTTTTATATATTCGAGCGATAGCCTTTTAATTTAAACATTGTGCGAATTTTATACATGCAATTCTTGGCAGTACGAGTAATATACGTCTATTTTAAATAGGGTAAGAATATTACAGGTGAAATTTTTGAAAATTCGAGCGATATCCTTTTACTTTAAACAGGGTACGAATCTTAGACATGCAATTTTTAGCAATTCGATTAATAGCCTTCTATTTTAAATAGGGTGCGAATGTTAGAGGTGTGGTTTTTGAAATTTCGAGCGATAACGTTTTACTTTAAACAGGGTGCGAATCTTATACATGCAATTTTTGGCAGTTTGAGTAACAGCCTTCTATTATAAATAGGGTGCGAATATTACAGGTGCAGTTTTTGAAAATTCGAGCGATAGCCTTTTATTTTAAACAGGGTGCGAATCATACACATGCAATTTTTGGAAGTCTTCTACATTAAACAGGGGTGAATATTACAAGTACAATTTTCGAAAATTCGAGTGATAGCCTGTTCCTGTAAACAGGGTTTAAATCTTATACATTCAATTTTTAGCAGTTCGAGTAATAGTCTTCTATTTAAAACAGGGCGTGGATCTTACAGGTGCAATTCTCAGTAGATCGAATGACAGCCTTCTACTTTAAACAGGGAGCGAATCTTATACATGCAATTTTTGGTAGTTCAAATAATATCCTTCTGCTATATACAGGGCGTGAATGTTACACGTTTGAGATTTGAAAATTCCAGTGATAGCATTTTACTTTAAACAGGGTGCGAATGTTATACGTGCAATTTTTGGCAGTTCGGGTAATAGCCTTCTAATACAAATAGGCTGCGAATTTTACAGGTGCAATTATTGAAAATACGAGAGATAGCCTTTTATTTTAAACAGGGTGCGAATTTTATACATGCAATTTTTGGCAGTGGTAAACAGGGCGTGGATCTTACAGGTGCAATTTTAAGTAGTTCGAATGGCAGCCTTCTACTTTAAACAGGGAGAGAATCTTATACATGCAATTTTTGGCAGTTCAAATAATATCCTGCTGCTATATACAGGGCGTGAATGTTACAGGTATGAGATTTGAAAATTTCTGTGATAGCCTTTTACTTTAAACAGGGTGCGAATGTTATACGTGCACTTTTTTGCAGTTCGGGTAATAGCCTTCTATTACAAATGGGCTGCGAATGTTACTGGTTCAATTTTTGCCAGTTCTACTATAAATAGGGTGCGAATCTTACAGGTGCAACTTTTATAAATTCGTGCGATAGCCTTTTATTTTAAACAGTGTGCGAATCATACACATGCAATTTTTGGTAGTTTGAGTAATAGCCTTCTTATATAATTAGGGTGCGAATGTTACAGGTGCAATTTTTGAAAATTCGAATGACAGCCTTCAACTTTAAATGGTGTGCGAATTTTATACATTCAATGTTTGCTAGTTTAATTAATAGCCTTCTGCCTTATACGGAGCGCGGATGTTACAGGTACAGTTTTTGCCAGTTCCAGTGATAGCCTTCTACTATAAATAGGCTGCGAGTGTTACAGGTGCAATTTTTGAAAATTCGAGCGATAGCGATTAACTTTAAACAGGGTGCGAATTTCATACATCCAATTTTGGCAGTTTGAGTAATAGCTTTCAGCTTTAAACAGGGGGTGAATGTCACAGGTACGATTTTTGCCAGTTGGAGTGATAGCCTTCTATTATAAATAGGCAGCGAATGGTACAGGTGGAATTTTTGACAATTCCAGCGATAGCCTTTTACTTTAAACAGGGTGCGAATCACATACATGCAATTCTTGGCAGTCCGGGTAATAGCCTTCTAATAAAAATAAGGTGCGAATGTTACAAGAGCAATTTTTGAAAACTCGAATGACAGCCTTCAACTTTAAATGGTGTGCAAATTTTATACATGCAATTTTTGCTAGTTCAATTAGTAGCCGTCTGCTTTATACAGAGCATGAATGTAATAAGTACTATTTTTGCCAGTTCGAGTGATATTCTTCTACTATAAATAGGGTGCGAATATCACAGATGCAATTTTTGCAAATTCGAGAGATAGCCTTTTACTTTAAACAGGGTGCGAATCTCATACATGCAATTTTTGGCAGATCGAGTAATATTCTTCTATTTAAAACAGGGCGTGGATCTTACAGGTGCAATTCCCAGTAGATCGAATGACAGCCTTCTACTTTAAACAGGGAGCGAATCTTATACATGCAATTTTTGGTAGTTCAAATAATATCCTTCTGCTATATACAGGGCGTGAATGTTACACGTTTGAGATTTGAAAATTCCAGCGATAGCATTTTACTTTAAACAGGGTGCGAATGTTATACGTGCAATTTTTGGCAGTTCGGGTAATAGCCTTCTAATACAAATAGGCTGCGAATTTTACAGGTGAAATTATTGAAAATTCGAGAGAAAGCCTTTTACTTAAAACAGGGTGCGAATTTTATACATGCAATTTTTGACAGTGGTAAACAGGGCGTGGATCTTACAGGTGCAATTTTCAGTAGTTCGAATGGCAGCCTTCTACTTTAAACAGGGAGAGAATCTTATACATGCAATTTTTGGCAGTTCAAATAATATCCTGCTTCTATATACAGGGCGTGAATGTTACAGGTATGAGATTTGAAAATTGCAGTGATAGCCTTTTACTTTAAACAGGGTGCGAATGTTATACGTGCACTTTTTTGCAGTTCGGGTAAAAGCCTTCTATTACAAATGGGCTGCGAATGTTACTGGTGCAATTTTTCTACTATAAATAGGGTGCGAAGCTTACAGGTGCAACTTTTATAAATTCGTGCGATAGCCTTTCACTTTATTCAGTGTGCGAATCTTATATATGCAATCTCTGGCAGTTCGAGTAATAGCCTTCTATTATAAATAGGGTGCAAATGTTACAGGTGCAGTTTTTGAAAATTCGAGCGAAAGCCTTTTACTTTTAAGAGGGGGCGAATTATATACATGTAATTTTTGGCAGTTCGAGTAATAGCCTTCTAATATAAATAGGGAGCGAATGTTAAAGGTGCAATTTTTGAAAATTCGAATGACAGCCTTCAACTTCAAATGGTGTGCGAATTTTATACATGCAATGTTTACTAGTTTAATTAATAGCCTTCTGATTTATACAGAGCGTGAATGTCACAGGTACAGTTTTTGCCAGTTCCAGTGATAACCTTCTACTATAAATAGGGTGCGAACGTTACAGGTGAAACTTTTATATATTGAGCGATAGCCTTTTAATTTAAATATTGTGCGAATTTTATGCATGGAATTTTTGGAATTCCAAGTAATGTGCTTCTATTTTAAATAGGGTACGAATATTACAGGTGCAATTTTTGCAAATTCTAGCGATAGCCTTTGACTTTAAACGGGGATGCGAATCTCATACATGCAATTTTTGGCAGTTCGAGCAATAGCCTTCTGCCTTAAACAGGGGTGAATGTCACAGGTACGAATTTTGCCAGTTGAATTGATAGCCTTCTATTATAAATAGGCTGCGAATGGTACAGGTGGAATTTTTGAAAATTCGAGCGGTAGCCTTTTACTTTAAACAGGGTGCGAATCACATACATGCTATTCTTGGCAGTCCGAGAAATAGCCTTCTAATACAAATAGGGTGCGAATGTAACAAGAGCAATTTTTGAAACTCGAATGACAGCCTTCAACTTTAAATGGTGTGCAAATTTTATACATGCAATTTTTACTAGTCCAATTAGTAGCCTTCTGCTTTATACAGAGCATGAATGTTACAAGTACTATTTTTGCCAGTTCGAGTGAAATCCTTCCACTATAAATAAGGTGCGAATATCACAGATGCAATTTTTGCAAAACCGAGCGATAGCCTTTTACTTTAAACAGGGTGCGAATCTCATACATGGAATTTTTGGCAGATCGAGTAATAGTCTGCTATTTTAAATAACGATCTAATTTTACAGGTGCAATTTTCGGCAGTTAGAATAACAGCTTTCTACTTTCTACTCTGTTTTAAATAGCGTGCGAATGTTACAGGTGCAGTTTTTGAAAATTCGCGCGATAGCCTTTTACACTAAACAGGGTGCGAATCTTATAAATGCAATTTTTTGCATTTCAATTAATAGGCTTCTGTTTTAAACAAGGCGTGAATGTTACAGGTACAATTGTTGCCACTTCGGGTGATAGCCTTTTACTATCAATAGGCTGCGAATTTTGCAAGTACAATTTTTGAAAATTCGAGTGATATCCTTTTACTTTAAACAGGGTACGAATCTTACACGTGCAATTTTTAGTAGTTCAAGAAATAGCCTTCTGCTTTAAACAGGGCGTGAATGTTACAGGTACAATTTTTGCCAGTTCGGGGGATAGCCTTCTACTATAAACAAGGTGCGAACGTTACAGGTGAAACTTTTTTATATTCGAGAGATAGCCTTATACTTTAAACATTGTGCGAATTTTATAAAAGCAATTTTTGGCAGTCCGAGTAATATACTTCTATTTTAAATAGGGTGCGAATATCTAAGGTGAAATTTTTGAAAATTTGAGCGGTATCCTTTTACTTTAAACAGGGCCCGAATCTTAGACATCCTATTTTTAACAATTCGATTAATAGCCTTCTATTTTAAATAGGGTGCGAATGTTGCAGGCGCAGTTTTTGAAAATTCGAGTGAAGGCCTTTTACTCTAAACAGGGTGCGAATCTTATACAGGCAATTCTTAGCAGTTCAATAGTTTTCTACTTTAAACAGGGCGTGAATGTTACAGATACATTTTTTACCAGTTCGAGCTACAGCCTTCTATTAGAAATAGGGTGCGTATGTTACAGGTGCAGTTTTTGAAAATTCGCGCGATAGCCTTTTACACTAATCAGGGTGCGAATCTTATACATCCAATTTTTGGCAGTTTGAGTAATAGTCTTCTATTTTAAACAGGGCGTGAATTTTACAGGTACAATTTTTGCTGGTTTGAGTGATAGCCTTCTACTATAAATAGAGTGCGAACGTTACAGGTGAAACTTTTATATATTCGAGCGATAGCCTTTTACTTTAAACATTGTGCGAATTTTATACATGCAATTTTTGGCAGTCCGAGTAATATACTTCTATTTTAAATAGGTGAATATTACACGTGAATTTTTTGATAATTCGAGCGATATCCTTTTATTTGAAACAGGGTGCGAATCACATACCTGCAATTTTTGGCAGTTCGAGTAATAGCCTTCTAATATAAATAGGGTGCGAATGTTACAGGTGCAATTTTTGAAAATTCGAATGACAGCCTTCAAGTTTAAATGGTGTGCGAATTTTATACATTCAATGTTTGCTTGTTTAATTAATAGCCTTCTGCTTTATACGGACCGTGGATATTACAGGTACAGTTTTTGCCAGTTCCAGTGATAGCCTGCTACTATAAATAGGCTGCGAATGTTACAGGTGCAATTTTTGAAAATTCGAGCGATAGCCTTTGTCTTTAAACAGGGTGCGAATCTCATACATGCAATTTTTGCTAGTTCAATTAATAGCCTTCTGCTTTAAGCAGGGGGTGAATGTTACAGGTACGATTTTTGCCAGTTGGAGTGATATACTTCTGCTATAAATAGGGTGCGAATATCGCAGATGCAATTTTTGCAAATTCGAGCGATAGCCTTTTACTTTAAACAGGGTGCGAATCTCATACATGCAATTTTTGGCAGTTCGAGTAATAGCCTTCTGCTTTAAACAAGGCGTTAATGCTACAGGTACAATTTTTGCCACTTCGGGTGATAGCCTTCTACTATGAATAGGCTGCGAATTTTTAAGGTACAATTTTTGAAAATTCGAGCGATATCCTTTTACTATAAACAGGGTGCGAATCTTACACATGCAATTTTCGGCAGTTCGATTAATAGCCTTCTATTTTAAATAGGGTGCGAACGTTACAGTTGAAACTTTTATATATTTGAGCGATAGCCTTTTACTTTAAACGTTGTGCGAATTTTATACATGCAATTTTGGCAGTCCGAGTAATATACTTCTATTTTAAATAAGGTAGAATATTACAGGTGTAGTTTTTGAAAATTCGAACGATAACCTTTTGCTTTAAAGAAGGTGCGAATCTTACACGTGCAATTTTTAGTAGTTCTATAATTAGCCTTCTGCTTTAAACAGGGCGTGAATATTACAGGTGCATTATTTGCCAGTTTTATGTGATAGCGGTTTACTATAAATAGGCTGCGTATGTTACAAGCGCAATTTTTGCATTTTCAAGCGATAGCCTTTTACTCTAAACAGGGTGCGAATGTTATACATGTATTTTGTGGCTTTTCGTGTAAAAGCTTTCTATTTTAAATAGGGTGCGAATGTTTCAGGTGCAGTTTTTGAAAATTAGAGCGATAGGCTTTTACTTTAAACAGGGTGCGAATCTTATACATCCAATTTTTTGCCAGTTTGAGTAATAGTCTTTTACTTTAAACAGCGCGTGAATGTTACAGGTACAATTTTTGCTAGTTCGAGTGATATCCTTCTAATATAAATAGGGTGCGAACGTTACAGGAGCAACTTTTATAAATTCGAGCGTTAGCGTTTTACTTTAAAAGGGTGCAATTTTATACATTCAATTTTTGGCAGTCCGAGTAATATCCTTCTATTTAAAATAGGGTGCGAATGTGACAGGTGCTGTTTTTGAAAATTCGAGCGATATCCTTTTACTTTTATTAGGGTGCGCATCATATACATCCAATTTTTGGCAGTTTGAGTAATAGCTTTCTTCTACTTTAAACAGGGCGTGAATGTTACAGCTACAATTTTTGGTAGTTCGAGTGATAGCCTTCTAATATAAATAGGGTGCGAACGTTACGGGGGCAACTTTTATAAATTCGAGTGATAGCCTTTTACTTT
Organism: Dioctria linearis; assembly: GCA_963930735.1. Taxonomy (NCBI): domain Eukaryota; kingdom Metazoa; phylum Arthropoda; class Insecta; order Diptera; family Asilidae; genus Dioctria; species Dioctria linearis. The sequence goes on from OZ005740.1 coordinate 174,591,061, forward strand.
AAACAGGGTGCGAGTTTTACACACGCAATTTTTGGTAGTCCGAGTAATATCCTCCTATTATAAATAGGTTGCGAATGTTACAGGTTAATTTTTTGAAACTTCGAGCGATAGCCTTTTACTTTAAACACGTTGCGAATCTTATACATGCAATTTTTGGCAGTTAGAGTGATACCCTTCTATTTTGAATAGTGTGCGAATGTTTCAGGTGCAGTTTTTGAAAATTCTAGCGATGGCCTTTTACTCTAAACAGGGTGCGAATCTTATATATGCAATTTTTAGAAGTTCAGTAGCCTTTTACTTTAAACAGGGTGCAATTTTATACATTCAATTTTTTGCAAGTCCGAGTAATATCCTTCTATTTTAAATAGGGTGCGAGTGTTACAGGTGCAGTTTTTGAAAATTCGAGCGATATCCTTTTATTTTATTAGGGTGCGCATTATATACATGCAATTTTTGGAAGTTCGAGTGATAGTCTTCTACTTTAAACAGGGCGTGAATATTACAGGTACAATTTTTGCTAGTTCGAGTGACAGCCTTCTAATATAAATAGGGTGCGAACGTTACGGGGGCAACTTTTTTAAATTCGAGCGATAGCCATTTACTTTAAACAGGGTGCGAGTTTTACACATGCAATTTTTGGCAGTCCGAGTAATATCCTCCTATTTTAAATAGGGTGCGAATTTTACAGGTGCAGTTTTTGAAAATTCGAGCGATAGCCTTTTATTTTAAACGGGGTGCGAATCATACACATGCAATTTTTGGTAGTTTGAGTAATAGTCTTCTACATTAAACAGGGGTGAATATTACAAGTACAATTTTTGAAAATTCGAGTGATAGCCTTTTCCTGTAAACAGGGTTCAAATCTTATACGTTCAATTTTTAGCAGTTCGAGTAATAGCCTTCTATTTAAAACAGGGCGTGGATCTTACAGGTGCAATTCCTAGTAGATCGAATGACAGCCTTCTATTTTAAATAGGGAGCGAATCTTATACATGCAATATTTGGTAGTTAAAATAATATCATTCTGATCTATACAGGGCGTGAATATTACAGGTATGAGAATTGAAAATTCCAGTGATAGCCTTTTACTTTAAACAGGTTGCGAATGTTATCCGTGGAATTTTTGGCAGTTCGAGTAATAGCCTTCTATTATAAATAGGCTGCGAATGTTAAAGGTGCAATTTTTGAAAATTCTAGCGATAGGCTTTTAATTTAAACAGGCTGCGAATTTTATACATGCAATTTTTGGCAGTTGGAGTAATAGCCTTCTAATATAAATAGGGAGCGAATGTTACAGGTGCAGTTTTTGAATATTCGAGGGAAAGCCTTTTACTTTTAAGAGGGGGCGAATTGTATACATGCAATTTTTGGTAGTTTGAGTAATAGTCTTCTATATTAAACAGGGCGTGAATATTACAGGTACAATTTTTGAAAATTTGAGTGATAGCCTTTTACTGTAAACAGGTTGCGAATCTTATACCTGCAATTTTTTGCAGTTTGAGTGATAGTCTTCTACATTAAACAGGCGTATATTACAGCTACAATTTTTGAAAATTCGAGTGATAGCCTTTTACTTTAAACAGGGTGCGAATCTCATACATGCAATTTTTGGCAGTTCGAGTAACAGCCTTCTAATATAAAGAGGGTGCAAATTTTAAAGGTGCAATTTTTGAAAATTCGAATGACAGCCTTCAATTTTAAATGGTTTGCGAATTTTATACATCCAATGTTTACTAGTTTAATTAATAGCATTCTTCTATTAAAATAGCGTGCGAATATCATAGATCCAATTTGTGAAAATTCGAACGATAGCCTTTTACTCTAAACAGGGTGCGAATCTTATTTATACATGCAATTTTTGGTGACTCCATTAATAGCCTTCTGCTTTATACAGCGCGTGATTGTAACAGGTACAGTTTTTGCCACTTCCAGTGATAGCCTTCTACTATAAATAGGCCGCGAATGTTACAAGTCCAATTTTTGCAAATTTGAGCGCTAGCCGTTTACTTTATACAGGGTGCGAATCTAATACATGCAATTTTTGGAAGTTCTAGTAATAGCCTTCTATTTTAAATAAGGTGCGAATTTTACAGGTGCAATTTTCGGCAGACAAAATAACAGCTTTCCACTTTAAATAGGGAGCGAATCTTATACATGCAATTTTTGGTAGTTCAATTTATAGCCTTCTGCTTTAAACAGGACGTGAATGTTACAGGTTCAATTTTTTCCAGTTCCAGTGATAGCCTTCTATTATTAATAGGCTGCGAATGTTACAGGTGCAATTTCTGAAAACTCGAGCGATAGCCTTTTACTCAATTTTTACTTTTACTGCAATTTTTGGTAATTCAATTAATAGCCTTCTGCTTTAAACAAGGCGTGAATATTACAGGTACAGTTTTTGCCAGTTCCAGTGATAACCTTCTACTATAAATAGGCTGCGAATGGTACAGGTGCAATTTTTGAAAATTCGAGCGATAGCCTTTTACTTTAAACAGGGTGCGAATCTAATACATGCAATTTTTGGAAGTTCGAGTAATATACTTCTATTTTAAATAGGGTACGAATATTACAGGTGCAATTTTTGCAAATTCGAGCGATAGCCTTTGACTTTAAACGGGGTGCGAATTTTATACATTCAATGTTTGCTAGTTTAATTAATAGCCTTCTACCTTATACGGAGCGCGGATGTTACAGGTACAGTTTTTGCCAGTTCCAGTGATAGCCTGCTACTATAAATAGGCTGCGAGTGTTACAGGTGCAATTTTTGAAAATTCGAGCGATAGCGATTAACTTTCAACAGGGTGCGAATTTCATACATTCAATTTTTGGCAGTTTGAGTAATAGCTTTCTACTTTAAACAGGGGGTGAATGTCACAGGTACGATTTTTGCCAGTTGGAGTGATATCCTTCTATTATAAATAGGCTGCGAATGGTACAGGTGGAATTTTTGACAATTCCAGCGATAGCCTTTTACTTTAAACAGGCTGCGAATCACATACATGCAATTCTTGGCAGTCCGAGTAATAGCCTTCTAATACAAATAGGGTGCGAATGTTACAAGAGCAATTTTTGAAACTCGAATGACAGCCTTCAACTTTAAATGGTGTGCAAATTTTATACATGCATTTTTTACTAGTTCAATTAGTAGCCTTCTGCTTTATACAGAGCATGAATGTTACAAGTACTATTTTTGCCAGTGCGAGTGAAATCCTTCTACTATAAATAAGGTGCGAATATCACAGATGCAATTTTTGCAAAACCTAGCGATAGCCTTTTACTTTAAACAGGGTGCGAATCTCATACATGCAATTTTTGGCAGATCGAGTAATAGTCTTCTATTTTAAATAACGATCTAATTTTACAGGTGCAATTTTCGGCAGTTAGAATAACAGCTTTCTACTTTCTACTCTGTTTTAAATAGCGTGCGAATGTTACAGGTGCAGTTTTTGAAAATTCGCTCGATAGCCTTTTACACTAAACAGGGTGCGAATCTTATAAATGCAATTTTTTGCAGTTCAATTAATAGGCTTCTGTTTTAAACAAGGCGTTAATGTTACAGGTACAATTGTTGCCACTTCGGGTGATAGCCTTTTACTATCAATAGGCTGCGAATTGTGCAGGTACAATTTTTGAAAATTCGAGTGATATCCTTTTACTTTAAACAGGGTACGAATCTTACACGTGCAATTTTTAGTAGTTCAAGAAATAGCCTTCTGTTTTAAACAGGGCGTGAATGTTACAGGTACAATTTTTGCCAGTTCGAGTGATAGCCTTCTACTATAAACAAGGTGCGAACGTTACAAGTGAAACTTTTTTATATTCGAGCGATAGCCTTATATTTTAAACATTGTGCGAATTTTATAAAAGCAATTTTTGGCAGTCCGAGTAATATACTTCTACTTTAAATAGGGTGCGAATATCTCAGGTGAAATTTTTGAAAATTTGAGCGATATCCTTTTACTTTAAACAGGGTGCGAATCTTATACATGCAATTTTTCGCACTTCAGTAGTGTTCTTCTTTAAACAGGGCGTGAATGTTACAGGTACATTTTTTACCAGTTAGAGATATAGCCTTCTATTATAAATAGGAAGCGAATGTTACAGGTGCGGTTTTTGAAAATTAGAGCGATAGGCTTTTAATTTAAACAGGGTGCGAATCTTATACATCCAATTTTTTGCCACTTTGAGTAATAGTCTTCTACTTTAAACAGCGCGTGAATGTTACAGCTACAATTTTTGAAAATTCGAGTGATAGCCTTTTACTTTAAACAGGGTGCGAATCTCATACATGCAATTTTTGGCAGTTCGAGTAATAGCCTTCTAATATAAAGAGGGTGCGAATTTTAAAGGTGCAATTTTTGAAAATTCGAATGACAGCCTTCAATTTTAAATGGTTTGCGAATTTTATACATCCAATGTTTACTAGTTTAATTAATAGCAGTCTTCTATTAAAATAGCGTGCGAATATCATAGATCCAATTTGTGAAAATTCGAACGATAGCCTTTTATTCTAAACAGGGTGCGAATCTTATTTATACATGCAATTTTTGGTGATTCAATTAATAGCCTTCTGCTTTAAACAGCGCGTGATTGTAACAGGTACAGTTTTTGCTACTTCCAGTGATAGCCTTCTATTCTAAATAGGCCGCGAATGTTACAAGTCCAATTTTTGCAAATTCGAGCGCTAGCCTTTTACTTTATACAGGGTGCGAATCTAATACATGCAATTTTTGGAAGTTCTAGTAATAGCCTTCTATTTTAAATAAGGTGCGAATTTTACAGGTGCAATTTTCGGCAGACAAAATAACAGCTTTCCACTTTAAATAGGGAGCGAATCTTATACATGCAATTTTTGGTAGTTCAATTTATAGCCTTCTGCTTTAAACAGGACGTGAATGTTACAGGTTCAATTTTTTCCAGTTCCAGTGATAGCCTTCTATTATTAATAGGCTGCGAATGTTACAGGTGCAATTTTTGAAAACTCGGGCGATAGCCTTTTACTCAATTTTTACTTTTACTGCAATTTTTGGTAATTCAATTAATAGCCTTCTGCTTTAAACAAGGCGTGAATATTACAGGTACAGTTTTTGCCAGTTCCAGTGATAACCTTCTACTATAAATAGGCTGCGAATGGTACAGGTGCAATTTTTGAAAATTCGAGCGATAGCCTTTTACTTTAAACAGGGTGCGAATCTAATACATGCAATTTTTGGAAGTTCGAGTAATATACTTCTATTTTAAATAGGGTACGAATATTACAGGTGCAATTTTTGCAAATTCGAGCGATAGCCTTTGACTTTAAACGGGGTGCGAATCTCATACATGCAATTTTTGGCAGTTCTTGCAATAGCCTTCTGCCTTAAACAGGGGTGAATGTCACAGGCACGAATTTTGCCAGTTGAATTGATAGCCTTCTATTATAAATAGGCTGCGAATGGTACAGGTGGAATATTTGAAAATTCGAGCGGTAGCCTTTTACTTTAAACAGGGTGCGAATCACATACATGCAATTTTTGGCAGTTCGATTAATAGCCTTCTAATATAATTAGGGTGCGAATGTTACAGGTGCAATTTTTGAAAATTCGAATGACAGCCTTCAACTTTAAATGGTGTGTGAATTTTATACATTCAATGTTTGCTAGTTTAATTAATAGCCTTCTACCTTATACGGAGCGCGGATGTTACAGGTACAGTTTTTGCCAGTTCCAGTGAAAGCCTGCTACTATAAATAGGCTGCGAGTGTTACAGGTGCAATTTTTGAAAATTCGAGCGATAGCGATTAACTTTCAACAGGGTGCGAATTTCATACATTCAATTTTTGGCAGTTTGAGTAATAGCTTTCTGCTTTAAACAGGGGGTGAATGTCACAGGTACGATTTTTGCCAGTTGAAGTGATATCCTTCTATTATAAATAGGCTGCGAATTGTACAGGTGGAATTTTTGACAATTCCAGCGATAGCCTTTTACTTTAAACAGGCTGCGAATCACATACATGCAATTCTTGGCAGTCCGAGTAATAGCCTTCTAATACAAATAGGGTGCGAATGTTACAAGAGCAATTTTTGCAACTCGAATGACAGCCTTCAACTTTAAATGGTGTGCAAATTTTATACATGCAATTTTTACTAGTTCAATTAGTAGCCTTCTGCTTTATACAGAGCATGAATGTTACAAGTACTATTTTTGCCAGTTCGAGTGAAATCCTTCTACTATAAATAAGGTGCGAATATCACAGATGCAATTTTTGCAAAACCGAGCGATAGCCTTTTACTTTAAACAGGGTGCGAATCTCATACATGCAATTTTTGGCAGATCGAGTAATAGTCTTCTATTTTAAATAACGATCTAATTTTGCAGGTGCAATTTTCGGCAGTTAGAATAAGAGCTTTCAACTTTCTACTCTGTTTTAAATAGCGTGCGAATGTTACAGGTGCAGTTTTTGAAAATTCGCGCGATAGCCTTTTACACTAATCAGGGTGCGAATCTTATACATCAAATTTTTGGCAGTTTGAGTAATAGTCTTCTATTTTAAACAGGGCGTGAATATTACAGTTACAATTTTTGCTGGTTTGAGTGATAGCCTTCTACTATAAATAGAGTGCGAACGTTACAGGTGAAACTTTTATATATTCGAGCGATAGCCTTTTACTTTAAACATTGTGCGAATTTTATACATGCAATTTTTGGCAGTCCGAGTAATATACTTCTATTTTAAATAGGGGAATATTACACGTGAAATTTTTGATAATTCGAGCGACATCCTTTTACTTGAAACAAGGTGCGAATCACATACATAAAATTTTTGGCAGTTCGAGTAATAGCCTTCTAATATAAATAGGGTGCGAATTTTACAGGTGCAATTTTTGAAAATTCGAATGACAGCCTTCAAGTTTAAATGGTGTGCGAATTTTATACATTCAATGTTTGCTTGTTTAATTAATAGCCTTCTGCTTTATACGGACCGTGGATATTACAGGTACAGTTTTTGCCAGTTCCAGTGATAGCCTGCTACTATAAATAGGCTGCGAATGTTACAGGTGCAATTTTTGAAAATTCGAGCGATAGCCTTTGACTTTAAACAGGGTGCGAATCTCATACATGCAATTTTTGCTAGTTCAATTAATAGCCTTCTGCTTTAAGCAGGGGATGAATGTTACAGGTACGATTTTTGCCAGTTGGAGTGATATCCTTCTACTATAAATAGGGTGCGAATATCGCAGATGCAATTTTTGCAAATTCGAGCGATAGCCTTTTACTTTAAACAGGGTGCGAATCTCATACATGCAATTTTTGGCAGTTCGAGTAATAGTCTTCTGCTTTAAACAAGGCGTGAATGCTACAGGTACAATTTTTGCCACTTCGGGTGATAGCCTTCTACTATGAATAGGCTGCGAATTTTTAAGGTACAATTTTTGAAAATTCGAGCGATATCCTTTTACTATAAACAGGGTGCGAATCTTACACATGCAATTTTCGGCAGTTCGATTAATAGCCTTCTATTTTAAATAGGGTTCGAACGTTACAGTTGACACTTTTATATATTTGAGCGATAGCCTTTTACTTTAAACATTGTGCGAAATTCATACATGCAATTTTGGCAGTCCGAGTAATATATTTCTATTTTAAATAAGGTGCGAATATTACAGGTGTAGTTTTTGAAAATTCGAACGATAACCTTTTGCTTTAAACAAGGTGCGAATCTTACACGTGCAATTTTTAGTAGTTCAATAATTAGCCTTCTGCTTTAAACAGGGCGTGAATATTACAGGTGCATTATTTGCCAGTTTCATGTGATAGCGCTTTACTATAAATAGGCTGCGTATGTTACAGGTGCAATTTTTGAATTTTCAAGCGATAGGCCTTTTACTCTAAACAGGGTGCGAATTTTATACATGTATTTTGTGGCTGTTCGAGTAAAAGCTTTCTATTTTAAATAGGGTGCGAATGTTTAAGGTGCAGTTTTTGAAAATTCGAGCGATGGCCTTTTACTTTAAACAGGGTGCGAATCTTATACATGCAATTTTTGCACTTCAGTAGTGTTCTTCTTTAAACAGGGCGTGAATGTTACAGGTACATTTTTTACCAGTTAGAGTTATAGCCTTCTATTATAAATAGGAAGCGAATGTTACAGGTGCGGTTTTTGAAAATTAGAGCGATAGGCTTTTACTTTAAACAGGGTGCGAATCTTATACATCCAATTTTTTGCCACTTTGAGTAATAGTCTTCTACTTTAAACAGCGCGTGAATGTTACAGGTACAATTTTTGCTAGTTCGAGTGATATCCTTCTAATATAAATAGGGTGCGAACGTTACAGGAGCAACTTTTATAAATTCGAGCGTTAGCGTTTTACTTTAAAAGGGTGCAATTTTATACATTCAATTTTTGGCAGTCCGAGTAATATCCTTCTATTTAAAATAGGGTGCGAATGTGACAGGTGCTGTTTTTGAAAATTCGAGCGATATCCTTTTACTTTTATTACGGTGCGCATCATATACATCCAATTTTTGGCAGTTTGAGTAATAGCTTTCTTCTACTTTAAACAGGGCGTGAATGTTACAGGTACAATTTTTGCTAGTTCGAGTGATAGCCTTCTAATATAAATAGGGTGCGAACGTTACGGGGGCAACTTTTATAAATTCGAGCGATAGCCTTTTACTTTAAACAGGGTGCGAGTTTTACACACGCAATTTTTGGTAGTCCGAGTAATATCCTCCTATTTTAAATAGGTTGCGAATGTTACAGGTTAATTTTTTTAAAACTTCGAGCGATAGCCTTTTACTTTAAACACGTTGCGAATCTTATACATGCAATTTTTGGCAGTTTGAGTGATACCCTTCTATTTTAAATAGTGTGCGAATGTTTCAGATGCAGTTTTTGAAAATTCTAGCGATGGCCTTTTACTCTAAACAGGGTGCGAATCTTATACATGCAATATTTGGTAGTTAAAATAATATCATTCTGATCTATACAGGGCGTGAATATTACAGGTATGAGATTTGAAAATTCCAGTGATAGCCTTTTACTTTAAACAGGTTGCGAATGTTATACGTGGAATTTTTGGCAGTTCGAGTAATAGCCTTCTATTATAAATAGGCTGCGAATATTACAGGTGCAATTTTTGAAAATTCTAGCGATAGGCTTTTAATTTAAAAAGGTTGCGAATTTTATACATGTAATTTTTGGCAGTTGGAGTAATAGCCTTCTAATATAAATAGGGAGCGAATGTTACAGGTGCAGTTTTTGAATATTCGAGGGAAAGCCTTTTACTTTTAAGAGGGGGCGAATTGTATACATGCAATTTTTGGTAGTTTGAGTAATAGTCTTCTATATTAAACAGGGCGTGAATATTACAGGTACAATTTTTGAAAATTTGAGTGATAGCCTTTTACTGTAAACAGCTTGCGAATCTTATACCTGCAATTTTTTGCAGTTTGAGTGATAGTCTTCTACATTAAACAGGCGTATATTACAGCTACAATTTTTGAAAATCCGAGTGATAGCCTTTTACTTTAAACAGGGTGCGAATCTCATACATGCGATTTTTGGCAGTTCGAGTAATAGCCTTCTAATATAAATAGGGTGCGAATTTTACAGGTGCAATTTTTTAAAATTCGAATGACAGCCTTCAATTTTAAATGGTTTGCGAATTTTATACATCCAATGTTTACTAGTTTAATTAATAGCATTCTTCTATTAAAATAGCGTGCGAATATCATAGATCCAATTTTTGAAAATTCGAACGATAGCCTTTTACTCTAAACAGGGTGCGAATCTTATTTATACATGCAATTTTTGGTGATTCAATTAATAGCCTTCTGCTTTAAACAGCGCGTGATTGTAACAGGTACAGTTTTTGCCACTTCCAGTGATAGCCTTCTACTATAAATAGGCCGCGAATGTTACAAGTCCAATTTTTGCAAATTCGAGCGCTAGCCTTTTACTTTATACAGGGTGCGAATCTAATACATGCAATTTTTGGAAGTTCTAGTAATAGCCTTCTATTTTAAATAAGGTGCGAATTTTACAGGTGCAATTTTCGGCAGACAAAATAACAGCTTTCCACTTTAAATAGGGAGCGAATCTTATACATGCAATTTTTGGTAGTTCAATTTATAGCCTTCTGCTTTAAACAAGACGTGAATGTTACAGGTACAATTTTTTCCAGTTCCAGTGATAGCCTTCTATTATAAATAGGCTGCGAATGTTACAGGTGCAATTTTTGAAAACTCGAGCGATAGCCTTTTACTCAATTTTTACTTTTACTGCAATTTTTGGTAATTCAATTAATAGCCTTCTGCTTTAAACAGGGCGTGAATATTACAGGTACAGTTTTTGCCAGTTCCAGTGATAACCTTCTACTATAAATAGGCTGCGAATGGTACAGGTGCAATTTTTGAAAATTCGAGCGATAGCCTTTTACTTTAAACAGGGTGCAAATCACATACATGCAATTTTTGGCAGTTCGAGTAATAGCATTCTAATATAAATAGGGTGCGAATGTTACAGGTGCAATTTTTGAAAATTCGAATGAGAGCCTTCAAATTTAAATGGTGTGCGAATTTCATACTTGCAATTTTTGCTAGTTCAATTAATAGCCTTCTGTTTTATACAGAGCATGAATGTTACAGGTACAATTTTTGCCAGTTCGAGTGATATCCTTCTATTTTAAATAGCGTGCGAATATCATAGATCCAATTTTTGTAAATTCGAGCGATAGCCTTTTACTCTAAACAGTGTGCGAATCTTATTTATACATGCAATTTTTGGTGATTCAATTAACAGCCTTCTGCTTTAAACAGGGCGTGAATGTAACACGTACAGTTTTTGCCAGTTCCAGTGATAGCCTTCTACTATAAATAGGCCGCGAATGTTACAGGTCCAATTTTTGCAAATTCGAGCGCTAGCCTTTTACTTTATACAGGGTGCGAATGTCATACATGAAATTTTTGGCAGTTCGGGTAATAGCCTTCTAATACAAATAGGTTGCGAATGTTACTGGAGCAATTTTTGAAAACTCGAAAGACAGCCTTCAACTTTAAATGGTGTGCGAGTTTTATACATGCAATTTCTGATTTTTCAGTTAATAGCCTACTGCTTTATACAGAGCGTGAATGTTACAGGTGCTATTTTTGCCAGTTCGAGTGTAATCCTTCTACTATAAATAGGGTGCGAATATCACATATATAATTTTTGAAAATTCGGGTGATAGGTGATAGGGCGTGAATATTACAGGTACAGTTTTAGCCAGTTCCAGTGATAGCCTTCTATTACAAATAACCTGGGAATGTTTCCGGTGCAATTTTTAAAAATTCGGGCGATAGCCTTTTACTTTAAGCTGGGTGCGAATCTCATTCATGCAAGTTTTGGCAGTTCGAGTAATAGCCTTCTAGTAAATGTAGGGTGCGAAGTTTACAGGTGAATTTTTGAAAACTTAAATGACAGTCTTCAACCTTAAATGGTGTGCGACATGCAAATTTTGCTAGTTAAATTAATAGCCTTCTGCTTTATACAGAGCGTGATTCTTACAGGTACTTTTTTTGCCAGTTCGAGTGAAATCCTTCAACTATAAATAGGGTGCGAATATCACAGATGCAATTTTTGCAAATTCGAGCGATACCCTTTTACTTTAAACAGGGTGCGATTATCATACATGCAATTTTTGGCAGTTCGAGTAATAGGCTTCTATTTTAAATAAGGTGCGAATTTTACAGGTGCAATTTTCGGCAGTTAGAATAACAGCTTTCTACTTTAAACAGGGATCGAACTACTACTGGTTATCGCAGATCTCAGTAATCCATGTTGATATGGTGATAACTGGATGTCGGATAATTCATACTTTCTTTGTGATTTGAATATAGTAAATGTAGAATTTGTTATTGAGCCAGGACTGGATATACCAGTCGTAAAATTGGGTGACAGGATGTCACGATGATATGTATTCTCGATGTAGTTTGGAAGTACAAATGTTCAATTTGTTATTAAACTCAGACTGGAAGTGCCAACACTGAAAAATGGTCGACTGAGCTAGCCGGTCTTTAAACATAGGCCTCAAGATAGACGGATACGACGGGTTGTAAGAGACAGTCTGGTATGATTAAGAGGTGAAAAATCGAAGGAACATCGCAGTAGTGACATGGCCGATTTTCTTCCTTAAATTCATACTGACCGTAGACATGGTTGAATTCTAACATGTATATCACCCACCATTGACGAGTTCAATTAATAGTCCTCTGCTTTAAACAGGGGATGAATTTTACAGGTCCGATTTTTGCCAGTTGGAGTGATAGCATTCTATTACAAGTACAAGTGGAATTTTTGAAAATTCGAGCGATAGCCTTTTACTTTAAACAGGGTGCGAATCTTATACATGCAATTTTTGGCAGTTCGAGAAATAGCTTTCTAATACAAATAGGGTGCGAATGCTACAGGAGCAATTTTTGAAAACTCGAATGACAGCCTTCAACTTTAAATGGTGTGCGAGTTTTATACATGCAATTTTTGCTAGTTCAATTAATAGCCTTCTGCTTTATACAGAGCGTGAATGTTACAGGTACTATTTTTGCCAGTTCGAGTTATATCCTTCTACTATAAATAGGCTGCGAAAGTTACAGATGCAATTTTTGCAAATTCGAGTGATAGCGTTTGACTTTAAACACGGTGCGAATCTCACACATGCAATTTTTGGCAGTTCGAGTTATAGCCTTCTGCTTTAAACTGGGCGTGAATATCACAGGTACTATTTTTGCCAGTTCGAGTTATATCCTTCTACTATAAATAGGCTGCGAATGTTACAGGTGCAATTTTTGCAAATTCGATAGCGATAGCATTTTACTTTAAACAGGGTGGAGTCTCATACGTGCAATTTTCGGCAGGACTTGTAATAGCCTTTTACTTTAAATAAGGTGCGAATCTTACAGGTGCAATTTCCGGCAGATAGAATGAAGCTTTCTACTTTAAACAGGGAGCGAATTTTATACATGCAATTTTTGGTAGTGTAGCGTATACCCTTTTTCGCTACTTTTGTTTGGCTTTTCTACGTCTGTAGAGAAAACCCCATGATTTTCCAGAGTATATAATTTCATAAAATTTATATGAGAAAATTTCTGAAAATTTAAAATCTATATATTTGCAAGAAGTAGCCCTATGCTACTTCTTCATCTTAAGAAAGTCCTGAAAAATGTAAAATTTATATTTGCAAGAAGTAGCCCTATGCTACTTCTTCATATTTTAAAAATTCCTGAAAAGATGAAATTTATATTTTCAAGAAGTAGCCCTATGCTACTTCTTCATATTAACAAATTCCTGAAAAAATAAAGACATATTCATACATACCCGCATACAAGTCCAGATCTAAAAGAAGCAACAACAACAGCAGAATATTTTTTCAGTCGAAAAATTATAAATGTGCAAAATGAGCACAAAATACAATTTTTCGGGCAAAAACTTACCACTAGTCACCCACATCGAGACGACGAAAACGGTAATTCGACTAGCTGTAATACATCGCATGATACCATCATGCAATGTATTGAAGTAGGCCCGCAAAATGCAAAAAAAATTCCAAGAAAACTTTGCTCGAAAACAAAATATTCGTTCTACCTAACAGGGATACACACACGACCGCTCATATAGCTCCCAGTACGGTCGCCAGTAGAAATTTTCGGATTCCGACCGACGACGAACGGTTCGGCTGTCGGTTGGGTGTCGTAGCGGCTGTGATGTAGGGAGACGGCGTGAACTCGGGGAGTCGATTTGGTACCTTGGTCGAGTACGGTGATCGTTAGACGCGTGCGTTTTTGTAAAAGTTTCTTGGAGTAATTTTTGAAATATTACCTGCGTGGCAGTGACTCTTCTCCGAATGTATTAATACGATTTCCTGTAATTAGACAAATAAAAAGTGTGAAGATTTTTGATTTCTTTGTGAAAATATTTTACCTGCGTGGCGGTAAATTTAAAAGCATTTGTGCTTCAGTTCCTTTGTGAAAATATATCTTACCTGCGTGGCAGTGAATTTCCTCCAAACGGATTGTTGAGATTTTCTGCAATAAGAAGGAAAATCGTGTAAATGTAAAAGCATTTGTGTTTCAGTTTTTTTTTGAAATATTACCTGCGTGGCAGTGACTCTTCTCCGAATGTATTAATACGATTTCCTGTAATTAGACAAATAAAAAGTGTGAAGATTTTTGATTTCCTTTGTGAAAATATTTTACCTGCGTGGCACTGAATTTCCTCCAAATGAATTGTTAAGATTTTCTGCAATAAGAAGGAAAATCGTGTAAATTTAAAAGCTCTTGTGCGTCAGTTTCTTAGTGAAAATAATTTTTTCCTGCGTGGCACTGAATTTCCTCCAAATGAATTGTTAGGAGTTTCTGCAATAAGAAGGAAAATCATGTAAATGTAAAAGCATTTGAGCTTCAGTTTTTTTTAAATATTACCTGCGTGGTAGCGACTCTTCTCCAAATGTATTAATACGATTTCCTGTATTAGACAAATAAAATGTGTGAAGATTTTAGATTTTCCTTGTGAAGATATTTTACCTGCGTGGCAGTGAATTTAAAAGCATTTGTGCTTCGCTTTTGTAACTAAATATTACCTGTACGGCAGCGACTTTCCTCCAAAGGAATCGGTATAAGTTCTGCGATAAATTTTAAAAGTGGGAAAATTGTAGGCTTTCTTTGTGCAAATATGCTACCTGCGTGGCAGTGACTTTTCCCCAAGTGAATTCTTATGATTTCCTGCAAATAGAAGAATAAAAGTGAAAAATTTTGGATTTTTCTTTGTGAAAATATTACCTGTGTGGCAGGGACTTTTCCCTAAATGAATTCTTATGATTTCCTGCAAATAGAAAAAAATAAAAGTGTTAAATTTTGGATGTTTTCTCTGTGAAAATCTTACCTGCGTGGCAGCGAGTTTTCTCCAAATGAATTAATATAATTTCCTGCCAATAGAAAAATAAAAAGTGGGAAAAATTTTGGATTTCCCTTGTGAAGATCTTACCTGCGTGGCAGAGACTTTCGTTCGGGTAAGCGATATGAGTTTCGGCAATGAGGATAAAAGTGTGAGGAATTTAGATTTTCTTTTTCAATATCTTACCTGCGCGGTAGTGACTTTTCCTGTGTACTGACACGACTCAGTGTTTGTTGCGAGCAGTTGCTCTATTATTTACCTGTATGAGTTGGAAGATTAACTCGTCGAAACAGTCGTTCAAATCTTGATTTGCCTGTGTATGACCGCGTTTTAGGAAAACAGAAAAACCAAAAAAAAAAAAAAAAAAAATTAAATCTAGTTTGAAGCACGTGATTAATTTGTAAGTGGCGTTGTCCATAAGTTACTCCAATAATTCTGTAATAATTAGTGCTAATACGTAACCTTAATAACGCTGAAAGAAACCTTTACGATATATAATAACATATAATGTCTAATAAATATCCGAAAGCACCCTAAAGATTTGACAAGGAAAAAAAAAGAGGGCAATGAGCCCACACAGTGCATAAACAGCAGCCGTTTCATGGTAGGGTGCACCTATCCAGCAGTCCGGAACGTGTCGGCGAGGGACGTATTTGAATATTTACTGCGACCCGCCCCGAGGTATCCAGAAGGGGTTCCAGGTTCATTTTGAAGTATTTTTTTTGTGCGTGTTATAATTAAATTGTTTCTTCCTTTGTTCCTACATAATTAAGATAGTAGTACTATATTAGGTAAACTTATTTCTTTTTTTTTGTTATTATTATTTACTTTACATTTAGTAACATTCCACGGTCCTGTAGTTATAAGCCTAGCTGGTAGGGACTAGGGTTGGGTTAGTGTCCGTAACTAAGACAAGACTATCAAAGAATTGTATGAGAAGCCTCACGTGGCCGCCTTCAAGGCATTAAACATCAGGGTCCGTAATCAAGATTTGAAAGCATTTTTTTTTCTCCCTTGTATATATACATGTTCATAAATCCCCTTCTTTTTCTCTGGGATCTCCAGTTATATTTATAAGAACAGTCCGCCTCGTTGATTCTACCCGATACATATATAATCGTCATTGCACTTTTCTCTCTTCCCCTGCGGTGACGTCGCCACATTAGTTGGTCATCATACATTGGTCAAACCACAGCATGACCGAATAAGTTTTTTTCGCCTTGCGGTGGGGGGGGGGGTGACGGGATGACGGGGAGGTAAGCGACCATCTAGCACAAACACAAGTATTTGGGGGCTGAGCATTTCGATACGGCTTTGGAGGCTTATCAGGGTGGATGGGGGCGATTGGGCCGAACATTACTCAAAGCCAGGGTCTCAACAAGATCAAAGACCCCTCTCAGCTCTCTCACTCTCTCTCAATCGTCCATTGGCCAGCGTTGTAAGCTCTCCGGGTGAATTAGCACTTGTTCGGCGTTGCTGAGGTCTTCTATTCTCCTTCTTTTTGCAGCATATAGATAAAATCAATTTTCTTCTTTTTAGGCTTTCAGGTTCCACCATGAGAAGGAAGCCTGCAATAGATCCTTTTTTTATTGTCCGTCTGCAGTCACATCTTTAAGTCCTTTTTTTTATTGTCCTTCCGTCTGTCCGGGCAAACATTTTCCGTCTCTATGCACAGCCTTACAAGCGTTGAAGGGATGTGGGTGGCAAGAACCACCCCAAGCCGGCGGCATACTCGATGTGCAGCCACACACGCATATCCTGGATATGATTTTGTAACAAAGAGGTGTCGGATGCGGTATGTGTTTACATTCAGGTGCAAGTTTATGTAAGTATATCTGTCGGCTGACAAGCTCTTCGTTACAAATGGCGCCCAAATTGGTTTTTTCTTCGGCCTTTAGTCAAGCTTCACTTGACTAAAGTGCAATTACCTTTTTTTCAATAATTTTTGATTTTTTTCTGGTCGTCCATTTGTCGTTACAAATGGCGCCCAAACATTAGGATTTCTTTCGCATTTAGTCAAGCCTCTCTTGACTAAAGTGTTGGGGCATTTTCAAGTTTAAATTATGATTTTTCTGGTCGCCCATTTGTGTTACAAATGGCGCCCAAACTTTTTTTTCCTTCGCATTTAGTCAAACTTCTCTTGACCAGAATGCAATTACTATTTCAATGATATTTTCTCAATTTTTTTTTCTCTTATGTTATTATCACTATTAGCTCTTTTTTTTTTTGTTTGCTGTTTTTTTAGACCTCAGTATGTCTTAAGCCGACGCAGGTGGGTTGCCTGGCGGATACAAGGTGTTGGGTCTACGTAGAGCTCTTCTTGCTTCTATGAAGTGCATTACTTCCATGATAGCTCCCTTTTGGCTGTCGTTAGGCCCGACATTTGTATCGCGGCTGGGTCTTGTGCGCGAGGCTTACCACTTTTGAAGCCAAGCTTCGGCTCGTGGACGTCGAGATGACGACCACTTGTCAGTTTTACTTGCATGAAGAGCTGGTCAGCTGATCCAAACCTGGCAAGTTGTTGAACGACGTTCTTCTTTCGATTCTGTCCTTGTCTGGGCATTGGTGTCAGCTTACCGGTTCTAGTGTGCTACCTTGTACCAGATTTTTTTTTGTTTTTTTTGTTCAAACCCTTCTTCCCTTATTCTTAAAATTCTGTAATCCCTATTGATACTCCCTAGTAGAAGTGTGAGTTATGTAGTTTGCAGTGGTCGGCGTTGCATGCAATGCATACACTGTTGAAATTAGTTCCGCTGACATCTGTTAGTTCCAGGGAGAAGCCAGTATTTTATTAAGTTACTAGTTGTTCCGGGCTGTTAGCCATTTTAGTTTTGGGTTTTGTAAGGTTGTTTTGAGCCCTGTATTGTCGCAATTGGCAGGCATGACCTTTCATTTTCGTTGCTTCTTGGTAATTATTTTGAGTTATCAATACATACATCGGCTACTGCTTCTCTCCTGAGTACTGGCAGCCACTGAATTGCTGACATCTCACATCCGCCTTTGATCTCAATTTCACTCCCCTGTCAAGTTGATGGACGTTGTCCATCTTCTCTGATTTTTATCCTTGGTAAGGGAGTGTTCGTTCTGATCATCCTAACATGTGACGGCAGCCCTTCAGGCTCCGGTTCCACAACTTTAGTTTTCTACCTTGCTAATATGGACTGACCGAAGTGTATCGATGAGCAATATTCTGCGGGTAGATAAACGTATTAAAGGCAGGTTAATTCTTTCAATCAGCAATTTACCTATTTTATTACTTCCATTTTTATTTTCATTTAATTGCTTTTATGTACCCATAGGAGCTGTAAGATTGGTCTTTCAAAGCCGAATAAACCGATAGCATAATACGTTTATTGAGTGTTCAAACTAACAATATAAAAATAAATAGCAATTCAAATTTTTCTTTATATCTGTTCAAGGAAAACTAAATTAAAATAGAAGCAATTATAAAGAGACAAAGGGCTTTCAAAAAAGTTTTAACTCATGCTGTCTCTAATTATGAAGAGAGAGTAGGTTCAGGGCAACAGTTAACTAAAGGTTATCTGAAGCAAAGAACCCGAAGCATTGAGGATTTGTGGGAACAATTTTTGACTAATCATCAAAAATTATTAGTAGAGTTTGAGGACACAGCACTCAACGACTACGAAACAAGCCATGTTTTTGAGGAATGCGAAGGAGTATACTTCGGGTTCTTAGGGGAGCTCCAAGAACAGATATCAAAGCTTCAAGAGCTCCAAATGCCAAAGGTAACTAAACCAGAGGCAAGTGTAATCAATGACCACAAAACGGAAATAAAATTGCCTAGCATTGAAATTCCGAAATTTGATGGTGATTACACTAAGTGGAGATCTTTCCACGATATGTTCGAATCTTTGATTCATAAAGATTCTCAAATTCCCTTCGTACAAAAGTTGCACTATTTAAAGTCCAATCTATCTGGAGAACCAGAACGGATATTGCGACAATACGATGTAACTATTACTAATTATCAACCAGCTTGGGCAGAGTTGACACAAAGATACAACAATAAAAAGGTATTAGTGTTTACACAACTCAAAGCCTTATTTAATCAAGCTGTAGTAAAAGGTGAACATGAAAGTAGCCTAAAAAATTTACATGATAAAACAAAGAAATGTTTACATGAGTTGGAATCCCTTGGAATAGGTACAAAGACTTGGGATCCAATAATTATTTATATAATAACTCAAAAATTACCTATGGAAACTCGAACTCTATGGGAACAATCAATCTCCAAGAGCACAGAGATTCCAGAATTAAAGGAAATGTTTAGTTTCCTAGAATCTCGCTTCCGAACTTTGGAAGCTATTAACCCTAGTAAGGTTGGTTATGTTGCCATGAACAAACATGGACAAAATAAATTATTAAACTATCACGTCAACGAACAATATGGTTGCGTGGTATGTAAGGGAGACCATCGCATACAAAACTGCGATGATTTCCGACGGCATAATATTGACACACTTCGGAAGATCCTGTTGAAGCATAATATTTGTTTTAACTGTCTACAAAGACATAATGGATCTTGTACGATGAGTAAAAGGTGCCCGGTGTGCAAAGGAGAACATACAATCCACAAATGCACACAATTTAAACAAAAGGGTTTTAATGCAAAACGTGAACTTGTGATGAAGAACAAGCTTTGCACAAATTGCTTAAAACCGCACAATAAAGAAGCATGTCCAAATAAAAACGGATGCTTCAAGTGTGGAAAACGTCACCACACATGGCTACATGAAGACAAAAATATGTCTTCAACAAAGCCAAGGGCTGTTGAGACCATACAATCAAGACAGTCAGAGAATTCTGTCCAATCAACTTCGGCCAATGCCTGTTCAAATCAGCAGAAAGCCACACAAGCACTATTAGCTACGACTATAGTACATGTAAGGGACAGAAGTGGGATAACAAGTCCCATGCGAGTTTTGGTTGATTAAGGGTCACAAAGTTCTTTTATAACCGAAGCGGCTTTTCAATCCTTACAACTGAAAGGCGTGTCAACGTCACTTCAAATTACCGGATTGGGATCTACACATGTGGCAAAGGCAAACATAGAAGTGTCTTTCCATGTGAAATCAGCCACCTCAGCTGATTTTGAAATCCCATGGCGGGCTTATGTTATCAAGAAGATAACTAATATATTCCCACCAACACACATAAGGTCTTCTGATTGGAGGGTTGCCATTAGCAGACCCAGAGTTCCTAAAGGCAGGAAAAATAGACTTGTTGTTGGGTGTGAATACCTATGCAAAAATATTATGCCAGGGAATTAAAAGTGGACCTGAAGGGACCCCCATAGCACAGAATACAAAGCTAGGGTGGATTCTTTTCGGAGAAACAACAGCACCACAAAATCAAGTGGACAGAAATGAAATTTTTTCTGCATTCACCACAAGTAGTGCTGATGACTTAGCACAGCTGAATGCCCAAGTGCGGAAGTTTTGGTAATGGGAAGAACTCAACCCAAAACGCAATCTCACTAAAGAAGAAGAGCAATGTGAGCAATTGTTTATGGAGAATCATAAACGCCTTGATAATGGCAGTTATGTAGTGAAGCTGCCATTTAAATCAGGCAAGGTTCCCGAACTTGGGGAATTAAAGATAATGGCATTAAAAAGATTCGCTCAACTCGAGAAAAAATTTGAGTGAGCTGCCGACATACGAGCTGAATATCATAAATGTATTCAAGAATATTTAAACCTGGGGCATATGTGTAAGGTAAATGAAACCACACAAAATGCGAATACCCAGAGGTATTATTTACCCCATCATGCTGTTCTTAAGGACAGCACTACTACCAAATTAAGAGTAGTATTTGATGCTTCCGCAAAGTCATTAAACGGGAGAAGCCTCAACGAACAAATGTTGACAGGTCCCACATTACAACCAAAGTTGTACTCAACATTGCTAAAATGGCGTGTTCATAGATATGCAGTGACTGCCGATATAGAGAAGATGTATCGAATTATTAAGATACATAAGGATAACCAAAAGTATCAGACAATACTTTGGCGAAGTAGTAAAGTTGAGCCAGTAGAAGAATACGAACTCATCACCGTGACATTCGGCACTACGGCAGCACCATATCTAGCAATAAAAACACTGCAGCAATTAGCCAAGGATGACAAAGAAGAGTATCCTAAGGCGTCAGAAATTGCAATGCAGGATTTTTACGTTGACGATCTGCTAACAGGTGGAAATACCATAGGAGAAGTCAAACAAACCCAAAAGGAGCTAATAAAGCTATTAAAGGGAGGAGGATTTAACCTCCGGAAATGGGCAGCTAATCATGATGAAATGCTTGATTGGTTACCTAAGGATGAAATAGAGCTAGAGTTGCCAAGTTAAGGCTCTAGGAATCCAGTGGCATCCAGCCACCGACAATTTTATGTTTGCCTTCAAGGCTTCAGAATTTGAAGCAGAAGCCGCAACAAAAAGAAAAATTTTGTCGCAAGTAGCAAAGCTATTCGACCCTTTAGGTTGGATAGCTCCCTGTATAGTTTTGGCAAAAATTATCATCCACAAATTATGGATGCATGGATGTACCTGGGACGAAATAGCCCCAGAGGAATTCAGTAAGGAATGGAGGCAGTTCAAGACACAGCTGCCGCACATATTGAAAATAAAAACTCCTCGCTGGATACATACCAAGCAAGACAGAGACAACTGTCAATTGCATTGGTTTTGCGACGCATTAAACTTAGCGTACGCAGCTGTCGTCTACATGAGAGTTCAAGACGATGACGGCACAATAAAAACAAAAGTGCTCATATCAAAAACTCGAGTGGCTCCCGCAAAGCCAATTACGTTGCCAAGACTTGAGTTAAGTGGAGCAGTGTTGTTAACTAGACTACTAAGTCAAGTTCGAGCTGACTTGCATACGAGTAATGTTAGCAGCTTTTCATGGTGCGATTCAAAAATCATATTGGCCTGGATATCAGGTCATCCAAATAGATGGAAAACGTATGTGGCAAACAGAGTTACCGATATACAGGAAAGTAACCTAAATAATGCGTGGGGATATGTACCTACAAAGGATAATCCTGCTGATATGGCATCACGATGTCTAATTCCAATGAGCATTCAAGACTGTGAGCCATGGTGGTCAGGACCCAGTTGGTTAAGGCAGCCAAGCCAAGACTGGCCACAAGATAAGAGCCTTATTAGAGAGACGTCTTACGAATTAAAGACAGTAAAAGCTCTAGCAATGCAAAAAAGCGAAGGGCTCGAAACAATAATTCAGCGATTCTCGTCATACAAACGATTGTTGCTTGTCACTGCACAATGTCTCCGATTCGTCCATAATTGTAGACATAAAGAAAAAAGAAACATTGGCAGATTGACACCAGCTGACATAGAACAGCCAAAATAAGATTAATCCAGCAAATACAACAGCAAGAATTTGAAAATGAATTCAAGCAGTTAAAAGCTGGAGAAAATTTAAATAAAAATAGCAAAATAATAGGGCTTTGTCCATTTTTAGACAAAGATTCAGTCTTGAGAGTAGGTGGCAGGTTGCAAAATTCAGACCTGCCAATCTAAACACGATACCCAGCGATATTACCCAAAGATCATCATTTAACTAATTTAGTGCTTGATCACTACCACAAAGACACTTTGCATGGTGGACCACAACTGGTCCTAAATACCATACGAAGTCAGTTTTGGATCATTAATGGACTACACGCCGTTAAGAAAAGCATTCATCTCTGCGTAATATGTGTTAGACATCGCGCTGCAACACAACAGCTGCTCATGGGCAGTCTACCCAGTCCTCGAGTGTCACAGGCACACCCATTTGAGAATACGGGGTTTGACTATGCTGGTCCTATTGATGTCAGTACCACAAAATATCGGGGATCCAAAACTTACAAAGGATACCTGTGTTTATTTGTGTGTATGGCAACAAAAGCCATACACATCGAAGTAGTCTCTCACTTAACGTCTGAAACCTTTCTCGCAGCATTTAAGAGATTTGTTGCAAGACGAGGTTTATGTGCCAATATATATTCCGATAATGGAACAAATTTTATTGGGGCAAACAAAATTGTTCAGCAAGAATACAAAAAGGCAATCGCTGAAGCGAATGAACTAGCAGCTCACAGTACTGCAGCCATGGGGACCAAATGGAATTTGATACCTCCTGCAGCTCCAAATCAAGGTGGACTTTGGGAGGCAGGCGTAAAAAGTGTTAAACACCATCTGTGTCGAATTCTAGGTTCATCAACATTAACAATAGAAGAACTAAATACATTAGTCATTCAAATAAAAGCATGTCTCAATTCCAGACCGCTGCACGCTATCACTGCGGATCCAGAACAACTGGAAATTCTCACCCCAGGTCACTTTCTAATTGCAAGACCGCTACTATCAGTACCAGAGCCCACTCAAGAAGAGTCAAATATGCACCTTCTAAGACGATGGAATCTGATTCAGCAACTACGTCAACAATTCTGGAAAAGATGGTCAACAGAATACTTGACCGAAATGCAGAAACGACAAAAGTGGAATGTGCCACAAAGTAACATTAATATTGGTCTAGTTGTCATCATTAAAGATGAAAAGCAACTACCAAAAAAAATGGGTGTTGGGGCTCATTGAAGAGCGACACCCTGGTAAGGACGGCAGAGTTAGATTGGTTTCTGTAAAAACAGCAAACAATATTTTGCAAAGACCCATTGAAAAAATTTGCCCCTTACCAGTCAATTTGCAATAAAGGTGCAAAGGAAGTAAGTTGTGATGTCCGTAAATGTTTGTATACGTCAAGTTTGATGCATGTATGGGTCCTGGCCATATATTTATATTTTTACATATTAGATAAATAATATATAAAATTCTTCCTAAGAAATTAAATAGGTCAAAGAAGAAAATGGAAGACATCCTCGAAATTATGCATGAGAGCTTGATGAACGAATTTGAAGAGACATGGGCAGAGTTGCCAGACACTGAGGCAATCGAATGGGCAATCACACCATTGTCTCCGACCCCGCCGCTGCCAAGCATTTCCGGAACTTAACACGCCTCCTAGAGAAGCAGAGTTCCAATTTAGGATGCCTCTGCCTCCTCCTAAGAAGCCAAGGTCCAGCAGTCCAATACACGTGGACAAAGTAATAAGGGACATAAGTAGCTTGGGCTCATCACAAAAACTCGCAACTGAACGACCCTCATTGATAACGGAAAAGACTGCTCAAACTTCCAAGGAAAAAAGGTATGATGTCTTCACAGTAGACGGAAAACACATCCTTATTCAATATGTGGAGTTGCAGTCGATTCCATGGGATCGTATCCGTTTGTCAAAACGGAAACGATTCAATTTATTTTTGAAGGACGGCGCGTCCATTCGTTTGAGGCTTGTAAAAAACAAGGTGGTATGGTATAACTACCACTGGCTAAAGCCAAAGGTAAGCGCTCACTGTAATTTAGTAAATAAAACATGATCCAGTCATTTGGTTGATGCACAAGTAGTGCATCAACGGGGCCGGAAGTTGTTGCATTTAGCAACCAGAAATATATTTAAAAGAATAATAAAAAAATACAACCAATATGGTTTATATGTACAATAGATATATATAAAAATATAGAATATGCAAAAAAATATTAAGCAACATATACATACCTCCAGTGGACGGAAATCTGTGCCACTTTTCCACTTTTTACTTACAAATAAAAAGTTACATACTGCAACCAGGTTGCTGAACATTTTTAACATTCACCTTAAAGATGTAAGGTGTTCCAGGTCTTACTATACTTTGCAATATAGCAGCATGCATAAATGCAACAGTCTTTTTGAAATCTAATGCAAGATTTCAAAGAAACGACGACCTTCCAAGGAACACCTTGGTGAAATAGAATGTATTTTCCCAACTGATAAATGAATAAAGTTCTGTCCACGCAAGGACTAGAACATGCTGCAAATACCAGCAATCATAGCTAAAATTGAAAATTAAAACCAAATCACTAGTTTGAACAGAAACAAGAAAAAACAACTTTTAAAAAAAAGGAAACACTTATCTTTTCATCTGCAATATCCAGTGAAGGGTCTTGTTGCAGGACGTATATGTCCTCACAAATAACTAAACATTAGTTCCTAGAAGTTTATTTGCAATTACTTGTATTTTTTTATACAGTAAATATAAACTTGCACAAAAATCACAACACAAATTGAATTAAATTTGCCATTTAATGACAAATGTCAAACCACTCATATAAATAGTGGCGCCCCCGTCATGTCAAAATCGTAAACTCCCACAGTGCCGTGGTGAACTTGCGCAAAGTCGAGAACAATAGCCAACAACTAAGCGAAGCCACAGAACAATGGGCGGCAGCTGGCCCCAACCATATAAAAAGGGGGCGATTTCAGAAGAAAGATCACTTGTTGCTCGGTATTTCACCAGTAAAGGTCAGCTAAGTTGGACTATTGCCACTAGCACTTTTTTCTCACTTTCCTCAAATTTGTTGTAGGGTTATTCCCACAAGCAAATATTTTTCCTCAATCACAGGTAATTAGTACATGAAATTTTTTTTTGGGATATTACCAGAAAAGTTTTTTGTAGTTTAAATACATTCTGATGCGTAGAATATATTCAAGATTTTGGGATATTACCAAATTAAGAATAGACTTCTATGATTTCAGTTCTTTTTCTTCATAAAAAGAGGGAAAATATTCTGGGATATTACCAGAGAATTTCTCGTTTAAATTTTTTTATTCTGAGATTGGAGAGTTAATTCGCAGTTTTGGGATATTACCAAGCTAAGAATAAAATTCTGCAATCTAAGTTATTTTTTGTCTCATCTTTTTGTAACTAACTACTCAACAAAGTTAATTTTGCAAATATCCAATTAACTAAGGTTAACGTAAGGGTTTCACAAAACATTTCATTTCGGGATATATCCAAGTGAAGTGTGGCAGGAAACTCAAACCAAACGAGAAATCAATAGTATTGGGCGATTTCCATACTAAATAAAAATCCCGGTTTTGGATCCAGGAAAGGGACAATATCTTGGTATTGATCCTTTTGGGAGATTTTCAAGGGTTCAATCCATAGACCAGAGTTAGGTCAGAAACAGGTACAGGGATTAGCTACATCAACCATTCAGGGTCGATTACAATACAGGGAGTCGATAAGTATAAAATATTACTAACTTTTTTTGTTTCAAGAAGATATTAATTAACTCCTTTTTTTATATTGAATTTTCTAAAAGAATTTGAATTGCTATTCTTTTGTTTGCGCTTTATTAATTTGTTCCCTTCTCTTATTGCAGATAATTAGCAATAAGTAGAATTTAAGAATTAGTTAATAATTAAGATTTTTTTGAATTACTTTATTTTGTTAATTTTATTGTTTTTTTTTAATTTAATTATTACTTATTTTTTAAAATATTGTTAGTTTGCAATAAACGTATTAAAGGCAGGTTAATTCTTTCAATCAGCAATTTACCTATTTTATTATTACCATTTTTATTTTCATTTAATTTCTTTTATGTACAGCCATAGGAGCTGTAACAGAGTTTCATACCAAGATGGACTTCTCCTTTTTATCACCGGACGAGCTTGAGGTTGAATTCGTCGTGCGCAATCCTAGATCTGCTGACGCTAACGCTCGCCGTAAGCTCACGGATATGTACGAGGCCGAGAAGTTGGAATCCGGTAGAGCACCCTTTAAGTCTCACGCCCATAAAAATCCAGCACGCGAATTAGAATATATTATCAGTCGAGTCGACGCTCTGAATCGTGACCTGAGTTCGGACCCTATCCGAACCGTCGAAGATCGCACGCGTTATACCAGTCAGGTGCTCCATGTACTCTATAGAGCCCAGCGGCTGCGTAGTACATCTCCCTCTGTCCAGTCTGCGGCGCGAGCTTATGTCCAGACCTTGGAGGATATCCTGAGCCATATCGAATCTTCCCAGCCTACGACAGAGTCTGTGGCTGAGGGCGATGGAGGCGTAACGCTCACAGTTCCTGTGATTAGCACAGACAATCAGGGGTCCAACCCGTTGACAGGTGCTAAGCCGAAACCAGTTTCGACTACGGAAGGCGCTGCGATGGACTTACCGGAACCTCTTGGGGAACGTCCACTCTAAGCCCGCCGAGTCGTACCTGGACTTGTCAATATTCGAAGAGCAGGGGGCTCAAGCCGCTCCCACTGACATACCACACACGTTTGTTGACCCAATTTCGGCAAGGTCTCGTATTCCGTCGATCAACGATCGGTTGGAAAGTTTGAAAAGAGGTCCAGCCACTGGAGTACCTCCGCTGCCGAGACAAAGTAATACTGGATCTCGTGTACCACTTTTGTCGGGCTCGTTCGTTTCTCCGCTTAACATTCCAACTCATACTCGACAGCCAGCAGCGAGGGACCGTAACAGCATATCTCACAGTCCTGTCCTCCGCTGGGAGTTAAATTTTGATGGTACATCCGGCTTGGATGTGACAGAGTTCAAATTTCGAGTAGAATCTCTGGCGGGACTGGAACAAGTATCCGCTCCCGAATTGTGTGCTGGGTTTCATACACTCGTTATCGGGAAAGCTGCCAATTGGTATTGGCTATATCTGCGAAATCAGCGTACGCACTCGTGGCATGAGTTACGTTCAGCACTCCTACGCGATTTCCGCAGCCAGGAAACTGACTACGAAATTCGCAAGCTAGTTGAGTCAAGGAGGCAAGGAGTGAACGAGTCCTTCAGCGACTTTCGATTGGCGGTTCACGCGTTAGTGTCCAAAATGAGCATACCGATCCCAGAAGCAGAGCTGGTGGAAATACTACGACGTAGCATGAAACCTGCCTTACAGGAGGCGTTACTCCTGTATCAGACTGATAACGTGCTAGATTTGAGGGACCTGTGTAACCGATTTGAAAAGTTATGGTCCGATATAGGCTCACCGCGACGAGCAGTGCATGAAATCTATTCAGACACATCGTATCTGAATCACACCTTGTCCAATCAAATAGACGCCATCGAAGTTCCACCGTGAGGTGCTCAAATTAATGCTGCGAGAGACATTCACCGACCCGCGAGATCTCGAGTGACCTGTTGGAATTGCTCGTCGGAAAGCCATGTCTACGTCAACTGTCCACTAGGGCCACAGAGGGTCTTCTGCTATGGATGCGGTGCAGTGGGGGTTATCAAAACGAAATGTAGAGCTTGCTTGGCGGGAAACCAAGGCAGGGGTCAAAATTTTGTAGGTGGTCAGCGCCGTTTGACTCCAAGCCAAACCTTCAGGCGCACGACAGAAGAAGCGGCTACCAACACCGAGCCCGCTCGCTACCGTTAACTCCACGGCGTAGAGCTGTCAGCGATGCTGCAGAGCTCCCAAAACTCAAAACTCATGGATCCAGATCGGTTTTTAAGGCGGCCAACAGTCTTAAGGTAAACACGTCTAATTCTTCCACTCAGACGGATAATTTCAGCACGCTGGGCACATCAAATTTTACCACCTACTTCGAACCCGGTCCTTCCGAAAAATGTAGTTGCATCTTATCAGATGAAAACACTTCAATCTACACCTCAGATATAGGAGACGCACCGTTTTGGGGTAGCGAGTTCCCACCGGCTTCGGGGTCCATCTCCTCCAGGACTGTCCCACGCACACAGAGGTACCTCAGCCTGCGCAGATTCATAAAGGCTGCCATTGCCGAAACAGTAGTATCTGATGTAGAGGATCCTTGGGACCCTCGTCCTTATGCCGATGTCTACATTCAGGGACAAAAGATACGAGGTTTACTGGATAGCGGTGCAAATGTGAGCGTGCTCGGGGCTGGAGCAGAGGGTTTCCTTGGCAACATGGGAATTTCGTTCCACTCGATGCCGTCTTCACCGCTGATGGGCGGCAGCAAAAGGTCTTGGGTCACATACGGGTCCTCGTAAAGTATGGGGAAAAGACGCGTATGATGAGGCTGCACATAGTTCCCTCTCTTCAGCAACACCTGTACCTGGGAATCGATTTTTGGAAAGCATTCGGTTTAAGACCTGTTATGGTAAGTGAGCTCCATTCCTTGCCTAAAGCCTCACCTTCTTGTTCGCAACAGCACGATCTGTCAGAATACGATTCGCAACGTTTGCAGGAGGTGATCACCTCCTTTCCATCATTCAGCCAGCAAGGCTTGGGTCTCACCACGTTGGTAGAACATGAAATAGACATTGGTCTGGCGAAACCCATTAAGCAGCGTTTCTATTCAGTGTCTCCGGCAGTGCAGAGATCCCTATATGACGAGCTCGACCGAATGCTGTCGCTAGGGGTCATTGAGGAGAGCCAAAGTTCGTGGTCGTCACCAGTCACCTAGTTTAATAGGGCTAACTGTAAAGTGCGCCTCTGTCTGGACGCCCGAAAATTGAACCCCCTAACAGTCCCAGATGCCTTTCCGTTGCCGCTTATAGACGGACTCCTCAGTAGACTTCAGGAGACAAAGTTCATTTCTGCCATAGACTTAAAGGATGCGTTCTGACAGATTCCTCACGCTGTGGGATCAAGAGACAAAACGGCTTTCGCAGTGCCGGGAAGACCCCTATACCAGTTCAAAGTGCTTCCGTTTGGGCTTTGCAACGCTCCGCAAACAATGTGCAAGCTGATGTGCAAGGTCATCCCGCACCAACTACATGACCGAGTGTCTGTGTATATTGACGACCTACTCATTACTTCCTCCACGTATGACGAACACCTAAGGCTTCTGGCGGAAGTCGCGGCGTTGCTCCGCGCTGCCGGCTTTACGATCGATGTGGAAAAAAGTAAGTTTTGTATGAGAGAGGTCAGATATCTTGGCTTTGTAGTTGGGGATGGGTGCTTGCGGGATTATCCCGAAAGGGTCACAGCTATTCAGAGCTTTCCAAGGCCAGCAAATGTCAAGAAAATACGTAGCTTCCTCGGAGTATGCGGCTGGTATAGGAGGTTCATCCCACGTTTCGCTACTATCGCTAGTCCTCTGACGGATCTTCTGAAGAAGAACGTCAAGTTCGAGTGGAACGAACAAGCGGAACTGGCATTCCAACAGCTGAAATAGTGTTTCATGACCGCACCAGTGCTCGCGAATCCGGACTTCTCCAAGCCCTTTTTCATTCAGTGCGACGCTAGCACTACAGGGATTGGAGGCGTCTTATTTCAGCGTTCTGTAGACGGGGAGGAGCATCCCATCGCTCATATGTCGCAGAAGCTGAACGCGGCGCAACGCAACTACAGCATAACTGAGTTAGTGTCTGGCCGCCGTATTGAGCATAAAAAGATTCAGGCCGTATGTGGAAGGAATGGAGTTCACGGTTATTACTGACCACGCTAGCCTCAAATGACTCATGGACCAACGGGATCTATGTGGCAGGCTGGCTCGTTGGAGCCTCAAACTCCAGGCCTTCAACTTTCACATTTAGCGAATTAGCGGTGGTAAAATATTTATCTCATTTTCGCTTCCAAATAACAACGTCTCAGGGGAGCAGGTTCAGTGGAAGCTATGGGTGCCTGATAATCTCACGGGCGATTTAATCAAATCAGAGAACCCTCCGATGGCAACACACTTCGGTTTCGCAAAAACTCTAGAAAAGTTACGTCGTCAGTATTACTGGCCGAGCATGGCTTCAGAAGTACGACAGTTCATCAACGCCTGCGAAACGTGTAAACTGATCAAGCCGGCCAATGTGTCTTCAAGACCTCCCCTGGGCACGATACGGACTACCGAGCTGCCATGGCAACGCATCTTCTGTGATTTTTTAGGTCCATACCCGCATAGGCGAGGTGGTAATAGGTATTTCTTCATTGTACTGGACCACTTATCTAAGTTCGTGCTGTTGAAAGCAATGCCAAAGGCCACAGCCTCGCGGGTCGCCAAATTTCTGGAGAAAGAAGTCTTCTTAGGGTTTGGGGTTCCGGAAATGGTACATTCAGACAATGGCAGCCAGTTCATTGCAAAAATATTCGCTCAACTGTTAGACCGTTACGGGGTGAAACACATCTTCTCACCAGCCTACTCTCCTCAGTCAAACGCCTCAGAGCGTGTCAACCAGTCGGTCCTGCAGCGACTCGCGCTTATGTCGGGACGGAGCATCGGAATTGGGACGAACATCTGAGCGAGATCGGCTCCGCCATCCGCAACGTCGTCCATGAGTCGTCTAAGTGCTCACCATTTTTTTTCTGTTCTTCGGTCGACATCCGGTAACAACCAGGGGCACATATCAACTCCTTCGAGAATTAAGGGCCGACTCCGACGGGGCCGTCGAGTGTGTGCCTGCCAAACAAAGGCTGCAGCTTCTGCGCGACGAAGTAAAATTCCACCTCACAGAGGCGTATCGAAAGTACGCTGCTGGTTACAACCTGGGAACGCGGGAAAGAGCCCTTGTACCGGGACAGACTGTGTATGTCCGAAATTTTGTGCAGAGTAGCGCAATAGATCGCTTTGCGGCCAAATTGGCACCTAAGTTCATAAAGGCGACTGTTGTAGAACGAATCGGTTGTGTTTCGTACCGTCTGCAGAATGCCAAGGGTCTCTCAATCGGAATTTTCCATGCGCAGGATATTAAGCCTTGATCAAAGTTGATTAGATCTCGGTAGCTCTAAGAAGGCATCCGGCAAGTTTCACTTGTGAACAACAGGTTATCGCAAGCCCTCCTACTACTTCTTCAGTGCTGGGTGGTAACCCTCCTCTCCTTGCTACTAATCCCTTCTGGGTTAGCCTTCATCTGAAGGATTTTACTTTCCTGTCTTTCTTCAATTTGCTTCCAACCAAAAGGTTTCCGAGTGGTGGCTGGTGTGGCTGAAGTCTCAGTGGAGTGTGGTTTTTTTTATAGTATATCATCTCTAAACTAACAAGTTTAGATTGTCCCAGTTTTCGTTACCAACCCCTTCTGGGTTAGCCTTCATCTGAAGGATTTTATTTTCCTGTCCCTTCTTCAATCTTCTTTCAATTAGTCTGGCGTGTCAAGTAGTGTCGTGTGAGCGAAGTCGGCGGAAATTTTGTTTCTAGTGCAATACCTCTAAATGAACGAGTTTAGAGTGTCACCTCTCCTTGCTACTAACCCCTTCTGGGTTAGCATTCATCTGAAGGATTCTATTTTCCTGTCCCTTCTTCAATCTTCTTTCAATTAATCTGGCGTGTCAAGTAGTGTCGTGTGAGCGGAGTCGGCGGAAATTTTGTTTCTAGTGCAATACCTCTAAATGAACGAGTTTAGAGCGTCACCTCTCCTTGCTACTAACCCCTTCTGGGTTAGCCTTCATCTGAAGGATTTTACTTTCCTGTCCTTTCTTCAAATTTCTCCAATTCAGGAATGTCACACCGCCATCGAGTGCGGATGGAGTCTCAGCGATTTTTTTTTATATTGTGTATTTTCTCTAAACTAACACGTTTAGATGGTCCCAGTCTTCGTTACTAACCCCTTCTGGGTTAGCCTTCATCTAAAGGATTTTTCTATCCTGTCCTTTCTTCAATTTCCTTAGAGCTTGAAGCCGCTTGTTGCATCCCGCGGGATTTCCGTCATCCCGAGTGAGTTGATAGATGAATTCTATCTGTTACGAAGCGATTTCCTCTCTTGGGATTGGGGGATTTCCGAGGTGTTACGACTGGGTTCAGCAGAACATTAAGTAGCGGCAGTTCACCGACGAAGTCGTAGTCTCGTGCCGGACCATTCCCGTACCAATAACTCAATCGCTGCACCTCTTCCTGGTCAGTTCATTGGGCGAGGCGAGTTGGTAGACGACGTCTATCGGTAGATCAGTCCTCCCTCGTTCAAGACGAATTAGGATCTTAGATCTCAACAACACAGGGTCTAGTGTATGCCCGGCTTGAGACTCTTGTGGGTCGTCCCCACGTTGGAGTCGATTTGGTACCTTGGTCGAGTACGGTGATCGTTAGACGCGTGCGGAGATTTTTGCCTGCAAGATAAATTTGAGTTTTAGAAAAGTTTTTGTAAAAGTTTCTTGGAGTAATTTTTGAAATATTACCTGCGTGGCAGTGACTCTTCTCCGAATGTATTAATACGATTTCCTGTAATTAGACAAATAAAAAGTGTGAAGATTTTTGATTTCCTTTGTGAAAATATTTTACCTGCGTGGCGGTAAATTTAAAAGCATTTGTGCTTCAGTTCCTTCGTGAAAATATTTCTTACCTGCGTGGCAGTGAATTTCCTCCAAATGGATTGTTGAGATTTTCTGCAATAAGAAGGAAAATCGTGTAAATGTAAAAGCATTTGTGCTTCAGTTTTTTTTTTAATATTACCTGCGTGGCAATGACCCTTCTCCGAATGTATTAATACGATTTCCTGTAATTAGACATATAAAAAGTGTGAAGATTTTTGATTTACTTTGTGAAAATATTTTACCTGCGTGGCAGTGAATTTCCTCCAAATGAATTGTTAAAATTTTCTGCAATAAGAAGAAAAATCGTGTAAATTTAAAAGCATTTGTGCGTCAGTTTCTTTGTGAAAATATTTTACCTGCGTGGCACTGAATTTCCTCCAAATGGATTGGTAAGATTTTCTGCAATAAGAAGGAAAATCGTGTAAATGTAAAACCATTTGTGCTTAGGTTTTTTTTTTAAATATTACCTGCGTGGCAGTGACTCTTCTCCGAATGTATTTGAGTGCGTGGAGTCAATCCGATCGGACGTTGCCTCGTGTTGTAGATCAAATCATTTAATCTAACCAGATCTAATTAATTAATTTAAAACAAGTGATAGTGTTGTACTAGCTTAACAGATTCCATCTAAATCGATAAATATAATCATTTAAAATCCGACGCGACCGTTAAATAAATAAATATAAAATAAATTTTATCCGCCAAGTGAAGGGCTCTTCTATGCCCTATCAACATTATATAAGCCAGCAGCACGGTAACGTTTCCTTTCCTTCTCTTTATCTGTGATCAGTGCAAATGCATTAGCACTTGTCACTGATCAGCAATCTGGGTGCACCCAGCTGTGGTCATTGAACTGCACGTTCTGAGGTATTGAAAGCAGCAATAGGCATAACACTATTGTTGTTTTTTTTACCTCGCTGTGTCGTTGACTGCTGCTGGTGGCGCCCAAATATTTGTGTTGTTGTGTGTCGCTTTTTTTTTGCTTTTTTGTTTTTGCCTTCAGCATGCAGAATTTTATTTTAGATTTCTGCAACATTCGCGGACTAAGAGCAAATCGGTTTTCGGTGTACTGCCACCTTAACTCAAAAAATCCGGCAATTCTTGCCCTAAGTGAAACCAAGGTCGTGCTGATATTAATCAGTATCACGTCCCTGGTTGCAGCTTCGTGCCTCTTTTTTCTCAGCATCGAGGGATCGCAGTATATATTCAGAATGATGTAGCCTTTACCATTCTTCAAGATTTTCCTTCTGCCAATCCAGAGTTTAACTATATCTGGATTAGGTTAAAACTTCACAAGCACATCATATACTTCTGTTTCCTTTATCGCAGCCCAAATATGTCTGATGAAGACACGGTATACGTATTTGACAATATCTCCAACAATATTGATCATTTGCTTTCTGTCTCCCCTTCTTCCGAAATCGTCCTGGCAGGCGATCTTAATTTTCATAATATACCGTGGCTCAGACATTCTTCGACCACAAGTCCTGCGGGCGGTTTCGTTGAACTCTTCTGTGAATCATTTAATTTACAACAGCTAGTGGATGCACCAACGCGAATTCCTGATGCAGCTGGTGATAAAGCTAATTTACTCGACTTATTTCTAACATCTCATCCGGACAAATATTCCATCTCAGTCGGTTCCCCTCTCGGAAATTCAGACCATCGCTTAATCACGGCTCAATTTACCACCTCAAACCTGTGCCGCTCTACTTCTCCACCTACAAGTAGGCTCCTTTGGCACTATAAGAATGCTGATTGGGAAAGTCTCAATAAGTATCTTAGAGAAATTGATTGGTCGGTTTGTTTTGCTTCGAGGGATGTTGATGAATGCACATTAGAATTTAGTAACATACTAAATCTTGGCATGCGTGAATACATTCCGTATTCTTACAGCAGATCTCAACAACAGCATGATCGCTCCTGGTTTAACAATAAGTGCAACCAAGCTATAAAAGCGAAAGAGTCTGCTTTTCGTGCCTATCAATTGCATCCATGTCCGGAAATGAAACAAGTCTACAAGACAGCACGGAACACCTGCAAGTCCATTATCCAGAGAGAAGAATTTCTTTTTGACCAGAATATTAGACAAAGAATCTTGGCAAGCCGCAAAGGTAGCAAAGGTTTCTGGTCTCTGGTCAAAACCATCAGGAACAACTTCACCAGTTCCTCTATACCTTCACTACTTAATAATGGTGAAGTGATTGTTGACTCCCTGGATAAAGCTAATATTTTAGCTGCTAGATTCCCTTCAAATTCTTGTCTTCCACCCACTTCACAAACACCTGGTGTGCATCGCACGTGTGAATGTGTACAAGAGCCAATACATTTTCGTACGAGAGATGTGATCAGGGACCTTAAGGGGATCAATGTCTCCAAAGCCGCAGGTCCTGATGGTTTTTCGCCACTGTTAATTAAAAGCTGTGCCTAATCCTTGGCTAAACCTCTGCGCAAACTATTCTACTTGTCTTATTCGACAGGAAAATTCCCAACTGCTTGGAAACTAGCTCACGTTCAGCCTATTCCCAAAAACGGTGAGGGTAGCGATCCCTGAAATTATCGACCAATTGCGATCACTTCGATTCTTTCAAAGGTTTTTCAATCTATCATTAACTCAAAATTAATGAAATATCTAGAAACTAATCATCTCATCAACGATCGCCAATATGGCTTCCGAGCTGGACGCTCATCTGGAGACTTGCTGACCTTTCTGACGGAGCGTTGGAACCGTAGTCTTCACAATTTTGGTGAGTCTAAAATCGTTGCCCTGGATATTTCAAAAGCCTTTGATAGAGTCTGGCATCCAGCCCTTTTAGCCAAACTTAAAGCACTTGGTCTCTCTCCTCCTCTTCTATTATGGATTGAAAGTTTCCTATCTAGTGGCCAAATACGTGTTGTATTAGATGGCGTTACATTTGAACCGCATCCCATAAATTCCGGTGTGCCTCAAGGCTCTGTTATCTCTCCAACTCTCTTTTTAATTTTCATTAATGATCTGCTTTCCCTTACTTTCAATCCCATCCATAGTTTCGCAGATGACAGTACTCTTGATTTCGCTTACTCCTTTGACACTCTTGCGGACTCTAGGGGGAACGCCACATGTGTTAAAAGAGATTGCATGACTAGATCATTGAATAACGATCTTAACAATATCCTCGCTTGGGGCAAAGCGAATCGCGTCGAATTCAATGCATCTAAGACCCAAAGCTGTCTCATCTCATTAAAACAAGATCATAACTTAACCACACCCGTTTCTTTTGATGGAGCATTTATTTCTGATTCACCGTCACTAAGCATTCTTGGCATTAATATTTCTAGTAAGTTAAACTGGACAGATCACATCTTCTCTGTTGCCAAAGAAGCATCGAAATGTCTTGGATTTCTGAAAAGGTGTAAGAAATATTTCAGCCCGTCAAATCTAGCGCTCCTGTACAAGTCCTACATTAGACCTAGAATGAAATACAACTCCCATAAATGGGCCGGGGCTGGTCGCACAGCCTTAGCTTCATTGGATATTGTCCAAAAGAGAGCCTTCAAGCTCATTGGCGATTTGGCAATAACTTGTCATATCGACTCACTCGAGCACCGCCGCAATGTTGGATGCCTTTCGCTCCTTTATCGCTATATGCATGGTCAATGTTCTGATGAAATCTCTAGTCTAATCCCTTGTAGAATGATTCCTGCACGCAATACTCGCGCTGCAAACCGCGCACATCCCTTAACCCTTCAAATTACTTTCGACCGTACAGTAAAATTCCGTGATGCTTTTTTATCCCGAACAGTGCGAATGTGGAACAGCTTACAATCTTCTGTTTTTCCTCCGGCATACAATCTGCGGAAGTTTAAGGGTGACATACATTGGCACCTCCGCCATTCTCCTCATATCCCCTAATCCTTTTCCTATCTCCTTCCTGCCATGCTGTGCTTTGCATCATAGGGTATCCCCTGAGCTTGGCCTGATAATATAAAAAAAAAAAAAAAAAAGTACGATTTCCTGTATTAGACAA
Source organism: Dioctria linearis (assembly GCA_963930735.1). Classification (NCBI taxonomy): domain Eukaryota; kingdom Metazoa; phylum Arthropoda; class Insecta; order Diptera; family Asilidae; genus Dioctria; species Dioctria linearis. Next base: position 174,628,046 of record OZ005740.1, read on the forward strand.
ATAAAAGGTGTGAAGATTTTAGATTTTCCTTGTGAAAATATTTTATCTGCGTGGTAGTGAATTTAAAAGCATTTGTGGCTTCTTTTTGTTTGTAAATAAATTTTACCTGTACGGCAGCGACTTTCCTCCAAAGGAATCGGCATAAGTTCTGCGATAAATTTTAAAAGTGGGAAAATTGTAGGCTTTCTTTGTGCAAATATGCTACCTGTGTGCCGGGGACTTTTCCCCAAATGAATTCTTATGATTTCCTGCAAATAGAAAAAAATAAAAGTGTAAAATTTTGGATTTTTTCTCTGTGAGAATCTTACCTGTGTGGCAGTGACTTTTCCCCAAAGAATTCTTATGATTTCCTGCAAATAGAAAAAAATAAAAGTGTTAAATTTTGGATTTTTCTCCGTGAAAATCTTACCTGCGTGGCAGTGAGTTTTCTCCAAATGAATTAATATAATTTCCTGCCAATACAAAAATAAAAAGTGGGAAAAATTTTGGATTTCCCTTGTGAAGATCTTACCTGCGTGGCAGAGTCTTTCCTTCGGGTAAAGCGATATGAGTTTCGGCAATGAGGATAAAAGTGTGAGGATTTTAGATTTTCTTTTTCAATATCTTACTTGCGCGATAGTGATTTTTCCTGTAAGTGTACTGACATGACTCAGTGTTTGTTGCGAGCAGTTGCTCTATTATTTACCTGTGAGAGTTGGAAGTTTAACTCGTCGAAACAGTCGTTCAAATCTTGATTTGCCTGTGTATGACCGCGTTTTAGGAAAACAGAAAAACCCAAAAAAAAAAAAATAACAAAAAAAAAACAAAAGAATTAAATCTAGTTTGAAGCACGTGATTAATTTGTAAATGGCGTTGTCCACAAGTTACTCTAATAATTCTGTAATAATTAGTGCTAATACGTAACCTTAATAACGCTGAAAGAAACCTTTACGACATATAATAACATATAATGTCTAATAAATATCCGAAAGCACCCTAAAGAGGTGACAAGGAAAAAAAAAGAGGCCAATGAGCCCACACAGTGCATAAACAGCAGCCGTTTCATCGTAGGGTGGACCCTCCAGCAGTCCGGAACGTGTCAGCGAGGGACATACTTAAATATTTACTACGACCCGCCCGAGGTATCCAGAAGGGGTTCCAGGTTCATTTTGAAGTATTTGTTTTCTGTGTGTTATAATTAAATTGTTTCTTCCTTTGTTCCTAGATAATTAAGATAGTAGTACCACAGTATATATCATACAGTAGCCCAGCTTAGAGCAAACTTCTGAAAGGTGAATTTTAGAATTTTAATTACAAAAAAAAAACCTCAAAATTTCTCCCATAAGAGGGAACTATTAAGTATGTTACAGATGTTAATGAACGAACAGTAGCTAGTTGCACAATGGTATTAGTTTTGTGTAAGTACACATCTCAGTGCCAGCCTGCAAATGTATTGTTTATGATTCAACCATTTCTATTTGCTACATATTCTAAGGAAATAATGTTTGTGACAGTTTGATATTTCTACCAAGCCGAATGGCATGGGAAGTGGAACAAATTGTTTTTAGCTTCTTTTTTTTTTGCAGAAATAGTTTTGATTGTCATTTTGTCCCTCTACCTCTAGTACAAGTTTGTGCATGCTGTAAGTTCTGTTTCTTCCACTTTAGATCAACATAGGAACCTTTGCATTAGAAATTGGCTATTGTGTTAGTTAAAACTGTTGAAAGAGAAAGTATAGTCTCTTTATAGAAGCATCCTACTCGCTTGACAATTTTGACAGAGCTGGGCTACTGTATGAAATATACTGTGGTAGTACTATATTAGGTAAACTTATTTCTTTTTTTTTGTTATTATTATTTACTTTACATTTAGTAACATTCCATGGTCCTGTAGTTATAAGCCTAGCTAGTAGGGACTAGGGTTGGGTTGTAGTTATAAGCCTAGCTAGTAGGGACTAGGGTTGGGTTAGTGTCCGTAACTAAGACAAGACTGTCAAAGAATTGTATGAGAAGCCTCACGTGGCCGCATTCAAGGCATTAAACACCAGGGTCCGTACTCAAGATTTGAAAGCATTTTTTTTCTCCCTTGTATATATACGTGTTCATAAATCCCCTTCATTTTCTCTGGGATCTCCAGTTATATTTATAGGAAGAGTCCGCCTCGTGGATTCTAGCCGATACATATATAATCGTCATTGCACTTTTCTCTCTTCCCCTGCGGTGACGTCGCCACATTGGTCTAACCACAGCATGACCGAATAAGTCTTTTCGCCTTGCGGGTGGATGGGGGCGATTGGGCCCAACATTACCCAAATCCGGGGTCTCAACAACATCAGAGACCCCTCTCAGCTCTCTCACTCTCTCTCAATCGTCCATTGGCCAGCGTTGTAAGCTCTCCGGGTGAATTAGCACTTGTTCGGCGTTGCTGAGGTCTTCTATTCTAATTCTTTTTGCAGTATATAGATAAAATCAATTTTCTTCTTTTTAGGCTTTCAGGATCCACCATGAGAAGGAAGCCTGCAATAGATCCTTTTTTTTATTGTCCGCCTGTCCGTCTGCAGTCACACCTTTAAGTCCTTTTTTTTATTGTCCGTCCGTCTGTCCGGTCAAACATTTTACGTCTCCATGCACAGCCTTGCAAGCATTGAAGGGATGTGGGTGGCAAGAACCACCCCAAGCCGGCTGATCGCTAGCGGCATACTCGCTTTGCAGCCACCCACGCATATCCTGGATATGATTTTGCAACAAAGAGGTGTCGGATGCGGTATGTATTTACATTCTGGAACAACATCTGTCGGCGGACAAGCTCTTCGTTACAGTATTTCAATTTATAGTCTTCTGCTTTAAACGGGGCTTGAATGTTACAGGTACAGTTTTTGCCAGTTCCAGTGATAGCCTTCTACCACAAATAGGCTGCGAATGTTACAGATGCAATTTTTGCAAATGCGAGCGATAGTCTTTGACTTTAAACAGGATGCGAATCTCACACATTAAATTTTTGGCAGTTCGAGTAATAGCCTTCTGCTTTAAACGGGGCGTGAATGTCACAGGAACAGTTTTTGCCAGTTGAAATGATAGCCTTCTATTGTAAATAAGCTGCGAATCTTACAGGAGTAAATTTTTGAAAATTCGAGCGATAGCCTTTTACTTTAAACAGGGTGCGAATCTTATACATGTAATTTTTGGCAGTTCGAGAAATAGCCTTCTAATACAAATAGGGTGCGAATGCTACAGGAGCAATTTGTGAAAACTCGAATGAAAGCCTTCAACTTTAAATGGTGTGCGAGTTTTATGCATGCAATTTTTGCTAGTTCAATTATTAGCCTTCTGCTTTATACAGAGTGTGAATATTACAGGTACTAATTTTGCCAGTTCGAGTGATGCCCTTCTACTATAAATAGGGTACGAATATCACAGATGCAATTTTTGCAAATTCGAGCGATAGCATTTTAATTTAAACAGGCTGCGAATCTCATACATGCAATTTTTTCCAGTTGGAGTGATAGCCGTCTATTTTAAATAGGGTGCGAATTATACAGGTGAAGTTCTTGAAAAATCGAGCGATAGCCTTTTACTCTAAACAGGGTGCGAATCATATACATGCAATTTTTGGCAATTTGAGTGATAGCCTTCTATTTTAAATAGGGTGCGAATTTCACTGGTGCAATTTTCAGTCGTTCTAATGACAGCCTTCTACTTTAAACAGGGAATGAATCTTACATCCTTATACCCTTCTGCTTTAAACAGCGTGTGAATGTTACAGGTGCGGTTTTTGCCAGTTCGAGTGATAACCTTCTACTATGAATAGGCTGGGAATGTTGCAGGTGCAAAGTTTGAAAATTCGAGCGATAGCCTCTTAGTAAACAGGGTGCGAATCTTACACATTAAATTTTTAGCAGTTCGAGTAATAGTCTTTTATTTTAAACAGGGAGTGGATGTTAGAGGTGCAGTTTCTGAAAATTCGAGCGATAGCCTTTTACTCTAAACAGGGTGCGAATCTTATACATGCAATTTTTGGTAGTTTGAGTGATAGCCTTCTATTTTAAATAGGGTGCGAATTTCACTGGTGCAATTTTCAGTCGTTCTAATGACAGCCTTCTACTTTAAACAGGGAACGAATCTTACATCCTTATACCCTTCTGCTTTAAACAGCGTGTGAATGTTACAGGTACGGTTTTTGCCAGTTCGAGTGATAACCTTCTACTATAAATAAGCTGGGAATGTTGCAGGTGCAAAGTTTGAAAATTCGAGCGATAGCCTCTTACTGTAAACATAGCCTTCTATTTTAAATAGGGTACGAATATTACAGGTACAGTTTTAGAAAATTCGAGTGATATCCTTTTACTTTAAGCAGGGTGCGAATCTTATACATGCAATTTTTGGCAGTTCAAGTAATAGCCTTCTATTTTAAATAGGGTTATATATGCAATCTTTGGTAGTTCTAGTAATAGCCTTCTAACATAAATAGGGTGCGAATATTACAGGTGAAATTTTTGAAAATTCGAATGACAGCCTTCAACTTTTATACATGCAATTTTTGTTAGTTCAAGTAATATCCTTCTGCTACATGCAGGGCGTGAATATTACAGGTATGAGTTTCGCCAGTTGCAGTGATAGCCTTCTACTACAAATAGGGTGCGAACCTTTCAGGTGCAACTTTTATAAATTCCAGCGATAGCCTTTTACTTTAAACAGGGTGAGATTCTCATACATGCAATCTTTGGTAGTTTGAGTAATAGTCTTCTCCATTAAATAGGGCGTGAATATTATAGGTAAATTTTTTGTAAGTTCGAGCGATAGCCTTTTACTTTAAACAGGGTGCGAATCTTATGCATGTATTTTTTGGCAGTTCGAGAAATTGCCTTCTAATACAAATAGGGTGCTAATGCTACAGGTGCAATTTTTGAAAACTCGAATGACAGCCTTCAACTGTAAATGGTGTGCGAGTTTTATACATGCAATTTTTGCTAGTTAAATTAATAGCCTTCTGTGTTATGGACCAATATACGGAAGATTCTTCCAGCAGCCAAGGGCGCATTTTAGTGAAATAATTAGCAATTACTATACAGTAACGTCGCATTGTACTGTTCTGCAACTGTCGGTTATTTTGCTGATTAGCTCAACAACTGGCTGCGATGAGCGCTTAGTGGAGCAATCGACGATTACAATAATAATTAACCTAGCATGGTAATTATTATGTAAAGCGATTGTTTACTACTGAGCGACTCAGGTGCTGCAACCGGTAGAACAAACGGCAAGGTTGTTGTCGTTTGCTTACATCCGCGTTCTTAAGTAAAGTCTACTTCCGAATATTGGTGCATAAAAGACCAATGACTGGACTGGCGAGTGCCGTAAAGTGTACAGTCTTATCGTGATTAGAGTAGCTTAGTAATATTGTCATTAAGTTAGGTCAGTTCTCGCATAAATAAAGTATTGTTTTAAATGCAATTCGTGTGTTTTCTTTGATTTAAAGATTTATTCTTTTATTGTTAGATTGATTCGTGAGTTTGATTATTGGGACGCGACAATTTGGCGCAGCCGGTTTAAAAAGGTATTGTGTTTTTTTTATTTTTTTGGGAGTTATGCTATTTTCGCTGCTACATTTTTTTTATTTATTGGGAACGCGGGAAAGAGCCCTTGTACCGGGACAGACTGTGTATGTCCGAAATTTTGTGCAGAGTAGCGCAATAGATCGCTTTGCGGCCAAATTGGCACCTAAGTTCATAAAGGCGACTGTTGTAGAACGAATCGGTTGTGTTTCGTACCGTCTGCAGAATGCCAAGGGTCTCTCAATCGGAATTTTCCATGCGCAGGATATTAAGCCTTGATCAAAGTTGATTAGATCTCGGTAGCTCTAAGAAGGCATCCGGCAAGTTTCACTTGTGAACAACAGGTTATCGCAAGCCCTCCTACTACTTCTTCAGTGCTGGGTGGTAACCCTCCTCTCCTTGCTACTAATCCCTTCTGGGTTAGCCTTCATCTGAAGGATTTTACTTTCCTGTCTTTCTTCAATTTGCTTCCAACCAAAAGGTTTCCGAGTGGTGGCTGGTGTGGCTGAAGTCTCAGTGGAGTGTGGTTTTTTTTTATAGTATATCATCTCTAAACTAACAAGTTTAGATTGTCCCAGTTTTCGTTACCAACCCCTTCTGGGTTAGCCTTCATCTGAAGGATTTTATTTTCCTGTCCCTTCTTCAATCTTCTTTCAATTAGTCTGGCGTGTCAAGTAGTGTCGTGTGAGCGGTGTCGGCGGAAATTTTGTTTCTAGTGCAATACCTCTAAATGAACGAGTTTAGAGTGTCACCTCTCCTTGCTACTAACCCCTTCTGGGTTAGCATTCATCTGAAGGATTCTATTTTCCTGTCCCTTCTTCAATCTTCTTTCAATTAATCTGGCGTGTCAAGTAGTGTCGTGTGAGCGGAGTCGGCGGAAATTTTGTTTCTAGTGCAATACCTCTAAATGAACGAGTTTAGAGCGTCACCTCTCCTTGCTACTAACCCCTTCTGGGTTAGCCTTCATCTGAAGGATTTTACTTTCCTGTCCTTTCTTCAAATTTCTCCAATTCAGGAATGTCACACCGCCATCGAGTGCGGATGGAGTCTCAGCGATTTTTTTTTATATTGTGTATTTTCTCTAAACTAACACGTTTAGATGGTCCCAGTCTTCGTTACTAACCCCTTCTGGGTTAGCCTTCATCTAAAGGATTTTTCTATCCTGTCCTTTCTTCAATTTCCTTAGAGCTTGAAGCCGCTTGTTGCATCCCGCGGGATTTCCGTCATCCCGAGTGAGTTGATAGATGAATTCTATCTGTTACGAAGCGATTTCCTCTCTTGGGATTGGGGGATTTCCGAGGTGTTACGACTGGGTTCAGCAGAACATTAAGTAGCGGCAGTTCACCGACGAAGTCGTAGTCTCGTGCCGGACCATTCCCGTACCAATAACTCAATCGCTGCACCTCTTCCTGGTCAGTTCATTGGGCGAGGCGAGTTGGTAGACGACGTCTATCGGTAGATCAGTCCTCCCTCGTTCAAGACGAATTAGGATCTTAGATCTCAACAACACAGGGTCTAGTGTATGCCCGGCTTGAGACTCTTGTGGGTCGTCCCCACGTTGGAGTCGATTTGGTACCTTGGTCGAGTACGGTGATCGTTAGACGCGTGCGGAGATTTTTGCCTGCAAGATAAATTTGAGTTTTAGAAAAGTTTTTGTAAAAGTTTCTTGGAGTAATTTTTGAAATATTACCTGCGTGGCAGTGACTCTTCTCCGAATGTATTAATACGATTTCCTGTAATTAGACAAATAAAAAGTGTGAAGATTTTTGATTTCCTTTGTGAAAATATTTTACCTGCGTGGCGGTAAATTTAAAAGCATTTGTGCTTCAGTTCCTTCGTGAAAATATTTCTTACCTGCGTGGCAGTGAATTTCCTCCAAATGGATTGTTGAGATTTTCTGCAATAAGAAGGAAAATCGTGTAAATGTAAAAGCATTTGTGCTTCAGTTTTTTTTTTAATATTACCTGCGTGGCAATGACCCTTCTCCGAATGTATTAATACGATTTCCTGTAATTAGACATATAAAAAGTGTGAAGATTTTTGATTTACTTTGTGAAAATATTTTACCTGCGTGGCAGTGAATTTCCTCCAAATGAATTGTTAAAATTTTCTGCAATAAGAAGAAAAATCGTGTAAATTTAAAAGCATTTGTGCGTCAGTTTCTTTGTGAAAATATTTTACCTGCGTGGCACTGAATTTCCTCCAAATGGATTGGTAAGATTTTCTGCAATAAGAAGGAAAATCGTGTAAATGTAAAACCATTTGTGCTTAGGTTTTTTTTTTAAATATTACCTGCGTGGCAGTGACTCTTCTCCGAATGTATTTGAGTGCGTGGAGTCAATCCGATCGGACGTTGCCTCGTGTTGTAGATCAAATCATTTAATCTAACCAGATCTAATTAATTAATTTAAAACAAGTGATAGTGTTGTACTAGCTTAACAGATTCCATCTAAATCGATAAATATAATCATTTAAAATCCGACGCGACCGTTAAATAAATAAATATAAAATAAATTTTATCCGCCAAGTGAAGGGCTCTTCTATGCCCTATCAACATTATATAAGCCAGCAGCACGGTAACGTTTCCTTTCCTTCTCTTTATCTGTGATCAGTGCAAATGCATTAGCACTTGTCACTGATCAGCAATCTGGGTGCACCCAGCTGTGGTCATTGAACTGCACGTTCTGAGGTATTGAAAGCAGCAATAGGCATAACACTATTGTTGTTTTTTTTACCTCGCTGTGTCGTTGACTGCTGCTGGTGGCGCCCAAATATTTGTGTTGTTGTGTGTCGCTTTTTTTTTGCTTTTTTGTTTTTGCCTTCAGCATGCAGAATTTTATTTTAGATTTCTGCAACATTCGCGGACTAAGAGCAAATCGGTTTTCGGTGTACTGCCACCTTAACTCAAAAAATCCGGCAATTCTTGCCCTAAGTGAAACCAAGGTCGTGCTGATATTAATCAGTATCACGTCCCTGGTTGCAGCTTCGTGCCTCTTTTTTCTCAGCATCGAGGGATCGCAGTATATATTCAGAATGATGTAGCCTTTACCATTCTTCAAGATTTTCCTTCTGCCAATCCAGAGTTTAACTATATCTGGATTAGGTTAAAACTTCACAAGCACATCATATACTTCTGTTTCCTTTATCGCAGCCCAAATATGTCTGATGAAGACACGGTATACGTATTTGACAATATCTCCAACAATATTGATCATTTGCTTTCTGTCTCCCCTTCTTCCGAAATCGTCCTGGCAGGCGATCTTAATTTTCATAATATACCGTGGCTCAGACATTCTTCGACCACAAGTCCTGCGGGCGGTTTCGTTGAACTCTTCTGTGAATCATTTAATTTACAACAGCTAGTGGATGCACCAACGCGAATTCCTGATGCAGCTGGTGATAAAGCTAATTTACTCGACTTATTTCTAACATCTCATCCGGACAAATATTCCATCTCAGTCGGTTCCCCTCTCGGAAATTCAGACCATCGCTTAATCACGGCTCAATTTACCACCTCAAACCTGTGCCGCTCTACTTCTCCACCTACAAGTAGGCTCCTTTGGCACTATAAGAATGCTGATTGGGAAAGTCTCAATAAGTATCTTAGAGAAATTGATTGGTCGGTTTGTTTTGCTTCGAGGGATGTTGATGAATGCACATTAGAATTTAGTAACATACTAAATCTTGGCATGCGTGAATACATTCCGTATTCTTACAGCAGATCTCAACAACAGCATGATCGCTCCTGGTTTAACAATAAGTGCAACCAAGCTATAAAAGCGAAAGAGTCTGCTTTTCGTGCCTATCAATTGCATCCATGTCCGGAAATGAAACAAGTCTACAAGACAGCACGGAACACCTGCAAGTCCATTATCCAGAGAGAAGAATTTCTTTTTGACCAGAATATTAGACAAAGAATCTTGGCAAGCCGCAAAGGTAGCAAAGGTTTCTGGTCTCTGGTCAAAACCATCAGGAACAACTTCACCAGTTCCTCTATACCTTCACTACTTAATAATGGTGAAGTGATTGTTGACTCCCTGGATAAAGCTAATATTTTAGCTGCTAGATTCCCTTCAAATTCTTGTCTTCCACCCACTTCACAAACACCTGGTGTGCATCGCACGTGTGAATGTGTACAAGAGCCAATACATTTTCGTACGAGAGATGTGATCAGGGACCTTAAGGGGATCAATGTCTCCAAAGCCGCAGGTCCTGATGGTTTTTCGCCACTGTTAATTAAAAGCTGTGCCTAATCCTTGGCTAAACCTCTGCGCAAACTATTCTACTTGTCTTATTCGACAGGAAAATTCCCAACTGCTTGGAAACTAGCTCACGTTCAGCCTATTCCCAAAAACGGTGAGGGTAGCGATCCCTGAAATTATCGACCAATTGCGATCACTTCGATTCTTTCAAAGGTTTTTCAATCTATCATTAACTCAAAATTAATGAAATATCTAGAAACTAATCATCTCATCAACGATCGCCAATATGGCTTCCGAGCTGGACGCTCATCTGGAGACTTGCTGACCTTTCTGACGGAGCGTTGGAACCGTAGTCTTCACAATTTTGGTGAGTCTAAAATCGTTGCCCTGGATATTTCAAAAGCCTTTGATAGAGTCTGGCATCCAGCACTTTTAGCCAAACTTAAAGCACTTGGTCTCTCTCCTCCTCTTCTATTATGGATTGAAAGTTTCCTATCTAGTGGCCAAATACGTGTTGTATTAGATGGCGTTACATTTGAACCGCATCCCATAAATTCCGGTGTGCCTCAAGGCTCTGTTATCTCTCCAACTCTCTTTTTAATTTTCATTAATGATCTGCTTTCCCTTACTTTCAATCCCATCCATAGTTTCGCAGATGACAGTACTCTTGATTTCGCTTACTCCTTTGACACTCTTGCGGACTCTAGGGGGAACGCCACATGTGTTAAAAGAGATTGCATGACTAGATCATTGAATAACGATCTTAACAATATCCTCGCTTGGGGCAAAGCGAATCGCGTCGAATTCAATGCATCTAAGACCCAAAGCTGTCTCATCTCATTAAAACAAGATCATAACTTAACCACACCCGTTTCTTTTGATGGAGCATTTATTTCTGATTCACCGTCACTAAGCATTCTTGGCATTAATATTTCTAGTAAGTTAAACTGGACAGATCACATCTTCTCTGTTGCCAAAGAAGCATCGAAATGTCTTGGATTTCTGAAAAGGTGTAAGAAATATTTCAGCCCGTCAAATCTAGCGCTCCTGTACAAGTCCTACATTAGACCTAGAATGAAATACAACTCCCATAAATGGGCCGGGGCTGGTCGCACAGCCTTAGCTTCATTGGATATTGTCCAAAAGAGAGCCTTCAAGCTCATTGGCGATTTGGCAATAACTTGTCATATCGACTCACTCGAGCACCGCCGCAATGTTGGATGCCTTTCGCTCCTTTATCGCTATATGCATGGTCAATGTTCTGATGAAATCTCTAGTCTAATCCCTTGTAGAATGATTCCTGCACGCAATACTCGCGCTGCAAACCGCGCACATCCCTTAACCCTTCAAATTACTTTCGGCCGTACAGTAAAATTCCGTGATGCTTTTTTATCCCGAACAGTGCGAATGTGGAACAGCTTACAATCTTCTGTTTTTCCTCCGGCATACAATCTGCGGAAGTTTAAGGGTGACATACATTGGCACCTCCGCCATTCTCCTCATATCCCCTAATCCTTTTCCTATCTCCTTCCTGCCATGCTGTGCTTTGCATCATAGGGTATCCCCTGAGCTTGGCCTGATAATATAAAAAAAAAAAAAAAGTACGATTTCCTGTATTAGACAAATAAAAGGTGTGAAGATTTTAGATTTTCCTTGTGAAAATATTTTATCTGCGTGGTAGTGAATTTAAAAGCATTTGTGGCTTCTTTTTGTTTGTAAATAAATTTTACCTGTACGGCAGCGACTTTCCTCCAAAGGAATCGGCATAAGTTCTGCGATAAATTTTAAAAGTGGGAAAATTGTAGGCTTTCTTTGTGCAAATATGCTACCTGTGTGCCGGGGACTTTTCCCCAAATGAATTCTTATGATTTCCTGCAAATAGAAAAAAATAAAAGTGTAAAATTTTGGATTTTTTCTCTGTGAGAATCTTACCTGTGTGGCAGTGACTTTTCCCCAAAGAATTCTTATGATTTCCTGCAAATAGAAAAAAATAAAAGTGTTAAATTTTGGATTTTTCTCCGTGAAAATCTTACCTGCGTGGCAGTGAGTTTTCTCCAAATGAATTAATATAATTTCCTGCCAATACAAAAATAAAAAGTGGGAAAAATTTTGGATTTCCCTTGTGAAGATCTTACCTGCGTGGCAGAGTCTTTCCTTCGGGTAAAGCGATATGAGTTTCGGCAATGAGGATAAAAGTGTGAGGATTTTAGATTTTCTTTTTCAATATCTTACTTGCGCGGTAGTGATTTTTCCTGTAAGTGTACTGACATGACTCAGTGTTTGTTGCGAGCAGTTGCTCTATTATTTACCTGTGAGAGTTGGAAGTTTAACTCGTCGAAACAGTCGTTCAAATCTTGATTTGCCTGTGTATGACCGCGTTTTAGGAAAACAGAAAAACCCAAAAAAAAAAAATAACAAAAAAAAAACAAAAGAATTAAATCTAGTTTGAAGCACGTGATTAATTTGTAAATGGCGTTGTCCACAAGTTACTCTAATAATTCTGTAATAATTAGTGCTAATACGTAACCTTAATAACGCTGAAAGAAACCTTTACGACATATAATAACATATAATGTCTAATAAATATCCGAAAGCACCCTAAAGAGGTGACAAGGAAAAAAAAAGAGGCCAATGAGCCCACACAGTGCATAAACAGCAGCCGTTTCATCGTAGGGTGGACCCTCCAGCAGTCCGGAACGTGTCAGCGAGGGACATACTTAAATATTTACTACGACCCGCCCGAGGTATCCAGAAGGGGTTCCAGGTTCATTTTGAAGTATTTGTTTTCTGTGTGTTATAATTAAATTGTTTCTTCCTTTGTTCCTAGATAATTAAGATAGTAGTACCACAGTATATATCATACAGTAGCCCAGCTTAGAGCAAACTTCTGAAAGGTGAATTTTAGAATTTTAATTACAAAAAAAAAACCTCAAAATTTCTCCCATAAGAGGGAACTATTAAGTATGTTACAGATGTTAATGAACGAACAGTAGCTAGTTGCACAATGGTATTAGTTTTGTGTAAGTACACATCTCAGTGCCAGCCTGCAAATGTATTGTTTATGATTCAACCATTTCTATTTGCTACATATTCTAAGGAAATAATGTTTGTGACAGTTTGATATTTCTACCAAGCCGAATGGCATGGGAAGTGGAACAAATTGTTTTTAGCTTCTTTTTTTTTGCAGAAATAGTTTTGATTGTCATTTTGTCCCTCTACCTCTAGTACAAGTTTGTGCATGCTGTAAGTTCTGTTTCTTCCACTTTAGATCAACATAGGAACCTTTGCATTAGAAATTGGCTATTGTGTTAGTTAAAACTGTTGAAAGAGAAAGTATAGTCTCTTTATAGAAGCATCCTACTCGCTTGACAATTTTGACAGAGCTGGGCTACTGTATGAAATATACTGTGGTAGTACTATATTAGGTAAACTTATTTCTTTTTTTTTGTTATTATTATTTACTTTACATTTAGTAACATTCCATGGTCCTGTAGTTATAAGCCTAGCTAGTAGGGACTAGGGTTGGGTTGTAGTTATAAGCCTAGCTAGTAGGGACTAGGGTTGGGTTAGTGTCCGTAACTAAGACAAGACTGTCAAAGAATTGTATGAGAAGCCTCACGTGGCCGCATTCAAGGCATTAAACACCAGGGTCCGTACTCAAGATTTGAAAGCATTTTTTTTCTCCCTTGTATATATACGTGTTCATAAATCCCCTTCATTTTCTCTGGGATCTCCAGTTATATTTATAGGAAGAGTCCGCCTCGTGGATTCTAGCCGATACATATATAATCGTCATTGCACTTTTCTCTCTTCCCCTGCGGTGACGTCGCCACATTGGTCTAACCACAGCATGACCGAATAAGTCTTTTCGCCTTGCGGGTGGATGGGGGCGATTGGGCCCAACATTACCCAAATCCGGGGTCTCAACAACATCAGAGACCCCTCTCAGCTCTCTCACTCTCTCTCAATCGTCCATTGGCCAGCGTTGTAAGCTCTCCGGGTGAATTAGCACTTGTTCGGCGTTGCTGAGGTCTTCTATTCTAATTCTTTTTGCAGTATATAGATAAAATCAATTTTCTTCTTTTTAGGCTTTCAGGATCCACCATGAGAAGGAAGCCTGCAATAGATCCTTTTTTTTATTGTCCGCCTGTCCGTCTGCAGTCACACCTTTAAGTCCTTTTTTTTATTGTCCGTCCGTCTGTCCGGTCAAACATTTTACGTCTCCATGCACAGCCTTGCAAGCATTGAAGGGATGTGGGTGGCAAGAACCACCCCAAGCCGGCTGATCGCTAGCGGCATACTCGCTTTGCAGCCACCCACGCATATCCTGGATATGATTTTGCAACAAAGAGGTGTCGCATGCGGTATGTATTTACATTCTGGAACAACATCTGTCGGCGGACAAGCTCTTCGTTACAGTATTTCAATTTATAGTCTTCTGCTTTAAACGGGGCTTGAATGTTACAGGTACAGTTTTTGCCAGTTCCAGTGATAGCCTTCTACCACAAATAGGCTGCGAATGTTACAGATGCAATTTTTGCAAATGCGAGCGATAGTCTTTGACTTTAAACAGGATGCGAATCTCACACATTAAATTTTTGGCAGTTCGAGTAATAGCCTTCTGCTTTAAACGGGGCGTGAATGTCACAGGAACAGTTTTTGCCAGTTGAAATGATAGCCTTCTATTGTAAATAAGCTGCGAATCTTACAGGAGTAAATTTTTGAAAATTCGAGCGATAGCCTTTTACTTTAAACAGGGTGCGAATCTTATACATGTAATTTTTGGCAGTTCGAGAAATAGCCTTCTAATACAAGTAGGGTGCGAATGCTACAGGAGCAATTTGTGAAAACTCGAATGAAAGCCTTCAACTTTAAATGGTGTGCGAGTTTTATGCATGCAATTTTTGCTAGTTCAATTATTAGCCTTCTGCTTTATACAGAGTGTGAATATTACAGGTACTAATTTTGCCAGTTCGAGTGATGCCCTTCTACTATAAATAGGGTACGAATATCACAGATGCAATTTTTGCAAATTCGAGCGATAGCATTTTAATTTAAACAGGCTGCGAATCTCATACATGCAATTTTTTCCAGTTGGAGTGATAGCCGTCTATTTTAAATAGGGTGCGAATTATACAGGTGAAGTTCTTGAAAAATCGAGCGATAGCCTTTTACTCTAAACAGGGTGCGAATCATATACATGCAATTTTTGGCAATTTGAGTGATAGCCTTCTATTTTAAATAAGGTGCGAATTTCACTGGTGCAATTTTCAGTCGTTCTAATGACAGCCTTCTACTTTAAACAGGGAACGAATCTTACATCCTTATACCCTTCTGCTTTAAACAGCGTGTGAATGTTACAGGTGCGGTTTTTGCCAGTTCGAGTGATAACCTTCTACTATGAATAGGCTGGGAATGTTGCAGGTGCAAAGTTTGAAAATTCGAGCGATAGCCTCTTAGTAAACAGGGTGCGAATCTTACACATTAAATTTTTAGCAGTTCGAGTAATAGTCTTTTATTTTAAACAGGGAGTGGATGTTAGAGGTGCAGTTTCTGAAAATTCGAGCGATAGCCTTTTACTCTAAACAGGGTGCGAATCTTATACATGCAATTTTTGGTAGTTTGAGTGATAGCCTTCTATTTTAAATAGGGTGCGAATTTCACTGGTGCAATTTTCAGTCGTTCTAATGACAGCCTTCTACTTTAAACAGGGAACGAATCTTACATCCTTATACCCTTCTGCTTTAAACAGCGTGTGAATGTTACAGGTACGGTTTTTGCCAGTTCGAGTGATAACCTTCTACTATAAATAAGCTGGGAATGTTGCAGGTGCAAAGTTTGAAAATTCGAGCGATAGCCTCTTACTGTAAACATAGCCTTCTATTTTAAATAGGGTACGAATATTACAGGTACAGTTTTAGAAAATTCGAGTGATATCCTTTTACTTTAAGCAGGGTGCGAATCTTATACATGCAATTTTTGGCAGTTCAAGTAATAGCCTTCTATTTTAAATAGGGTTATATATGCAATCTTTGGTAGTTCTAGTAATAGCCTTCTAACAGAAATAGGGTGCGAATATTACAGGTGAAATTTTTGAAAATTCGAATGGCAGCCTTCAACTTTTATACATGCAATTTTTGTTAGTTCAAGTAATATCCTTCTGCTACATGCAGGGCGTGAATATTACAGGTATGAGTTTCGCCAGTTGCAGTGATAGCCTTCTACTACAAATAGGGTGCGAACCTTACAGGTGCAACTTTTATAAATTCCAGCGATAGCCTTTTACTTTAAACAGGGTGGGATTCTCATACATGCAATCTTTGGTAGTTTGAGTAATAGTCTTCTCCATTAAATAGGGCGTGAATATTATAGGTAAATTTTTTGTAAGTTCGAGCGATAGCCTTTTACTTTAAACAGGGTGCGAATCTTATGCATGTATTTTTTGGCAGTTCGAGAAATTGCCTTCTAATACAAATAGGGTGCTAATGCTACAGGTGCAATTTTTGAAAACTCGAATGACAGCCTTCAACTGTAAATGGTGTGCGAGTTTTATACATGCAATTTTTGCTAGTTAAATTAATAGCCTTCTGTGTTATGGACCAATATACGGAAGATTCTTCCAGCAGCCAAGGGCGCATTTTAGTGAAATAATTAGCAATTACTATACAGTAACGTCGCATTGTACTGTTCTGCAACTGTCGGTTATTTTGCTGATTAGCTCAACAACTGGCTGCGATGAGCGCTTAGTGGAGCAATCGACGATTACAATAATAATTAACCTAGCATGGTAATTATTATGTAAAGCGATTGTTTACTACTGAGCGACTCAGGTGCTGCAACCGGTAGAACAAACGGCAAGGTTGTTGTCGTTTGCTTACATCCGCGTTCTTAAGTAAAGTCTACTTCCGAATATTGGTGCATAAAAGACCAATGACTGGACTGGCGAGTGCCGTAAAGTGTACAGTCTTATCGTGATTAGAGTAGCTTAGTAATATTGTCATTAAGTTAGGTCAGTTCTCGCATAAATAAAGTATTGTTTTAAATGCAATTCGTGTGTTTTCTTTGATTTAAAGATTTATTCTTTTATTGTTAGATTGATTCGTGAGTTTGATTATTGGGACGCGACAATTTGGCGCAGCCGGTTTAAAAAGGTATTGTGTTTTTTTTATTTTTTTGGGAGTTATGCTATTTTCGCTGCTACATTTTTTTTATTTATTGGGAGTTATGCTTTTTTTAGCTGCTCCATTTTTTATTTTTGGGGAGTTATGCTTTTTTAGCCGCTCCATTTACTTTTCAGCCTAAAGTGATTGATTGATTGAGTGATTATACAATAATATTAAGTGTTGAGTGTAATTTAGATTTTAATAAATTTATCTGTGTTAGATAAGGTAATTTAAAAACTTTTCTTTCATCTCCGTGTGGTCTAGACTCATGATTTAAATTACGAGTATAGGTTAAGTTATTAATTCAGAATTTTCGTTTGAGGTGATTTTGTTCAATTTAATAGTGATGCTATTGTAATGCTTAGTGTGCGTTGCTGGGTTAAGCGGTAATAGTTAGGGGCGCTTGGAAGTTTACTCGTGTGTTTGGTGAAAAATTTAAAGTATGAGTAGATATTTAATTATTTGGGGTTTCGTTTTGTTAGCGACCATTTTTTTCCGCATACAGTATACATATTATTCTCATTGTGGGCCTTCAGGTTTTGTGATGTAATGATTTTTCGTAGCGTTAAATGTGTTAAAGTTTCCTCGCGTTTGCAATAGTAGATATCGATAGGGTTCAAGAAACATCTATGTCAGTGGGGAGGTCTAATGTATTGACCAGGAAGCACCTATTGCAATTCCAGTCACAGGAGCAGGAACTGGAAAGTAAATCAGAAGAATTAAAGCAGTGCCAAACAAAGCTTCAGTATTATTAGAGAGACTGGCAATATATCACAGATCATTTAACAGGAGAATTGAAAAAACGTGTGGCGAGTGGAGATCTTAAGAATATTCTACAGGAACTAGAAACAGCCATTCAAACAATCACAAAAGGAGAGTAACTGAATAATGAAAAGGTGAAAATTAAAAAAAAAAGGGAAAATGGGAATATATGTAAATAACCCAATATGTGTAGTAGATATTCAAAAAGAGAGAATGAAATTAAAAAAAAAAATGATATATTACTTGAGAAGAAATATAAAGGAAAAATTAGAAGAATATCAAATATACTATGACAATAAATGTTTAAAGTTAAAAATCGGAAACTAAATGGTAGGAAAGAAAGATAAACACAAAATAGTACTGGAAATAAATATAGGAAAAGTTTAATGGTTAAATTTGATATGTATAAGCAAAGAAGAAGAATAGCCACTGTAATAGTATATTTTAGAGGTAAATAATGATGAACTACAAGAAGAAATTTATAAAAACTGTGTAGTGTTAGCGTTAAGAGCTTGATGGAGGTAGACATAAATTGCAGATAAATATGGCAACTGAGATGTGGAAAGTTCAGGTATGCAGAAGAGAGCAACATTATCAAGCATGCAGTTGAAATAGGAAAATGAGAGCAAAAATAATGGCTTTGCGGGGACTTCTGGACTATTTATTTAACCTGCATATACATATGTGGATGTAAATTTGGAAGTTGGGCCAGTAAAATCAGAAGAATGTATAATTGGAAAGCTAGAAAACAAAAAAACCTTCAGAATTTCTAGTTGAGAATCTTACGCTCATGGTAAATAATATTCTTTAGGTACGGATGGACTCTCGATATAATTGAGAGAACTCCGTCGTACCTATAAGAAAATGAAGAAAAGATAATTAATATTGGTATAAAAAATATCATCAATCGTTCCAGCCATCTACCGTCATGGTAATGAGATAACTTTTGTAATGTTTGTGATAAGGAAATTAAAGCAGCGCCTATAACAAGGAATGCTCACACGTTCTATTATGATCAAATTTCAAAATCTATAAATTGGTTCAAAGGTTTTCAGGAATGCAATGTAGATGGCAATATTGTATCCAAATAAATTAAAATTATGGCCTTTAATCAAATGCCAGCGGTATTGGTAATTGATAATAAGTTATCAAAGGACACAAGAGCTGGAAGTTCAATAAGCGCAGTACAAGATCGATTGCAAGAAGATTTTTAAAGTATCGAAGGAGACTCAGAACAGCAAACTAAAGCCAACAGCAACAGATTAGAAATTCTACCCACTACAGCGAAATTTTCCAAACTCCCAAGGCAGAGCAGCTGCACGTCAAAGCAGAAGTCGGACGCGACGTTACTGATAGGATCGGCCTTTACAGCGAGACAAAACCATACTTTCCGTCTTCATCAACAAGCAATTGGAGCGACAACAGTAAATTTAAGGTTATTAATTGTGTTAAAAAGCAGCAAGGTAGAACTATTTCAAGCCAAGTAATAAATTTTGTAAGTAATTAATAAAAAGGAAGATAAATAGACATATTATATCTGTGGTTTTTTCAAATATATCGTTATAGAGAATACTATTTGTGAGCTAGTTACTACATTGAACATTAAAAATTAAGGTACTTATATAACTCATATATCCAATCTCACAGTTTAAAACATAAAGAAATGAAATGGATAAGAATATTATGGAAATACTTTTGTCTTAAAGCTAAATAGAAATTAAAATTGGAAGATAACTGTTTGAGAACTAACGATAAAATGAATTGATTAAAAAAAATGAATATGTAAAGTAAGATATACAAAAAAAGAAAAAATGTTATCAGGAAATAATAAAGGAATATATATTGTAAAGAAGGAAAAGGGGGAAACACCGTTAAAGTGCGTGGAGATTATTAATTAAAACTTATAGTAAGAAAAAAAAATATTAAAATGATTGTAAAATGTACTTTTTTGTTGTTGTTGCATTTTTGTTATTTTTGTGATTAGATAAACAATAATTAAGGTTATATATTATAATATTAACGCATGTGAATTAATTAAGATTTTTTTTTGCTAATCATGAAATTTTAATTAAAAAATAAACAAATGTCAAAATAATTTGGAAGGCAATATAAATATTTTGTACGAAGGTAATAAGAAAGAAATTTAATGTGAGAAGCAAATAGGAAAAAATTAAATATGAGAAGAAAATAAGAAAGAAAGTAAATATGAAAGAAAAGATATAGTAATACAGAATGTAAGAATAAAAAAAAGACAATGTAGGAAATTATTAGTATAAGAAGGCATTTAAGAAGGAGGAAGTTTCCAAGAAAGGACATGTGAAGTAAAAAAAAAAGTAAATAGATATGTTGTAAAATCAAAATAAAAAAAGAAATGATGTAAAAAGATGTAAAAATGAAAGAAAGGAATTAAATGTGAAAATGAAATATTGAATTTAAAGAAGTTAAATGTAAAAGAAAATAAAAAGAGAAATGATGTAAAATGATAAAAATGTAAAATGTACGGTTTGAAAAAGAAAAATAAGACAATTTAGATAGTAGGTATATAATGAGAAATGTAAAGAATCTGAACCGAACGAGGATAAAGACATTTTCAGTTTTTAATTAAGATTGTTGCTCTCTCCAGATCTAGTTCCCGGCGGAAACTAGTTTTCCAGCAGTTTTCCAGCAGCCAAGGGCGCATTTTAGTGAAATAACTAGCAATTGCTAAACAGTAACATCGCATGGTACTGTTCTGCAACTGTCGGTTATTTTGCTGATTAGCTCAAAAGCTGGCTGCGATGAGCGCTTAGTGGAGCAATCGACGATTACAATAATAATTAACCTAGCATGGTAATTATTATGTAAAGCGATTGTTTACTACTGAGCGACTCAGGTGCTGCAACCGGTAGAACAAACGGCAAGGTTGTTGTCGTTTGTTTACATCCGCGATGTTAAGTAAAGTCTACTTCCGAATATTGGTGCATAAAAGACCAATGACTGGACTGGCGAGTGCCATAAAGTGTATAGTCTTATCGTGATTAGAGTCGGTTCAGGTTACCTAAACGACAGGTAGCTTAGTTATATTGTCATTAAGTTAGGTCAGTTCTCGCATAAATAAAGTATTGTTTTAAATGCAATTCGAGTGTTTTCTTTGATTTAAAGATTTATTCTTTTATTGTTTGATTGATTCGTGAGTTTGATTATTGGGACACGAGAGCATACAGAGCGTGAATGTTACAGCTACTATTTTTGCCAGTTCGAGTGATATCCTTCTACTATAAATAGGGTGCGAATATCACAGATGCAATTTTTGCAAATTCGAGCGATAGCCTTTTACTTTAAACAGGATGAGAATCTCATACGTGCAATTTTTGGCAGTTCGACTAAAAGTCTTCTATTTTAAATAAGGAGCGAATTTTAGAGGTGCATTTTTCGGCAGTTAGAATAACAGGTTTCTACTTTAAACATGGTGCGAATGTTAAATATGCAATCTTTGGCAGCTCGAGTAATAGCCCTCTATTATAAATAGGGTGCGAATGTTACAAGTGTAGTTTTTGACAGTTCGAGGGATAGCCTTTTACTTTAAACAGGTTGCGAATAATACACATGCATTTTTTTTGGTAGTTTGAGTAATAGTCTTCTCCATTAAATAGGGCGTGAATATTATAGGTAAATTTTTTTTTATTTGAGCGATGGCCTTTTACTTTAAACAGGGTGCGAATCTTATACATGCAATTTTTGGCACTTCGAGAAATTGCCTTCTAATACAAATAGGGTGCGAATGCTACAGGTGCAATTTTTGAAAACTCGAATGACAACCTTCAACTGTAAATGGTGTGCGAGTTTTACACATGCAATTTTTGCTAGTTAAATTAATAGCCTTCTGCTTTTTACAGAGCGTGAATGTTATAGGTACTATTTTTGCCAGTTCGAGTGATATCCTTCTACTATAAATAGGGTGCGAATATCACACATGCAATTTTTGCAAATTCGAGCGATAGCCTTTTACTTTAAACAGGGTGAGAATCTCATATATGCAATTTTTGGCAGTTCGAGAAATAGCCTTCTTCTTTAAACGGGGTGTGAATATCACAGGTTCAGTTTTTGCCTGTTCCAGTGATGGCCTACTACTATAAATAGGCTGCGAATGTTACAGGTGCAAAGTTTGAAAATTCGAGCGATAGCCTTTTACTGTAAAGAATGTGCGAATCTTACACATTAAATTTTTAGCAGTTCTAGTAATAGTCTTCTATTTTAAACAACAGGGCGTGGATGTTACAGGTGTAATGTTCAGTAGTTCGAATGACAGCCCCCTACTTTAAACAGGAAGGGAATCTTATGCATGAAATTTTTGTTAGTTCAAGTAATATAGTTCTGCTATATGCAGGGCGTGAATATTACAGGTATGAGTTTTGGCAGTTGGAGTGTCAATCGTTTCAGAGTTCCACCATTTCCAGCCGATGGTGAATTGAAGGCCAAAGGACGCGGTTCTTCAGCTGAACTTCGGAGTGCTGATGGAAATGTAATTTTAACGAAATGCTATGATAATAAGCCAGTGTATATGGCATCAAATTATGTTGGCATTCGACATCAACAAATGACAAAACGATGGTCCAAAAAAGAGAAAAGGTACATTGAAATACCACGTCCGCAAGTTGTTTCACTGTACAACGATAATATGGGAGGTATAGGTCTATGCGATCAAATGCTGCAGTACTACCGCATATTTATAAAATTACTTAAATGGCCACTTAGAGTTATTCTGCATTTTTTTGATTTAGCCATTTTATCATCTTCGTATGACTACAGAGGAGATTGTGATGAGAACAATATCCCAGCGAAACATCGGATGGATTTGATCGATCTCAGGAATGGATTTACCTACGTCCATAGTTTTAAGCAATGTTCACGCACCCAGACGTACTACAGCACTTCCGTCTAACGAGGCGGCAGTGCACAAAGTGGTAGTGCAACAACACGAAACAGTATATTGACCCAAGATGTACGTTAGGACCAAATCCAACATTTTCCACTATTTTCGAACGACAACAACAGCAGCCGGTACAAATACAAAACTTGCAAGACCCAAACATATGTAAAATACCTAAAATGTAATGTTTATCTATGCATCACTCGTCCAAACAATTGTTTTATGATTTATCATAACCGAAATTAATTTCTTTTTTCATTTTCGTTGGAATTATATTTTTTTTTCTTTCTTTTTCTCTAATGAAGCATTATTTATGATTAAACAATATGATTTATATAAATTCCTAACATTGAACATATTTAATTTCCCAATTACAACGGTTTTTGTTTAAAAACCTCTCGGGTTACCTGTCCTAGATTTACAAGCATCGTGATAACCTTCTGCTATAAATAGGGTGCGAACCTTACAGGTGCAACTTTTATAAATTCGAACGATAGCCTTTTACTTTATAAAGGGTGCGAATCTTATATATGCAATCTTCGGCAGTTCGAGTAATAGCCTTCTGCTTTAAACGGGGTGTGATTTTTTTTTTTTTTATTATTAAGCCAAGCTCAGGGGATATCCTATGATGCAAAGCACAGCATGGCAGGAAGGAGATAGGGAAAGGATTAGGGGATATGAGGAGAGTGGCGGAGGTGCCGATGTATGTCTCCCTTAAACTTCCGCAGATTGTTTGCCGGAGGAAAAACAGAAGATGGTAAGCTGTTCCACATTCGCACTGTTCGGGATAAAAAAGCACCACGGAATTTTACTGTACGGCCAAAAGTAATTTGAAGGGTTAGAGGATGTGCGCGGTTTGCAGCGCGAGTATTGCGTGCGGGAATCATTCTACAAGGGATTAGACTAGATATTTCATCAGAACATTGACCATGTATATAGCGATAAAGGAGCGAAAGGCATCCAACATTGCGGCGGTGCTCGAGTGAGTCGATATGACAAGTTATTGCCAAATCGCCAATGAGCTTGAAGGCTCTCTTTTGGACAATTTACAATGAAGCTAAGGCTGTGCGACCAGCCTCGGCCCATATATGGGAGTTGTATTCCATTCCAGGTCTAATGTAGGACTTGTAGAGGAGCGCTAGATTTGTCGGGCTGAAATATGTCTTACACCTTTTCAGAAATCCAAGACATTTCGATGCTTCTTTGGCAACAGAGAAGATGTAATCCGTCCAGTTTAACTTACTGGAAATATTAATTCCAAGAATGCTTAGTGACGGTGAATCAGAAATTAATGCTCCATCAAAAGAAACGGGTGTGGTTAAGTTATGATCTTGTTTTAATGAGATGAGACAGCTTTGAGTCTTAGATCCATTGAATTCGACCCGATTCGCTTTGCCCCAAGAGAGGATACTGTTAAGATCGTTATTCATCTCGTTTAACACATGCGGCAGTCCCCCTGGATTCCGCAAGAGTGTCAAAGGAGTAAGCGAAGTGAAGAGTACTGTCATCTACGAAACTATGGATGCGATTGAAAGTAAGGGAAAGCAGATCATTAATGAAAATTAAAAAGAGAGTTGGACAGATAACAGAGCCTTGAGGCACACCGGCATTTATGGGATGCGGTTCAGATGTAACGCCATCTAATACAACACGTATTTGGCGACTAGATAGGAAACTTTCAATCCATAATAGAAGAGGAGCGGAGAGACCAAGTGCTTTAAGTTTGGCTAAAAGGGCTGGATGCCAGACTCTATCAAAGGCTTTTGAAATATCTAGGGCAACGATTTTAGACTCACCAAAATTGTGAAGACTACGGTTCCAACGTTCCGTGAGAAAGGTCAGCAAGTCTCCAGATGAGCGTCCAGCTCGGAACCCATATTGGCGATCGTTGATGAGATGATTAGTTTCTAGATACTTCATTAATTTTGAGTTAATAATAGATTGAAAAACCTTTGAAAGAATCGAAGTGATCGCAATTGGTCGATAATTTGAGGGATCGCTACCCTCTCCTTTCTTGGGAATAGGCTGAACGTGAGCTAGCTTCCAAGCAGTTGGAAATTTTCCTGTCGAATAAGTAGAATAGTTTGCGCAGAGGTTTAGCCAAGGATGAGGCACAGCTTTTAATTAACAGGGGCGAAAAACCATCAGGACCTGCGGCTTTGGAGACGTTGATCCCCTTAAGGACCCTGAACACATCCCTCGTACGAATGTGTATTGGCTCTTGTACACATTCACACGGGCGATGCAAAACAGGTGTTTGTGAAGTGGGTGGAAGACAAGAATTTGAAGCGAATCTAGCAGCTAAAATATTAGCTTTATCCAGGGAGTCAAAAATCACTTCACCATTATTAAATAGTGAAGGTATATAGGAACTGGTGAAGTTGTTCCTGATAGTTTTGACCAGGGACCAGAAGCCTTTGCTACCTTTGCGGCTTCCCAAGATTCTTTGTCTAATTTTCTGGTCTAAAAGAAATTTTTCTCTCTGGATAATGGACTTCCAGGTGTTCCATGCCGTCTTGTAGACTTCTTTGATTTCCGGACATGGATGCAATTGATAGGTGCGAAAAGCAGACTCTTTCGCTTTAATAGCTGGGTTGCACTTATCGTTAAACCAGGAGCGATCATGCTGTTGTTGAGATCTGCTGTAAGAATACGGAATGTATTCACGCATGCCAAGATTTAATATGTTACTAAATTCTAATGTGCATTTATCAACATCCTCCGAAGCAAAACAGACCAACCAAAGAAGCCTACTTGTAGGTAGAGCATTTGGGCGGCACAGGTTTGAGGTGGTAAATTGAGCCGTGATTAAGCAATGGTCTGAATTTCCGAGAGGAGACCCGACTGAGATGGAATATTTGTCCGGATGAGATGTTAGAAACAAGTCAAGTAAATTAGCTTTATCTGCAGCTGTATCGGGAATTCGCGTTGGTGCATCCACTAGCTGTTGTAAATTAAATGATTCACAGAAGAGTTCAACGAAACGGCCCGCAGGACTTGTTGTAGAAGAATGTCTGAGCCACGGTATATTATGAACATTAAAGTCGCCTGCCAGGACGTTTTCGGAAGAGGGGGAGACAGAAAGCAAATGATCAATATTGTTGGAGGTATTGTCAAATACGGATACCGTGTCGTCATCAGACATATTTGGGCTGCGATAAAAGAAACAGAAGTATATGATGTGCTTGTGAATTTTGAACCTAATCCAGATATAGTTTAACGCTGGATTGGCGGAAGGAAAATCTTGAAGAATGGTAAAGGCCACATCATTCCGAATATATACTGCGATCCCTCTATGCTGAGAAAAAAGAGGCACGAAGCTGTAACCAGGGACGTGATACTGATTAATATCAGCATCAGAAACGACCTTGGAATCACTGGCAGTACACCGAAAACCGATTTGCTCTTAATCCGCGAATGTTGCAGAAATCTAAAATGAAATTCTTCATGCTGAAGGCAAAAAAAAGCAAAAAGAAAAAGCGACACACAACAACACAAAAATTTTGGGCGCCACCAGCAGCAGTCAAGGACACAATGAGGTAAAAAATAAACAACAATAGTGTTATGCCTATTGCTGCTTTCAACATCTCAGACCGTGCAGTTCAATGACCACAGCTGGGTGCACCCGGATTGCTGATCAGTGACAAGTGCTAATGCATTTGCACTGATCACAGGAAACGTTACCGTGGTGAGTCTAAAATCGTTGCCCTGGATATTTCAAAGGCCTTTGATAGAGTCTGGCATCCAGCCCTTTTAGCCAAACTTAAAGCACTTGGTCTCTCTCCTCCTCTTTTATTATGGATTGAAAGTTTCCTATCTAGTGGCCAAATACGTGTTGTATTAGATGGCGTTACATCTGAACCGCATCCCATAAATTCCGGTGTGCCTCAAGGCTCTGTTATCTCTCCAACTCTCTTTTTAATTTTCATTAATGATCTGCTTTCCCTTACTTTCAATCCCATCCATAGTTTCGCAGATGACAGTACTCTTGATTTCGCTTAATCCTTTGACACTCTTGCGGACTCTAGGGGGAACGCCACATGTGTTAAAAGAGATTGCATGACTAGATCATTGAATAACGATCTTAACAATATCCTCGCTTGGGGCAAAGCGAATCGCGTCGAATTCAATGCATCTAAGACCCAAAGCTGTCTCATCTCATTAAAACAAGATCATAACTTAACCACACCCGTTTCTTTTGATGGAGCATTAATTTCTGATTCACCGTCACTAAGCATTCTTGGCATTAATATTTCTAGTAAGTTAAACTGGACAGATCACATCTTCTCTGTTGCCAAAGAAGCATCGAAATGTCTAGGATTTCTGAAAAGGTGTAAGAAATATTTCAGCCCGTCAAATCTAGCGCTCCTGTACAAGTCCTACATTAGACCTAGAATGGAATACAACTCCCATATATGGGCCGGGGCTGGTCGCACTGCCTTAGCTTCATTGGATATTGTCCAAAAGAGAGCCTTCAAGCTCATTGGCGATTTGGCAATAACTTGTCATATCGACTCACTCGAGCACCGCCGCAATTTTGGATGCCTTTCGCTCCTTTATCGCTATATGCATGGTCAATGTTCTGATGAAATCTCTAGTCTAATCCCTTGTAGAATGATTCCTGCACGCGATACTCGCGCTGCAAACCGCGCACATCCCTTAACCCTTCAAATTACTTTCGGCCGTACAGTAAAATTCCGTGATGCTTTTTTATCCCGAACAGTGCGAATGTGAAACAGCTTACAATCTTCTGTTTTTCCTCCGGCATACAATCTGCGGAAGTTTAAGGGTGACATACATTGGCACCTCCGCCATTCTCCTCATATCCCCTAATCCTTTTCCTATCTCCTTCCTGCCATGCTGTGCTTTGCATCATAGGGTATCCCCTGAGCTTGGCCTGATAATATAAAAAAAAAAAAAAAGTACGATTTCCTGTATTAGACAAATAAAAGGTGTGAAGATTTTAGATTTTCCTTGTGAAAATATTTTATCTGCGTGGTAGTGAATTTAAAATCATTTGTGCCTCCTTTTTTTTGTAAATAAATTTTACCTGTACGGCAGCGACTTTCCTCCAAAGGAATCGGCATAAGTTCTGCGATAAATTTTAAAAGTGGGAAAATTGTAGGCTTTCTTTGTGCAAATATGCTACCTGTGTGCCGGGGACTTTTCCCCAAATGAATTCTTATGATTTCCTGCAAATAGAAAAAAATAAAAGTGTAAAATTTTGGATTTTTTCTCTGTGAGAATCTTACCTGTGTGGCAGTGACTTTTCCCCAAATGAATTCTTACGATTTCCTGCAAATAGAAAAAAAATAAAAGTGTTAAATTTTGAATTTTTCTCCGTGAAAATCTTACCTGCGTGGCAGTGAGTTTTCTCCAAATGAATTAATATAATTTCCTGCCAATACAAAAATAAAAAGTGGGAAAAATTTTGGATTTCCCTTGTGAAGATTTTACCTGCGTGACAGAGACTTTCCTTCGGGTAAAGCGATATGAGTTTCGGCAATGAGGATAAAAGTGTGAGGATTTTAGATTTTCTTTTTCAATATCTTACTTGCGCGGTAGTGATTTTTCCTGTAAGTGTACTGACATGACTCAGTGTTTGTTGCGAGCAGTTGCTCTATTATTTACCTGTGAGAGTTGGAAGTTTAACTCGTCGAAACAGTCGTTCAAATCTTGATTTGCCTGTGTATGACCGCGTTTTAGGAAAACAGAAAAACCCAAAAAAAAAAAAAAACAAAAACAAACAAAAGTATTAAATCTAGTTTGAAGCACGTGATTAATTTGTAAATGGCGTTGTCCACAAGTTACTCTAATAATTCTGTAATAATTAGTGCTAATACGTAACCTTAATAACGCTGAAAGAAACCTTTACGACATATAATAACATATAATGTCTAATAAATATCCGAAAGCACCCTAAAGAGGTGACAAGGAAAAAAAAAGAGGCCAATGAGCCCACACAGTGCATAAACAGCAGCCGTTTCATCGTAGGGTGGACCCTCCAGCAGTCCGGAACGTGTCAGCGAGGGACATACTTAAATATTTACTACGACCCGCCCGAGGTATCCAGAAGGGGTTCCAGGTTCATTTTGAAGTATTTGTTTTCTGTGTGTTATAATTAAATTGTTTCTTCCTTTGTTCCTACAAAATTAAGATAGTAGTACCACAGTATATATCATACAGTAGCCCAGCTTAGAGCAAACTTCTGAAAGGTGAATTTTAGAATTTTAATTACAAAAAAAAAACCTCAAAATTTCTCCCATAAGAGGGAACTATTAAGTATGTTACAGATGTAAATGAACGAACAGTAGCTAGTTGCACAATGGTATTAGTTTTGTGTAAGTACACATCTCAGTGCCAGCCTGCAAATGTATTGTTTATGATTCAACCATTTCTATTTGCTACATATTCTAAGGAAATAATGTTTGTGACAGTTTGATATTTCTACCAAGCCGAATGGCATGGGAAGTGGAACAAATTGTTTTTAGCTTTTTTTTTTCTTGCAGAAATAGTTTTGATTGTCATTTTGTCCCTCTACCTCTAGTACAAGTTTGTGCATGCTGTAAGTTCTGTTTCTTCCACTTTAGATCAACATAGGAACCTTTGCATTAGAAATTGGCTATTGTGTTAGTTAAAACTGTTGAAAGAGAAAGTATAGTCTCTTTATAGAAGCATCCTACTCGCTTGACAATTTTGACAGAGCTGGGCTACTGTATGAAATATACTGTGGTAGTACTATATTAGGTAAACTTATTTCTTTTTTTTTGTTATTATTATTTACTTTACATTTAGTAACATTCCATGGTCCTGTAGTTATAAGCCTAGCTAGTAGGGACTAGGGTTGGGTTGTAGTTATAAGCCTAGCTAGTAGGGACTAGGGTTGGGTTAGTGTCCGTAACTAAGACAAGACTGTCAAAGAATTGTATGAGAAGCCTCACGTGACCGCATTCAAGGCATTAAACACCAGGGTCCGTACTCAAGATTTGAAAGCATTTTTTTTCTCCCTTGTATATATACGTGTTCATAAATCCCCTTCTTTTTCTCTGGGATCTCCAGTTATATTTATAGGAAGAGTCCGCCTCGTGGATTCTAGCCGATACATATATAATCGTCATTGCACTTTTCTCTCTTCCCCTGCGGTGACGTCGCCACATTGGTCTAACCACAGCATGACCGAATAAGTCTTTTTGCCTTGCGGGGGGGGGGGGGTGACGGGATGACGGGGCGGTAAGCGACCATCTAGCCAGAGTGGATGGGAGCGATTGGTCCCAACATTACCCAAATCCGGGGTCTCAACAACATCAGATACCCCTCTCAGCTCTCTCACTCTCTCTCAATCGTCCATTGGCCAGCGTTGTAAGCTCTCCGGGTGAATTAGCACTTGTTCGGCGTTGCTGAGGTCTTCTATTCTAATTCTTTTTGCAGTATATAGATAAAATCAATTTTCTTCTTTTTAGGCTTTCAGGATCCACCATGAGAAGGAAGCCTGCAATAGATCCTTTTTTTTGTTGTCCGCCTGTCCGTCTGCAGTCACACCTTTAAGTCCTTTTTTTTATTGTCCGTCCGTCTGTCCGGTCAAACATTTTACGTCTCTATGCACAGCCTTGCAAGCATTGAAGGGATGTGGGTGGCAAGAACCACCCCAAGCCGGCTGATCGCTAGCGGCATACTCGCTTTGCAGCCACCCACGCATATCCTGGATATGATTTTGCAACAAAGAGGTGTCGGATGCGGTATGTATTTACATTCTGGAACAACATCTGTCAGCGGACAAGCTCTTCGTTACAGTATTTCAATTTATAGTCTTCTGCTTTAAACGGGGCTTGAATGTTACAGGTACAGTTTTTGCCAGTTCCAGTGATAGCCTTCTACCACAAATAGGCTGCGAATGTTACAGATGCAATTTTTCCAAATGCGAGCGATAGTCTTTGACTTTAAACAGGATGCGAATCTCACACATTAAATTTTTGGCAGTTCGAGTAATAGCCTTCTGCTTTAAACGGGGCGTGAATGTCACAGGAACAGTTTTTTCCAGTTGAAATGATAGCCTTCTATTGTAAATAAGCTGCGAATCTTACAGGTGTAATTTTTGAAAATTCGAGCGATAGCCTTTTACTTTAAACAGGGTGCGAATCTTATACATGTAATTTTTGGCAGTTCGAGAAATAGCCTTCTAATACAAATAGGGTGCGAATGCTACAGGAGCAATTTGTGAAAACTCGAATGAAAGCCTTCAACTTTAAATGGTGTGCGAGTTTTATGCATGCAATTTTTGCTAGTTCAATTATTAGCCTTCTGCTTTATACAGAGTGTGAATATTACAGGTACTAATTTTGCCAGTTCGAGTGATGCCCTTCTAGTATAAATAGGGTACGAATATCACAGATGCAATTTTTGCAAATTCGAGCGATAGCATTTTAATTTAAACAGGCTGCGAATCTCATACATGCAATTTTTTCCAGTTGGAGTGATAGCCGTCTATTTTAAATAGGGTGCGAATTATACAGGTGAAGTTCTTGAAAAATCGAGCGATAGCCTTTTACTCTAAACAGGGTGCGAATCATATACATGCAATTTTTGGCAATTTGAGTGATAGCCTTCTATTTTAAATAGGGTGCGAATTTCACTGGTGCAATTTTCAGTAGTTCTAATGACAGCCTTCTACTTTAAACAGGGAACGAATCTTACATCCTTATACCCTTCTGCTTTAAACAGCGTGTGAATGTTACAGCTGCGGTTTTGCCAGTTCGAGTGATAACCTTCTACTATGAATAGGCTGGGAATGTTGCAGGTGCAAAGTTTGAAAATTCGAGCGATAGCCTCTTAGTAAACAGGGTGCGAATCTTACACATTAAATTTTTAGCAGTTCGAGTAATAGTCTTTTATTTTAAACAGGGAGTGGATGTTAGAGGTGCAGTTTCTGAAAATTCGAGCGATAGCCTTTTACTCTAAACAGGGTGCGAATCTTATACATGCACTTTTTGGTAGTTTGAGTGATAGCCTTCTATTTTAAATAGGGTGCGAATTTTACTGGTGCAAGTTTCGGTCGTTCTAATGACAGCCTTCTACTTTAAACAGGGAACGAATCTTACATCCTTATACCCTTCTGCTTTAAACAGCGTGTGAATGTTACAGGTACGGTTTTTGCCAGTTCGAGTGATAACCTTCTACTATAAATAAGCTAGGAATGTTGCAGGTGCAAAGTTTGAAAATTCGAGCGATAGCCTCTTACTGTAAACATAGCCTTCTATTTTAAATAGGGTACGAATATTACAGGTACAGTTTTAGAAAATTCGAGTGATATCCTTTTACTTTAAGCAGCGTGCGAATCTTATACATGCAATTTTTGGCAGTTCAAGTAATAGCCTTCTATTTTAAATAGGGTTATATATGCAATCTTTGGTAGTTCGTGTAATAGCCTTGTAACATAAATAGGGTGCGAATATTACAGGTGAAATTTTTGAAAATTCGAATGACAGCCTTCAACTTTTATACATGCAATTTTTGTTAGTTCAAGTAATATCCTTCTGCTACATGCAGGGCGTGAATATTACAGGTATGAGTTTCGCCAGTTGCAGTGATAGCCTTCTACTACAAATAGGGTGCGAACCTTACAGGTGCAACTTTTATAAATTCCAGCGATAGCCTTTTACTTTAAACAGGGTGAGATTCTCATACATGCAATCTTTGGTAGTTTGAGTAATAGTCTTCTCCATTAAATAGGGCGTGAATATTATAGGTAAATTTTTTGTAAGTTCGAGCGATAGCCTTTTACTTTAAACAGGGTGCGAATCTTATGCATGTATTTTTTGGCAGTTCGAGAAATTGCCTTCTAATACAAATAGGGTGCTAATGCTACAGGTGCAATTTTTGAAAACTCGAATGACAGCCTTCAACTGTAAATGGTGTGCGAGTTTTATACATGCAATTTTTGCTAGTTAAATTAATAGCCTTCTGTGTTATGGCCCAATATACGGAAGATTCTTCCAGCAGCCAAGGGCGCATTTTAGTGAAATAATTAGCAATTACTATACAGTAACGTCGCATTGTACTGTTCTGCAACTGTCGGTTATTTTGCTGATTAGCTCAACAGCTGGCTGCGATGAGCGCTTAGTGGAGCAACCGACGATTACAATAATAATTAACCTAGCATGGTAATTATTATGTAAAGCGATTGTTTACTACTGAGCGACTCAGGTGCTGCAACCGGTAGAACAAACGGCAAGGTTGTTGTCGTTTGTTTACATCCGCGTTCTTAAGTAAAGTCTACTTCCGAATATTGGTGCATAAAAGACCAATGACTGGACTGGCGAGTGCCGTAAAGTGTACAGTCTTATCGTGATTAGAGTAGCTTAGTAATATTGTCATTAAGTTAGGTCAGTTCTCGCATAAATAAAGTATTGTTTTAAATGCAATTCGTGTGTTTTCTTTGATTTAAAGATTTATTCTTTTATTGTTAGATTGATTCGTGAGTTTGATTATTGGGACGCGACAATTTGGCGCAGCCGGTTTAAAAAGGTATTGTGTTTTTTTTATTTTTTTGGGAGTTATGCTATTTTCGCTGCTACATTTTTTTTATTTATTGGGAGTTATGCTTTTTTTAGCTGCTCCATTTTTTATTTTTGGGGAGTTATGCTTTTTTAGCCGCTCCATTTACTTTTCAGCCTAAAGTGATGGATTGATTGAGTGATTATACAATAATATTAAGTGTTGAGTGTAATTTAGATTTTAATAAATTTATCTGTGTTAGATAAGGTAATTTAAAAACTTTTCTTTCATCTCCGTGTGGTCTAGACTCATGATTTAAATTACGAGTATAGGTTAAGTTATTAATTCAGAATTTTCGTTTGAGGTGATTTTGTTCAATTTAATAGTGATGCTATTGTAATGCTTAGTGTGCGTTGCTGGGTTAAGCGGTAATAGGTAGGGGCGCTTGGAAGTTTACTCGTGTGTTTGGTGAAAAATTTAAAGTATGAGCAGATATTTAATTATTTGGGGTTTCGTTTTGTTAGCGACCATTTTTTTCCGCATACAGTATACATATTATTCTCATTGTGGGCCTTCAGGTTTTGTGATGAAATGATTTTTCGTAGCGTTAAATGTGTTAAAGTTTCCTCGCATTTGCAATAGTAGATATCGATAGGGTTCAAGAAACATCTATGTCAGTGGGGAGGTCTAATGTATTGACCAGGAAGCAACTATTGCAATTCCAGTCACAGGAGCAGGAACTGGAAAGTAAATCAGAAGAATTAAAGCAGTGCCAAACAAAGCTTCAGTATTATTAGAGAGACTAGCAATATATCACAGATCATTTAACAGGAGAATTGAAAAAACGTGTGGCGAGTGGAGATCTTAAGAATATTCTACCAGGAACTAGAAACAGCCATTCAAACAATCACAAAAGGAGAGTAACTGAATAATGAAAAGGTGAAAATTAAAAAAAAAAAAAAAAGGAAAAAATGTGAATATATGTAAATAACCCAATATGTGTAGTAGATATTCAAAAAGAGAGAATGAAATTAAAAAAAAAAATGATATATTACTTGAGAAGAAATATAAAGGAAAAATTAGAAGAATATCAAATATACTATGACAATAAATGTTTAAAGTTAAAAATCGGAAACTAAATGGTAGGAAAGAAAGATAAACACAAAATTGTACTGGAAATAAATATAGGAAAAGTTTAATGGTTAAATTTGATATGTATAAGCAAAGAAGAAGAATAGCCACTGTAATAGTATATTTTAGAGGTTAATAATGATGAACTACAAGAAGAAATTTATAAAAACTGTGTAGTGTTAGCGTTAAGAGCTTGATGGAGGTAGACATAAATTGCAGATAAATATGGCAACTGAGATGTGGAAAGTTCAGGTATGCAGAAGAGAGCAACATTATCAAGCATGCAGTTGAAATAGGAAAATGAGAGGAAAAATAATGGCTTTGCGGGGACTTCTGGACTATTTATTTAACTTGCATATATGTGGATGTAAATTTGGAAGTTGGGCCAGTAAAATCAGAAGAATGTATAATTGGAAAGCTAGAAAACAAAAAAACCTTCAGAATTTCTAGTTGAGAATCTTACGCTCATGGTAAATAATATTCTTTAGGTACGGATGGACTCTCGATATAATTGAGAGAACTCCGTCGTACCTATAAGAAAATGAAGAAAAGATAATTAATATTGGTATAAAAAATATCATCAATCGTTCCAGCCATCTACCGTCATGGTAATGAGATAACTTTTGTAATGTTTGTGATAAGGAAATTAAAGCAGCGCCTATAACAAGGAATGCTCACACGTTCTATTATGATCAAATTTCAAAATCTATAAATTGGTTCAAAGGTTTTCAGGAATGCAATGTAGATGGCAATATTGTATCCAAATAAATTAAAATTATGGCCTTTAATCAAATGCCAGCGGTATTGGTAATTGATAATAAGTTATCAAAGGACACAAGAGCTGGAAGTTCAATAAGCGCAGTACAAGATCGATTGCAAGAAGATTTTTAAAGTATCGAAGGAGACTCAGAACAGCAAACTAAAGCCAACAGCAACAGATTAGAAATTCTACCCACTACAGCGAAATTTTCCAAACTCCCAAGGCAGAGCAGCTGCACGTCAAAGCAGAAGTCGGACGCGACGTTACTGATAGGATCGGCCTTTACAGCGAGACAAAACCATACTTTCCGTCTTCATCAACAAGCAATTGGAGCGACAACAGTAAATTTAAGGTTATTAATTGTGTTAAAAAGCAGCAAGGTAGAACTATTTCAAGCCAAGTAATAAATTTTGTAAGTAATTAATAAAAAGGAAGATAAATAGACATATTATATCTGTGGTTTTTTCAAATATATCGTTATAGAGAATACTATTTGTGAGCTAGTTACTACACTGAACATTAAAAATTAAGGTACTTATATAACTCATATATCCAATCTCACAGTTTAAAACATAAAGAAATGAAATGGATAAGAATATTATGGAAATACTTTTGTCTTAAAGCTAAATAGAAATTAAAATTGGAAGATAACTGTTTGAGAACTAACGATAAAATGAATTGATTAAAAAAAATGAATATGTAAAGTAAGATATACAAAAAAAGAAAAAATGTTATCAGGAAATAATAAAGGAATATATATTGTAAAGAAGGAAAAGGGGGAAACACCGTTAAAGTGCATGGAGATTATTAATTAAAACTTATAGTAAGAAAAAAAAATTTTTGAATGATTGTAAAATGTACTTTTTTGTTGTTGTTGCATTTTTGTTATTTTTGTGATTAGATAAACAATAAGTAAGGTTACATATTATAATATTAACGCATGTGAATTAATTAAGCTTTTTTTTGCTAATCATGAAATTTTAATTAAAAAATAAACAAATGTTAAAATAATTTGGAAGGCAATATAAATATTTTGTACGAAGGTAATAAGAAAGAAATTTAATGTGAGAAGCAAATAGGAAAAAATTAAATATGAGAAGAAAATAAGAAAGAAAGTAAATATGAAAGAAAAGATATAGTAATACAGAAAGTAAGAATAAAAAAAGACAATGTAGGAAATTATTAGTATAAGAAGGTATTTAAGAAGGAGGAAGTTTCCAAGAAAGGACATGTGAAGTAAAAAAAAAAGTAAATAGATATGTTGTAAAATCAAAATAAAAAAAAGAAATGATGTAAAAAGATGTAAAAATGAAAGAAAGGAATTAAATGTGAAAATGAAATATTGAATTTAAAGAAGTTAAATGTAAAAGAAAATAAAATGAGAAATGATGTAAAATGATATAAAAATGTAAAATGTACGGTTTGAAAAAGAAAAATAAGACAATTTAGATAGTAGGTATATAATGAAAAATGTAAAGAATCTGAACCGAACGAGGATAAAGACATTTTCAGTTTTTAATTAAGATTGTTGCTCTCTCCAGATCTAGTTCCCGGCGGAAACTAGTTTTCCAACAGTTTTCCAGCAGCCAAGGGCGCATTTTAGTGAAATAATTAGCAATTGCTAAACAGTAACGTCGCATGGTACTGTTCTGTAACTGTCGGTTATTTTGCTGATTAGCTCAAAAGCTGGCTGCGATGAGCGCTTAGTGGAGCAATCGACGATTACAATAATAATTAACCTAGCATGGTAATTATTATGTAAAGCGATTGTTTACTGCTGAGCGACTCAGGTGCTGCAACCGGTAGAACAAACGGCAAGGTTGTTGTCGTTTGTTTACATCCGCGATGTTAAGTAAAGTCTACTTCCGAATATTGGTGCATAAAAGACCAATGACTGGACTGGCGAGTGCCATAAAGTGTACAGTCTTATCGTGATTAGAGTCGGTTCAGGTTACCTAAGCGACAGGTAGCTTAGTTATATTGTCATTAAGTTACGTCAGTTCTCGCATAAATAAAGTATTGTTTTAAATGCAATTCGAGTGTTTTCTTTGATTTAAAGATTTATTCTTTTATTGTTTGATTGATTCGTGAGTTTGATTATTGGGACACGAGAGCATACAGAGCGTGAATGTTACAGCTACTATTTTTGCCAGTTCGAGTGATATCCTTCTACTATAAATAGGGTGCGAATATCACAGATGCAATTTTTGCAAATTCGAGCGATAGCCTTTTACTTTAAACAGGGTGAGAATCTCATACGTGCAATTTTTGGCAGTTCGAGTAAAAGTCTTCTATTTTAAATAAGGAGCGAATTTTAGAGGTGCATTTTTCGGCAGTTAGAATAACAGGTTTCTACTTTAAACATGGTGCGAATGTTATATATGCAATCTTTGGCAGTTCGAGTAATAGCCCTCTATTATTAATAGGGTGCGAATGTTACAAGTGTAGTTTTTGACAGTTCGAGGGATAGCCTTTTACTTTAAACAGGTTGCGCATAATACACATGCATTTTTTGGTAGTTTGAGTAATAGTCTTCTCCATTAAATAGGGCGTGAATATTATAGGTAAATTTTTTTTTTATTTGAGCGATAGCCTTTTACTTTAAACAGGGTGCGAATCTTATACATGCAATTTTTGGCAGTTCGAGAAATTGCCTTATACAAATAGGGTGCGAATGCTACAGGTGCAATTTTTGAAAACTCGAATGACAGTCTTCAACTGTAAATGGTGTGCGAGTTTTATACATGCAATTTTTGCTAGTTAAATTAATAGCCTTCTACTTTTTACAGAGCGTGAATGTTATAGGTACTATTTTTGCCAGTTCGAGTGATATCCTTCTACTATAAATAGGGTGCGAATATCACACATGCAATTTTTGCAAATTCGAGCGATAGCCTTTTACTTTAAACAGGGTGAGAATCTCATATATGCAATTTTTGGCAGTTCGAGTAATAGCCTTCTTCTTTAAACGGGGTGTGAATATAACAGGTTCAGTTTTTGCCTGTTCCAGTGATGGCCTACTACTATAAATAGGCTGCGAATGTTACAGGTGCAAAGTTTGAAAATTCGAGCGATAGCCTTTTACTGTAAAGAATGTGCGAATCTTACACATTAAATTTTTAGCAGTTCTAGTAATAGTCTTCTATTTTAAACAACAGGGCGTGGATGTTACAGGTGTAATGTTCAGTAGTTCGAATGACAGCCCCCTACTTTAAACAGGAAGGGAATCTTATGCATGAAATTTTTGTTAGTTCAAGTAATATAGTTCTGCTATATGCAGGGCGTGAATATTACAGGTATGAGTTTTGGCAGTTGGAGTGTCAATCGTTTCAGAGTTCCACCATTTCCAGCCGATGGTGAATTGAAGGCCAAAGGACGCGGTTCTTCAGCTGAACTTCGGAGTGCTGATGGAAATGTAATTTTAATGAAATGGTATGATAATAAGCCAGTGCATATGGCATCAAATTATGTTGGCATTCGACATCAACAAATGACAAAACGATGGTCCAAAAAAGAGAAAAGGTACATTGAAATACCACGTCCGCAAGTTGTTTCACTGTACAACGATAATATGGGAGGTATAGGTCTATGCGATCAAATGCTGCAGTACTACCGCATATTTATAAAATTACTTAAATGGCCACTTAGAGTTATTCTGCATTTTTTTGATTTAGCCATTTTATCATCTTCGTATGACTACAGAGGAGATTGTGATGAGAACGATATCCCAGCGAATCATCGGATGGATTTGATCGATCTCAGGAATGGATTTACCTACGTCCATAGTTTTAAGCAATGTTCACGCACCCAGACGTACTACAGCACTTCCGTCTAACGAGGCGGCAGTGCATCAAAGTGGTAGTGCAACAACACGAAACAGTATATTGACCCAAGATGTACGTTAGGACCAAATCCAACATTTTCCACTATTTTCGAACGACAACAACAGCAGCCGGTACAAATACAAAACTTGCAAGAGCCAAACATATGTAAAATACCTAAAATGTAATGTTTATCTATGCATCACTCGTCAAAACAATTGTTTTATGATTTATCATAACCGAAATTAATTTCTTTTTTCATTTTCGTTGGAATTATATTTTTTTTTCTTTCTTTTTCTCTAATGAAGCATTATTTATGATTAAACAATATGATTTATATAAATTCCTAACATTGAACATATTTAATTTCCCAATTACAACGGTTTTTGTTTAAAAACCTCTCGGGTTACCTGTCCTAGATTTACAAGCATCGTGATAACCTTCTGCTATAAATAGGGTGCGAACCTTACAGGTGCAACTTTTATAAATTCGAACGATAGCCTTTTACTTTATAAAGGGTGCGAATCTTATATATGCAATCTTCGGCAGTTCGAGTAATAGCCTTCTGCTTTAAACGGGGTGTGATTTTTTTTTTTATTATTATTTTTTTTTATTATTAAGCCAAGCTCAGGGGATACCCTATGATGCAAAGCACAGCATGGCAGGAAGGAGATAGGGAAAGGATTAGGGGATATGAGGAGAGTGGCGGAGGTGCCAATGTATGTCGCCCTTAAACTTCCGCAGATTGTTTGCCGGAGGAAAAACAGAAGATGGTAAGCTGTTCCACATTCGCACTGTTCGGAATAAAAAAGCACCACGGAATTTTACTGTACGGCCGAAAGTAATTTGAAGGGTTAGAGGATGTGCGCGGTTTGCAGCGCGAGTATTGCGTGCGGGAATCATTCTACAAGGGATTAGACTAGATATTTCATCAGAACATTGACCATGCATATAGCGATAAAGGAGCGAAAGGCATCCAACATTGCGGCGGTGCTCGAGTGAGTCGATATGACAAGTTATTGCCAAATCGCCAATGAGCGTGAAGGCTCTCTTTTGGACAATTTACAATGAAGCTAAGGCTGTGCGACCAGCCCCGGCCCATATATGGGAGTTGTATTCCATTCCAGGTCTAATGTAGGACTTGTAGAGGAGCGCTAGATTTGTCGGGCTGAAATATGTCTTACACCTTTTCAGAAATCCAAGACATTTCGATGCTTCTTTGGCAACAGAGAAGATGTAATCCGTCCAGTTTAACTTACTGGAAATATTAATGCCAAGAATGCTTAGTGACGATGAATCAGAAATTAATGCTCCATCAAAAGAAACGGGTGTGGTTAAGTTATGATCTTGTTTTAATGAGATGAGACAGCTTTGAGTCTTATACGCATTGAATTCGACCCGATTCGCTTTGCCCCAAGAGAGGATACTGTTAAGATCGTTATTCATCTCGTTTAACACATGCGGCAGTCCCCCTGGATTCCGCAAGAGTGTCAAAGGAGTAAGCGAAGTGAAGAGTACTGTCATCTACGAAACTATGGATGCGATTGAAAGTAAGGGAAAGCAGATCATTAATGAAAATTAAAAAGAGAGTTGGACAGATAACAGAGCCTTGAGGCACACCGGCATTTATGGGATGCGGTTCAGATGTAACGCCATCTAATACAACACGTATTTGGCGACTAGATAGGAAACTTTCAATCCATAATAGAAGAGGAGCGGAGAGACCAAGTGCTTTAAGTTTGGCTAAAAGGGCTGATAGGTGCGAAAAGCAGACTCTTTCGCTTTAATAGCTGGGTTGTACTTATCGTTAAACCAGGAGCGATCATGCTGTTGTTGAGATCTGCTGTAAGAATACGGAATGTATTCACGCATGCCAAGATTTAGTATGTTACTAAATTCTAATGTGCATTTATCAACATCCTCCGAAGCAAAACAGACCAACCAAAGAAGCCTACTTGTAGGTAGAGCATTTGGGCGGCACAGGTTTGAGGTGGTAAATTGAGCCGTGATTAAGCAATGGTCTGAATTTCCGAGAGGAGACCCGACTGAGATGGAATATTTGTCCGGATGAGATGTTAGAAACAAGTCAAGTAAATTAGCTTTATCTGCAGCTGTATCGGGAATTCGCGTTGGTGCATCCACTAGCTGTTGTAAATTAAATGATTCACAGAAGAGTTCAACGAAACGGCCCGCAGGACTTGTTGTAGAAGAATGTCTGAGCCACGGTATATTATGAACATTAAAGTCGCCTGCCAGGACGTTTTCGGAAGAGGGGGAGACAGAAAGCAAATGATCAATATTGTTGGAGGTATTGTCAAATACGGATACCGTGTCGTCATCAGACATATTTGGGCTGCGATAAAAGAAACAGAAGTATATGATGTGCTTGTGAATTTTGAACCTAATCCAGATATAGTTTAACGCTGGATTGGCGGAAGGAAAATCTTGAAGAATGGTAAAGGCCACATCATTCCGAATATATACTGCGATCCCTCTATGCTGAGAAAAAGAGGCACGAAGCTGTAACCAGGGACATGATACTGATTAATATCAGCATCAGAAACGACCTTGGAATCACTGGCAGTACACCGAAAACCGATTTGCTCTTAATCCGCGAATGTTGCAGAAATCTAAAATGAAATTCTTCATGCTGTAGGCGAAAAAAAAGCAAAAAGAAAAGCGACACACAACAACACAAAAATTTTGGGCGCCACCAGCAGCAGTCAAGGACACAATGAGGTAAAAACAAACAACAATAGTGTTATGCCTATTGCTGCTTTCAACATCTCAGACCGTGCAGTTCAATGACCACAGCTGGGTGCATCCGGATTGCTGATGATTGACAAGTGCTAATGCATTTGCACTGATCACAGCAAACGTTACCGTGCCGCTGGCTTATAGCATGTTGATAGGGCATAGAAGCGCCCTTCACTTGGCGAATAAAATTTATTTTGGTTATTTATTAATTTAACGGACGCGTCGGAATTTAAATAATTATAGTAATTGATTATATTGAAAATTTTTAGCACAATACTATCACTTGTCTTAAATTCATTGATTTTGAATGAATTTCAGAGGTACAGGGCTTCTACTATAAATAGACTGCGATTGTTGCAGGTGCAATTTTTGCAAATTCGAGCGATAGCCTTTTACTTTAGACATGGTGCGAATCTCATACATGCGATTTTTGCTAGTTGGAGTGATACCCTTCTAATTTAAATAGGGTGCGAATGTGACAGGAGCAGTTTTTGAAAATTCGAACAATACCCTTTTACTCTAAACAGGGTGTGAATCTTATGCATGCAATTTTTGGCAGTTTGAGTGATAGCCTTCTATTTTAAATAGGGTACGAATATTACAGGTGCAGTTTTAGAAAATTCCAGTAATATCCTTTTACTTTAAACAGGGTGCGAATCTTATACATGCGATTTCTGGTAGTTCAGTTAATAGCCGTCTGTTTAAACAGGGCGTGAATGTTACAGGTACAGTTTTTGCCAGTTCCAGTGATAGCCTTCTACTATAAATGGGGTGCGATTTTCACAGATACAATATTTGAAAATTCGAGCGATAGCCTTTTACTTTAAACAGGGTGCGAATCTTATGCATGCAATTTTTGGTAATTCAATTAATGGCATTCTGCTTCAAACAGGGCGTGAATGTAACAGGAAGAGTTTTTGGCAGTCCCAGTGATAGCGTTCTACTATAAATAAGCTACGAATGTTATAGGTGCAATTTTTGAATATTCGAGCGTTAGCCTTTTACTTTTAACAGGATGCGAATCTTATACATGTAATCTTTGCCAGTTCGAGTAATAACCTTCTAATATAAATGGGGTGCGAATGTTACAGGTCCAACTTTTGAAAATTTGAATGACAGCCTTCAAGTTTAAATGGTTCGCGAGTTTTATGCATGCAATTTTTGCTAGAACAATTAATAGCCTGCTGCTCTGTACAGAGCGTGAATCTTACAGGTACGATTTTTGCCAGTTCGAGTGATATCCTTCTATTACAAATAAGGTGCGGTTACCACAGATGCAATTTTTGAAAATTCGAGCGATAGCCTTTTACTTTGAACAGGGTGCGAATCTTATATGTACATGCAATTTTTGGTAATTCAATTAATAACATTCTGCTTCAAACAGGGCGTGAATGTTACAGGAACAGCTTTTGGCAGTTCCAGTGATAGTATTCTACTATAAATAAGCTACGAATGTTTTAGGTGCAATTTTTGAATATTCGAGCGGTAGCTTTTTACTCTAAACAGGATGCGAATCTTATACATGTAATTTTTGCCAGTTCAGTTAATAGTCTTCTACTTTAACCAGGGCGTCAATTTTACAGGTACAATTTTTGTCAGTTCAAGTGATAGCCTTCTACTATAAATAGGGTGCGAATATCACAGATACAATTTTTGAAAATTCGAGCGATAGCCTTTTATTTTGAACAGGGTGCGAATCTTATACATGCAATTTCTGGTAATTCAAGTAATATCCTTCTGCTACAAACAAGGCGTGAATGATACAGGTACGATTTTTGCCAGTTGGAGTGATAGCGTTCTATTATAAATATGCTGCGAATTTTACAGGTGGAATATTTGAAAATTCGAGCTTTAGCCTTTTACTTTAAACAGGGTGCGAGTCTCATACATGCATTTTTTGCCAATTCGATGAATAGCCTTCTAATGTAAATAGGGTGCGAATGTTACAGGTGCAATTTTCGGCAGTTAGAATGACAGCCTTCTACTTTAAACACGGAGCGAATGTTATACATGCAATTTTTGGTAGTTCAAGTAATATCCTTCTGCCATAAACAAGGCTTGAATATTACAGGTACGATTTTTACCAGTTGGAGTGATAGCCTCTTATTATAAATAGGATGCGAATGTTACGGGTGGAATTTTTGAAAATTCGAGCGATAGCCTTTTACTTTAAACAGGGTGCGAGTCTCATACATGCAATTTTTGCCAATTCGAGTAATAGCCTTCTAATGTAAATCAGGTGCGAATGTTACAGGTGCAATTTTTGAAAATTGGAATGACAGCCTTCAACTTTAAATGGTGTGCGAATTTTATTCATGCAATTTTTGCTAGTTCAATTAATAGCCTTCTCCTTTATACAGAGGGTGAATGTGACAGGTACTAATTTTGCCAGTTGGAGTGATATCCTTCTACTATAAATAGCGAGCGACTATCACAGATACAATTTTTGA
Organism: Dioctria linearis; assembly: GCA_963930735.1. Taxonomy (NCBI): domain Eukaryota; kingdom Metazoa; phylum Arthropoda; class Insecta; order Diptera; family Asilidae; genus Dioctria; species Dioctria linearis. The sequence goes on from OZ005740.1 coordinate 174,672,019, forward strand.
AAATTCGAGCGGTAGCTTAAACAGGGTGCGAATCTTATACATGCAATTTTTTGTAATTCAATTAACTGCCTTCTGCTTTAAACAGGGCGTGAATGCTACAGGTAAAGTTTTTGCCAGTTCCAGTGATAGCGTTCTAATTTAAATGGGTTGCGAATTTTATAGGTGCAATTTTTGAATAGTCGAGCAGTAGCATTTTACTTTAAACAGGATGCGAATCTTATACATGTAATTTTTCCAGTTCAGTTAATAGTCTTCTACTTTAACCAGGGCGTGAATGTTACAGGTACAATTTTTGCCATTTCGAGTGATAGCCTTCTACTATAAATAGGGTGCGAATATCAGAGATACAATTTTTGAAAATTCGAGCGATAGCCTTTTATTTTAAACAGGGTGCGAATATTATACATGCAATTTCTGGTAATTCAAGTAATATCCGTCTGCTACAAACAAGGCGTGAATGTTACAGGTACGATTTTTGCCAGTTGGATTGGCAGCCTCTTATTATAAATAGGATGCGAATGTTACATGTGGAATTTTTGAAAACTCGAGCGATAGCCTTTTACTTTAAACATGGTGCGAATCTTATACATGCAAATTTTGGGTAGTTCGAGTAATAGTCTTCTGCTTTAAACAGGGCGTGAATGTTACAGGTACAATTTTTGTCAGTTCGAGTGAAAGCCTTCTACTATAAATAGGGTGCGAATATTACAGGTGTAATTTTTGGCAGTTCTAGTGATAGCTTTCTGCTTTAAGCAGGGTACGAATCTTATAGATGCAATTTTTTTCTGCTTGAGAGGTATAGCCCTCTAGTATATGAATCAATTATAATTAAGTGCAAACCTTCTTTCTTAACCTTTGAATATATCTCATTCCAGTAGAGAAGATATTTGTTTCCCGAGTTTGATGTAGTAGTAATTTACAATTTAAACATTGCATATATATAGGGAAAAGAATTTCAAGATCTCAATTTCAAGGCTCGATGTTGATAATGGTTAAAAAAATGAAATGTCGTCAATGGCTGAACTATTTGAATCTTTTGAACTGAAATGACTGTGATTTTAAGTAATGAAGTTGCAGAAAACAACTGTGTCTAATTGTTTCAAAGAAGTGTTTAAAAATGTTTCATATTAATATTCGTAGCCTGGTGAGGAATTTAGATGAGCTATTAATAATTTTAAATAACTAGAAGGCGATATGGATGTTATTATATGTACTTATTAAAACATGTTTGATTGCAACAGACTATTTTGATCTAAATAGATATGTTTATTCCAAACTAAATAAGTGTGACAAAATGTTTAAGTTAAATCAGAATTCACCATGCATACCTTTAAAATAGATTTACTTCAACAAATGCGCTGGATGTAGACATCATCTTAATCTTTTAGAAAATTATCAGGTAACATGAGATCTATATATTATAGAACTCCTAACGCTAGTGCAAACGACGTCATCTCATCTCTCGACGAATATTTGTACAAAACTGAAAAATCCATGAATCACTATATAATAGGGGATGTAATCATTGATATTTTAGGAAGAAGAAATTTTCCAGTCACTGCTATTTCGATACACTGATTAAAAATGATTTCTTGCTAAATTTGTTAAGTGTCACAAGAGATAGCGAAACAAGTCAATCCTGTCTTGACCATATATTCTGCAAACATAACAATATCTTTAAATTTATGCCACAGATACTTATATAACAGATCACTCTTTAGCGAAATTAGTGTTTGTTGCGATCAAAGATTTAAGTCCAATTATACTGGTTCAGATGATACTTCTAAATTTTTTTGGGTTTATTATAACAAACTAGCAACCGAAATAAATTTACTAGATGGGTCCGAAGTCCACAGTAAAAAAATTGCTGTAGACTGTATGAATAAACTCTTTGAAATATTGGCGTCTATAACCAAGTGGCCAAAAAAAGTGAAAAATTTGTGCAAAGGCCGGAAATAAAATTGATCAAACAATGTGTAACATCTATTAAGCTCAGAACTAAATTGACAAGTCGTTTAAAATTACAACCTTTTAATATGGAACTAAAAATTTACCCAGAGGTATATAATAATAAACTAAACTTTGTTTTAAAAATGTCAAGATCAAATTAAACTGAAATTATATTCAGAATTCCAGACATGATCCAAAGAAGTTATAGGAAAAAATTATAACGTATAAGAAAAAGTTTGGTAAAACTGTATAAGGAATAAAATCTAAATCGGGAACTGCTTTCAATGACTATCAGGTAATTGCTATAATTTTTTGAAGAACCGAGCTAATAACATGCAGAACACACTGTTTTATTATTTCGCAGCACAAAATGGGACTCAGTCAGTAACATTCTCGGATAATGAATTCCTGGGTATTATCAACGTTGGCTAAATAAATTATCTCAATTAAAGAAAATTAGTTTTGTAATATTTGGAGACAAAAAGTCTCCAGCTAGAATTAAGATCGAACTGCGAAAAAATAGTTCTAATAAAATATATACGCTCAAGTCAGTGCATGAAGTTAAATGCCTTGGTGATAGGCTGGTGCCATAATGGACGAAAATTTTAAATAGGATAGGCATGTGCTATATATGTCAGCACATCTTATACAGTGCTGACATATATAGCACATGCTGACTATCATGGATTTATAGATATACAATTTATGCGAATCGTGTATTTTAACTTAACGCAGTCAATCATTCAATATGAAATAATAGCATGAAGTGGAATGCCACTTATGCAGCAAGTCTTATGCTCCTGATAAGCAAACCTACAAGGGAATATAGTTCAGATGTATATAAAACAAAAAATCTAAATTCTACTCCACTACACAGGCGTTTAAAGAGTTTAAAGTAATGACAATGCGTCAAATCTGTACCTTTGCTAGTCTTAAATTTTTTATTAAATTGTAACAAGATTTCCTCTTCATCAGTCTAGTCACAATAATAATAAATTACAAAAATTTAATGCACATACGCGTTAACTACATCAGACCAAATTTGTACAGTAGACTTCCAAATGATCTTAAGATTATTCTGCATTCATTAAATTACAAATTTAAATTAAAGGAGTATATTTTCAGTTTTTTCTAGTGCAATATTAAGAATTAAAAAAAGCAAATCACTAGAATCAAATCGAAGCATTTTCTCTCTTTTTCACTTGTATTTTTATAATGTAGAGGTATTTCAATATATATTTTTCTTTCACAATTCACACGTACAAGAAATACTAATGTGAGTGATTAACTTTGAATTTAGTTAAGTTATGTATCGTTTTGTTTTGAAAATATATTGGATCGCATAATGCATAATCTAAAACAGAGAGATTAATAATATTAGTTTAAATGATATGTGCAAGATTATCTGTAGATCATACGATTGGTTATATCTGTAGATAAAAGATTCGCACCCTGTTTAAAGTAAAAGGCTATCGCTCGAATTTATTAAAGTTGCACCACTAACGTTGGCATCCTATTTGTAGTAGAATGCTATCACTCGAACTGGCAAAAATTGTACCCGTAATATTCACGCCCTGTTTAAAGCAGAAGGTTATTACTTGAACTACCAAGAATTGCATGTATAAGATTCGCACCCCGTTCAAAGTAGAAGGCTGTCATTCGAACTACGAAAATTGCACCTGTAACATTCGCACCTTATTTAAAATAGAAGGCTTTTACTCGAACTACCAAAAATTGCATGTATAAGATTCGCACCCTGTTTAAAGTAAAAGGCTATCGCTCGAATTTTCAAAAATTGCATCTGTGACATTCGTACCATGTTTAATCTATAATGCTCTTTTTTCTTCTTCTAAGAATTGCACCTGTGATATTGTGTTTTAAATGAAAACCCATAACTCACACCAAAATAATTGCTCTTGTAAAATTCACACACTGGTTAATCTTTTCGATTATAAGTTGAACTGCTTGAACTGAAGGTACAGTTGCTTACAAGATAACACTCTGTTAGTGTGAACATTCTTTAAGGTATAGAATTCCCGTCGAATCTCTAAAATCATATTTTGTAATATTCCTTTACGCTATGTTATAAATTTTATAAATTTGTGATTTCCGTAAAAAAATGTACATTGGTGCAACTTTCCCCCTATAGGGGGGAAATTCGCACTATAACTTTTTCGCTGTTTTAATACTGTAGGTGCTTTTTCAGTTAAAAAAAACTGACTGTGCGAATTTACCCCCTATAGGGTGAAATTCACTTGGGTGCGAGTTTCTCCTACACGAAAGATACCCTGCTGCATCCAATTACCAAAATCTTTTCTTTGCCTATAAAGTAGAAAATTGCAATAACAGTACGCAATTCAGCAAAAATTAAGTAATTTAACCAAATCCCAAATTAATTCAGTGCTTTAACTAAGATCAAGTCTGCATATTTCTTGTGTTATTTAGCCGACATGAAAAACATTTTGGTTTTCAACGACATGCCAAGGCTCTCACCAATACCCAAGTCGATCTTAGCACTACCTCCAACTTCAGAACAGAAACGACAGACCCTTAATGGCAAGACATTCCAGTGGTATACACGGCCGAAATTCAAGATGAATAGGTCGTGGAAAAAGCCGGAAAAAATATTATCTACCGAGTGCAAACCCGGATGATGTCCTAAACAGACGACACGCGTAGGTTGTTACTCATTTTTTAAAATCAAATAATTGTGGAATCGGAGCACGTATTTTTTTCTCAAAGGAGGATGTCTAAGAACATATTCCACCAAGTATTAACTCACATATCGATAAATTATCTAACGAGTCTTACGTCTTTCGAAAACGTAGACAGCCACAAACTGTCCCCAGGGATGACGCGCAGCTAATTTGGCTTCCACATTTATCAATTGCGAAATGCTCTTTAGTAAATAAACTTCCTTGAGATAAGGTCTTAAAAGCCAAGAAAATGTTCCGCTATACCACTCCCAGTGATCGCTGCTGGTTGAATATCAGGGGATAATGACTAGTAAATATATTAATTGTATTGTTACGTGCAATTGAAATAGAGATATCTATTGTAAAAGGATACTTCGCGTGATGGACTTAAACAACTTTCGGAGAATCGTATTAAGGTGTGAATGGATGAAGTTAACACTACGATAAAAGATCTGGTCAATTTGAAGAACTGTCAGCGAAACTATTACTACACCAGAAGACATACATAGCATGTGAAAGTTACTACCAACAAATGAACAGACAGGATGAGAATGGTCGGTATATCATCCTATTTTCATTTTAAAAAAATCCTGAAGAAGCCAATTTGAGCCAATCAAGAGAACTAGCGCTGGCGCGACTTTTTCAAATGGACCGAAAAATTTATCCAAATGAAAGGATTTTTCTTGACACCTTGTGTAAGGATTCTACGAAGCAATACCAACGCTTAGGTCATATGGTTCCCGGCGTACGTGATGGTAGGATAAAATACTAGGTACCTCGCTATGCGGTATTTAAACAAGATACTACCACATAACGTGTAATCTTTGACGTTTCGGAAAAAAGAAACAACACCAGGAACAAGATGTTATATCTCCGCGAGTGTCGAAGTTCGACAATGTACCGATAGTAGGTATGTTGTAATACTTCCGACAAGCGATAGTTTCTATACAACTTTTCTTTGTTTTGTTAATAGAGATTGATCTAGTGAAGTTTATAAAATGTAAGTAAAATTGAAGCAATTAAATTTATATGCTAAAATTTTTTTAATTTATAAAATATGAATGATATTATATAGGTATTATTTTTATAAATTTTAATATAAATATACAATTTTAAATTCCTAACCTCACTTCCAGGAATAACTCAAAGAAAATAACTTCACCAAAGAAGTTTGTTCTCATCCTTGAGTATTTAGGGAAGCAGCCCAAAATAGTAACAGGAAGCTTTGCCCGCGTAAACAGTCAGCATAATATTCAGGATTTGTGGAAATATTTGACTAACGAATTGAGAGCCTGGTCCATTTAATGTAGCATTCCAATCGTTCTTTGGCAGGATCCAGTTGCATAAGAGCTCAATACAGCTGCCAGTTTTGGAACTTTTGTTATCCTTGATAATACGTTATCGATTGTGAATTCCCCTCTTCTTTCCTTCAATATTTCAGGAAAACTGTTTTTGATAAGCGAAAAGAGTCTTGAAACCCAAAGATATAAAACATGTAAGAGTTTATTTAATTCAAACAGCAGTACTTTTTGCTAGGTATATCTATAACTCTCTTCTTCGTCATTTTCACGAATTTCCACAAATAAATCAGCGCACTTGAAAAATTCATGTATACAATTTTAAGTTAAAAAATTTAGTTAATCAACTCAAATACTATCTCTATATACTCAAATAAGAATATTAGAAAAAACTCGGGAATAATTTCGAAACAAGTAAATAAAATTGCCTGCCGAACGAAAATGTTAAACTTAACATACCACCAGATAGCAATTTTCGCTTTGATAATCGCTTGCGATGCGAAGCTATAACATTTCGCCACAGATGTGTAAATGATATTATGTTGACTAGTCCCCAACTCCAACGAAGTTTAATCTTTATACTGTTTAAATGGAGAAAAAATAAAAGACATAGAATTAATTAAAAGTATTGTTCCAAATATTTGTATTTTTCAAATTTATAATAGCTTTTTTTTTTAGTTTCCTTGTTTTATCTATTTTCCCATTTTTCTATTTTCATTTCTTTTTCGAGTCATTCAATTTTGTTGTTTGGGACATGTTTATGGATCGAACAAAGATTTCAAAGTTTGCCGCCCTAAATAAAAGATTGTGTGCTAGAATAACAAATAATTTCTTGCTTTTCCAGAAAGGCATACATGTAACTGAGACTACATTACGATCGGCCTCAGGTGATCGTTGATCGATTAGAAGAAATACCTGATAAAGAACTATCCTGGCCTTAGCTAGCACTTGAGAAATCTTCAGGAGAAGGGTAGATGTCAGTCATATTCAGTGAACAACCACAACGAAATAGAACAAGGAAACAATACAAGCACGAGGTCGAGAAAATATACTGATCAAATATTAATCATCCGAAGGAAGCACTGTGAGGATGAACGAAGATTTCACAATACATTTCAAAATAATAATGAAAAGAAAAACGAACTATTTTGACCATCAGTGGTAATAAAATATATTAAAAATAATAAATTACTAAAATATATAATGTCTATTTTTTAAAGCAATGAAAATTTGTGGTATATAGAGTACCAAATCTTATCTCGAAAGTATCGTTTGCAAACCGACGATCCATCAATTACGGATCTTCTACGTTATCCGTCGGCCTTAAGGCAGTTTCTTTAGCTCTTTTCCACTGATGGATAAGTAAAGGAAATATCAGACTGGTTTGCGCGAATATTTCTTGAATTGTTGATTCTTAAACTGTAACTCTGTTATTTAACTTTACCCAAATGAAAGTTATGGTTGCTTGTTGTTTCTTGAAAGGCTGCTTCTGTACTTGCTGTCGGGGTTTTCGGCACATGTACAGTTTTGGTGCTAATGCGGGATTGCACTCAAACTGATTGCCACGTCAAAATGTTGAATGGATGTAAGATCTTGCTTAAGAGCACGGGATGTTAATTTGGAATATGGAATGCAATACCAAAGATATCCTAATAATTTTTGACAATACTAAACACTGCCGTGCTTATACTTTAGCTGAAATACTCTGTCTCAGTTGAGATACTGCGGTCCAAATACGATCGACAAAATCTTGCTGGGAAGAAATCTTCTTTTGAAGTATTTATTTATTGGGTCTGGAAGCTGGTGTCGCGAGTAAAACAATTCATCGCAATTTATGTTTTTCTTTTAATATAATATAACCTTGTGAAAAGAACCTTTTTTCATATATTGACCGGACGGATAAAACTCACAAACTGGACTTGGACGGATAAAGTAAGGCATTTTATTTTATTTTATACAATTAATTAACTAATCGCGTAATAGGTTTTCCTACACGACGGACAATTGACACCCTGAGACTTTTTTTTTTATTAAAATCAGAGCATCAGGGGCTGGATTCTGATAAAATTCAAATTACAAAACTACGAAGAACAATGACACTATGTCATAATGTGATATTCTGATTGTTGAGTGACATGACATCTACATATCTTAAATTATAGCAGTGACAATTTGACAATTGTGGAATGAATGTATGTGTATTAATTTTTAGAGGATGCGGATTTTAAGGCTTCGACTACTTATATAGCAATCCACAATAGCACACCGGAAGCGGAATTTATGAAGCCCTTTAGGCTTTCAAAATTTGTTGGGAATTTAAAAGCAGAATAAAACCATTCTGGAAAAGTGTGGGACACCCATTCTCAGCCAAAAATCGTAAGGATGCTAGCCGCATTACGTTTTTGTGGCAACAATGGATCAATTATTTAACATCTACTATGATGTTATCATGTAGGACAAGTATTTTTGTCAGCGATGTCACAAACTGTAGTTTCTGCGAATGTTTTGCCAGTTCGAGTGATAGACTTCAACTATAAATAGGGTGCGAACCTTACAGGTGCAAACTGTTTAAATTCAAGCGATAGCCTTTTTCTTTAAACAGCGTGCGAATTTTACACATGCAGTTTTTGGCAGTTCGTGTAATAGCCTTCTATTTTAAATAGGGTGCGAATATTACAAGTGAAGTTTTTTAAAATTCGAGCGATAGCCATTTACTGTAAACAGTGCGCGAAATTTATACATGCAATTTTTGGTAGTTTAATTAACAACCTTCTGCTTGAAACAGAGCGTGAATATTACAGGTACAATTTTAGCCAGTTCGATTGAAAGCCTTCTATAATAAATAGGCTGGGAATGTTACAGCTGCAAAGTTTGAAAATATTCGAGCGATAGCCTTTTACTGTAAACAGGGCGCGAATCTTACATATTCAATTTTTAGCAGTTCGAGTAATAGTCTTCTATTTTAAACTGGGCGTGGATGTTACAAGTGCAATTTTCAGTAGTTCGAATTACAGCCTTCTAGTTTAAACAAGGAGAGAGCATGCAATTTTTGTTCGTTCAAGTAATATCCTTCTGCTATTTGCAGGGCGTGCATGTTACAGGTCTGAGTTTTGCCAGTTGGAGTGATATCCTTCTACTATAAATAGGGTGCGAACCTTAAAAGTGCAACTTTTATAAATTCGAGCGATAGCCTTTTACTTTATAAAGGGTGCGAATCTTATATATGCAATCTTTGGCAGTTCGAGTAATAGCCTTCTATTATAAATAGGGTGCGAATATTACAGGTGCAGTTTTTGAAAATTCTAGCGATAGCCTTTTACTTTAAACAGGGTGCGAATCATATACATGCAATTTTTGGTAGTACAATTAATAGCCTTCTGCTTGAAACAGGGCGTGAATGTCACATGTACAGTTTTTGCCAGTTCCATTGATAGTCTTCTACTTTAAATAGGCTGCGAATGTTGCAGGTGCAATTTATGCACATTCGAGCTATAGCCTATTTACTTTAAACAGGGTGGGCATCTCATACATGCAATTTTTGGCAGTTCGAGTTATAGATTTCTAATATAAATAGGGTGCGAATGTTACAGGTGCAATTTAAATAGTGTGCGAATTTTATACATGCAATTTTTTCTAGTTCAATTAATTAATGCTTTTACTTTAAACAGGGTGAGAATCTCATACATGAAATTTTTGGCAGTTGGAGTACTAGTCTTCTATTTTAAATGAAGTGTGAATTTTACAGGTGCAATTTTCGGCAGTTAGAATAACAGCTTTCTACTTTAAACAGGGGGCGAATCTTATACATGCAATTTTTGGTAGTTCAATTTATATCTTCCTACTTTAAACAGGGCGTGAATTTTACAAGTAGAGTTCTTGCCAGTTCCAGTGATAGCCTTCAATTATAAATAGGCTGCGAATGTTACAGGTGCAATTTTCGTAGTTCGAATTACAGCCTTCTACTTTGAACGGGGTGCGAATCTTATACATGCAATTCTTGGTAGTTCAAGTAATAACCTTCTGCTTTAAACAGACCGTGAATATTACAGGTACAATTTTTGCCAGTTCGATTGAAAGCCTTCTACTATAAGTAAGTTTGTGAATATTACAGGTGCAAGACTTGAAAATTCGAGCGATAGCCTTTTACTGTAAACAGGCTGCGAAACTTACACATTAAATATTTAGCAGCTCGAGTAATAGTCTTCTATTTTAAACAGAGCGTGGTGCATTTTTCAGTAGTTCAAATGCCAGCCATTTAATTTAAACAGGGAGAGAATCTTATACCTTCAATTTTTGTTAGTTCAAGTAATATCCTTCTGCTATATGCAGGGCGTGAATGTTACAGGTATGAGTTTTGCCAGTTGGAGTAATAGCCTTCTACTATAAACAGGGTGTGAACATTACAGGTGCAACTTTTATAAATTCGAGCGATAGCCTTTTATTTTATACAGGGTGCGAATCTTATATATGCAATCTTTGGTAGTTCGAGTAATAGCCTTCTATTATAAATAGGTTGCGAAAGTTACAGGTGCAGTTTTTGAAAATTCGAGCGATAGCCTTTTACTTTAAACAGGGCGCGAATCATATACATGCAATTTTTTGTCGTTTGAGTAATAGTCTTCAACATTAAACAGAGCGTGAATATTACAGGTACAATTTTTAAAAATTCGAGTGATGGCCTTTTACTGTAAACAGGGTGCGAATTTTATACATGCAATTTTTGGCAGTTTGAATAATAGCCTTCTATTTTAAATAGGGTACGAATATTACAGATGCAGTTTTAGAAAATTCCAGTAATATCCTTTTACTTTAAACAGGGTGCGAATCTTATACATGCGATTTCTGGTAGTTCAGTTAATAGCCGTCTGTTTAAACAGGGCGTGAATGCTACAGGTACAGTTTTTGCCAGTTCCAGTGATAGCCTTCTACTATAAATGGGGTGCGATTTTCACAGATACAATATTTGAAAATTCGAGCGATAGCCTTTTACTTTAAACAGGGTGCGAATCTTATGCATGCAATTTTTGGTAATTCAATTAATGGCATTCTGCTTCAAACAGGGCGTGAATGTAAGAGGAAGAGTTTTTGGCAGTTCCAGTGATAGCGTTCTACTATAAATAAGCTACGAATGTTATAGGTGCAATTTTTGAATATTCGAGCGTTAGCCTTTTACTTTTAACAGGATGCGAATCTTATACATGTAATCTTTGCCAGTTCGAGTAATAACCTTCTAATATAAATGGGGTGCGAATGTTACAGGTCCAACTTTTGAAAATTTGAATGACAGCCTTCAAGTTTAAATGGTGCGCGAGTTTTATGCATGCAATTTTTGCTAGATCAATTAATAGCCTGCTGCTCTATACAGAGCGTGAATCTTACAGGTACCATTTTTGCCAGTTCAAGTGATATCCTTCTATTACAAATAAGGTGCGGTTACCACAGATGCAATTTTTGAAAATTCGAGCGATAGCCTTTTACTTTGAACAGGGTGCGAATCTTATATGTACATGCAATTTTTGGTAATTCAATTAATAACATTCTGCTTCAAACAGGGCGTGAATGTTACAGGAACAGTTTTTGGCAGTTCCAGTGATAGCATTCTACTATAAATAAGCTACGAATGTTTTAGGTGCAATTTTTGAATATTCGAGCGGTAGCTTTTTACTTTAAACAGGATGCGAATCTTATACATGTAATTTTTGCCAGTTCAGTTAATAGTCTTCTACTTTAACCAGGGCTTGAATTTTACAGGTACAATTTTTGCCAGTTCGAGTGATAGCCTTCTACTACTAATAGGGTGCGAATATCACAGATACAATTTTTGAAAATTCGAGCGATAGCCTTTTATTTTAAACAGGGTGCGAATCTTATACATGCAATTTCTGGTAATTCAAGTAATATCCTTCTGCTACAAACAAGGCGTGAATGATACAGGTACGATTTTTGCCAGTTGGAGTGATAGCCTTCTATTATAAATATGCTGCGAATTTTACAGGTGGAATATTTGAAAATTCGAGCTTTAGCCTTTTACTTTAAACAGGGTGCGAGTCTCATACATGCATTTTTTGCCAATTCGATGAATAGCCTTCTAATGTAAATAGGGTGCGAATGTTACAGGTGCAATTTTCGGCAGTTAGAATGACAGCCTTCTACTTTAAACACGGAGCGAATGTTATACATGCAATTTTTGGTAGTTCAAGTAATATCCTTCTGCCATAAACAAGGCGTGAATATTACAGGTACGATTTTTACCAGTTGGAGTGATAGCCTCTTATTATAAATAGGATGCGAATGTTACGGGTGGAATTTTTGAAAATTCGAGCGATAGCCTTTTACTTTAAACAGGGTGCGAGTCTCATACATGCAATTTTTGCCAATTCGAGTAATAGCCTTCTAATGTAAATCAGGTGCGAATGTTACAGGTGCAATTTTTGAAAATTGGAATGACAGCCTTCAACTTTAAATGGTGTGCGAATTTTATTCATGCAATTTTTGCTAGTTCAATTAATAGCCTTCTCCTTTATACAGAGGGTGAATGTGACAGGTACTAATTTTGCCAGTTGGAGTGATATCCTTCTACTATAAATAGCGAGCGACTATCACAGATACAATTTTTGAAAATTCGAGCGGTAGCTTAAACAGGGTGCGAATCTTATACATGCAATTTTTGGTAATTCAATTAACTGCCTTCTGCTTTAAACAAGGCGTGAACGTTACAGGAACAGTTTTTGTAAGTTCCAGTGATAGCGTTCTAATTTAAATGGGTTGCGAATTTTATAGGTGCAATTTTTGAATAGTCGAGCAGTAGCATTTTACTTTAAACAGGATGCGAATCTTATACATGTAATTTTTCCAGTTCAGTTAATAGTCTTCTACTTTAACCAGGGCGTGAATGTTACAGGTACAATTTTTGCTATTTCGAGTGATAGCCTTCTACTATAAATAGGGTGCGAATATCAGAGATACAATTTTTGAAAATTCGAGCGATAGCCTTTTATTTTAAACAGGGTGCGAATATTATACATGCAATTTCTGGTAATTCAAGTAATATCCGTCTGCTACAAACAAGGCGTGAATGTTACAGGTACGATTTTTGCCAGTTGGGGTGGCAGCCTCTTATTATAAATAGGATGCGAATGTTACATGTGGAATTTTTGAAAACTCGAGCGATAGCCTTTTACTTTAAACATGGTGCGAATCTTATACCTGCAATTTTTGTAATTCAATTAATAGCCTTCTGCTTTAAACAGGGCGTGAATGCTACAGGTAAAATTTTTGCCAGTTCCAGTGATAGCCTTCTACTATAAATAGGCTGCGAATATTACAGGTGCAATTTTTGCAAATTCGAGCGCTAGCCTTTTACTTTCAACAGGGTGCGAATCTCATACATGCAATTTTTGCCAGTTCGAGTAATAACCTTCTATTTTAAATAAAGTACGAATTTTACAGGTGCAGTTTTTGAAAATTGGAGCGGTAGCTTTTTACTGTAAACATGGTGCGAATCGTATACATGCATTTTGTGCCAGTTCGAGTGACAGCCATCAATTTCAAATAGGGTGCGAATGTTACAGGTGAAATTTTTGAAAATTCGAGCAATAGCCTTTTACTTTAAACAGGGTGCGAATCTTATACATGCAAATTTTGGGTAGTTCGAGTAATAGTCTTCTGCTTTAAACAGGGCGTGAATGTTACAGGTACAATTTTTGTCAGTTCGAGTGAAAGCCTTCTACTATAAATAGGGTGCGAATATTACAGGTGTAATTTTTGGCAGTTCTAGTGATAGCTTTCTGCTTTAAGCAGGGTACGAATCTTATAGATGCAATTTTTTTCTGCTTGAGAGGTATAGCCCTCTAGTATATGAATCAATTATAATTAAGTGCAAACCTTCTTTCTTAACCTTTGAATATATCTCATTCCAGTAGAGAAGATATTTGTTTCCCGAGTTTGATGTAGTAGTAATTTACAATTTAAACATTGCATATATATAGGGAAAAGAATTTCAAGATCTCAATTTCAAGGCTCGATGTTGATAATGGTTAAAAAAATGAAATGTCGTTAATGGCTGAACTATTTGAATCTTTTGAACTGAAATGACTGTGATTTTAAGTAATGAAGTTGCAGAAAAGAACTGTGTCTAATTGTTTCAAAGAAGTGTTTAAAAATGTTTCATATTAATATTCGTAGCCTGGTGAGGAATTTAGATGAGCTATTAATAATTTTAAATAACTAGAAGGCGATATGGATGTTATTATATGTACTTATTAAAACATGTTTGATTGCAACAGACTATTTTGATCTAAATAGATATGTTTATTCCAAACTAAATAAGTGTGACAAAATGTTTAAGTTAAATCAGAATTCACCATGCATACCTTTAAAATAGATTTACTTCAACAAATGCGCTGGATGTAGACATCATCTTAATCTTTTAGAAAATTATCAGGTAACATGAGATCTATATATTATAGAACTCCTAACGCTAGTGCAAACGACGTCATCTCATCTCTCGACGAATATTTGTACAAAACTGAAAAATCCATGAATCACTATATAATAGGGGATGTAATCATTGATATTTTAGGAAGAAGAAATTTTCCAGTCACTGCTATTTCGATACACTGATTAAAAATGATTTCTTGCTAAATTTGTTAAGTGTCACAAGAGATAGCGAAACAAGTCAATCCTGTCTTGACCATATATTCTGCAAACATAACAATATCTTTAAATTTATGCCACAGATACTTATATAACAGATCACTCTTTAGCGAAATTAGTGTTTGTTGCGATCAAAGATTTAAGTCCAATTATACTGGTTCAGATGATACTTCTAAATTTTTTTGGGTTTATTATAACAAACTAGCAACCGAAATAAATTTACTAGATGGGTCCGAAGTCCACAGTAAAAAATTGCTGTAGACTGTATGAATAAACTCTTTGAAATATTGGCGTCTATAACCAAGTGGCCAAAAAAAGTGAAAAATTTGTGCAAAGGCCGGAAATAAAATTGATCAAACAATGTGTAACATCTATTAAGCTCAGAACTAAATTGACAAGTCGTTTAAAATTACAACCTTTTAATATGGAACTAAAAATTTACCCAGAGGTATATAATAATAAACTAAACTTTGTTTTAAAAATGTCAAGATCAAATTAAACTGAAATTATATTCAGAATTCCAGACATGATCCAAAGAAGTTATAGGAAAAAATTATAACGTATAAGAAAAAGTTTGGTAAAACTGTATAAGGAATAAAATCTAAATCGGGAACTGCTTTCAATGACTATCAGGTAATTGCTATAATTTTTTGAAGAACCGAGCTAATAACATGCAGAACACACTGTTTTATTATTTCGCAGCACAAAATGGGACTCAGTCAGTAACATTCTCGGATAATGAATTCCTGGGTATTATCAACGTTGGCTAAATAAATTATCTCAATTAAAGAAAATTAGTTTTGTAATATTTGGAGACAAAAAGTCTCCAGCTAGAATTAAGATCGAACTGCGAAAAAATAGTTCTAATAAAATATATACGCTCAAGTCAGTGCATGAAGTTAAATGCCTTGGTGATAGGCTGGTGCCATAATGGACGAAAATTTTAAATAGGATAGGCATGTGCTATATATGTCAGCACATCTTATACAGTGCTGACATATATAGCACATGCTGACTATCATGGATTTATAGATATACAATTTATGCGAATCGTGTATTTTAACTTAACGCAGTCAATCATTCAATATGAAATAATAGCATGAAGTGGAATGCCACTTATGCAGCAAGTCTTATGCTCCTGATAAGCAAACCTACAAGGGAATATAGTTCAGATGTATATAAAACAAAAAATCTAAATTCTACTCCACTACACAGGCGTTTAAAGAGTTTAAAGTAATGACAATGCGTCAAATCTGTACCTTTGCTAGTCTTAAATTTTTTATTAAATTGTAACAAGATTTCCTCTTCATCAGTCTAGTCACAATAACCGGAGGCAAGCTCTAAGAAAGAAAAAAAATTACAAAAATTTAATGCACATACGCGTTAACTACATCAGACCAAATTTGTACAGTAGACTTCCAAATGATCTTAAGATTATTCTGCATTCATTAAATTACAAATTTAAATTAAAGGAGTATATTTTCAGTTTTTTCTAGTGCAATATTAAGAATTAAAAAAAGCAAATCACTAGAATCAAATCGAAGCATTTTCTCTCTTTTTCACTTGTATTTTTATAATGTAGAGGTATTTCAATATATATTTTTCTTTCACAATTCACACGTACAAGAAATACTAATGTGAGTGATTAACTTTGAATTTAGTTAAGTTATGTATCGTTTTGTTTTGAAAATATATTGGATCGCATAATGCATAATCTAAAACAGAGAGATTAATAATATTAGTTTAAATGATATGTGCAAGATTATCTGTAGATCATACGATTGGTTATATCTGTAGATAAAAGATTCGCACCCTGTTTAAAGTAAAAGGCTATCGCTCGAATTTATTAAAGTTGCACCACTAACGTTGGCACCCTATTTGTAGTAGAATGCTATCACTCGAACTGGCAAAAATTGTACCCGTAATATTCACGCCCTGTTTAAAGCAGAAGGTTATTACTTGAACTACCAAGAATTGCATGTATAAGATTCGCACCCCGTTCAAAGTAGAAGGCTGTCATTCGAACTACGAAAATTGCACCTGTAACATTCGCACCTTATTTAAAATAGAAGGCTTTTACTCGAACTACCAAAAATTGCATGTATAAGATTCGCACCCTGTTTAAAGTAAAAGGCTATCGCTCGAATTTTCAAAAATTGCATCTGTGACATTCGTACCATGTTTAATCTATAATGCTCTTTTTTCTTCTTCTAAGAATTGCACCTGTGATATTGTGTTTTAAATGAAAACCCATAACTCACACCAAAATAATTGCTCTTGTAAAATTCGCACACTGGTTAATCTTTTCGATTATAAGTTGAACTGCTTGAACTGAAGGTACAGTTGCTTACAAGATAACACTCTGTTAGTGTGAACATTCTTTAAGGTATAGAATTCCCGTCGAATCTCTAAAATCATATTTTGTAATATTCCTTTACGCTATGTTATAAATTTTATAAATTTGTGATTTCCGTAAAAAAAATGTACATTGGTGCAACTTTCCCCCTATAGGGGGGAAATTCGCACTATAACTTTTTCGCTGTTTTAATACTGTAGGTGCTTTTTCAGTTAAAAAAAACTGACTGTGCGAATTTACCCCCTATAGGGTGAAATTCACTTGGGTGCGAGTTTCTCCTACACGAAAGATACCCTGCTGCATCCAATTACCAAAATCTTTTCTTTGCCTATAAAGTAGAAAATTGCAATAACAGTACGCAATTCAGCAAAAATTAAGTAATCTAACCAAATCCCAAATTAATTCAGTGCTTTAACTAAGATCAAGTCTGCATATTTCTTGTGTTATTTAGCCAACATGAAAAACATTTTGGTTTTCAACGACATGCCAAGGCTCTCACCAATACCCAAGTCGATCTTAGCACTACCTCCAACTTCAGAACAGAAACGACAGACCCTTAATGGCAAGACATTCCAGTGGTATACACAGCCGAAATTCAAGATGAATAGGTCGTGGAAAAAGCCAGAAAAAATATTATCTACCGAGTGCAAACCCGGATGATGTCCTAAACAGACGACACGCGTAGGTTGTTACTCATTTTTTAAAATCAAATAATTGTGGAATCGGAGCACGTATTTTTTTCTCAAAGGAGGATGTCTAAGAACATTTTCCACCAAGTATTAACTCACATATCGATAAATTATCTAACGAGTCTTACGTCTTTCGAAAACGTAGACAGCCACAAACTGTCCCCAGGGATGACGCGCAGCTAATTTGGCTTCCACATTTATCAATTGCGAAACGCTCTTTAGTAAATAAACTTCCTTGAGATAAGGTCTTAAAAGCCAAGAAAATGTTCCGCTATACCACTCCCAGTGACCGCTGCTGGTTGAATATCAGGGGATAATGACTAGTAAATATATTAATTGTATTGTTACGTGCAATTGAAATAGAGATATCTATTGTAAAAGCATACTTCGCGTGATGGACTTAAACAACTTTCGGAGAATCGTATTAAGGTGTGAATGGATGAAGTTAACACTACGATAAAAGATCTGGTCAATTTGAAGAACTGTCAGCGAAACTATTACTACACCAGAAGACATACATAGCATGTGAAAGTTACTACCAACAAATGAACAGACAGGATGAGAATGGTCGGTATATCATCCTATTTTCATTTTAAAAAAATCCTGAAGAAGCCAATTTGAGCCAATCAAGAGAACTAGCGCTGGCGTGACTTTTTCAAATGGACCGAAAAATTTATCCAAATGAAAGGATTTTTCTTGACACCTTGTGTAAGGATTCTACGAAGCAATACCAACGCTTAGGTCATATGGTTCCCGGCGTACGTGATGGTAGGATAAAATACTAGGTACCTCGCTATGCGGTATTTAAACAAGATACTACCACATAACGTGTAATCTTTGACGTTTCGGAAAAAAGAAACAACACCAGGAACAAGATGTTATATCTCCGCGAGTGTCGAAGTTCGACAATGTACCGATAGTAGGTATGTTGTAATACTTCCGACAAGCGATAGTTTCTATACAACTTTTCTTTGTTTTGTTAATAGAGATTGATCTAGTGAAGTTTATAAAATGTAAGTAAAATTGAAGCAATTAAATTTATATGCTAAAATTTTTTTAATTTATAAAATATGAATGATATTATATAGGTATTATTTTTATAAATTTTAATATAAATATACAATTTTAAATTCCTAACCTCACTTCCAGGAATAACTCAAAGAAAATAACTTCACCAAAGAAGTTTGTTCTCATCCTTGAGTATTTAGGGAAGCAGCCCAAAATAGTAACAGGAAGCTTTGCCCGCGTAAACAGTCAGCATAATATTCAGGATTTGTGGAAATATTTGACTAACGAATTGAGAGCCTGGTCCATTTAATGTAGCATTCCAATCGTTCTTTGGCAGGATCCAGTTGCATAAGAGCTCAATACAGCTGCCAGTTTTGGAACTTTTGTTATCCTTGATAATACGTTATCGATTGTGAATTCCCCTCTTCTTTCCTTCAATATTTCAGGAAAACTGTTTTTGATAAGCGAAAAGAGTCTTGAAACCCAAAGATATAAAACATGTAAGAGTTTATTTAATTCAAACAGCAGTACTTTTTGCTAGGTATATCTATAACTCTCTTCTTCGTCATTTTCACGAATTTCCACAAATAAATCAGCGCACTTGAAAAATTCATGTATACAATTTTAAGTTAAAAAATTTAGTTAATCAACTCAAATACTATCTCTATATACTCAAATAAGAATATTAGAAAAAACTCGGGAATAATTTCGAAACAAGTAAATAAAATTGCCTGCCGAACGAAAATGTTAAACTTAACATACCACCAGATAGCAATTTTCGCTTTGATAATCGCTTGCGATGCGAAGCTATAACATTTCGCCACAGATGTGTAAATGATATTATGTTGACTAGTCCCCAACTCCAACGAAGTTTAATCTTTATACTGTTTAAATGGAGAAAAAATAAAAGACATAGAATTAATTAAAAGTATTGTTCCAAATATTTGTATTTTTCAAATTTATAATAGCTTTTTTTTTTAGTTTCCTTGTTTTATCTATTTTCCCATTTTTCTATTTTCATTTCTTTTTCGAGTCATTCAATTTTGTTGTTTGGGACATGTTTATGGATCGAACAAAGATTTCAAAGTTTGCCGCCCTAAATAAAAGATTGTGTGCTAGAATAACAAATAATTTCTTGCTTTTCCAGAAAGGCATACATGTAACTGAGACTACATTACGATCGGCCTCAGGTGATCGTTGATCGATTAGAAGAAATACCTGATAAAGAACTATCCTGGCCTTAGCTAGCACTTGAGAAATCTTCAGGAGAAGGGTAGATGTCAGTCATATTCAGTGAACAACCACAACGAAATAGAACAAGGAAACAATACAAGCACGAGGTCGAGAAAATATACTGATCAAATATTAATCATCCGAAGGAAGCACTGTGAGGATGAACGAAGATTTCACAATACATTTCAAAATAATAATGAAAAGAAAAACGAACTATTTTGACCATCAGTGGTAATAAAATATATTAAAAATAATAAATTACTAAAATATATAATGTCTATTTTTTAAAGCAATGAAAATTTGTGGTATATAGAGTACCAAATCTTATCTCGAAAGTATCGTTTGCAAACCGACGATCCATCAATTACGGATCTTCTACGTTATCCGTCGGCCTTAAGGCAGTTTCTTTAGCTCTTTTCCACTGATGGATAAGTAAAGGAAATATCAGACTGGTTTGCGCGAATATTTCTTGAATTGTTGATTCTTAAACTGTAACTCTGTTATTTAACTTTACCCAAATGAAAGTTATGGTTGCTTGTTGTTTCTTGAAAGGCTGCTTCTGTACTTGCTGTCGGGGTTTTCGGCACATGTACAGTTTTGGTGCTAATGCGGGATTGCACTCAAACTGATTGCCACGTCAAAATGTTGAATGGATGTAAGATCTTGCTTAAGAGCACGGGATGTTAATTTGGAATATGGAATGCAATACCAAAGATATCCTAATAATTTTTGACAATACTAAACACTGCCGTGCTTATACTTTAGCTGAAATACTCTGTCTCAGTTGAGATACTGCGGTCCAAATACGATCGACAAAATCTTGCTGGGAAGAAATCTTCTTTTGAAGTATTTATTTATTGGGTCTGGAAGCTGGTGTCGCGAGTAAAACAATTCATCGCAATTTATGTTTTTCTTTTAATATAATATAACCTTGTGAAAAGAACCTTTTTTCATATATTGACCGGACGGATAAAACTCACAAACTGGACTTGGACGGATAAAGTAAGGCATTTTATTTTATTTTATACAATTAATTAACTAATCGCGTAATAGGTTTTCCTACACGACGGACAATTGACACCCTGAGACTTTTTTTTTTATTAAAATCAGAGCATCAGGGGCTGGATTCTGATAAAATTCAAATTACAAAACTACGAAGAACAATGACACTATGTCATAATGTGATATTCTGATTGTTGAGTGACATGACATCTACATATCTTAAATTATAGCAGTGACAATTTGACAATTGTGGAATGAATGTATGTGTATTAATTTTTAGAGGATGCGGATTTTAAGGCTTCGACTACTTATATAGCAATCCACAATAGCACACCGGAAGCGGAATTTATGAAGCCCTTTAGGCTTTCAAAATTTGTTGGGAATTTAAAAGCAGAATAAAACCATTCTGGAAAAGTGTGGGACACCCATTCTCAGCCAAAAATCGTAAGGATGCTAGCCGCATTACGTTTTTGTGGCAACAATGGATCAATTATTTAACATCTACTATGATGTTATCATGTAGGACAAGTATTTTTGTCAGCGATGTCACAAACTGTAGTTTCTGCGAATGTTTTGCCAGTTCGAGTGATAGACTTCAACTATAAATAGGGTGCGAACCTTACAGGTGCAAACTGTTTAAATTCAAGCGATAGCCTTTTTCTTTCAACAGCGTGCGAATTTTACACATGCAGTTTTTGGCAGTTCGTGTAATAGCCTTCTATTTTAAATAGGGTGCGAATATTACAAGTGAAGTTTTTTAAAATTCGAGCGATAGCCATTTACTGTAAACAGTGCGCGAAATTTATACATGCAATTTTTGGTAGTTTAATTAACAACCTTCTGCTTTAAACAGAGCGTGAATATTACAGGTACAATTTTAGCCAGTTCGATTGAAAGCCTTCTATAATAAATAGGCTGGGAATGTTACAGGTGCAAAGTTTGAAAATATTCGAGCGATAGCCTTTTACTGTAAACAGGGCGCGAATCTTACATATTCAATTTTTAGCAGTTCGAGTAATAGTCTTCTATTTTAAACTGGGCGTGGATGTTACAAGTGCAATTTTCAGTAGTTCGAATTACAGCCTTCTAGTTTAAACAAGGAGAGAGCATGCAATTTTTGTTCGTTCAAGTAATATCCTTCTGCTATTTGCAGGGCGTGCATGTTACAGGTCTGAGTTTTGCCAGTTGGAGTGATATCCTTCTACTATAAATAGGGTGCGAACCTTAAAAGTGCAACTTTTATAAATTCGAGCGATAGCCTTTTACTTTATAAAGGGTGCGAATCTTATATATGCAATCTTTGGCAGTTCGAGTAATAGCCTTCTATTATAAATAGGGTGCGAATATTACAGGTGCAGTTTTTGAAAATTCTAGCGATAGCCTTTTACTTTAAACAGGGTGCGAATCATATACATGCAATTTTTGGTAGTACAATTAATAGCCTTCTGCTTGAAACAGGGCGTGAATGTCACATGTACAGTTTTTGCCAGTTCCATTGATAGTCTTCTACTTTAAATAGGCTGCGAATGTTGCAGGTGCAATTTATGCACATTCGAGCTATAGCCTATTTACTTTAAACAGGGTGGGCATCTCATACATGCAATTTTTGGCAGTTCGAGTTATAGATTTCTAATATAAATAGGGTGCGAATGTTACAGGTGCAATTTAAATAGTGTGCGAATTTTATACATGCAATTTTTTCTAGTTCAATTAATTAATGCTTTTACTTTAAACAGGGTGAGAATCTCATACATGAAATTTTTGGCAGTTGGAGTACTAGTCTTCTATTTTAAATGAAGTGTGAATTTTACAGGTGCAATTTTCGGCAGTTAGAATAACAGCTTTCTACTTTAAACAGGGGGCGAATCTTATACATGCAATTTTTGGTAGTTCAATTTATATCTTCCTACTTTAAACAGGGCGTGAATTTTACAAGTAGAGTTCTTGCCAGTTCCAGTGATAGCCTTCAATTATAAATAGGCTGCGAATGTTACAGGTGCAATTTTCGTAGTTCGAATGACAGCCTTCTACTTTGAACGGGGTGCGAATCTTATACATGCAATTCTTGGTAGTTCAAGTAATAACCTTCTGCTTTAAACAGACCGTGAATATTACAGGTACAATTTTTGCCAGTTCGATTGAAAGCCTTCTACTATAAGTAAGTTTGTGAATATTACAGGTGCAAGACTTGAAAATTCGAGCGATAGCCTTTTACTGTAAACAGGCTGCGAAACTTACACATTAAATATTTAGCAGCTCGAGTAATAGTCTTCTATTTTAAACAGAGCGTGGTGCATTTTTCAGTAGTTCAAATGCCAGCCATTTAATTTAAACAGGGAGAGAATCTTATACCTTCAATTTTTGTTAGTTCAAGTAATATCCTTCTGCTATATGCAGGGCGTGAATGTTACAGGTATGAGTTTTGCCAGTTGGAGTAATAGCCTTCTACTATAAACAGGGTGTGAACATTACAGGTGCAACTTTTATAAATTCGAGCGATAGCCTTTTATTTTATACAGGGTGCGAATCTTATATATGCAATCTTTGGTAGTTCGAGTAATAGCCTTCTATTATAAATAGGTTGCGAAAGTTACAGGTGCAGTTTTTGAAAATTCGAGCGATAGCCTTTTACTTTAAACAGGGCGCGAATCATATACATGCAATTTTTTGTCGTTTGAGTAATAGTCTTCAACATTAAACAGAGCGTGAATATTACAGGTACAATTTTTAAAAATTCGAGTGATGGCCTTTTACTGTAAACAGGGTGCGAATTTTATACATGCAATTTTTGGCAGTTTGAATAATAGCCTTCTATTTTAAATAGGGTACGAATATTACAGATGCAGTTTTAGAAAATTCCAGTAATATCCTTTTACTTTAAACAGGGTGCGAATCTTATACATGCGATTTCTGGTAGTTCAGTTAATAGCCGTCTGTTTAAACAGGGCGTGAATGCTACAGGTACAGTTTTTGCCAGTTCCAGTGATAGCCTTCTACTATAAATGGGGTGCGATTTTCACAGATACAATATTTGAAAATTCGAGCGATAGCCTTTTACTTTAAACAGGGTGCGAATCTTATGCATGCAATTTTTGGTAATTCAATTAATGGCATTCTGCTTCAAACAGGGCGTGAATGTAACAGGAAGAGTTTTTGGCAGTTCCAGTGATAGCGTTCTACTATAAATAAGCTACGAATGTTATAGGTGCAATTTTTGAATATTCGAGCGTTAGCCTTTTACTTTTAACAGGATGCGAATCTTATACATGTAATCTTTGCCAGTTCGAGTAATAACCTTCTAATATAAATGGGGTGCGAATGTTACAGGTCCAACTTTTGAAAATTTGAATGACAGCCTTCAAGTTTAAATGGTGCGCGAGTTTTATGCATGCAATTTTTGCTAGATCAATTAATAGCCTGCTGCTCTATACAGAGCGTGAATCTTACAGGTACCATTTTTGCCAGTTCAAGTGATATCCTTCTATTACAAATAAGGTGCGGTTACCACAGATGCAATTTTTGAAAATTCGAGCGATAGCCTTTTACTTTGAACAGGGTGCGAATCTTATATGTACATGCAATTTTTGGTAATTCAATTAATAACATTCTGCTTCAAACAGGGCGTGAATGTTACAGGAACAGTTTTTGGCAGTTCCAGTGATAGCATTCTACTATAAATAAGCTACGAATGTTTTAGGTACAATTTTTGAATATTCGAGCGGTAGCTTTTTACTTTAAACAGGATGCGAATCTTATACATGTAATTTTTGCCAGTTCAGTTAATAGTCTTCTACTTTAACCAGGGCTTGAATTTTACAGGTACAATTTTTGCCAGTTCGAGTGATAGCCTTCTACTATTAATAGGGTGCGAATATCACAGATACAATTTTTGAAAATTCGAGCGATAGCCTTTTATTTTAAACAGGGTGCGAATCTTATACATGCAATTTCTGGTAATTCAAGTAATATCCTTCTGCTACAAACAAGGCGTGAATGATACAGGTACGATTTTTGCCAGTTGGAGTGATAGCCTTTTATTATAAATATGCTGCGAATTTTACAGGTGGAATATTTGAAAATTCGAGCTTTAGCCTTTTACTTTAAACAGGGTGCGAGTCTCATACATGCATTTTTTGCCAATTCGATGAATAGCCTTCTAATGTAAATAGGGTGCGAATGTTACAGGTGCAATTTTCGGCAGTTAGAATGACAGCCTTCTACTTTAAACACGGAGCGAATGTTATACATGCAATTTTTGGTAGTTCAAGTAATATCCTTCTGCCATAAATAAGGCGTGAATATTACAGGTACGATTTTTACCAGTTGGAGTGATAGCCTCTTATTATAAATAGGATGCGAATGTTACGGGTGGAATTTTTGAAAATTCGAGCGATAGCCTTTTACTTTAAACAGGGTGCGAGTCTCATACATGCAATTTTTGCCAATTCGAGTAATAGCCTTCTAATGTAAATCAGGTGCGAATGTTACAGGTGCAATTTTTGAAAATTGGAATGACAGCCTTCAACTTTAAATGGTGTGCGAATTTTATTCATGCAATTTTTGCTAGTTCAATTAATAGCCTTCTCCTTTATACAGAGGGTGAATGTTACAGGTACTATTTTTGCTAGTTCGAGTTATACCCTTCCACTATAAATAGGGTGCGAATATCACAGAAGCAATTTTTGCAAATTCGAGCGATAGCCATTTGCTTTAAACAGGGTGAGAATCTCATACATGAAATATTTGGCAGTTCGAGTACTAGTCTTCTATTTTAAATGAAGTGTGAATTTCACAGGTGCAATTTTCGGCAGTTAGAATAACAGCTTTCTACTTTAAACAGGGGGGGAATCTTATACATTCAATTTTTGGTAGTTCAATTTATATCTTCCTACTTTAACCAGGGCGTGAATTTTACAAGTAGAGTTCTTGCCAGTTCCAGTGATAGCCTTCAATTATAAATAGCCTGCGAATGTTACAGGTGCAATTTTTGCAAATTCGAGCGCTAGCCTTTCACTTTAAACAGTGTGCGAATCTCATACATGAACTTTTTGGCAGTTCGAGAAATAGTCTTCTGCTTTAAACCGGGCGCGAATGTTACAGGTGCAATTTACGGTTGTTCGAATGAAAGCCTTCTACTTTAAACAGGGAATGAATCTTATACATGCAATTTTTGGTAGTTCAAGTAATATCCTTCTGCTATAAACAAGGCGTGATTGTTACAGGTACGATTTTTGCCAGTTGGATTGATATCCTCCTATTATAAATGGGTTGCAAATGTTACGGGTGGAATTTTTGAAAATTCGAGCGATAGCCTTTTACTTTAAACAGGGTGCGAATCTTATACATGCAAGTTTTGGTAGTTCAATTAATAGCCTTCTGCTATAAACAGGGCGTGAATGTTACTGGTACCGGTCTTGCCAGTTCCAGTAATACCCTTCTACTATAAATCAGCTGCGAATGTTACAGGTGCAATTTTTTCAAATTCGAGCTATAGCCTTTTAATTTAAACAGGGCGCGCATCTCATACATGCAATTTTTGGCAGTTCGAGGAATAGATTTCTAATATAAATAGGGTGCGAATTTTACAGGTGCAATTTAAATGGTGTGCGAATTTTATTCAGGTAATTTTTGCTAGTTCAATTAATTAATGCTTTTACTTTAAACAGGGTGCGAATCTCATACATGTAATTTTTGGCAGTTCGAGTAATACCCTTCTATTTTAAATAAGGTGCGAATTTTACAGGTGCAATTTTCGGCAGTTAGAATGACAGCCTTCTACTTTAAACAGGGAGCGAATATTATACATGCAATTTTTGGCAGTCCGAGTGATAGCCTTCTAATATAAATAAGGTGCGGGAATTCGAATGACAGCCTTCAACTTTAAATGATGTGCCAATTTTATACATGCAATTTTTGCTAGTTCAATTAATAGCCTTCTGCTTTATACAGCGCGTGAATGTTACGTGTACTATTTTTGCCATTTCGAGTGATACCCTTCCACTATAGATAGGGTGCGAATATCACAGATGCAATTTTTGAAAATTCTAGCTATAGCCTTTTACTTTAAACAGGGTGCGAATCTTAAACATGCAAGCTATGGTAGTTCAATTAATAGCCTTCTGCTATGAACAGGGCGTGAATATTAGAGGTACAGTTTTTGCTAGTTCGAGTGATACCCTTCCACTATAAATAGGGTGCGAATATCACAGAAGCAATTTTTGCAAATTCGAGCTATAGCCTTTTACTTTAAACAGGGTGAGAATCTCATACGTGCAATTTTTGGCAGTTCGAGTACTAGTCTTCTATTTTAAATAAGGTGTGAATTATACAGGTGCAATTTTCGGCTGTTAGAATAACAGCTTTCTACTTTAAACAGGGAGCGAATCTTATTCATGCAATTTTTGGTAGTTCAATTTATATCTTCCTACTTTAAACAGGGCGTGAGTTTTACAGGACGAGTTCTTGCCAGTTCCAGTGATAGCCTTCAACTACAAATAGGCTGCGAATGTTACAGGTGTAATTTTTGCAAATTCGAGCGCTAGCCTTTCACTTTAAACAGTGTGCGAATCTCATACATGCAATTTTTGGCAATTCGAGAAATAGTCTTCTGCTTTAAACCGGGCGCGAATGTTACAGGTGCAATTTCCGGTAGTTCGAATGAAAGCCTTCTACTTTAAACAGGGAGCGAATCTTATACATGTAATTTTTGGTAGCGCAAGTAATATCCTTCTGCTATAAACAAGACGTGAATATTACAGGTACGATTTTTGCCAGTTGGAGTGATAGCCTTCTATTATAAATATGCTGCGAATTTTACAGGTGGAATTTTTGAAAATTTGAGTGATAGCCTTTTACTTTAAACAGCATGCGAATCTCATACATGCAATTTTTGCCAATTCGATTAATTGCCTTCTAATGTAAATAGGGTGCGAATGTTAGAATGACAGCCTTCAACTCTAAATTTTGTGCGAATTTTATACATGCAATTTTTGCTAGTTCTATTAATAGCCTTCTGCTTTATACAGAGCGTGAATGTTACAGGTACAGTTTTTGCCAGTTCTGGTAATAGCCTTCTACTGTGAATAGGTTGCGAATGTGACAGGTGCAATTTTTGCAAATTCGAGCGATAGCCTTTTACTTTAAACAGGGTGCGAATCTCATGCATGCAATTTTTGGCAGTTCGAGTAATAGCCTTCTATTTTAAATAAGGTGCGAATTTTACAGGTGCAATTTTCGGCAGTTAAAATGACAGCCTTCTACTTTAAACAGGGAGCGAATCTTATACATGGAATTTTTGGCAGTTCGAGTAATAGCCTTCTAATATAAATAGGGTGCGAAAATTCGAATGCCAGCCTTCAATTTTAAATGGTGTGCCAATTTTATACATGCAATTTTTGTTACTTCAATTAATAGCCTTCTGCTTGATAAAGAGCGTGAATGTTACAGGTACTTTTTCGCCAGTTTTTGTGGCTCAGGTACCAAATACCGCGAATCGGAACCATAAGGTGAATACATCAATATATTGCCCTATGCAATATATTGAATTATTACAAGATTACCCTGAAAATCAAAAATTATATCATTTAAAAATCTCTATCAAAATTTAAAATGCATTTAAAAATGTATTCCCATGTTATAATAAAATGCAATTTAGCATAAATTGCATTTTGTTATCAGACATATATTCCACTCACACGGTGTGCACACTTACCTATATACAGTGCCTTCTTACTTTTTTTCAGTATGTACTATGTACATATGTACATTACCTACTTAATTCAATCTAATTGTATGTACATACATACATACAAATATCAAAATTATTCGCGCCCTCTTAAAATTAATATTTCAAGACGGGCGCACAAGTGCATATCGGAGTACAGTTTCCATTGATACATATAGCTCGCATCAAAAAACTTTTGCATTTTCTCACGTACGTTTTGTCAACGTCGTGAGAAAACAATAAAATATAAAAAAGCTTTTGCAACATATCGTGGGTACCTGGGTACAATTTGCCCAAACCTCGGGGAGTTCGTTTTTTAACCCCGTCGAGAGGACACCTCTGAGTATGTGAAAATTAGAAGAAATCCAGTAAATAGTCTGTTAAAAGTGAAAATCATAAATATATACATATATAAAGTAAAAAGAAATTTTGATAAAAGTGCAAATCATAAATATATATATAAATTATAAAGAAATTTTGTTAGAAGTGATAATTGTAAGATACGGAACATACAAAAAAAAAGGGAAATAAATAAGGAAAAAGAAGAGTTTGTGTTTTTGTTAAAAAGGAAGCCTTCAAATATTAATAAAGAACTAAAAAGTGTTTTCCGTTTTAATAGAAGGAAGGCCAAAACCTAGACCTTCGTTTTCTGCGAGTTCCAATTTATTCCCTGATCGCTTCTCCCTGGACGTGCAGGGAATCACGAGAGATACGATACACAACAAACTGGTGGCAGCGGTGCTCCGACCTATTAAATCAGTGCCTTAAAAAATTATAAAAAAAAAAATAATAATAATAATAAAAACAAAAAATTAAGCCCGGGGAACAAAACAGGTACTTAGAGGAAATTTATAGTTTAATCGCCATAGCGATCAACGGGGGACCCTTGCGAGGCTTCATCCGTGCCTCACCAAGACGAGCCAAAGAAGGAAGGAAGACATTTAGACGTATCAGCACCATTACCATACCACCCTGCAATTTCATCAACATCTTTAGCAAGAAGGCATAATCCGGGTCGCTCGACGAAGGAAATCCAAGATCAAACCCAGTCACAACGGAACTATTTTCATTCTCCAGTTCTAAGTCCAACAGGAATATTAAACAAGGAATAAAAATTAAGGTAGACAATATTTTCTCCTTTGATTTTCTTTTTACATTTTCTAAATATAGTAGAATTTAGTTCTATTTCTGTGTTGTGAAATCACTCCATCACGAATCGACCTCTGCGGTAAGACTACGTGAGCTTGCTGGTCAGAGGACTTCGGAAAAAATCAATATCGATCCCCTGCGACAGACTTCGTGAGTCTATCGATCCGGAGAAAGATCTTGGTCGGAGGGAGTGGTCTCTATACATATATAGCATACATAGGTTCTTTTTGGATTAAAACTTTTAAATTAACGAAAAATACCTACTAAGAGGCGAAGGATATCATATGGTGAAAAGAAAAAGAATAAAAGGAAGCAAAGATCGTAGTCATAGATAATTCAAAATATTGTTAAAACATTAATGAGAAAATAATTAAAATTATTTCGTGATTGGTATATATATATGTATGTATACACGTATTATACATATACGGCACATTTATAAAAACAATTTTTTTTTAATTCATTAAAATTCATACTAGCTCTTATTACCTAACATCAATGAATATAATTATTTAAAAACAACAAACTCTGCAAAAAAAAAAAATTTCGCAAATTTTTTTTTCCCCACAAACAAATCTAACAAATAGTTTTCCTATCGCTGTGTTTATTATTTTTTATAAAATCTAATTTACAATTTTAAATAAACACAAATATCTACATACAAACAACGTACATCCTTGATCCCTTTGTTGAGAGTGTTAACCATTTTTTCTTGAGTTTTTTTTAAATCGAAACAAATTTAATCCCAATTTTCTTTCATCCCTTTAATAACTGCTGCTTAGCAGATATATTCATATCTATATAGAGCATAATTTTAATAATCAATCTTTATTTCTACGAAGAAAATTTCATTCGTTTATAAAAATTTTTTATTGTTCGTCGTTCACCTCCTTCTAAACTTTTACGCGTTTGCATAACTATTAGACATGACTGAAGAAAACAAAACTTTCGATGAGCTCTGCTTGTCACAAGTCCCAAAAATGACAGAAAT
Source organism: Dioctria linearis (assembly GCA_963930735.1). Classification (NCBI taxonomy): domain Eukaryota; kingdom Metazoa; phylum Arthropoda; class Insecta; order Diptera; family Asilidae; genus Dioctria; species Dioctria linearis. The sequence continues at coordinate 174,702,769 of OZ005740.1, forward strand.
TAGACAAATTCTGGCCAACTATCATAGAGCGAATAAACCTAAAAGAACTTCAGATTTTACTTCTGGAAAACTCCAACAGTTGGAAGAACTATGGGCTTCATTTGAATAAATTGAAACCCTGATTCAACATCATGAAAATTTTACTAAAACTCATGACTATTTTAAGCAGTCATGCTATGACAAAACGGAGGACTGGTACAATCTTACAAAGGCAACTCTGTCTGATAGGTTGAAATCCATATCAGTCCACACAGAGCGCAAAAATAACCCGTTTTACGTCCCACCTCCAGAAGCAAAAAACGACTGCAGCTGAAAACCAAGACAGCACAGACAAAGATCAAATCAAATTCAGTACGGCTTCGATTACAAGAAGATAGTCGAAAAACGTTATCCCATATTATTCAATCTATAGATAATAATTCACTTGCAACTGCAACCCAGGCATATCTAAACCAAAAATTAAACTCGTTGCACAAATATTGGGACGATTTCGAAGAAACACATAACGAAATAATCTTGAATGTTGGCCCAAACGACAAAGGTAGCGAATACTTTGTGAATGCTGTTTACATAAATATGGAAACATCATTCTCAGTCACTGTAATTGCGCTGTAAGAACAGTTGGACTCGAGATTCCAAAATATAACAAATACTACAAATAATTCCACAGAGCATCAACACAGTGTCTCTTTTAGAGACCAGTCAAATTTTTTCCTATCTAACACGAGAACATTAATTCCCAATTTCAATGGAAATCCGAAAGATCTCCACAAATTCATTTCAAGCTGTGATGATTCATACGCAACAGCAACGACGGCAAGCGAAAAGCACTCCGTCCTTAGTTTAATAAAGAGTAAATTATCCGCAGAGGCCTACGACATCTTCAGGTACAATCATATTGAAGATTGACCAACTTTAAAATCTATTTTAAAACAAACATTCGAAAAAAAAATTTCCAGATCCGCCCTACAATCGCAATTAAATAATTGCAAGCAGAAAATAGGGGAAAGCGTAATGGATTTTCTTCAAAGACTTAACACAAGTCTATCCAGATTAAATGAGGCAACCCACTCTTACACAACAGATAAGGTACTCCTAAAATCTTTATTAAAAGATAATGAGAGCCAGGCCGTAAGAGCAATAGAGGACGGATTATCCAATCAACAACTCCAAACTTTAGCCAAAATGCAGGACAAGAGCTCCAAATAATTCCCGATTTAACGACAATCAAGGAAATCGGAATAATTTCCAAAAAGTAAACACAGCTCCGCAAACAAGCACGGCTGATAGACAGCCACAAAACAGGAACTGGCAGCAGCCAGTATTCCGAGAAAGTCGGACTTCACCGCAGAGATACAATAATCCCAATATTTCGGGTAGGTCGCCATCTCCAAAGAGGAGAGATAGCAAAACTTCATCAGCATCCAGACAGGGAAACTTGATGCAGCGGGGGTCGTTTTCGGCAACCCCTCGCAGATAGAAACAACGCAACGGCGCAAGTTCATCGCAATCACGAGACAATATCGACGAAAAACTAAACAGCAAAATATTAATTCGTATCCCAGTCCAAATTAATAAAAATTCTTTAACAATTTCTATGCCTGTCGATATCTGCTTTGCTCCAAAACTTACTTTTTTAATCGACACAGGAGCAGAGATCAGCTTAATTAAACTCCATCCACTAAAGCCAGATAGCATCTGCTACAGAGATGCTGTCTGCATTATAAACACATTATTCCCAGATTCCACTTCTACGGAAGGGCTTATCTTTGCTAAATTGAATTTAGAATCTTCGAATAATAATAACTCCATCCTAGAACACCCATTTCAAACTGTGGGAAATAACTCCATCCTCTCATACGATGGCCTGCTTGGTCATGATTTTTTATCTCGATACAATGCGAGTATCGACTATAAAAATAAATTTATTTCTCTGGAAGTTAATGAATCTGATTCATCTTATCCGTACGAAGAATATTATTCCAATTATCCATACGTTTATTTAAAAAGCGAAGACCCAGAAAAGAGGTCTCAAACAAAAAGCCTATTATATACGGAGATAACATTCTCCGAAATTAATACTAATAAAAATCTATCTCCATCTATAGCCACACAAAAGGCTGAATTAAATAAAATTCTATCTCCATTCAAAGCTTCACAAGATATGAAGCAAGAACGTAAAAGTATATCTTCATCTACAGCCGCACAAAAGGCTGCATCTAGTAAAATTCTATCTCCATCATCAATAGATTCACAAAAAGTGAATTCCAAGATAAAATCAAAGAAGTCAAAGATTTTCAATAAAGTTTTATCTCCTTCAAATTCTATCGAGTCAGAATCATCGTATAACTCCTTCAAAATTCCACAAAAGTTCGAATCATATCTCCTTCCTTTTAAAAATCCGAAAGAATCGGATAAATTAAATAAAATTAAAATTCCGGCTCGATCAGAATTCATCATTGAAATTCCAACTCCTTCTATTCAAAATCAATCGGTCTGTTTCAAGAAGGAAATAAGGCCAGGTTTATTTCTTGGAAATTCAATAGTCGAACCAGTCAACGGTATGGCAAAAGTCCTAATCCTCAACACAAATGAGAAGGACGCCGATCTGGCACCTTACGAGGTGAACCCAGTTTACCAAGACTTGGACGACTTTGTGGTCATCTCCACAGACTCTGACAGAGATCCAATTAAGGGCAGAATAAATAAACTGCAAAACCTTATCAAATTGGATCACTGTAATTCAGAGGAATCTGAGAGTATCCGAAACATCTGTAGGGAATTCAAGGGGATTTCCTTTCATATACAGATGCGATTACCCACAAAATCGAGACACTCCAAGACAAACCACCCATCTATACCAAGCCTCCTGTGGCAAGCCGAACGGAAGTAAATCGGCAAATACAAGAAATGCTTGAGTCAGACATCATCAGACCTTCACATAGTCCCTGGAATTCTCCACTTCTCCTAGTTCCTAAAAAACCAGATGAGAATGGAAACAAAAAGTGGCGAGTAGTGGTAGATTTTCGTCGTATTAACGACATTACTATTGGCGATGCATACCCACTGCCTAATATCACTGATATATTAGACCAGTTGGGGAAGTCGAAATATTTTACCACACTCGACTTAGCCAGTGGATTTCATCAGATAAAAATGGACTCGAAGGACCGGGAGATAACTGCCTTTAGCACACCCTATGGCCACTACGAATACAATCGTATGCCATTTGGTTTAAAAGGAGCCCCTTCTACTTTTCAACGAGCCATGAATAATGTCTTATCTGGCCTTCAAGGCATCTATTGCTTCGTATATATAGACGATATTTTAGTCCATGGATACAATCTCAAAGACCACAATTCCAAACTCACAGCAGTATTTAGTCGCCTTCGTGATTTCAACCTCAAACTTCAACCCGAAAAGTGCCACTTCCTAAGAAAGAAAATTATGTTTTTAGGGCACATTATTACAGAAAATGGAGTCAAACCAGACCCAGCGAAGATTAAGTCAGTTCAGTCCTATGCCAAACCGAAGAAGGAAAAAGATATAAAAGCTTTCCTTAGTTTCGTCGGCTACTATCGCCGCTTTATACCAATTTTTTCCAAAATTTCAAAACCACTTACAAATCTTTTGAAAAAAGATATGCCTTTCAAGTTCGACGCAATTTGTGATGAAGCATTTTGCGAATTACGCAATAAACTTATTTCAGCACCAATTCTATCATATCCCGGTTTTGACAAAGAATTTTTTGTCACCTCCGATGCCAGTGACTACGCCATCGGAGCCGTTCTTTCACAAGTTGATGATCAAGGAGATCATCCAATCGCCTATGTGAGCCGAGTTCTCAATGGTGCAGAGACTCGTTAGTCAACAATAGAAAAGGTGCTCTTAGCTATCGTTTTCGCAGTTGAGCAATTCAGACCATACGTTTATGGAAGACAGTTTACAATTATAAATGACCATCAACCATTAGTATAGCTCATGAATCTGAAAGACCACTCCTCAAGACTGATGAGATGGAGAATACGACTTGAGGAATATGACTACAAAATAGTCCATAAAGCAGGTAAGCTCAACACAAATGCAGACGCTCTCAGTAGAGCTATCCCAGAATTTTCCAAACATTTTGCAGAACCTTCAACCTGCGTGAATGTTGTAACAAGGAATCAAGGTAGAGCGCAGGCGAATTTGAATACTTCCAACACGAGTATCATTAATCAAAGTTCAACTCCATCACAAGCGAACAATTACTCAGTCATAATAACTGAGACTAATTTTCCTCTTTTACTGACTAAAAATGCGAATCCTAAATTCTTCATCTTGCCAATGCAAGATACAGAACTTGAAAGAGTGTTGGATTCGAAACTAAAATTTTCAGATAAATCCCCACTTTCAGACAGTGAACTGAACTTCTTCAAAAGAAAAGACTCCATAATAATTATTTCTAGAACTAATTTACCTTGTCGAACCCAAAGAGATAGATCAGACCTCGAAAAGATTTTAACTGAAATCTGCTCATACACAGAAGCAAATCAGTTAAAACAAATAAATATCTCCTTCCCTATATTAGATCCACAGAATCTAATGATTATTAAAAACGCTTTTATCCAGCTCTTTGCTACTAAACAAATAAACATAAAGCTCCATTAAGATTCTATTAAATATTTATACGACATTAATGACATCGAACAAGTTTTGAAGGATTTTCATTCATTATCGATGGGAGGCCATCAAGGCGTTTCCCGTACAATTAAAAGAATCAAAAATCAATTCTACTGGCCTGGCATGTCAGACGACGTGGTCAAATATGTAAGGAAATGTAAATTTTGTCATGTGAACAAAGTATCCAGAAACCCTAAAATTCCAACGAACATCTCGAGCATTAGCTCCAAACCTTTCGAAAGAGTGTACCTAGATGTTGTAGGACCTCTCCCAATATCACATTCTGGAAATAAATATCTCCTCACATTTCAAGATGACCTCTCAAAATTTTCTGAAGCTATTCCCATAGTTGACACCGAGTCTGAGACATTAGCGGAAGCCTTCAAGACAACAATAGTTTGTCGACATGGTATTCCAGAAAGTATCCTCACAGATCAAGGTTCTAACCTCATAAGTGGTATGTTGTCGAGGTATCTAAATTACTAAGAATAAAACGACTTAAACTAATGCATATCACCCTCAAACGAATGGTGCATTGGAAAGAAGTCACAGAACCTTAGCAGAATATCTCCGATCTTATGTAGCAAAAGATCCACAACACTGGGATACATGGATTCCTTATGCCATGTTTGTATACAATACAACCCCTCATTCGAGTACTAATTATACTCCTCGCGAACTCCTATACGGACTCCCAGCCGAAATCCCGAATAATTTAAAATTTTCTCCAACCGTTTGCTATAATTACGGCAATTATGCAAACGAATTAAAAGCGCGTCTACAGCATAGCTTCAAAATATCTAAAGACATAGCCACGGCAAACAAAGAAAGATCAAAATTGCAACACGATAAAAGCTCCGTTCAAAAATCTTTTGTGGTAGGCGATAAAGTCCTACTAAGAGCAGAGTTCGAGAGAACAAATTCTCGCGACAATGGTCAGGTCCGTATGAGATAATGGAGATTAATTCCCCCGAAAATTCTACTATTAAAATCAATAATAAAAACAAAAGAGTCCATAACAATGACCTAAAACTGTTCTCAGAGTAAAAACTTCAATATCTTCAAATAACATTCAGAGATATTAACATAGTGTCATCTTCCAGGTTTCCAAAAACATCAAGAATTAATTGCTCTCAATCCCATAAATAGTCATCATATTCATCATTACGCACTGTCATATTTAACAGTGTCTTTGATCGTATCAATTCTCTGCATATATTTATACATGAGTTATAAATCAAGGGCCCGCAAAGCGAAAAATATTCCGCCGGAATCTAAATTAGGAGATGTGCCTAAGCCCGAACATAGAGGGTCAAAATTCAAATTAACTCCTGCACCACAAAGAAAAACCACAGGAAACGTTTAACTTACAGACAATGACAACAAAAAACGATAACCTTTCCCTTCCCAATTCTTATCCTCCTATATCCATCTCCATCTAAATATAATATTAATAAACAATTTCAGAGGTGAATAATACCGGACATTTTATTGCTAAATATGTATGTAGTTATAGAGAAGAAGAGAAAAAAGAAAAAAATATGAATTTATACAAATAAATAAATAATTAATGCAAATGCAGTGGTTGTAATACTATAAAAAAAAATATATATATATATGATTTATGATTTTTGATTTTGTTGGTGCAGAGTATGAAGTCACCACGTTTTGAAAAAAACACGACAACGAAACGATGTGCGATACAGATGGTCACTATTACCCACCATCGCGTTTAGTTTAGTCACGGAGTAAACAGGTTGATACTAAGAATTTCGCAAGTTATGGGTTAGAGTAGAACGAATCATGGTAATTTCATAAGAGTAAATCTATTCTTTGCATTGTGATTCTGTTCTTTCATCATAAATTGATGATGAAGGAGTTATTTCTGATTGAAATAATCCGAAGTTGTTGTTGTTAAGTGGGTTTATTGGTGCTATTGAGATACTATCCGCTTCTTAAGAGTGAACAATTGGTAGCGGATGAATCATCTCTAAATGGATAATGACCTTGCGAGAGTCTGCCCCACGTATTAGATTTGTTTAATATGTTATAATGTAGGTTGAGTACTTAAAAATAAGAGAGCCGTTGAGGCAGTTACAGGCTTTACTGAACGTTTCTCTTCAGCCACGGAGTTCATCAGCAGTTTTTCTATCCCTGGAAGCATCTACTGTGTTTGGTTAAACACGAATTTTAAGAAGTGAATTAATAAAAGTTAAGAGATTATGTTTGGTAAGTATTATTCTATTTTTGTATGTTATTAAAGTTAATGATTCCCCAAATTATGGTGTTCGTAAAAAACATTTAAGGACTGTGAATTAGTGATGCTTGGAATTCTTTTGAACTATCTCGTGCATACCGACTATTCTCCTCTATCTTCCACATAACCTTTCGTTCTCCCTGATATTGTGATGGCCAGAAATAGGCGTGATTACCCTCCCGGTGTTGTGTTTGTGTGCCTTGGATTATTTAAGCTATCATGTTATAAGAATATGATTGCGACATGATGAGCGATACAGGTGGAGTACTACTTTCCATCATCGCCAATTTTATTTAGTCACTAGGAAGATCGTAAAAGGTACCACTGTGGCCACGAGTAGGGTGAGACGACAAGACACTGTGGTGCGGACAATCCCTATATATTGAGCCAAGAAATCCAGGATCAAAGGATAGTGATAAAAGTTAAAAATTAAAAATTTTTACGGCTTGAGTTGAATTGGTGAAAGATTAGGTCTATGGAGTTCATACCAGGATATACAGCGTGTTAGCTTACGTGATGTCTAATGTAAGCATATAATCAGCAATCTGCATGGTGAGTAATGGCTGTGTATGTTAATAAACTATTTTTCATAATTAAGTGAGATCCATAATGTATTATCTTTTAGTAGAGGTTTGTGATAATTCAATGGTAGCTTAGTGAGTTCTCAATAGTGATTTTAGTGAATAATTGGTCACATTACTTCCCGGTAACTGTAATGGATGTGTTTAAGTGGAGCTTTGATGGACGGTTCCTTTCAATCTTGGTTATTCGTTAATCTGAATCTACAATCGTCTTTTTTCTTTTTGAATATTTCAACCTGTATTTTATCTATAACAGGCTACCTATTCTTAGAATGTTTTGTACTCTATGCTTGTTGGTTGCGAAGCTATGTCTATCATTTATGATTATTTCCCTTTACTTATCTATTCTTAACTTAATTACTTGTTATATATTTTTTTATGCCGTGTAGGCAGACCTAATTGGCTATTCCGAAATATTTTCAGCTCTCGCCACAGAGCTTCATCAGCGGTTTCCTATATCTGGAGGAGGATCTCCATAAATCTGGTGTCATAACAAGAAATTTTATTAATATAAATAGTTATATAAAATCTTTCTAATATCTTACGAATTTTATTCTTTATATGAAATTTCCTAATATTCCCTCTAAACATTTGAAAGTATACACCTAAAGTGAAGACAAAAACGTGAGCTTTACGAGACGTGTTTTACTAATACACCTACGGCCCAATAGTACATGAACACTAAAAACATGTCGTAACAATAAGGTATTGAAAAGTACCTCCCTCTAAGCATTTGAGAGTGTATACCGAAAGTGAAATGAAAACGCTGTGAAAACGTACTTCCGGAATTATTGTCAGCAGCCAGCTGTGTTTTGCATATTAATTTGTTTGTGAATAACAAAATGCCGCATTCATTTTTATTGTATTAAAACTTTGGAGTGTCAACAAATTTGAATAGGTATACTTATATTATTATTATGGAACTTTTGTTAGTTGACTAAGTTATTTTGTAGTCTATCGATGATTCCAATTATATATACCCTACTCGATGTACCTAATAACTAACGTAGTGTTAGCTAAGGTTCCTTAATAAAGGTTTTTTTCTTTATTTTTATTAAGGTTTGTGATGCTATTTTTATTAAATGATTTAAATAGAAAAATCTGTTGTTTTCTTCAAAGGCCATTGAGTCCTGATGCAAAATGTTACATAAACTAAACGTAATTTTCATTCCGAAAACGTAACACTTTGGAGTACAGTTTGCGAAATATAATATCAACTACCACCACATTGACAGTCTATGTTTTTCAGTGTCATTTCTCTTTGGACTGATGATTCCTTTCTGTTACGCATTCACAACACCAAAACGTTTCTTCTGCGTACACTTCTATGCAAGCATGTTTACATCTTTGTCTCGTCTCTGTTTCGCCTTGCTTGAAAGGTTTTTTCGTTTACTCTAATCTTATTAGGTTATCTGGACCGAACTCCTTCTACTTTTCGATGTTCGAAATAGAAGAAGAGTGCGATTGTCACTCGGATAATTAATGGTAAGGGATTTGGAAGGTGGGCTGAGTGTTATATATATTATATATTCATGTGTTAAACCGGGAAATATTAAGAACTCGAAAGGCGGTAAAAAGGAATAGGTATATTTCGTAAGTTGTTAATACCATTGTTCACTATTATATTTATTTTAAATTTTGTTGATGATGTTGATTCTCTTTATATCAATAGGATTATTCTGAAGTTTATTTCCATAGTGGATTAATCACCGTCTAAATTTTTTGTTATGAAGGCTCTGCATTCTTTAGGATATTATTAGCAATTATCAAGATGCATTTAGGAAATACCCTGTGGTAATCTATTGTGAGTAGTATTCCATTTTTTTAAATTTATTTCTTAATAATGTTCAGAGATTGCTTATTAACTAGATTATAGATGTATGGTTTTGTTTCTTGATATTATCCCTTATTTTATATTCCTTTCAGATACCGAATTTGATGGTGTACCATCCTTTGTGGCGCGTTACACCAAATTATATTGTGTCAACGCTATACGTGCCTGGTGATATATGCTGCTAATACTGTTCTTAATTATTATGGGACATTGTATTATGCGAGTCGTGAAAACTTCACCAACTCAGTCTTATGAGTTTGGGCATTGATTATCTTCTATTTCTATTTTTATTTAATCCTTATTATGATTATACCTAAGTATATATGCATGTTAAATTTCTATAAAAAATTTTTTGTTTATAGTTAAAAAGTTTTCTTTTTCTGCTTATTAGGGTAAAGATCCAGTATTCGGATGTAAAATTTAGTAATCAGATGTAAACTCAGTATTCGGATATCCTTATGATTCTAATTTTATACTCAATTCGTTTTTAATTACCTAAAGATATTTATTTTATATAGTAGTATGTTCTGTTTACCTTGTAGGTGCTTTTCTTTTTTGTTTGGACTTCGTTAAATATTTTCTGGTCGTATGAGGGCTTCTTCTTATATCTGTTTTATTCGTTTCGCTATCCTTTTTCCTTCTCTTTCCAATGTATTTCACTTTCTGGTAAAACTGTGTGTTGATTTATGGAGATTTGTTTTGAATTAGATTTGTTATTTATATATATATTTTCTTACCGTGGTTTTTTCTAGGATTAGTTAACCACTACTTCATGTCGAGTGTCTTCGCTATATGGAGTGGATCCTTATATTCCACTGTTTTAACTCTAATACTGTTATATCTCATGAGATATAAAATGGACGTCCAGGCCAGTTGATGATGTCCCTTTTTTATATAAATTTATTTTATTTATTTTATCTGTCTTCTCTTCCTTTTCCGAATTTCTTACTTTGCTTCAGGTTGTGCCTTTTCATTAATTTTTTATATACTTGTGGAGATTCCTTGGGTTCTGCTTAGTCTGGCTTCTTGGTTTAAGTTGCCTTGGCTTATGGAATTCGTGCTTATAATATATTCTTTATATATTTTCTATTATAGATCTTACCGATGTTTGCGTGTCCTCTTTGCTGTCCTAATAGAATCCAATGTGGTGTTTGGCTGATTCTCACTTATTCTTTATCTTTTTGGTTGTTCTAATTTTTATAAATATCACACCTATTCCGTTGAAGTTAATGTTATTTATAAATCTTTATACTGTGTGTCATTTGTTCTAAAGAATTTTTTATTGTGACCTGTTGCTTGTTATATGGAATATATTGTTCCGTTGTTACAGTATTTTATTTAATCCTCGTGTTTAGTTAATACTTCAACCCGTTCCAATAATATAACTACGTAATGTTATTGATGTTGGGGTTTCCGCCTTCCTTGTAACCGGCCTCGATTTTGGGATGATTCTTTGTCACTTCGCAATTCCCTCTCCCAAACAATACTTGTAGGTGTGAAGTTGGGTTGGGTGTCGCTAATGGATTTGGCTGTATATTTTCCAGTTATACTGATGCCTGTCTGCCTATTGTGGGCTGACTAGCCGACGTTATATGAGGGTATGGATAATAAGATTCGATTGGTGCGGCTATTTGTGTTAGGTGGGCATTTTTGACCACTGAATATCAATTTAAATTTTAAAATTTTTTATGTTAACTTCTATTTATTGATTCATTTAAGATTTTTGCTATGTGCTATGATATACATTGTTCATGGTACATGTTTATGGACATTTATCGTGTTTCTTTCACGGGAGTGATATGCATATTTGAATCATTGGAATTATATAAATACTTCGTGTGTCCCCATTTGGATGTATGTCCTAGAATGTATATGTGCATTCCTGGTTTCATGTTCGCATTGGCATATGCTATCATGAATTTGTCTCCCTTTTTGTTGTTCCTAATCTTTGTTATGATTTGTATTGTTGGATGTAGTGTGTGATTTTGGGACATATTATGCGCCTTAAGTGGGCTGTTGTTTTGTATATGATTCTGTACTGTCTGATGTATGCCTAGTCTATTAGTGTGCATAAGATATATTGTACCGCAGTCTGCGCAATGTAATTTTAATATGAAGTACCAGTTTTCTGGGCTGTTTAAATCTCTAGTATCGTTTAGAAGTATACTATGCAGTTGTATTGAACCCCTCTTTTGATATTTCTGTCTTAATCTATGTTCTTGAGCATTATATGGAATGGTTCTTACTGTGTCCGTGATCTTGCGTAAGTCCTTGATATATTTGGCCGTGAGTTGGTTCAGATATGCAACTTTTATTGTGTCTTGTTTTAGGTTCGTGGTTGAGATGTGGTTTGATGTATTTTCCACGTCCCTCAAATCCATTTCAATCTTGTTTTCTTCCCATTTTTGTGTAATGTACTTATTTAGCTTGTCCTTTTTTTCGGTTCTCTATATCCTGTTTGTTCATTGCTTGACTAAAGCTGTTTGATATGACTGCTCTAGGGTAGTCATTGTTGATGAGTTCATCGATGATGATGTTTATTACCACATCTAAGTAGTCTTGATGAGTGGCTTTTACAGCATATGTGATTCTTTGAATTATTGCCTTCGTTTTGTATCCAATTGGTTGGTTCGAGAAGAAATTTATCAATCTATTTGAGGATATAGGTTTCCTGTACCATTTTGTTTGGAATTGTTTGTCTTGTGTTATTATTGTGAAGTCTAAGTAGTTGATTTGCTTATCAACTTCTTTTTGTACAGTAAGTTCCATTTCTAGGTTATTTTCTAAAGTTTTCTTAATGTTTTCTATATTTGTTTCTTTAACGTATAGTAAAAATCATTTACATATATTCTAGGGAAAAACATTCCCATTCCTTTGAGTCCATTTAGAATTTTGTTGATGTGGTAGTCTATGTAGGTACTGGCGTATTTGGCCGATGTTTTACCTGCCATTGGTGCCTCTTTGGTTTGTCTATATACTGTATTGTTTACTTTAAAGTAGTTGGCCTGACCTATATCAAATTCAGTTATATTCATCAGATTTTGTTGATGTATGTGTCTTGTATTTGTGGGACTATTTTGTTCTTTATTATGTTTTTTAGTTTTATCATATTTATGTTGTTGTACATATCCTTGAAGTCCATTGTGATCCATATATATCCATCCTTGTGCACTACCGCTTTGATTTCGTTAATGGTGTGTAGCCTGTCTTTTACATTGAAATCATGTTTCAGACAGTTTGCTTGCCTCATTCTATCTAGGGCTCTATTTATGTAGTGCCCTAGGGTAGTGTTGATGGCTTTAGTTTTAGCTACAATAGGTCGCATTTTGGGCTGTTCCTTGTGTATCTTTAAAATAAGGTACATGATGCTGATCTCATTTTCGAATTTGTTGAAGTCAGTGAGCACTCTTATGTCTGCGTTGCTTAGTTTTCTACCTTTATTGTTTGTTTCTAAAAATAGTCCTTCTCTTCTTATAAGGTTAATCTTAATTTGGTATGAACGTTCCATTGCACTTTGAATTCTTTCCAAATTGTCGGTATTGATGGGTGTGTATATCCCATTACTCATACCTTCTTGGATCATTTGGTTGAGTAATTTTAGATATTCTGTTTGATAAATGACCACAGTGGTTTTACCTTTGTCAGCTTCTAAAAGTTTGACATCAGATCTGATGTTGAGGATGTTCTTGAGATTTCCCAAAGCTTTGGTGATTCGTGCATCCATTTTTGTGGGTTTGTATTTCCTCACCATTTTTTCGAATTTGTTCGTAATCTTACATATTAATTTCATTTTATGTGAGTAGTCCATAGGATATTGTTTTTCAATGTCGTCTCCAATTTCGTTTAGTGTGTATATAGTCTCTGTTGGATCCATGGTATTTATGGGTGGGATAAATTTCGGACCGTATGTCGTCATCCAGGTGCATGTCAGTAAGATTAATGAGCCCTCTTTCAATGATTCTCAGTGTCATACTTATTTTGGACCTGTAGTAAAGACGAATTAGATTGATTATCGTTGGTTAGCAGAATCAGTCTACGTGGTGTGGTCTGATTTTTAATATTTGAAGAGGTGTGATAATTTCTAGTCCAAGATTCCTTGGTCCAACCTACATCCGTCTGTCGGAGTTATATTACCAGGGATACTATTACACCATCTTCACGTCGGCCATCGCCCCCACCGATCACCACCCACTTCCCCTCAAAGATCCTTTTTTCCAGTGATAGGTGGTGGCTAGAAGTGGCCATCACCGTATCACTGAGAACGAAAGGTTATTTGGAAGATCGAGGAGAATGGTCGGTATGGACGAAATAGTTCAAAAGAATTCCAAGCATCACTAATTCACAGTCCTTAAATGTTTTTTACAAACACCATAATTTGGGGAATCATTAACTTTAATAACGTATAAAAATAGAATAATACTTATCAAACATAATCTCTTAACTTTTATTAATTCACATCTTAAAATTCGTGTTTAAACAAACACAGTAGATGCTTCCAGCGATAGGAAAACTGCTGATGAACTCCGTGCCTGGAGAGAAACGTTCAGTAAAGCCTGTAACTCCCTCCACGGCTCTCTTATTTTTAAGTACTCAACTTACATTATAACATATTAAACAAATCTAATACGTGGGACAGACTCTCGCAAGGTTCATTATCCATTTAGAGATGATTCATCCTCTACCAATCGTTCACTCTTAAGAAGCGGATAGTATCTCAATAGCACCAATAAACCCACTTAACAACACCAACTTCGGATTATTTCAATCAGAAATAACTCCTTCGTCTTCAATTTATGATGAAAGAACAGAATCACAATGCAAAGAATAGATTTACTCATATGAAATTACCATGATTCGTTCTACTCTAACCCATAACTTGCGAAATCCTTAGTACCAACCTGTTCACTCCGTGACTAAACTAAACGGGATGGTGGGTAATAGTGCACCATCTGTATCGCACATCGTTTCGTTGTCGTGTTTTTTTCAAAACGTGGTGACTTCATACTCTGCACCAACAAAATCAAAAATCAAAAATCAAAATCATAGAAAAAACACGTTTGACCAGAAAGTGAAATTCATTGGAAAGAGAAGGAAAAAGGATAGCGAAACGAATAAAACAGAAATAAGAAGAAGCCCTCATACGACCAGAAAATATTTAACGAAGTCCAAACAAAAAAGAAAAGCACCTACAAGGTAAACAGAATATACTACTATATAAAATAAATATCGTTAGGTAATTAAAAACGAATTGAGTATAAAATTAGAATCATAAGGATATCCGAATACTGAATTTACATCTGAATACTAAATTTTACATCCGAATACTGGATCTTTAACCTAATAAGCAGAAAAAGAAAACTTTTTAACTATAAACAAAAAATTTTTTATAGAAATTTAACATGCATATATACTTAGGTATAATCATAATAAGGATTAAATAAAAATAGAAATAGAAGATAATCAATGCCCAAACTCATAACACTGAGTTGGTGAAGTTTTCACGACTCGCATAATACAATGTGCCATAATTATTAAGAACAGTATAAGCAGCATATATCACCAGGCACGTATAGCGTTGACACAATATAATTTGGTGTAACGCGCCACAAAGGATGGTACACCATCAAATTCGGTATCTGAAAGGAAAAGAAATTAAGGGATAATATCAAGAAACAAAACCATACATCTATAATCTAGTTAATAAGCAATCTCTGAACATTATTAAGAAATAAATTTAAAAAATGGAATACTACTCACAATAGATTACCACAGGGTACTTCCTAAATGCATCTTGCTCTATTTAGTTGACTGGATAACCATCAATATACCATCTTGATAATTGTTAATAATATCCTAAAGAATGCAGAGCCTTCATAACAAAAAATTTAGACAGTGATTAATCTACTATGGAAATAAACTTCAGAATAATCCTACTAATGATATAAAGAGGTTATCTATCATCACCAACAAAATTTAAAATAAACATACTAGTGAACAATGGTATTAACAACTTACGAAATATACCTATTCCTTTTTACCGCCTTTCGAGTTCTTAATATTTCCCGGTTTAACACATGAACATATAATATGTATAACACTCAGCCCATCTTCCAAATCCCTTACCATTAATTATCCGAGTGACAATCGCACTCTTCTTCTATTTCGAACATCGAAAAGTAGAAGGAGTTCGGTCCAGATAACCTAATAAGATTAGAGTAAACCAAAAAACCTTTCAAGCAAGGCGAAACAGAGACGAGCCACAGATATAAACATACTTGCATAGAAGTGTACGCAGAAGAAACGTTTTGGTGTTGTGAATGCTTAACAGAAATGAATCATCAGTCCAAATAGAAGTGACACTGAAAAACATAGACTGTCAATGTGGTGGTAGTTGATAATATATTTCGCAAACTGTACTCCAAAGTGTTACGTTTTCGGAATGAAAATTAGGTTTAGTTTATGTAACATTTTGCATCAGGACTCAATGGCCTTTGAAGAAAACAACAGATTTTTCTATTTAAATCATTTAATAAAAATAGCATCACAAACCTTAATAAAAATAGCATCACAAACCTTAATAAAAATAAAGAAAAAACCTTTATTAAGGAACCTTAGCTAACACTACGTTAGTTATTAGGTACATCGAGTAGGGTATATATAATTGGAATCATCGATAGACTACAAAATAACTTAGTCAACTAACAAAAGTTCAATAATAATAATATAAGTATACCTATTCAAATTTGTTGACACTCCAAAGTTTTAATACAATAAAAATTAATGCGGCGTTTTGTTATTCACACACAAATTAATATGCAAAACACAGCTGGCTGCTGACAATAAATCCGGAAGTACGTTTTCACAGCGTTTTCATTTCACTTTAGGTATACACTCTCAAATGCTTAGAGGGAGTTACTTTTCAATACCTTTTTGTTACGCCATGTTTTTAGTGTTCATGTACTATTGGGCGGTAGGTGTATTAGTAAAACGCGTCTCGTAAAGTTCACGTTTTTGTTTTCAGTTTAGGTTTATACTTTCAAATGTTTAGAGGGAATATTAGGAAATTTCAAATAAAGAATAAAATTCGTAAGATATTAGGATGATTTTATATAACTATTTATATTAATAAAATTTCGTGTTATGACACCAGATTTATGGAGATCCTCCTCCAGATATAGGAAACCGCTGATGAAGCTCTGTGGCGAGAGCTGAAAATATTTCGGAATAGCCAATTAGGTCTGCCTACACGGCATAAAAAAATATATAACAAGTAATTAAGTTAAGAATAGATAAGTAAAGGGAAATAATCATAAATGATAGACATAGCTTCGCAACCAACAAGCATAGAGTACAAAACATTCTAAGAATAGGTAGCCTGTTATAGATAAAATACAGGTTGAAATATTCAAAAAGAAAAAAGAAGATTATAGATTCAGATTTACGAATAACCGAGATTGAATGAAACCGTCCATCAAAGCTCCACTTAAACACATCCACTACAGTTACCGGGAAGTAATGTGACCAATTATTCACTAAAATCACTATTGAGAACTCACTAAGCTACCATTGAATTATCACAAACCTCAAATAAAAGATAATACATTATGGATCTCACTTAATTATGAAAAATAGTTTATTAACATACACAGCCATTACTCACCATGCAGATTGCTGATTATATGCTTACATTGGACATCACGTAAGCTAACACGCTGTATATCCTGGTATGAACTCCATAGACCTAATCTTTCACCAATTCAACTCAAGCCGTAATAATTTTTAATTTTTAACTTTTATCACAATCCTTTGAACCTGGATTTCTTGGCTCAATATATAGGGAGTTCCGCACCACAGCGTCTTGTCGTCTCACCTTACTCGTGGCCACCTCAGTACCTTTAAGATTTGCCTAGCGACTAAATAAAATTGGCGATGATGGAAAGTAGTACTCCACCTGTATCGCTCATCATGTCGCAATCATATCCTTATAACATGATAGCTTAAATAATCCAAGGCACACAAACAAAACACCGGGAGGGTAATCACGCCTATTTCTGGCCATCACCATATCAGTGACAACGAAAGGTTATGTGGAAGATCGAGGAGAATAGTCGGTATGGACGAGATAGTTCAAAAGAATTCCAAGCATCACTAATTCACAGTCCTTAAATGTTTTTTACAAACACCATAATTTGAGGAATCATTAACTTTATTAACATACAAACATAGAATAATACTTACCAAACATAATCTCTTAACTTTTATTAATTCACTTCTTAAAATTCGTGTTTAACCAAACACAGTAGATAATTCCAGGGATAGGAAAACTGATGATGAACTCCGTGCCTGGAGAGAAACGTTCAGTAAAGCCTGTAACTGCCTCCACGGCTCTCTTATTTTTAAGTACTCAACCTACATTATAACATATTAAACAAATCTTATACGTGGGACAGACTCTCGCAAGGTCATTATCCATTTAGAGATGATTCATCCTCTATCAATTGTTCACTCTTAAGAAGCGGATAGTATCTCAATAGCACCAATAAACCCACTTAACAACACCAACTTCGGATTATTTCAATCAGAAATAACTCCTTCGTCATCAATTTATGATGAAAGAACAGAATTACAATGCAAAGAATAGATTTACTCGTATGAAATTACCATGATTCGTTCTACTCTAACCCATAACTTGCGAAATCCTTAGTACCAACCTGTTCACTACGTGACTAAACTAAACGCGATGGTGGGTAATAGTGACCATCTGTATCGCACATCGTTTCGTTGTCGTGTTTTTTTCAAAACGTGGTGACTTCATACTCTGCACCAACAAAATCAAAAATCATAAATCATATATATATATATATTTTTTTTTTTATAATTTTACAACCACTGCATTTGCATTAATTATTTATTTATTTGTATAAATTCATATTTTTTTTCTTTTTTTCTATTCTTCTCTTTTAAATGGATTTTCCTTTTTTTTTTTTGTATACATAACTACATACATATTTAGCAATAAAATGTCCGGTATTATTCACCTCTGAAATTGTTTATTAATATTTTGTTTAGATGGAGATGGATATAGGAGGATAAGAATTGGAAAGTGAGAGGTTATCGTTTTTTGTTGTCATTGTCTGTAAGTTAAACGTTTCCTGTGGTTTTTCTTTGTGGTGCAGGAGTTAATTTGAATTTTGACTCTCTATGTGCGGGCTTAGGCACATCTCCCAATTTAGATTCCGGCGGAATATTTTTCGCCTTGCGGGCCCTTGATTTATAACTCATGTATAAATATATGCAGAGAATTGATACGATCAAAGACACTGTTAAATATGACAGTGCGTAATGATGAATATGATGACTATTTATGGGATTGAGAGCAATTAATTCTTGATGTTTTTGGAAACCTGGAAGATGACACTATGTTAATATCTCTGAATGATATTTGAAGATATTGAAGTTTTTACTCTGAGAACAGTTTTATGTCATTGTTATGGACTCTTTTGTTTTTATTATTGATTTTATTAGTAGCATTTTCGGGGGAAATAATCTCCATTATCTCATACGGACCTGACCATAGTCGCGAAAATTTGTTCTCTCGAACTCTGCTCTTAAGTAGGACTTTATCGCCTAGCATAAAAGATTTTTGGACGGAGCTTTTATCGTGTTGTAATTTTGATCTTTCTTTGTTTGCCATGGCTATGTCTGTAGCTATTTTGAAGCTATGCTGTAGACGCGCTTTTAATTCGTTTGCATAATTGCCGTAATTATAGCAAACGGTTGGAGAAGATTTTAAATTATTCGGGATTTCGACTGGGAGTCCGTACAGGAGTTCGCGAGGAGTATAATTAGTACTCGAATGAGGGGTTGTATTGTATACAAACATGGCATAAGGAATCCATGTATCCCAGTATTGTGGATCTTTTGCTACATAAGATCGGAGATATTCTGCTAAGGTTCTGTGACTTCTTTCCAATGCACCATTCGTTTGAGGGTGATATGCATTAGTTTTAAGTCGTTTTATTCTTAGTAATTTAGATACCTCGGCAACATGCCACTTATGATGTTAGAACCTTGATCTGTGAGGATACTTTCTGGAATACCATGTCGACAAACTATTGTTGTCGTGAAGGCTTCCGCAAAATTCTTCGACTCGGTGTCGACTATGGGAATAGCTTCACAAAATTTTGAGAGGTCATCTTGAAATGTGAGGAGATATTTATTTCCAGAATGTGATATTGGGAGAGGTCCTACAACATCTAGGTACACTCTTTCGAAAGGTTTGGAGCTAATGCTCGAGATGTTCGTTGGAATTTTAGGGTTTCTGGATACTTTGTTCACATGACAAAATTTACATTTCCTTACAAATTTGACCACGTCGTCTGACATGCCAGGCCAGTAGAATTGATTTTTGATTCTTTTAATTGTACGGGAAACGCCTTGATGGCCTCCCATCGATAATGAATAAAAATCCTTCAAAACTTGTTCGATGTCATTAATGTCGTATAAATATTTAATAGAATCTTAATGGAGCTTTATGTTTATTAGTTTAGTAGCAAAGAGCTGGATAAAAGCGTTTTTAATAATCATTAGATCCTGTGGATCTAATATAGGGAAGGAGATATTTATTTGTTTTAACTGATTTGCTTCTGTGTATGAGCAGATTTCAGTTAAAATCTTTTCGAGGTCTGTTCTATCTCTTTGGGATCGACAAGGTAAATTAGTTTTAGAAATAATTATTATGGAGTCTTTTCTTTTGAAGAAGTTCCGCTCAGTGTCTGAAAGTGGGGATTTATCTGAAAATTTTAGTTTCGAATCCAACACTCTTTCAAGTTCTGTATCTTGCATTGGCAAGATGAAGAATTTAGGATTCGCATTTTTAGTCAGTAAAAGAGGAAAATTAGTCTCAGTTATTATGACTGAGTAATTGTTCGCTTGTGATGGAGTTGAACTTTGATTAATGATACTCGTGTTGGAAGTATTCAAATTCGCCTGCGCTCTACCTTGATTCCTTGTTACAACATTCACGCAGGTTGAAGGTTCTGCAAAATGTTTGGAAAATTCTGGGATAGCTCTACTGAGAGCGTCTGCATTTGTGTTGAGCTTACCTGCTTTATGGACTATTTTGTAGTCATATTCCTCAAGTCGTATTCTCCATCTCATCAGTCTTGAGGAGTGGTCTTTCAGATTCATGAGCTATACTAATGGTTGATGGTCATTTATAATTGTAAACTGTCTTCCATAAACGTATGGTCTGAATTGCTCAACTGCGAAAACGATAGCTAAGAGCACCTTTTCTATTGTTGACTAACGAGTCTCTGCACCATTGAGAACTCGGCTCACATAGGCGATTGGATGATCTCCTTGATCATCAACTTGTGAAAGAACGGCTCCGATGGCGTAGTCACTGGCATCGGAGGTGACAAAAAATTCTTTGTCAAAACCGGGATATGATAGAATTGGTGCTGAAATAAGTTTATTGCGTAATTCGCAAAATGCTTCATCACAAATTGCGTCGAACTTGAAAGGCATATCTTTTTTCAAAAGATTTGTAAGTGGTTTTGAAATTTTGGAAAAAATTGGTATAAAGCGGCGATAGTAGCCGACGAAACTAAGGAAAGCTTTTATATCTTTTTCCTTCTTCGGTTTGGCATAGGACTGAACTGACTTAATCTTCGCTGGGTCTTGTTTGACTCCATTTTCTGTAATAATGTGCCCTAAATACATAATTTCCTTTCTTAGGAAGTGGCACTTGTCGGGTTGAACTTTGAGGTTGAAATCACGAAGGCGGCTAAATACTGCTGTGAGTCTGGAATTGTGGTCTTTGAGATTGTATCCATGGACTACAATATCGTCCATATATACGAAGCAATAGATGCCTTGAAGGCCAGATAAGACATTATTCATGGCTCGTTGAAAAGTAGAAGGGGCTGCTTTTAAACCAAATGGCATACGATTGTATTCGTAGTGGCCATAGGGTGTGCTAAAGGCAGTTTTCTCCCTGTCCTTCGAGTCCATTTTTATCTGGTGAAATCCACTGGCTAAGTCGAGTGTGGTAAAATATTTCGACTTCCCCAACTGGTCTAATATATCAGTGATATTATGCAGTGGGTACGCATCGCCAATAGTAATGTCGTTAATATGACGAAAATCTACCACTACTCGCCACTTTTTGTTTCCATTCTCATCTGGTGTTTTAGGAACTAGGAGAAGTGGAGAATTCCAGGGACTATGTGAAAGTCTGATGATGTCTGACTCAAGCATTTCTTGTATCTGCCGGTTTATTTCAGTTCGGCTTGCCTCAGGAAGTCTATAAGGCTTGGTGTAAATGATTTATTTCCGTTCGGCTTGCCTCAGGAGGCTTGGTATAGACGGGTGGTTTGTCTTGGAGTGTCTCGATTTTCTGGGTAATCGCATCTGTATATGAAAGGAAATCCCCTTCTATGAAGAAGAGATCGTTGAATTCCCTACAGATGTTTCGGATACTCTCAGATTCCTCTGAATTACAGTGATCCAATTTGATAAGGTTTTGCAGTTTATTTATTCTGCCCTTAATTGGATCTCTGTCAGAGTCTGTGGAGATGACCACAAAGTCGTCCAAGTCTTGGTAAACTGGGTTCACCTCGTAAGGTGCCAGATCGGCGTCCTTCTCATTTGTGTTGAGGATTAGGACTTTTGCCATACCGTTGACTGGTTCGACTATTGAATTTCCAAGAAATAAACCTGGCCTTATTTCCTTCTTGAAATAGACCGATTGATTTTGAATAGAAGGAGTTGGAATTTCAATGATGAATTCTGATCGAGCCGGAATTTTAATTTTATTTAATTTATCCGATTCTTTCGGATTTTTAAAAGGAAGGAGATATGATTCGAACTTTTGTGGAATTTTGAAGGAGTTATACGATGATTCTGACTCGATAGAATTTGAAGGAGATAAAACTTTATTGAAAATCTTTGACTTCTTTGATTTTATCTTGGAATTCACTTCTTGTGAATCTATTGATGATGGAGATAGAATTTTACTAGATGCAGCCTTTTGTGCGGCTGTAGATGAAGATATACTTTTACGTTCTTGCTTCATATCTTGTGAAGCTTTGAATGGAGATAGAATTTTATTTAATTCAGCCTTTTGTGTGGCTATAGATGGAGATAGATTTTTATTAGTATTAATATCGGAGAATGTTATCTCCGCTTTTTGTTTGACACCTCTTTTCTGGGTCTTCGCTTTTCAAATAAACGTATGGATAATTGGACTAATATTCTTCGCACGAATAAGATGAATCAGATTCATTAACTTCCAGAGAAATAAACTTATTTTTATAGTCGATACTCGCATTGTATCGAGATAAAAAATCATGACCAAGCAGGCCATCGTATGAGAGGATGGAGTTATTTCCCACAATTTGAAATGGGTGTTCTAGGATGGAGTTATTATTATTCGAAGATTCTAAATTCAATTTAGCAAAGATGAGCCCTTCCGTAGAAGTGGACTCTGGGAATAATGTGTTTATAATGCAGACAGCATCTCTGTAGCAGATGCTATCTGGCTTTAGTGGATGGAGTTTAATTAAGCTGATCTCTGCTCTTGTGTCGATTAAAAAAGTAAATTTTGGAGCAGAGCAGATTTCGACAGGCATAGAAATTGTTAAAGAATTTTTATTAATTTGGACTGGGATACGAATTAATATTTTGCTGTTTAGTTTTTCGTCGATATTGTCTCGGGATTGCGATGAACTTGCGCCGTTATTTCTATCTGCGAGGGGTTGCCGAAAACAACCCCCCGCAGCATCCAGTTTCCCTGTCTGGATGCTGATGAAGTTTTGCTATCTCTCCTCTTTGGAGATGGCGACCTAGCCGAGATATTGGCATTATTATATCTCGGCGGTGAAGTCCGACTTTCTCGGAATGCTGGCTACTGCCAGTTCCTGTTTTGTGGCTGTCTATCAGCCGTGCTTGTTTGCGGAGCTGTGTTTACTTTTTGGAAATTATTCCGATTTCCTTGATTGTCGTTAAATCGGGAATTATTTGGAGCTTTGGTCATGCATTCTTCAATAGAATGGCCCATCCGATGGCAATATCGACAAGATGGTACCTGTGATGGAGATGCGGCATTCTTAAAATCTGGAGGACGTTGCAATTGCGAGTTTAACTTTGGAACTGCGTTGAAATTTTGGGTGGAGCGTTGTATCACTGGGCAGCTTGATGCAGCATGCCCCAGTCTATTGCATTTGAAGCAGCGAAGACTTGAATTTATTGCTTGCGCAAATGGAGTTTGATGTATCTTGTTTTGTGCTTGGGGAACAAGTTGTTTTTGCTCTAAGCGTGATGCATGCTCCAAGATGTGTGATTTTAATACAGAAAAGCATTTTTCAGAATGCACTTTGGCTAAAGTTTGGAGTTGTTGGTTGGATAATCGGTCCTCTATTGCTCTTACGGCCTGGCTCTCATTATCTTTTAATAAAGATTTTAGGAGTACCTTATCTGTTGTTTAAGAGTGGGTTGCCTCATTTAATCTGGATAGACTTGTGTTAAGTCTTTGGAGAAAATCCATTACGCTTTCCCCTATTTTCTGCTTGCAATTATTTAATTGCGATTGTAGGGCGGATCTGGAAATTTTTTTTTCGAATATTTGTTTTAAAATAGATTTTAAAGTAGGTCAATCTTCAATTTGATTATACCTGAAGATATCGTAGGCCTCTGCGGATAATTTACTCCTTAGTAAACTAAGGAGGGAGTGCTTTTCGCTTGCTGTCGTTGCTGCTGCGTATGAATCATCACAGGTTGAAATGAATTTGTGGAGATCTTTCGGATTTCCATTGAAATTGGGAATTAATGTTCTCGCGTTAGATAGGAAAATATTTGACTGGTCTCTAAAAGAGACATTGTGGTGATGCTCTGTGGAATTATTTGTAGTATTTGCTATATTTTGGAATCTCGAGTCCAACTGTTCTTGCAGCGCAATTACAGTGACTGAGAATGATGTTTCCATATTTATGTAAACATCATTCACAAAGTATTCGCTATCTTTGTCGTTTGGGCCAACATTCAAGATTATTTCGATATGTGTTTCTTCGAAATCGTCCCAATATTTGTGCAACGAGTTTAATTTTTGGTTTAGATATGCCTGGGTTGCAGTTGCAAGTGAATTATTATCTATAGATTGAATAATATGGGATAACGTTTTTCGACTATCTTCTTGTAATCGAAGCCGTACTGTATTTGATTGATCTTTGTCTGTGCTGTCTTGGTTTTCAGCTGCAGTCGTTTTTTGCTTCTGGAGGTGGGACGTAAAACGGGTTATTTTTGCGCTCTGTGTGGACTGATATGGATTTCAACCTATCAGACAGAGTTGCCTTTGTAAGATTGTACCAGTCCTCCGTTTTGTCATAGCATGACTGCTTAAAATAGTCATGAGTTTCAGTAAAATTTTCATGATCTTGAATCAGGGTTTCAATTGTTTCAAATGAAGCCCATAGTTCTTCCAACTGTTGGAGTTTTCCAGAAGTAAAATCTTAAGTCCTTTTAGGTTTATTCGCTCTATGATAGTCGGCCAGAATTTGTCTAATTTCTGTCATTTTTGGGACTTGTGACAAGCAGAGCTCATCGAAAGTTTTGTTTTCTTCAGTCATGTCTAATAGTTATGCAAACGCGTAAAATTTTAGAAGGAGGTGAAGCGACGAACAGTAAAAAATTTAATAAACGAATGAAATTTTCTTCGTAGAAATAAAGATTGATTATTAAAATTATGCTCTATATAGATATGAATATATCTGCTACGCAGCAGTTATTAAAGGGATGATAGAAAATTGGGATTAAATTTGTTTCGATTTAAAAAAAACTCAAGAAAAAATGGTTAACACTCTCAACAAAGGGATCAAGGATGTACGTTGTTTGTATGTAGATATATGTGTTTAATTAAATTTGTAAATTAAATTTTATAAAAAGTAATAAAAACACAGCGATAGGAGAACTATTTGTTAGATTTGTTTGTGGGAAAAAAAAATTTGCGAAAAAATTTTTTTTTTGCAGAGTTTGTTGTTTTTAAATAATTATATTCATTGATGTTAGGTAATAAGAGCTAGTATGAATTTTAATGAATAAAAAAAAAAAATGGTTTTTATAAATGTGCCGTATATGTATAATAGGTGTATACATATATATATACCAATCACGAAATAATTTTAATTATTTTCTCCATTAATGTTTTAACAATACTTTGAATTATCTATGACTACGATCTTTGCTTCCTTTTATTCTTTTTCTTTTCACCATATGATATCCTTCGCCTCTTAGTAGGTATTTTTCGTTAATTTAAAAGTTTTAATCCAAAAAGAACCTATGTATGTTATATATGTATAGAGACCACTCCCTTCGACCAAGATCTTTCTCCTGATCGATAGACTCACGAAGTCTGTCGCAGGGGATCGATATTGATTTTTTCCGAATTCCTCTGACCAGCAAGCTCACGTAGTCTTACCGCAGAGGTCGATTCGTGATGGAGTGATTTCACAACACAGATATAGAACTAAATTCTACTATATTTAGAAAATGTAAAAAGAAAATCAAAGGAGAAAATATTGTCTACCTTAATTTTTATTCCTTGTTTAATATTCCTGTTGGACTTAGAACTGGAGGATGAAAATAGTGCCGTTGTGACTGGGATCGATCTTGGATTTCCTTCGTCGAGCGACCCGGATTATGTCTTCTTGCTAAAGATGTTGATGAAATTGCAGGATTGTATGGTAATTGTGATGATACGTCTAAATGTCTTCCTTCCTTCTTTGGCTCGTCTTGGTGAGGCAGGGATGAAGCCTCGCAAGGGTCCCCCGTTGAGCGCTATGGCGGTTAAACTCTAAATTTCCTCTAAGTACCTTTTTTGGTACCCGGGCTTCATTTTTTTTTTTTTTTTTTTTTAAGGCACTGATTTTATAGGAAGGAGCACCGCTGCCACCAGTTTGTTGTGAACTCTCAGAAAACGAAGGTCTAGGTTTTGGCTTTCCTTCTATTAAAACGGAAAACACTTTTTAGTTCTTTATTAATATTTGAAGGCTTCCTTTTTAACAAAAACACAAACTCTTCTTTTTCCTTATTGATTTCCCTTTTTTTTGTATGTTCCGTATTTTACAATTATCACTTCTAACGAAATTTTTTTATAACTTATATATATATTTATGATTTTGACTTTTAACAAAATTTCTTTATAATTTATATATATATTTATGATTTTCACTTTTAACAAAATTTCTTTATAATTTATATATGTATATATTTATGATTTTCACTTTTAACAGACTATTTACTGGATTTCTTCTAATTTTCACATACTTCGAGGTGTCCTCTCGACGGGGTTAAAAAACGAACTCCCCGAGGTTTTGGCAAATTGCACCCAGGTACCCACGATATCTTGCAAAAGCTTTTTTTATATTTTATTGTTTTCTCACGACGTTGAAAAAACGTACGTGAGAAAATGCAAAAGTTTTTTGATGCGAGCTATATGCATCAATGGAAACTGTAATCCGATATGCACTTGTGCGCCCGTCTTGAAATATTAATTTTAAGAGGGCGCGAATAATTTTGATAATTGTATGGATGTATGTACATACAATTAGATTGGATTAAGTAGGTAATGTACGTATGTACATAGTATATACGGAAAAAAAGTAAGAAGACACTGTATGTAGGTAAGTGTGCATTCCGTGTGAGTGGAATATGTGTCTGATAACAGTAGTAAGGTACCCACCTCTCCATACAAAGTGCATTTCGTGACGTAGGGACAGCACTAGTGGTACCCCACCGGAGTGGTTTTATGCGGACTTGTTTCCACCGTCCATAAGGTCTTGTTGTGGGGGAAGCTAGATAGACACGTCCTGCTTCCACATGGTAAGTGGCTAGAAAAAATGGGGTAAGCCTTGTTGTTGGGGTTGTTGGCTGAAGTGGGAGAACTGTTGCCTTGTCTAGCGACGACAGCTAATCGAAACTGGTTTTGAAAAGAGACGGTTTTTGGGTTGCTTACGTTAAACTGGTGCGAAGAGGTGTGCAAGATGAGCATTTTTATGTTAAAAATAGAAAAAAGGAAGGATAAATAAAAGCGGGTGGTCAGGTATGTATGGTGATCAGCAGAAGAAGTGAGATAAGCAGCTTGTGATCTACAGATCGACGTAAACAAAGCGCAATAGGTGAAGAGCCGGATCTGGCGGACCGCAGTGCACGCGACGAAGAACTGGTTATGGTAAACAGAGGCAGCTTTTTTTGCAGGACCACGTCCGTTTTTTTTTCTCTTCGGGTGACTGAAAATGCAAAGGACGCAAAGTTGGATAAACAGCTTGAGAGAAATAAAAAACAAAAGGCGGAAAGTTGAGATGTTTGGGCCATGTGGTGTTCAATGCTGCATACAGCCTGTGATAATGTCTAGCGAAAACAAATTACCAGGCAAGCAGAGCTTAGCAACAGAATCATAATATTTGCAGATCCGAGCAACCAACACTTTACTCCTCACTTCTGCTTCTTCGTTGCAACCTGCCGACGGCGTAATTAGTAGCTGTTTTTTAAAAAGCACAAAACAAGAATAAAGAAAATGCACCGTGTAGTTTTGCCAGAAAAAATGAAAAAAGCTAAACCAGATTGTCTGCATGTGAACAATGGTCTCGTGCCGGTAAAAACAGGGTTTGGTGAACTTGAACTGTAAGCTGAAAGCATGCTAAATCAATAAGGCGCTATAATTTATGGCTAAATAAAAGTCGTGCTGTGTGTAAGATGCTGTGTGTGGATTTTTTCTGTCTTTTTTTCGGACAATTTCCAGTTTGTGAAATTATGAATGAAAATATAAAAGCATATAAATAAATAATTTTGTTTTACTTTTAATCTTGTTCTCGGTTATATTGCAGTTAGTTAACCTGATTGATATAAAAGCGATATGAACGCGCGAGTAGTTATTATGGATATACAGTTTGTTGCAGGAAACAGAGGGCGGTGTTATGCAAAAGAAGTTGCAATATTAACCCCTAGAACCCTTATACCAGTTTTACATTATTTAAAGCCGCCATATCCTGTCAATGAGTTGAATTTAAAAGCAAAATGGCAAGATAACTTTAACTATAGAAACATCAATGGGCTAAAACGGGATAGTGGTGACATAGATTCCAGCCAGCTACCTTGTATTTTGTCTGATTATATTGGCTATACAATTCATGTGAAAGGAGAGCAAAAGTCAAAGTTCATCCGAAACTATCTGCCTGAAACAAAAATAATTGATCTTCAAATACTAAAATTGACTACTATACAACAATTTCAAACCCAATGCAGAATTCATAGAAAAAGAGTTGGTGTCCGATGTGCCGTGCAAAATTTGTTAATGTATATTTATATATGTTAGTAAATAAAATTATTGATTAAAATAAATTTGTGTTTCTTTTAAAAAAGTTTATTGCATACTCATTATGTTAAATACAATATTATAACTACAAAGTACAGGAATCTCGTAGAAAAACCTGGAATAATTAATATGAACGTAAGAAGTCCGTATTGGAATAAAGAAGTCTTCATCAGCCAATTTCAGCAAGGTTTTCTCTTTCAGCTTTCCGAAGTATTGATTGTAGTATTCCTTAACGCTCTCCGAAGCATTGTTGTTATGAAACATCACAATGTTAAAAAAGTCTAGCAACTCAAATAGTTTATATAGTTCCAATTGCTGTAGCCTCGCTATTGCTGACATCAAGCAGAGCTATCTTCTCTGTGAGTAATGAATACCGCTATACTGTCAGCCCAGTGGTGGGTGAAGTGAAGATGTTGGCGTTGGATCGGGGACTTCCACGTAGTGCGAGGTGGTAACCGCTGTTCGGTGGGCTTGACACTGACTAGTGGCCTAAAACCTGATTCAAACCCAAGCCAAGGTGGAACAGCATACGCCGTGGGCTGCGTGGTTAAGGGGGAGCTTAGTCGCTAGGATACCTGGCGACCTCCAGTTTTAATTGTAGCCTTCCCGTGGTAATGCAAATCTCCGCCACGGATGACATACTTTCATCGCTACTCGTGGGAACTATATGGACCAATTTATTTTAAAAAAAGGGCGATGTTCCCCTAAAGACACCAAAAAAGAGATAGTGGAAGCCTCACTGGAGACTGGCGCTATCGAGAAAGAGCTCTCAGAGCTGGAACTGAAGTCTCAGGAGTATGAGTCGATGTCGACAGATACTGAGGAGTGCTTGCTTGCCGAACCTGAGACCAGTGCCAAGCCAGTAGAAAAGGCTAAGAGAAAGAGGGAAAAGGGGGTGACGGAGGGTTTGCGTCGGAAGCGTACTTCTCAAAGCGCTAAACGCATCCTTCAGGTCCTCTCTGCCAAAGTACCCGATTCTCTAACCGATAAAGAGAGAAATAGTCTGAGCTGTTCCAGGCAGGTCATAGCAGAGGACGAAATCACTAGGCCGAAGAAGAAGGAAACTCCCAGGGTATGCGACTCCGCTAAGGAGGCTCCCAGGGGCAAGGGACCTTCAACCAAGGCAAAACAAAACCCCAGTCCTAAACCGACCACTGCGGGCCCCAATAAAGGGGGTGGTGGTGTTCAGGGTAAGGGGAAGGGTGAGATCTGCAGAGGAGGAGGATAATGATGCCATGAGGCTGAAACCAGGCTCCAGCAGACAATCACCCTGGTTCAGCAAGGCTTCCAGACCAGGTCCTAGTAAGGGTCTGGAAAAGGAGAAGAGGCCGCTTAGTGAGGTGGTATCTGATAGCTTAAAGCTAGCGCTGATTGGCAAGGGCAATCGGTACGGGCGCTATACTGAGGAGCAATGGAAGACAGTGGAGAGATCCTTATCGAACGCTGTCATCCGGTATGTGCTCAGTAACCCCTCGCTAAGCGCGCCGACTTTCAATAACTCTTGGTGGAAGCACGAGATCAGGGTCTTGGAATACAGAGACAAGGCCAAACATGACTTTGCTGTTAAAACGATCTCGGAATTGGAGGTGCCGTGGGAAGGAGCACAGCTGGCGATGAGGGAGTGGGAGATTGTTGCGGTAGAGGAGCCCAGAGATGGGGGTAGAGGATTCGTGATCTTGGTGGACGAAGATTCGATACCCGTCATCAGGAAGAGGCAGGGTAAGATCCATTTTGCTGTGGGAGAAGTATTTCTCAGGCTCTTCAGGAGAAATAAAACCTGCGGGGAGGAGGACGTAGCTACTGTGGATGAAGGTGGTGCAAATCAACCTTCATCATAGTAAGGTTGCGTCAGCCAACCTAATGCTGCTCCTAAATAAGGAGGGCATAGATGTGGCGCTTATCGAGGAGCCGTGGGTCCGTGGGACCAAGGTTCAGGGGTTAGGCCTCAGAGGATTCAGACTATTTTATAGTGAAGAGTCAGACAATGTAAGAACATGTATACCTGTTAGGAAAAACCTTCAGGCACTAATGTTATCTAATTTCAGCTCTAAGGATCTTGTGGTTGTAGGGCTAGAGGCGGGGGCCCACAATTGCTGGATGGCCTCGGCATACATGCCGTATGAGGAGCCGTCAGCCCCCTGCAGAGATGTAAGATTGGTGTTCGAGGCTGCTGAAGCGAAGAACATCAATCTTCTACTAGGGTGTGATGCTAACGCCCATCATATCATTTGGGGTAGCTCGGATATAAACCCGAGAGGTGAGTCTCTTTTTAATTATTTGTTAGAGACTAAGCTCGTAGTGTGTAATAGAGGCAATACGCCAACTTTCAGAACAGTAAACAGGAGTGAGGTCTTGGACCTAACCCTAGTAACCTGTTCGGAGAACTTCGTGGTTCGCAACTGGAGAGTGTCTGAGCAGGCGTCTTTATCAGACCACGCTTGGATACTCTTCGAGTTTGTATTTGCCGTGCGACCTGTTGAGGCTTTTAGGAATGTTTGTAGGACAAATTGGGACCGGTTCTGTGATGTAGTCAGTGATAGGCTGGGTTCACCACCCGAAAGACTCATCACAGAGTCAGCAGTGGATGATGCGGTGAATACTGTCACCGAGGCGTTAAACGTAGCGTTCCGCGAAGCCTGCCCCATAAGCAGATCCAGTGGAAAATCAAGGCCACCATGGTGGCATGCGGAACTGGGTAACCTTAGAGAAAAATCGCGTAGGTTGCTAAATGCAGCAACGCGCAGCGGAGATCAGGTAGACTGGTCCTGTTATAAGGACGGCCTAAGATCATTCAAAAACGCGCTAAGGCTGGCAAAGAGATCTTCATGGAGGAGCTTCTGCCAGTCAACAGAGTCTAATACAGAAGCGTCCACACTTCGGAAGATGCTTGCCAAGGACCATAGTACTCCGTCTTTCATAAAAGGGGCGAACGGAGTCTGGACAACCACAAACGACGAGCTGCTAAATGTACTTCTTGACGCCCACTTTCCGAGCAGCGGGGAGATAGGTCCGTCGGTGGTGAGCTCATCAGTACGGCACCTACAGGATGGAAAGGAGGAGGTGATCAGCTGCATAGTTAGTAAAAAAGCGACAAAATGGGCGGTCCATTCTTTTAATCCCCTTAAGACGTCTGGGGTGGATGGACTAAGACCCATTATGCTTCAGAAGGCACTAAGGTACATAATACCATGGCTAGTGCCGATTTATAAGAGCTGCCTGAGGCTCTGTTTCTTGCCCAGGCCCTGGCAGGAAGTGAGGGTAATCTGCATTCCGAAGGCAGACAGAACAGACCATATCGAGGCAAAAGACTTTAGACCTATCAGCCTCTCCTCCTTTATGCTTAAGGTCTTGGAGAGATTGATAGAGGTGTATATAAGAAATGTTTGGCAGGGCGGCAGTGGTAGTCAGCATGCCTATACAAAAGGGAAATCGGTAGAGTCGGCACTACATGCAGTGGTGTCTGTTGCTGAGAGGTCCCTACAGTATAAGGAGTACACTCTAGGTGCTTTCCTGTATATTGAGGGGGCTTTCAATAACGTGAAGACGGAGGTTTTGTTTCATGGACTGAGAAGGGTGGGTGTTGATAAGTGTCTATGTGACTGGATCAACTCAATGCTTCTCAGTAGAAAGATCAGCTCCTGCTCAGGAGACGCTATTGTCAGAAGAGCAGTTTATAGAGGTACACCGCAGGGGGGGGGGGTGCTATCACCACTCCTGTGGCTACTGGTAATGGATGAAATCCTCATCAAGTTAGAGAGAGAAGGCTTCAAGGTAGTTGCCTACGTGGATGACATATGCATCCTGGTAACTGGAAAATTTCTCTCTACTATTAGCGAAAGGCTCGAGTGCGCGCTGCTTAAGCTGGATAGCTGGGCCAATAATAGTGGATTGAGGGTGAACCCCTCGAAAACGAAACTAATCCTTTTTACTAGAAGGAGGCGGGTGCAAGATTTCAGACTTCCAATGCTGGAAGGAGAGGAGCTTACTCTCTCCAGTGAAGCGAAGTATTTGGGTGTCGTCCTCGATTACAAATTGAACCGGAAGGCTAATCTACAAGAACGCGTGAAGAAGGCTAGTGTGGCCTTCTACACGTGCAAGAGCATATTTGGCGGAAACTGGGGATTAAAACCCAGGGTGGTACACTGGATGTACACAGCAATAGTTCGGCCCATCCTCTGCTACGGCTCTACGGTCTGGTGGACGGCACTGACGAGGAACTTTAACCTTGATGTGCTGTCAAAAATCCAGAGAGCCGCCTGTATCGGTATAACTGGGTGTCTGTGCACCACGCCCACGGCGGCATTGGAGGTCAAGCTTGACCTATTGCCGCTGGTCCTTTATTGTAAGGGTGTGGCGGCAACTAGTGCTGTCAGGCTGAGAGCGGGGGGCTGGTGGAAGGAGAGGGGTTTTGTGCAATCCAATATATTCCAGAAGGTTGACTGTAGGCACTACAGGGTAGAAACAGACTATCAAGTACCCATCCTGACTTTTGGTGGTGTTATCTACGCAACGATACCCAACAGGAGTGACTGGGAGGGGAAGGAGGTGGTCGTTACATCCGATATTTCTATATTTACGGATGGCTCCAAGACGATTTCTGCAGGAGTTGTAGAGACTCGGAGGAAATTGAATCCGTCAAGCATGTGCTTTGCGAATGCCCCGCTCTGATGAATAAGAGAGGTAGGTTACTAGGTAGCTACTTCTTTTCAAGTCTGGGGGAGCTTCAAAGTATAAAGTTCAGAGAAATCCTGAGTTTTCTGAGTGAGGCAGGATGGATCTAGGCTAAAGGTCTTGGATATATCCTGAGTTTCCCAAGGAAAGCAGGATAAATTCAAGGCTTGAATGGTTATCTCATGAGGTATAGGGGCACAATGGACCCGTTGGAGGTCTAAGTGAGGCTGGCTGATTGTCCAGCGGCACCCCTCTTACCTTACCTAACCTAACCTCCTATTGGTGTAGCTGGATGTTTCCTTTATCAACGGGGATTTTGTACTCTTTTTTCAGTGCTGCCTGATTTTGACACAGGTAATTTTCCATTATATTTTTTAACGCAATCAAGTGGTTGTAGAGAGGTATCCAGCCGGAGTACTTAGTCGATACAGGAAAATGTCCATGTCGATGAAACACTATTTTAGCTTCAAATGTCAGCGTGTCAAATCAAAGTACAACTTTTCGGTTTTGACAGTCATCCAGATAGTATGTATAGTTTAATAGAATCTTTTCACCAGGCACTTCAGCTTCAACTTTTCTTCTATACGACCTTTTGACGCTTTTGCACTGGGTGCTTGTCTTGTTTGCTCCTTGTGAGATGGCTCCATCTCTTCACTGTGTCGCTAGTAAACTAAAAGAATGACCTTTGTATTGCGGGTTTTATATCTTTGATTTGGGGGCTGCAAGACTGGTTACAAGAAACCCCGCCACCTTGCGGTATATCTTTTAGATAAATTCTACGATATAAATTAACAACTTTAGTATCATTGAAATTAAAGTCATATGATGAAAACTGCTTTAGAAATGGCCGCAGACTTTTTCCTTTGCATCGGTAATACAGAAAAATGCAACAGTAATACCACATGTAGAAGAAAAACCACTTTGCAGGCGTTTGTTACTGTTGACAAATGCGTTTTAATTATTCATTAAAAATCTTTTAAAGAATGCGTTAATGGGGTATTTACCAAATGAATCAAAATACTCTGCGGGGCCCTTTATTGGAAAATAAAATGCCACCCAATGGGTCCCGCTCTTAGCTGCAGGATCAGTGCTAACTGTTACACATGCCGGTCTTTTTATTTTTCGGGGTAAATGATTGTGAAGTTACTTTTCAGTATGCGGATAAGTTCAATCGTGTTCATTCTTGTTCCTTTAAAGCAATTCTTTCAATGTCTATGATCCTCGTGCAAGACGTTACGTAGTTTTGTATGAATTCCTTTGTTGACACACCATGAACAAAAATTGTTGTAAATTTCGCCAAAGTTTTTATAAGATCCTCATCTAAGCGTTTAAGCTCTAAATTGCCAAATTTACCTGATTGATCTATACAGCTAACGGCGGATATCGGGTATCTGTGAGTAATATCCTTCGTGAACGATTTATTTTGTGCAGTAAAGCCTGCGAAGAATACTTTTTTTAGGAAAGTCAAATGGTTTCTTGAAACATATTCTACATGTACTAGACAATAACTCATTATAGCGGCATGCAGTCTTCTTAAGGAATGGATTTTGGCACGCTCTGTATAACTATATATACTTTTTAGAAACTTGTGTAAACATTTCTATCTTTACCAACTTTTATACTCCCATCATATTCAGCATACACAATACAAGTGACGGTATTTTTTAATGCTTCTTTAAAACTACCTTCAATCCGCACTGTTCCTTGATTCAACAAGTTCCCGCATGACGAATTATATGACAAATCTGTAGTTAAATCAAACGCCATCAAAAAACAGCCGTCATCAAAAAATTTCTTGGAAATTTGATGGCCCTTATCAAAATAATGGATGCCAGTTCCTTTAAATAACGTTATATAGCCTCTTGTGCTAACCGGATTCTCCTCCGAAGAGTAATCAACCTCCAAGGGTTGATTTGGTACTTGAGCTCCGTTTACTAACAGGTTAAATCTGGTAATGTTATTGTTTTTGAAATTGTATGGGTTCTTAGTTCGTCTACCTGTATATGCATCATTGTCAACCATACCGAAAACTAATAAGTGTGGTAATTGTCCTATCACAACGTTGTCCAATGATAGTGTAAATGTGTTTGCAGGGACGGTGTAAGTTTTCACTTCAACCCGTATATAAGGGTACACACCATTTGACCGCTGAAGAACAGTTTCATGTGCTAATAATATATTCGGATTAACCGTCACGTGGTTTATATACATTGTTGCTTCTAAGATTTTTATTCGTGGTGTATTATCATCATCCTTAGATATCAGGTAAAATTCAGGTTTTTCCAGTGCTAGTACGACGCGCAAATCAACGCCATTCATTAACAGTTTGCCTTGGTTTAGCATATCACCATGGATTTTTCCCATTAATTCAACAACTTGACTTTTATTAAAGAGTTTCTGACTGGCAAGATAACCTGCATTTTCCTCAATACTTGTGGCTACTTCCATATTATCCTGATCGATGTACCAACCTACAGATTCTAGATGGGTCGAGGCTGCATCTTTGCAATAGTTCAATAAGTTTTCAATGTATGCACGATAGTTGTAATTATTATCGGTTTGCGCAATTGGTTTGCCATTCAAATAAATGGTACATTGACGAAAGAGGGAATGCAACACATTGTTTACAGGGCCGGGAGGTTCATCCGGGTTTGTAATCTCTACATCGTCACCTGTGTACAGTTCTTCTTTGCCATTTTTTATTTTGATTACCTGGACCTTTAGGCGAAGATATATACTAGACAAATCCCTGTAAGTATCACCATGCCCTAGAGACACAAATTCCAAAACTGATGAATTATCTAATGAGGCTATTGGTTTGTACGCTACTTCTTCGGTTTTTAATATATTGCTTTGCACAGACGGTGTTGAGAAAAGATCCAGCTCCGATTTCATGCACTCGCTGTAAGCAGACATTTATCTTATTTTATCGAAAATGTCTAACACACGTTTTCGTACTGTTCGCTTGCGCTTTATAGCTTTTTTTGTCAATCTTTTTTTTTTGCTTCTTAACTTTTGAACGTTTTCTACGCTTAGCAGTTGAAGGTAAATGCAGTGATGTAAAAGGAGTCGGTCTTTTTATAAGCAACCGCTTTCGGGCTCCTGAGCCTTCCATGGTATTAAATAGTTTATTTATACCCTTTTGAGTTAAATCTTGAACTGCGGCTTTTCCCTGTTCACGTAATATTTCTTTTATAGGCCGGCTACCAGCTTCTTTTAAAATAGCCTTACCAGTTTCCACAGCTTGTTTTTTCAATGCTCTTGCCCCCGAAAATACTAATGGCTGTAAGTATTTTAGCAGTCCGCTGAAAAAATTTCCAATACCTCTTGCAGTAAGACTATAGAGCAACTAAAGCAGTCTTATATTTATAGTCTACTGTTTCTTAAAATGAAGCATCACATATGTTGGGATATAACTTGGTTCAAAGTCAACCAATTCACCTTCACTATCAGCTATTTTTATAGATATACTTTCAATGAAAGCTTTTTCTATGGGGCAATATTCTACATGATGGAATCTTAGTATACTCTCGCACTCTTTTAATGGTATTACACGCAAGTATCGTGCTAATTTGTTACCTATTGCTCTCGGCATGTTTATATCTGTATAGATATAAACTATACTTTGTTTATTACAATCTTTTGTTATTTCGTGAGTCTCTCGAGGTAATCTCTCCGATAACTCATTAATCGACCTTTCAATCCCATTGATCTTATCTATTATTGTCATGTGTTCCCGTCGTAATCCAGCAGTGTCAAACGAGTCTTTAATGTCTGACAGTATTAGATCCGTATTACGTTTGTCTTCAGGCGTTTGAAGAAATACGTCAGTAAAGAAGCTCGCTATATTATCCAAATTTGTATCAATAGGGACTTGTGTAGTAAGATAGTAAGATACTGACCCGAACTTTGCTTCTCGTACGGAACATTTAAAATATTGCTATCTTTAGTAATTTCTCGTTGATTAGGTGGTTTTGCACTTAAAGAATCCTTTCGCAACTTATTTAAAATGTTGAAAATTGTCTCTTTTATTTGAATAAGTCTTTTATGCTTCTCTTGTTCTTTAAGCGTTTGATCATCAAAGTGTTCATTGGATATCATAAGTGTAATAAGATCTTTGACATTTAGGTGAGATGGCAACGGCTTCTTGATTTTTATTGTAGCTTCTAAATCTTCCAGTCTTAGGTCAAACGTATCATGGACTTTCGCCTTCCCACCTTTGTTTATTTCTTTTTCACGAGTGTGTTTAATGCTAAGTGGTGGATGTGCGTAATTATCTATCGCGTCTTGTTTTCTCTTTCTTTGAGGAATTTGCCCAAATATATCATCAATAAACGCTTCAACTGAGTCGTAATCATTATATTTCAAAACGACATTTTCTGAAGTTTTCTTCCCCTGATATATATGTAGTGTAAATTCATCTGGCTCCTGAGTGTAGCTAATTTCGGGAATAACATTATCAAAGAAATCTGCTTCTAACCTATCACACATACGTTTTTTAACATCATTTAAATACATGGTATACCATGAAGGAGCGACAGCGTTATAAAATGTCAGCAGAAATGCCGAAAAGTTCACTTGACCCTCTCTATAACTAGCTTGTGAAAGGTTCTCCTTTGTCCACTTAAGGCTAACATTATCGTTGACCTTGATGGAAAGTGTTTTAAACTCCTTTTCCCGCTGCTCTCTAACATCCTTTAATTGATCAACTGAGGTATTACGTTTTATTCTTTTTAAAGAACTTTCATACACCTCGTTTAATGTGTTACGTTTCACTTTCTTTGTATCATCGGTACTTATTTTGTATTTGGGTATCGAAATTTCAGTTAAACCAACATACCAACTACCATTACACTTAAATGATTTCGTTAATGCATTTGTAAAACCCGACAGAGTATTCTCCGAATAAAACTGCATGGAATTATTACTTAAAAGACAGACATAGAAATCGTCTTTTACATCTACAGGCATTTTTGTGCTCTAAAACTCTTCCCAGTGTATGGCTGGCACGCTTACACTTCGATCCTGTTTACTTTTTAAACGTTCGCTTTGTCGCACAATTTGCTTTACAGGAAATGAAAGCATATCTTGACCCGAAGCCAGCTTTGATGGTCTTAATATAGGCTGATTTTTGGGGTTGTATGCCTCCAGTTCCGGACGAGTGCTCTCTTCCGTATTCTCAAGATAATAAATAGCTTCATCTACACTCATATCCATAGGTACCGTAATTTGTATTATCCCATCATCATGAGTTATTACCTTGTAATCTTCTTTTCGTACAGCAGGATCAGGTATAGTTTTTTGTACTTTAGAAGGCGGTTTAAGAGTTTTTGCTATTCCACTAGCAGACAGACGTCGTTTCGTCGTTGGAGATAGAGACTTTCGTGGCGGTGTAATGTTACCTATCTCAAAAACTTCGTCCTCAATTCGCGGCGGTGTTTTTTCTTTTCTTGTAGATGTTTGTGCAGAAATATCATGTTT
Organism: Dioctria linearis; assembly: GCA_963930735.1. NCBI lineage: Eukaryota > Metazoa > Arthropoda > Insecta > Diptera > Asilidae > Dioctria > Dioctria linearis. The sequence continues at coordinate 174,741,624 of OZ005740.1, forward strand.
AAAAACGATTTTGGTTTGTGTTGTATTATCACGCAAGCTCTTTTGGTGAACTTGTTTGCCTTTTGGGGGGTATACCGGACTTTTTTCATGTAGAGTACGTCTAAATTTACAATTGAAATTTAGGAACTTTATCAACTGATTACGATAGTTATACCACTTATCGATGTCGGACAAATCTTTGTCTTTAAGTATTTTATTGATTGATTTATCAAACATTGTCTGATTTGACGAACCTTCTATACCTTTCTCAAGTTTTTCATAGACTTCTGGTGAAAGAAGTAACATTTTATTAAGGGAATTACTTCTGTACATATTTTTCAATTAGCGAACCTATCACTCCAGATAAAACACTTCCCAATAATACAGGCAGAAATCCACCTCGTTGTATAAGTATCTTACGTTGCTTTGGGACAGACCTTTTTGCATCAACCAGCTTACGCATATCCCTTTTATACCTACAAAGTTGTCTGTGAATTTTCCTACAGGGCATATCGTTACCTTTCAAAGTATTAAACGTGATTTCACAAAGAGCTTTTACAACGTCGGGATCGGCATTTTTTATAATAGCTTTTCGTAACACAGGTTTTGCATTTTTAAGAACACATAACATATGCCTGTTGTCCCTTAATCGTTTTATGTGTAACACCATTTTTGTTAATTAGGCTATTTTGTACGCAAAAGCAAGTTGCAAATTGTTTGTTAAAAATGTCTGCTCGAAATCTTAACACCTCGCTTATGTCTTGGGTTAAATCAATCAGCAAATGTGTGGAGCTTGTGTAATATCCTTATATATTCTCATCAGTTCAGAACTATTTTCAGGGTAGATCTGTTTTGCCAAATGAATAAACTGACTTTTGTCCCGAGGGTTTTTAAAAGCCGCCAAGTATTTACAATTCAACGATATATCACGACAAAACTTTCCTTGATGAAACACGTTCTGCGTTACAAGAATCACTGATAAATTCCGATAGTGAGACCCTTTGGTAAAAAGCTCGCAGACTTGTTTGCTAAATGCATTCAACATCATATCATCCAGCACAATTAGTGTCGGTTCGTCTGCATGATTTGTAAATTCTTCTGGAATAGAATCTAGGTAATCGATGTTCTTGCACGAAATTTTTGAGGGTATAGCATTCCTTTCCGCACATTACACCATAATACTCTTTTTATTTCCGGGTGTATTATAGATGGGTTATTTAAGAGTTGCTCTATGAACGTCGCTCGCTTTTTAATCAAGGGCGCATTCCCAGACATTTGCAAACAGACAATGGGAAAGAATTTTTTAATAAAACATTTCAACAGCTTATGAAAAAGTATGGTATTAACCACTATTCAACGTACAGTACATTAAAAGCTTCGATTGTAGAAAGATTTAACAGAACTTTTAAAAATATGATTTGGAAAGAATCTAGCATGAATGGTACTTATCATTGGATCAGCATGTTGAACAAATTAACAGATAGATATAATAAAACAAAACACAGGACTATTAAAATGCGACCTATAGATGTAGGATCGGTGTATATGTATATAAAACCAAAGCCTAAACCAAAGTTCAAAGTAGGTGCTTTTGTGCGTGTTAGTAAACATAAGCATATTTTTGAGAAAGGTTATACACCAAATTGGTCCACAGAGATATTCACAATCAACAAAGTTAAGAATACATACCCGCCCACATACATTCTCAAAGATTTTGAAGGGAACTTAATACAAGGTGGGTTTTATGAACTAGAACTTACACCAGTAAAATACCCCAACCTCTACCTCGTTGAAAAAGTTTTGGAGAGGAAAGGAAACAAAGTTCTTGTGAAATGGTTAGGGTTTCCATCAAGACACAACACATGGATTGATATAAAAGACGTGTTATAATACGATTCTAAAATAGTTAAAATGCTGACTCTCAAAAGGGAATACGATCACTTAAAAACTTTCCGTAATCTACCTGTAGACGAGAAAAAGTCACATAAATTAGCACGAAGTGGTTTCTTCTACACCAATCTGAAGGATCGAGTTAATTGCTACTTTTGCTCCTTGGAGATGAATGCTCTCAACTGTTCCGAGGATATCGAAACTGAACATCTTCGTCTTTCACCAAACTGCGCATATGCCAATGGAAGTGATGTTTGTGGGCCGTATAACAGATTACTAACTACATAAACAAAGGCCTTCAAACACTGCAGTTTACGTATTCAACATATTTAAATTCTTGGCGGCCGCAGTGATTACACTTGCATTATTTGGCGAAATATGTGTTATTTACAATTCTTCCAACAAAAGCAATGAAGAGAGTAACATTTAATGAAAAGGTGGAAGATCGGGTATACGTATGTTTGGACTTTTATGCATACCACCAAACCCGTAAAGGAGAATGGGAAACCTTTGCAAGGGACAACGACAGATTTAGGAAGAGGATCTCATTCATTATTAAAAATTTAATTAAAATTTATAAAAGGAAATCTTTGCTGTAAAAAAGTTAAATAAAAATCTTATTTCAGTTTTTTAATTAACGGTTTTTATTTTTCCTAACCTATGCAATACATATAAATTTTCATTTAATTTCTATTTAATTTTCTGTTTCAATATAAGCCAAACGATTTGCATAATTTTGGGAAGATGGCACGTGTAGCAAGAACTACCAGCTCTTTAATAAAATACTCCCCATTATGCACACAAACAAACTGCATGTCCAGAATAAATTTTGCATATTATTAGCTGAAGTAAAACTACGGAATGCACGAATATCTTGTGCGAATATTTATATATGTTTGGTTATTTCAGTAAAATGTGGCCGGTATAATTAATATAGTCATGTACTGGTTGGTGTTAATAGTGACAGTGCTGTTTTTTAAACCTAAAGTACAATGGCTGTTATACTACATAGATTTATAGTAATACATTTTTACTTTTATTCGTCTATAATTAGTAATAACATTATAATTTTTAATCTTACTTTTCTAACTATAATTATAACAAAATATCTTGCAACTAGCACATCAATATTATCTAATCTCGTTTTCTTTTGAAACCATATGGGTAAGAAAAATAATCGTCCGTAACAACTCTTTTATCAAAAGTAAATCACATCTTTTTTTTCAATGTAGATATAGTAACCCTTGGACGTTTTCGTTTAATTTTTCGCTCAGTTTTTACGCATACACTATCTTGAAAACTTTCTTCGGTAACCATTGATTTCAAGCACTCACGATTGACAATTTTAGAATTTTCAAAATTAATTGTAATACCTTTGCATTTGGTAATGTACTCAGGACCTTTTTCTGTTTCAACTTAAAGGCTATAAGTTTTAGTCCCGACACTTACAAATTCTGAAATGAACGCGCTAGCACCGTAACATTCAACCTCGTCAGTTAAGTCCCCCAAAAAGTCAGAAATTGTAAATGATAAAGGGTTTTCTTTATTATCCACGAATATTAAACTATCTGTGTCACAATATAAAATTTTGTCTTTCACTTTTCCTAATATTGCATAGAGCTTAAGTCTGGCAAATTCCGTTGTGTAAGCTGCAATTGGTATATTAACGTGGGGTAATATATTTAAATTTTCTTGTATATATTTCCATGTTACCCACATGGTGTTTTCATTAATTGGTTGTAAAGAGCAAATTTCGATTCCTGGAGATTATATAAAGTCACAGAAATCTTTGAAATTATTTAAGACTTTAGTGTATGTTCTGTCTTTCCTTTGGGCGAATTTACCCCATACGGAATTTAAACAAATTTTTGCCGTGTTACGTCGACCAATGTTTTTGTGAATTTGCTTTTTGTCCAGAACAATGTTTTCCTTTATTTCATAGGTCTTTATAAAGTTATCTTTTTTCTCTTCAGTAGTACATTTACTACCCCACCCTTTAGCCTCCTGTTTAATTTTTAAGAAAGTATTCACATACCCCGTAAATAAACCGCCACTTTCTTCTACCGTGTCATATACAGTATAATCATACTTCCAAACTTCAAAAATGCTTTTTATCTTATACCCCTTTTTAACCGCTAAGGCCACTTCAGGAATAATCCATGTACCGGTAATTTGCTTTTCTTCTTCATTGTGACGACAGGTGGAAATTCTATTTTCATCTGCACATTTTTACAAAGTGTGAAATATAGTTTTAAGTTAGTTTTAAAGGGTAACACAGGCAAAAATAAATTAGATGGTGCTACAACAGAACACATAATGAAACCGTGCATTCAAAGAATTTCCGTTAGTAGAGGCATGGCATCATTTCGAAATATTTGAGGATGTCCAATAGGGTAGGGTGAATATTTGTTAATATACGGGTACAAACTTGTAAAGTCCAAATAACGAATTATTTCTTTTTCTTCTTTCACTTGGTGGTATAGCTTAAATACCTCAGTACGTCCTCCAAAAACGGCATTACGTGGGTTAGGCGGAGCAGGAATATTAGCAACAAGATCATTTAATCTTTGATTTATAAGAGGATTTGCTTTTAGAAATTGTTTGAATTCACATTCCCAAATGTATACCAAAGTATAGCCGTGCTGTTTGATTGTCTCAATCCTTTTTAGAGTGCTCTCATACTTTTGGCTAATAGTCTCTACCTTTTGATACCTACTATTTGGAAGTTCTTGGACTTTGAAGCAATCGTTACAGCCATGATAAAAACAGCCAAAAAATTCGTAAACTTTGTTGGTTTCTAAAATGAAACCATCTACTTGCAGTCCGCTCCTTTCTAGCTTAACCTCCCCTTTATTGGTTGCAGAGAGAATCAGGTGTTCCGTTTTTGTGCTTTCCCATGCAAGCCACTTGGCAGCACTCAATGAGTACTGTTTTGATTTAAAATAGCCATTCTTGGGCATTATGCCTAAAGCATTATTTTTTAAAAACTTTTTTCGGAAAACTAGCATACAGGCTGACGCTATAGTTAAAGACTCCAAAAAAGGATTTATTTGGGTTATGTCAAGAAATTCACGCATAAATCGTGTACATCCTAAACGCAAAATACTAACATCATTTATACAATACTTTAATATTTCTTGTTTGTTATTGAAAACTCCTTTGGACGCGGTGTTATACCATTTTAGAAACGCCTCCCTCTCTTTTATTTTCATTGTTGTAAAACCATATAATTCGGGTGAGGGATAGTTACCAATGTAGTCAATATTCTCTGTTGTGTTAAAGTAATAAGGGTAATACCCTTTCATCTGATTTGCAATATCAAACACTTCAGGAAACTTTGAAAGAGTTAGCCCCAAAAAATTTAACGAATCAATAAAAACCAAATTTTCGCAAGTTAATTTCATTATTTTCATGCCGTTAATTATCGGCTCTATTGTTAAATTTTTAGCCAGAAACTCAGAAATCAAAAAGTGACCATCATACCCCTGCAAATTATGGGCAATGCAGTACACATTGGATATTGAGGGTCGCGGACTCAAACAATAATCTAAAAAAATTTTCACAACATTCGTTTCCCGACTGTATTTAAATATATGCTGCCTGTCGCCACAAACGCTACATTTTTCTTTTATGTCTGGTTGTTGATAACAATTATAGCATGTCTGTTGCGCAACAATTAAATTTACAACATGCCGAAAGGAGGCGGGACTACTTTCCTATAAAGTATTTTGTGTACTTTCGCAATCAAAAAATATTAATAAGAATTTTTATCTTTCCTCCCAATGTACCATTTAATGTAATAAAGATGTTCCGCCGGGACAATTTTTGAGCAAATTTGACATAAATATTCATTGCAGGTGCGGTCGTTCAAACTTCTTTTAGTAAGATTAAGAAATTTGCTGCATAGTTTACAAATTTTGAGACTATCACACACACTTTTGTCTTTAATTTTATTTTGAAGATGATTGGTAAAACAGACTTCGCCTCTGAATGTACGGTTGCAATTCTCACATCCGCGCGCTTGTTTAACAAACTTGCACGGGGGAAGGTATCACAGTAGCGGCATTTCACCTCACACTTGTGTAACTTTACGTCTGATAACTTATCGCAAAAAGGACAGGCATATTTTTTATTAAAAAATCCTGTCAAAGATTTGATGACATAAAAGTGTTTTAATGTTTGTGAATAATATAGGCAAATTTTTTTTTTACACCGCACTCAATTGGCAACTTGAATAAAACTGAGTTTGGGTTTTTTAAATCGTCAAACACAATGATTCGATAACTTGTTAAAAATTTTTGAAATTTGTAGAGGTCTATTAAAATGCTGCCATTTTTACCGAGCACAACGTTCGAATTTTTACATAATTGATTTGCTGACTTATCCAATCCCCGAATAACAGAAAGATTTCTTTGTTTATTGAAGTTTTCTAAGACTATTTCAATAGCGTAACATATACTTCGGGAAGACAATTCAAGTCATTTTCTTTTCCAACATCTATCACACTCGTTTTTTTAGCTACATATTTAGGATTTATCTTACCCCCTGCGAAAGGAAAATTGACTATGTCTGCATTTAACTGCATGACTTCGTCAGAGAGAAAAATAGAATTGGATTGGCTCACATTGGAAATTAAGCCAATAATATATTCCCCGGATAAATGTTTTATAGGCTTGAGGCTAGACCAAATAGGCTTTACGTGAGGTGCATTAGGTAGCGCAATCGAAAAACTTATTTTGCTGCCTTCAACAAAATTTGATAGTACTTCTTTAACTACATTATCAAATGCCTGTTTTAATATTTCGAGAGGGTTTTGATTGACATTACCAAAATCTTTCAGTTGAAAAACTAGTTTAACCCCCTCTGTGTTAAACTTTTTTAAAAAAGACGTCTGCTTTGATAGCAACTTTAAGCCCTTATTTAGATCACTACCACATTGAATTATTTCAGGTGAATCACTTTTTCTTTGTAAGCATATATTTTCACCCGTTTCACAAATCGCAGTGCCGCTTCGCACAGTATCGTTCTCCTCAGCATTGTTGAGGAAATCAATAGCGTTTTTTAGCACATTATTCCCAAGTGGAATATTATGCGAAATTGAGTATTTTGTAATCAATGATAGCAGCAAAAATTTTCGCGATCCGAAAATATTACTTTATCTTTTTTAACTGTGTTTACACAGATATTCAACGCGGAAAAAAATACGTCTGAATATAAAGATATTGCGCTCTTTAAATGGGCAATAATTTCTATAGCACTCATTCTTACTAGTTTTTTTACAAAAATATTAAACTTACATAAAACAATCCTTTTATTTTAAAAAAAACCGCTCCCAAAGATCCACGCTAGTGTCTTCCTTTTGGAAAGTCCCTCTCTTCTTTTGCACTGGTTAAAAAGGCCAGTACCCCACTTCTAATTTAGCTTCTTTTTTCTGGCAGTTGATGTTTGTTTGTTTTCACTTCTTTTTTCTTCCTTTTCGAAAGCCACTCTCTTCTTTTGCTCTGGTCAAAAAGGCCTCTATCTCCGCTTGTAATTTTGCTTCTTCTCTGGCAGTTGATGTTTGCTTGGTTTCAATCGGTGTGATACTCTACAATCTTTTTTAAGGAAACAAGGTTAAATATGGAAAGTTTAAAAAAGAAATATTTTCTGTACTCATACCTTTCTCGGTTTAGTTATGCACTTAAAAAGACTTAGTAACTTGAAAATGTTTAAAATCTGTGAAAAAGATGGCCAAAGATTGTGTCCTCGCAAAATTTACTTTTACCTTTATACAATTTTTACCTGGCAAAAAGGCAGCTACAAATAAGTTTAAAGCCACCTTCATTCTCCTTTTTTAAATCAAAATGTATGTACCAATAAATTAGCTCTGTAATGATACATATTTATTTCACTATTTTTAAAACGTATCCAGAGCCATAAATTTCTTTTAATAACTGTCACACAAAATGCCTGCAAAGTCGCGGCTGTTTTTATAAATTAAGAAGGAACTATCATAAATATAATACCATACACGCTAAACAAGGCGTGCAAAAATAAAAACAGATAATACCTTGATTAGCATAAAAATGTTAAAAGGTCGTAAAAACGTTTAAGTCACACGATATTTAAAACCCCTACCTTTTTCAAAATAAAACTACAGAAAGTTTTTTATAAACTCCCAGTCGCGCTGAATAAGGACGGTACTTTACAGAACAGGATCTACCATAAATATAATACCATACGCTCTGAACAAGACGTGCAAAAATAAAAACAGATAATACTTTACCTTACCATAAAAATGTTAAAAGGCCGTAAGCATTAATTAGTTAAATCCTAACAAATCATGTTTAAACAAAATCTATAAGTAAATATTTGACTATCAGTCTTATTTCATTTTTTTAAAAAACGATTAAACCAAAACGATATTTAAACCTCTACCTTCTTGAACAAACTTCAGACAGTTTTTATCACCGATCGAGCTGAATAAGGACGCTGCTTTACAAAAATGGTGAGTTAGCATTGTGTTTTTTTGTAATACATAATACCCCTAATTAAAAATCGTACTTTAACTGCTAACTAACTTTAACTTTGAACTGCTGCAAAACATTTCTGAGCACAGCTATGACACGAGGGTACCTGTCACGGACTTAGAAATAGGGAAGGAGTACCCTATTAAAACCCTTCAAGCTGTTAAAAACAAAATATGGGCTGCGCGTCACAACTCATCTACCAAACAATACTTTTGTATTTCTACCGCCTCGGTTTCCGAGAGGCAAATCGATGACCTCAATCAACATGCGGGACAGTGCCTAATCTTTGCCGGAAAGGACGACTCCAAAGGAGGCTTCCCAATCTTATATATATTTTTATTTGTGCTTTTTTATTTCATAAAACATAGCGTGCGGCACTCTCTGACTCAAAATTTCACAAACTGGAAATTGTCCGAAAAAAAAAGACAGAAAAACATCCACACACAGCACCTTACACACAGCACGACTTTTATTTAGCCATAAATTATAGCGCCTTATTGATTTAGCATGTTTTCCGCTTACAGTTCAAGTTCACCAAACCTGTTTTTACCGGCACGAGACCATTGTTCACATGCAGACAATCTGGTTTAGCTTTTTTTCATTTTTTCTGGCAAAACTACACGGTGCATTTTCTTTATTCTTGTTTTGTGGTTTTTAAAAAAAACAGCTACTAATTACGCCGTCGGCAGGTTGCAACGAAGAAGCAGAAGTGAGGAGTAAAGTGTTGGTTGCTCGGATCTGCAAATATTACGATTCTGTTGCTAAGCTCTGCTTGCCTGGTAATTTGTTTTCGCTAGACATTATCACAGGCTGTATGCAGCATTGAACACCACATGGCCCAAACATCTCAACTTTCCGCCTTTTGTTTTTTATTTTTCTCAAGCTGTTTATCCAACTTTGCGTGCTTTGCATTTTCAGTCACCCGAAGAGAAAGAAAAAAAACGGACGTGGTCCGGCAAGAAAAAGCTGCCTCTGTTTACCATAACCAGTTCTTCGGTCGCGTGCAACTGCGGTCCGCCAGATCCGGCTCTTCACCTATTGCGCTTTGTTTACGTCGATCTGTAGATCACAAGCTGCTTATCTCACTTCTTCTGCTGATCACCATACATACCTGACCACCCGCTTTTATTTATCTTTCCTTTTTTCTATTTTTAACATAAAAATACTCCTCATCTTGCACACCTCTTCGCACCAGTTTAACGTAAGCAACCCAAAAACCTTACTAGTGATAACAAAATGCAATTTATGCTAAATTGCATTTCGTTATAACATGAATGCATTTTTAAATGCATTTTAAATTTTGATTGAGATTTTAAAATGATATAATTTTTGATTTTCAGGGTCATCTTGTAATACTTCAATATATTGCATAGGGCAATATTTTGATGTATTCACCTTTTGGTTGTGAATCGCGGCATTTGGTACCTGAGTCACAACATCCCTCCCCCTCGGGAAAAGAAAGTTTTATTCTTTGTAGAAGAAAACTTTCTTTCTCAACAATGACGGAGTTTCTTAAACAAAATTGTAAACTCCTATTTGTATAGGCAAATTAGATATGTTTGCCTATTTACATAATATTATAAGAGGAGAAGTTACATACATTATTAATTTTTTATATATTCTCATCTACTGAAGTTATTTTAATATTTATATTTTCTTTATGCAAAAAAAAAATGTATATGCTATTTATTTATATATATATATATATATATACTATTTTATATACTATTTATAAAATAAAAAAAAGGCATTATTATTCTATAAGCATAGTTATAATGGTAAGGAATATACATGACTAATAACGTGGTTGCACAAAAAAAAAATCTATAGTTTTAGTATCCAGGGTTCTAAGAACGGGTTTATAAAGCGGATAGTAGCTAATAATAATTATATACGATTTTTGATTTTTGATTTTGTTGGTGCAGAGTATGCAGTCACCACGTTTTGAAAAAAACACGACAACGAAACGATGTGCGATACAGATGGTGCATTATTACCCACCATCGCGTTTAGTTTAGTTACGGAGTGAACAGGTGTTGTGTTTGTGTGCCTTGGATTATTTAAGCTATCATGTTATAAGAATATGATTGCGACATGATGAGCGATACAGGTGGAGCACTAATTTTCATCATCGCCAATTTTGTTTAGTCACTAGGAAGATCGTAAAAGGTACTGAGGTGGCCACGAGTAGGGTGAGACGACAAGACGCTGTGGTGTGGACAATCCCTATATATTGAGCCAAGAAATCCAGGATCAAAGGACAGTGATAAAAGTTAAAAATTATTACGGCTTGAGTTGAGTTGGTGAAAGATTAGGTCTATGGTGTTCATACCAGGATAAACAGCGTGTTAGCTTGCGTGATGTCCAATGTAAGCATAGAATCAGCAATCTGCATGATGAGTAATGGCTGTGTATGTTAATAAACTATTTTTCATAATTAAGTGCGATCCATAATGTATTATCTTTTAGTTGAGGTTTGTGATAATTCAATGGTTGCTTAGTGAGTTCTCAATAGTGATTTTAGTGAATAATTAGTCACATTACTTCCCGGTAACTGTAATGGATGTGTTTAAGTGGAGCTTTGATGGACGGTTCCATTCAATCTCGGTTATTCGTAAATCTGAATCTATAATCGTCTTTTTTCTTTTTGAATATTTCAACCTGTATTTTATCTATGACAGGCTACCCAGTCTTAGAAATTTTTGTACTCTATGCTTGTTTATGCAAGTAGTTTGGTTCCTGTAGGAACACCAAACAATTTAAATTGCAATAATTAGTTCCTGAAACTATAAAACGATATGGGAAAAGGTCACACCATATGCCCGTATAATAGGCTGATGTAAAATTCCCGTATTATTTATTAATGCCGCAATTCCGGCACGTGTGTAATGGAACAGTTACTGTAGAACTGTTCACAAGCCACATGTGGTGATGCTAAACTGGTGGATTAAGTTAGTGTAGCGGTATATTAAAATCAGAACGCATATAATTAGAGATACATTCGATTTAATTTGTAATTCATTTGAAGTTAACTTAAGCACTCTAATTAAAGCGAGACATTTATCTATGATTAGTCTATGATATTTCAATAATATATTACTAAATCTAGGTTTATAAATTTCAACATGAGCAAAAAACAATTCCGCATATATGTTCCAACTTGACTCAACTGAGTAGTGTAGGAATACTGTCTTGAAATATGTTTTAAACAAGATAATCTTAATTTATTTCTAAAAAAATATTTATGCAAATACAATTTATGTAAACAAGAGAACAATTCGCAGGTATATTCCAGCTTGACTCTGAATGAGAAGTATAGGAATAACTGTCTTGGATTGTTCTGTACAAGGTAATTTACGTTATTAATAAAAAACTGTTATCACTGAAATCTAATTTTAATAAAAAGAATAAAAAAAAGAAAAATGTTTAATTAATCTTCTTAACAAATGTTGTTATTAATGCACAATAAATTTAACACAATTGTCACTATAATTGCTTCCCTTCACCAAAAAATCGCATGAGAGCTTATGCTTACCATAAGTAGATTATAAGCTAATTTCACGATTTGCACAAGTGAATAAACTCAAAAAAAAAAAAACTAAACTTGAACACTATACCACGATCTAGACTGCTTGACTTGGAAAAATATAAGAGAGCGATCCATGCAAATGCTCGGCTTTATATAGGGTTTGAACCGCATTTTTGTGTGTGGAACCCGCAACCATAATGCTAATTACTCAGAATGCCTTGGTTTTCATCAACATAAATTGATTTAATTCGATGCGGAATTTAGTCATCTATATTTCCTCACAAAAAGATCTCCATCATGATTTAATTTAACTGAATGAAAATTAAATATCCAAATTGTGCTATAACATGGCGCAATTAAATTCTTGTCATCCATGTTGAGAAAAATTGATGTGGAACGTATTTTTTCTTCATCCACTTCCACTTGTTATCTCTTTTCTTCTCATTAGTTATATGAGAAATCATAAATTAGCAAATATCTTTTTACTGAGATACTTTAGGACTTTTTAAATACCTCCATCGGATTCCTCATTAAAAAATACCCTAAATTCATGTGCCATATGTTGGCAATACATGAAATTTGACAGTTCCGCGATGTTTATAGTTTTCTTTTCGCGGTTCCGCGGTCGCGAGTTTTCAGTGGTGTTTTTCCTGCGTGTAGTGCTATTTAAGACCAAGGTAAGTTGTGCTAATTGTATTGTGCTCAATAATTAGTGTTTGTGTGTGTTTATTTTGTACGAAAGTTCTATTATTTCAATATTAGCAATCTTAACCTGTCTTCAGGTGAGATTTTCATTCATTGTTTTTCCGCGGAAAAACCTCGCGGGAAGTTAATTTTATGTAGAAGATCTATTTAATAACTCATGAACTTCGGTTCTATTGAGTTATTACACTTTAAAATCTTGTGAAAACTCGATATTTAAGCAAGTTGCTTTCCTTGCGAGAACTGTCAAAGGTGAAAATTTGCGCGTAATTTTCCTTGAAAAGTGATAGAAATTGAAATTTATCTAATTATTACATAAATTCCATTTCCCCACAGTGTTGTTGTTGTGTTTACGTACATCTTTTTACATGTTATATGTATGGGGAAAAATTGGAAATTTTGTATTTTTTTGTAAATTCAATTAATTTTTCTTATTATCTAAATAAATCATGGTTTATTGCATTAATTAATTCATATTTTCTTTTCATTTCAGCTAATTCTCAATGGATGTAGGTACGTAGGTATCAATTCTACGTGGGAGGACAGTATGCCAGTAGATTTCCCTGGCTGGTACTTAAGTTAAGTACTTTAGGTTGGTTTGACTTGGTTTAATTGTTTTTTTTTTTCTTTTTAGATTTATTCATCGCTGAACAATGCTTGTTGGTTGCGAAGCTATGTCTATCATTTATGATTATTTCCCTTTACTTATCTATTCTTAACTTAATTACTTGTTATATATTTTTGTATGCCGTGTAGGCAGAGCTAATTGGCTATTCCGAAATATTTTCAGCTCTCGCCACAGGAGCTTCATCAGCGGTTTCCTATATCTGGAGGAGGATCTGCATAAATCTGGTGTCATAACATGAAATTTTATTAATATAAATAGTTATATAAAATCTTTCTAATATCTTACGAATTTTATTCTTTATATGAAATTTCCTAATATTCCCTCTAAACATTTGAAAGTATACACCTAAAGTGAAACAAAAACGTGAAGTTTACGAGACGGGTTTTACTAATACACCTATGGCCCTATAGTACATGAACACTAAAAACATGGCGTAACAAAAAGGTATTGAAAACGTACCTCCCTCTAAGCATTTGAGAGCGTATACCTAAAGTGAAATGAAAACCCGAGAAAACATACTTCCGGATTTATTGTCAGCAGCCAGTTGTGTTGTGCATAGTAATTTGTTTGTGAATAACAAAACGCCGCATTAATTTTTATTATATTAAAACTTTGGAGTGTCAACAAATTTGAATAGGTATGGTTAGGTTAGGTTAGGTAAGAGGGGTGCCGCTGGACAACCAGCCAGCCTCACTTAGACCTCCAACGGGTCCATTGTGTCCCTAGACCTCATGAGATAACCATTCAAGCCTTGGATTTATCCTGCTTTCCTTGGGAAACTCAGGATATATCAAAGTCCTTTAGCCTAGATCCATCCTGCCTCACTCAGAAAACTCAGGATGTCTCTGAACTTTATATTTTGAGCCTCCCCCAGACTTGAAAAGAAGTAGCTACCTAGTAGCCTACCTCTCTTATTCATCAGAGCGGGGCATTCGCAAAGCACATGCTTGCCGGATTCAATTTCCTCCGAGTCTCTACAACTCCTGCAGAAATCGTTCGCCGCCATTCCCAGTCTTCTAGCGTGGTCCCCTATGGCCCAGTGACCTACTAGATTCCTGGTATTTGCTCTGCTGCTGTTAAGCAGTTCCCTTGTCCTTTTTCTGTCATATGCAGGCCACAATTGCCTCGCAATACGACAGGTATCCCTGCTGGTCCATCGGAGGCCTGCCTTTAAATAGACTTCCCTGATGATTTCCTCTTTTAAAACTCCGATTGGAATCCTCACGTAAGCTACAGCTGTGGAGCTATCCAATTTGGAGCCCTTTTTGGCCAACTCATCAGCCTTCTCGTTGCCTGAGATATCCTTATGGCCAGGTACCCAGCTTAGGGTCACCTTGTGCTTTACAGTCAATTCCTCAAGCCTGGTTTTGCATAACTGCACCAATTTTGATTTTACCAGCCCAGCATCCAGCGCCCTGATGGCTGCCTGGCTATCAGTATATATGCATATGTGCCGTGCGGGCTCTCTGCACATGGATACCAATGTTGCCGCCTGATAAATTGCTGTGAGCTCTGCCTGAAAAACCCTGCATTTGTCAGGCAGTCCGTGCCACTGGAGATCTCTAGAGTACACTCCAGCCCTGTGCCCGCACTCGTCTTGGAGCCATCCGTAAATATAGAAATATCGGATGTAACGACCACCTCCTTCCCCTCCCAGTCACTCCTGGTGGGTATCGTTGCGTTGATACCCACACCAAAAGTCTGTTTCTACCCTGCAGTCCCTACAGTCAACCTTCTGGAGTATATTGGAGTGCCCAAAACCCCTCTCCTTCCACCAGCCCCCCGCTCTCAGCCTGACAGCACTAGTTGCCGCCACACCCTTACAATAAAGGTCCAGCGGCAATAGGTCAAGCATGACCTCCAATGCCGCCGTGGGCGTGGTGCACAGACACCCAGTTATACCCATGCAGGCGGCTCACTGGATTTTTGACAGCACATCAAGGTTACAGTTCCTCGTCAGTGCCGTCCACCAGACCGTAGAGCCGTAGCAGAGGATGGGCCGAACTATGGCTGTGTACATCCAGTGTACCACGTTGGGTTTTAATCCCCAGTTTCCGCCAAATATGCTCTTGCACGTGTAGAAGGCCACACTAGCCTTCTTCACGCGTTCTTGTAAATTAGCCTTCCAGTTCAAGTTGGAATCGAGGACGACACCCAAATGCTTCGCTTCACTGGAGAGAGTACGCTCCTCTCCTTCCAGCATTGGAAGTCTGAAATCTTGCACCCGCCTCCTTCTAGTAAAAAGGATTAGTTTCGTTTTCGAGGGGTTCACCCTCAATCCACTATTATTGGCCCAGCTATCCAGCTTAAGCAGCGCGCACTAGAGCCTTTCGCTAATAGTAGAGGGAAATTTGGCAGTTACCAAGATGCATATGTCATCCGCGTAGGCAACTACCTTGAAGCCTTCTCTCTCTAACTTGATGAGGATTTCATCCATTACCAGTAGCCACAGGAGTGGTGATAGCACCCCCCCCCTGCGGTGTACCTCAATAGACAATAGCGTCTCCTGAGCAGGAGCTGATCTTTCTACTGAGAAGCATTGAGTTGATCCAGTCACATAGACACTTATGAACACCCACTCAGTCCCTGAAATATAACCTCCATCTTCACGTTATTGAAAGCCCCCTCAATATCCAGGAAAGCACCTAGAGTGTACTCTTTATACTGTAGGGACGTCTCAACAACAGACACCACTGCATGTAGTGCCGACTCTACCGATTTCCCTTTTGTATAGGCATGCTGACTACCACTGCCGCCCTGCCAAACATTTCTTATATACACCTCTATCAATCTCTCCAAGACCTTAAGCATAAAGGAGGAGAGGCTGATAGGTCTAAAGTCTTTTGCCTCGATATGGCCTGTTCTGTCTGCCTTCGGAATGAAGATTACCCTCACTTCCTGCCAGGGCCTGGGCAAGAAACAGAGCCTCAGGCAGCTCTTATAAATCGGCACTAGCCATGGTATTATGTACCTTAGTGCCTTCTGAAGCATAATGGGTCTTAGTCCATCCACCCCAGACGTCTTAAGGGGATTAAAAGACTGGACCGCCCATTTTGTCGCTTTTTCACTAACTATGGAGCTGATCACCTCCTCCTTTCCATCCTGTAGGTGCCGTTGTGATGAACTCTCCACCAACGGACCTATCTCCCCGCTGCCCGGAAAGTGGGCGTCAAGAAGTACATTTAGCAGCTCGTCATTTGTGGTTGTCCAGACTCCGTTCTCCCCTTTTATGAAGGACGGACTACTATGGTCCTTGGCAAGCACTTTCCGAAGTGTGGACGCTTCTGTATTAGACTCTATTGACTGGCAGAAGCTCCTCCATGAAGATCTCTTTGCCAGCCTTAGCGCTTTTTTGAATGATCTGAGGCCGTCCTTATAACAGGACCAGTCTACCTGATCTCCGCTGCGCTTGGCTGCATTAAACAACCTACACGATTTTTCTCTAAGGTTACCCAGTTCCGCATTCCATCATGGTTGCCTTGATTTTCCACTGGATCAGCTTATGGGGCAGGCTTCCAGGAACGCTACGTTTAACGCCTCGGTGACAGTATTGACCGCATCATCCACTGTTGACTCTGTGATGAGTCTTTCGGGTGGTGAACCCAACCTATCTCTGACTACATCACAGAACCGGTCCCAATTTGTCCCACGAACATTCCTAAAAGCCTCAACAGGTCGCGCAGCAAATACAAACTCGAAGAGTATCCAAGCGTGGTCTGATAAAGACGCCTGCTCAGACACTCTCCAGTTGCGGACCACGAAGTTCTCCGAACAGGTTACTAGGGTTAGGTCCAAGAGCTCACTCCTGTTTACTGTTCTGAAAGTTGGCGTATTGCCTCTATTACACACTACGAGCTTAGTCTCTAACAAATAATTAAAAAGAGACTCACCTCTCGGGTTTATATCCGAGCTACCCCAAATGATATGATGGGCGTTAGCATCACACCCTAGTAGAAGATTGATGTTCTTCGCTTCAGCAGCCTCGATCACCAAACTTATATCTCTGGAGGGGGCTGACGGCTCCTCATACGGCATGTATGCCGAGGCCATCCAGCATTTGTGGGCCCCCGCCTCTAGCCCTACAACCACAAGATCCTTATAGCTGAAATTAGATAACATTAGTGCCTGAAGGTTTTTCCTAACAAGTATACATGCTCTTACCTTGACTGACCCTTGACTATAAAATAGTCTGAATCCTCTGAGGCCTAACCCCTGAACCTTGGTCCCACGGACCCACGGCTCCTCGATAAGCGCCACATCTATGCCCTCCTTATTTAGGAGCAGCATTAGGTTGGCTGACGCAACCTTACTATGATGAAGGTTGATTTGCACCACCTTCATCCACAGTAGCTACGTCCTCCTCCCCGCAGGTTTTATTTCTCCTGAAGAGCCTGAGAAATAATTCTCCCACAGCAAAATGGATCTTACCCTGCCTCTTCCTGATGACGGGTATCGAATCTTCGTCCACCAAGATCACGAATCCTCTACCCCCATCTCTGGGCTCCTCTACCGCAACAATCTCCCACTCCCTCATCGGAACGTCAGGATTTTGTGCCTGTAGAACCTTTAGGAGATTGCTCCTGTTGATGTCCACGTTTGGGATCACCACACGACCGCTCGGTCTCTCAGGAATGTCGTGCAGTGGGACGAGCGCCAGCTGTGCTCCTTGCCACGGCATCTCCAATTCCGAGATCGCTTTAACATCAAAGTCATGTGTGGCCTTGTCTCTGCATTCCAAGACCCTGATCCCGTGCTTCCACCTAGACTTATTGAAAGTCGGCGCGCTTAGCGAGGGGTTATTGAGCACATACCGGATGACAGCGTTCGATAAGGATCTCACCACTGTTTTCCATTGCTCCTCAGTATAGCGCCCGTACCGATTGCTCTTGTCAATCAGCGCTAGCTGTAAGCTATGTGATACCACCTCACTAAGCGGCCTCTTCTCCTTTTCCAGACCCTTACTAGGACCTGGTCTGGATGCCTTGCTGAACCCGAGTGATTGTCTGCTGGAGCCTGGTTTCAGCCTCTTGGCATCATTATCCTCCTCCTCTGCAGATCTCACCCTTTTCATCACCTTACCCTTCCCCTCACCCTGAATACCGCCACCCCCTTTAGTGGGGCCCGCAGTGGTCGGTTTAGGACTGGGTTTTGTTTTGCCTTGGTTGAAGGTCCCTTGCCCCTGGGAGCCTCCTTAGCGGAGTCGCATACCCTGGGGGGTTTCCTTCTTCTTCGGCCTAGTGATATCGTCCTCTGCTATGACCTGCCTGGCCCAGCTCAGACTATTTCTCTCTTTCTCGGTTAGAGAATCGGGTACTTTGGCACAGAGGACCTGAAGGATGTGTTTAACGCTTTGAAAAGTACGCTTCCGACGCAAACCCTCCGTCACCCCCTTTTCCCTCTTTCTCTTAGCCTTTTCTACTGGCTTGGCACTGGTCTCAGGTTCGGCAAGCAAGCGCTCCTCAGTATCTGTCGACATCGACTCATACTCCTGAGACTTCAGTTCCAGCTCTGAGAGCTCTTTCTCGATAGCGCCAGTCTCCAGTGAGGCTTCCACTATCTCTTTTTTGGTGTCTTTAGGGGAACATCGCCCTTTTTTTTAAATAAATTGATCCACATAGTTCCCACGAGTAGCGAAGAAAATATGTCACCCGTGGCAGAGATTCGCATTACCACGGGAAGGCTACAATTAAAACTGGAGGTCGCCAGGTATCCAGAGTTCGCATACTAGCGACTAAGCTCCCCCTTAGCCACGCAGCCCACGGCGTATGCTGTTCCACCTTGACTTGGGTTGGAATCAGGTTTTAGCACACTAATCAGTGTCAAGCCCACCGAACAGCGGTTACCACCTCGCACTACGTGGAAGTACCCGATCCAACGCCAACATCTTCACTTCACCCACCACTGGGCTGACAGTATATCGGGATTCATTATTCACAGAGAAGATAGCTCTGCTTGATGTCAGAAATAGCGAGGCAAATTCATTTAGTCACTAGGAAGATCGTAAAAGGTACTGAGGTGGCCACGAGTAGGGTGAGACGACAAGACGCTGTGGTGTGGACAATCCCTATATATTGAGCCAAGAAATCCAGGATCAAAGGATAGTGATAAAAGTTAAAAATTAAAAATTATTACGGCGGGAGTTGAGTTGGTGAAAGATTAGGTCTATGGTGTTCATACCAGGATATACAGCGTGATAGCTTGCGTGATGTCCAATGTAAGCATAGAATCAGCAATCTGCATGATGGGTAATGGCTGTGTATGTTAATGAACTATTTTTCATAATTAAGTGCGATCCATAATAAATTATCTTTTAGTTGAGGTTGCTTAGGTAGTTCTCAATAGTGATTTTAGTGAATAATTAGTCACATAACTTCCCGGTAACTGTAATGGATGTGTTTAAGTGGAGCTTTGATGGACGGTTCCATTCAATCTCGGTTATTCGTAAATCTGAATCTATAATCGTCTTTTTTCTTTTTGAATATTTCAACCTGTATTTTATCTATAACAGGCTACCTACTCTTAGAAAGTTTTGTACTCTATGCTTGTTGGTTGCGAAGCTATGTCTATCATTTATGATTATTTCCCTTTACTTATCTATTCTTAACTTAATTACTTGTTATATATTTTTTTATGCCATGTAGGCAGACTTAAATGGCTATTCCGAAATATTTTCAGCTCTCGCCACAGAGCTTCATCAGCGGTTTCCTATATCTGGAGGAGGATCTCCATAAATCTGGTGTCATAACACGAAATTTTATTAATATAAATAGTTATATAAAATCTTTCTAATATCTTACGAATTTTATTCTTTATATGAAATTTCTAATATTCCCTCTAAACATTTGAAAGTATACACCTAAAGTGAAACAAAAACGTGAACTTTACGAGACGGGTTTTACTAATACACCTAGGGCCCTATAGCACATGAACACTAAAAACATGGCGTAACAAAAAGGTATTGAAAACATACCTCCCTCTAAGCATTTGAGAGTGTATACCTAAAGTGAAATGAAAACGCCGTGAAAACATACTTCCGGATTTATTGTCAGCAGCCAGCTGTGTTGTGCATATTAATTTGTTTGTGAATAACAAAACGCCGCATTAATTTTAATTGTATTAAAGCTTTGGAGTGTCAACAAATTTGAAAAGGTATACTTATATTATTATTATTGAACTTTTGTTAGTTGACTAAGTTATTTTGTAGTCTATCGATGATTCCAATTATATATACCCTACTCGATGTACCTAATAACTATCGTAGTGCTAGCTAAGGTTCCTTAATAAAGGTTTTTTTCTTTATTTTTATTAAGGTTTTTGACGCTATTTTTATTAAATGATTTAAATAGAAAAATCTGTTGTTTTCTTCAAAGGCCATTGAGTCCTGATGCAAAATGTTACATAAACTAAACGTAATTTTCATTCCGAAAACGTAACACTTTGGAGTACAGTTTGCGAAATATAATATCAACTACCACCACATTGACAGTCTATGTTTTTCAGTGTCACTTCTCTTTGGACTGATGATTCCTTCTGTTACGCATTCACAACACCAAAACGTTTCTTCTGCGTACACTTCTATGCAAGCATGTTTACATCTTTGTCTCGTCTCGGTCTCGCCTTGCTTGAAAGTTTTTTTGGTTTACTCTAATCTTATTAGGTTATCTGGACCGAACTCCTTCTACTTTTCGATGTTCGAAATAGAAGAAGAGTGCGATTGTCAGCCGTATATTTAATGGTAAGGGATTTGGAAGATGGGCTGAGTGTAATATATATTATATATTCATGTGTTATACCGGGAAATATTAAGAACTCGAAAGGCGGTAAAAAGCAATAGTTAAATTTCGTATGTTGCTAATACCATTGTTTACTATTATATTTATTTTAAATTTTGTGGATGATGATAGATAACTTACTATTCTCTTTATATCAATAGGAGGATTATTTTGAAGTTTATTTCAATAGTAGATTAATCACTGTCTAAATTTTTTGTTATGAAGGCTCTGCATTCTTTAGGATATTATTAGCGATTATCAAGTTGGTATATTGATGGTTTTCCAGTCACCTAAATTGAGGAAGATGTATTTAGAAAGTACCCTGTGGTAATCTATTGTGAGTAGTATTCCATTTTTTTAAATTCATTTCTTAATAATGTTCAGAGATTGCTTATTAACTAGATAATAGATGTATGGTTTTGTTTATTGATACTATCCCTTATTTTCTATTCCTTTCAGATACCGAATTTGATGGTGTACCATCCTTTGTGGCGCCTTACTCCAAATTATATTGTGTCAACCCTATACGTGCCTGGTGATATATGCTGCTTATACTGTTCTTAATGATTATGGGACATTGTATTATGCGAGTCGTGAAAACTTCACCAACTCAGTGTTATGAGTTTGGGCATTGATTATCTTCTATTTCTATTTTTATTTAATCCTTATTATGATTATACCTAAGTATATATGCATGTTAAATTTCTATAAAAAAATTTTTGTTTATAGTTAAAAAGTTTTCTTTTTCTGCTTATTAGGGTAAAGATCCAGTATTCGGATGTAAAATTTAGTAATCAGATGTAAATTCAGTATTCGGATATCCTTATGATTCTAATTTTATACTCAATTCGTTTTTAATTACCTAAAGATATTTATTTTATATAGTAGTATGTCCTGTTTACCTTGTAGGTGCTTTTCTTTTTTGTTTGGACTTCGTTAAATATTTTCTGGTCGTATGAGGGCTTCTTCTTATTTCTGTTTTATTCGTTTCGCTAACCTTTTTCCTTCTCTTTCCAATGTATTTCACTTTCTGGTAAAACTGTGTGTTGATTTATGGAGATTTGTTTTGAATTAGATTTGTTATTTATATATATTTTTTCTTACCGTGGTTTTTCTATGATTTGTTAACCACTACTTCCAGTCGAGTGTCTTCGGTATATGGAGTGGATCTTTATATTCCACTGTTGTAACTCTAATACTGTTATATCTCATGAGATATAAAATGGACGTCCAGGCCAGTTGATGATGTCCCGTATTTATATAAATATATTTTATTTATTTTATCTGTCTTCTCTTCCTTTGCCGAATTTCTTACTTTGCTTTAGGTTGTGTCTTTTCTTTAATTCTTTATATATGTTAAGTCCAAATGTGGGCTTAGCATGCGAAAAAGGGGCAGGTGCCGGTTTTGGAAATGATATGACAGGCGTTGATTCAAAATAACAAAATTCACTATTTTATTGAACAATATACTTTTATGGTTACAATTCAGGTACAAATTAATTCAATTTTACTGATTTTATATAATTCACTGATTTCTTTCAACTAAGTCTAATAAATTCAAATATTAAGTCTAATAAATTCAAAATACTAAATCTAATAAATTTAACTAATAACTCACGGCTCTATTCAAAAATTCTTTAACGTAACCTCGCTTTCCCCTGTCGTATTTATTTCTTAATCTGTAAGAATAAAAAAAATGGGGGTGATTATAAATCAAAAAACAAAAGGTGAGGTTATGTTGAGCACCACAGAACTGCTCAGACGTATCGTTACTGGGTTCAAAGAACTCCCAGTATTGGATTCTGAAAATATTTTGAAAATATTATTTAATTTCTTTAAAAAATGGGTTAGTTTAGGGTGCAATACTTCCCTTAAATTGGTATTAATCAAAGCTTAAGTGTGGCTTCAGTACTGCCGATCTGCTTTGTGGCTCAGTCAAAACGAGAGTGATCTGCTACTTCCAGTAGCTCGCTATTTATAGGCAGAAACACAATAGAAATTGTGTATGCCGGTGGCGTTGCCATTGATGCCCGCGTCTGTGCGTGAAGTTTTACGTATTTGGTCCCCAAATGGCGTCATCGTGTGAATTTTCATGCATTTGGTCGAAAAATGGCGTCATCATCGTTTTAATCGGAATACTTTGCTATGCTATGGGCTGCCATATTGGAAATGTCAAAGTGGTTCATGGCAGATGTTTGGTTGGAGGTAAGCGTTTACATTCTTTTTAATGTTTATGTTGTTTATTTCATTATTGATTTGTTTTCTATTTCTTTTTAGGTGGTGGCGACATGACTGTAGCGCGGGATTTTTTAACTTATTTAATGAGTGAGTATTTGTTTCTTGGTAAAGTCTCAGATCGTTTAAAATTTGTAAATGATCAGAGATTTTACCATTTGTTGATTTTATAAATACCAGTATTTGTTTTTCTTTTTAGATTTTGCTTCGGGGTACTTTCATGGGATCAATATTAATTTCATCGCGGGAATTATTGCCAATGATCATCGTGGGATATTTATTATTGAAAAAAGTGTGTGAGTTTTTTAGTATGTAAGTTTAGTTTTAGTTTAATTGTTCAGCTACGGAACCTCCTCCCGCCTCTCGAAGAGAGAGAAGTTATGTTTTTTGTTAGCAAGAATAAATTAATAAATGAATTGTGTGCAAACTTACGTTACTGTTTTTTATTTGTAAGCGACCCTTATTTGTCCTGTTGCTAATTTCAGGAAACGCAGTGTATCTCCGTCCTCCGTTGGGATTCGATAGCACTTTCTAGCTGCCATAATTTTTAGCCATGGAATATTTTGGTGTTGGATTTGCTCCCACAGCCGAGGGTCGACAACAAAATTGGCTGGCGGCTTTGTGAATGCCTTTGGTGGTGCTGGAGTCGGGTGTTGTCTTTGAGGCATTAAGGCAGCCCCTTTTTGTGATGCCTCCACTGGTGCTGTTAATGGTGCCATCAATGCTGGCCTTTTGTGTGTCATGTCATGTGGCGTGTCGTGAAGCGTTGTCGCTGCTGCCGTTGTTGTTGTGGTAAAGGCCGTCAGTGCTGACCTTTTACGGTTCGTGCGGTTATGTGGTGTCGTGCCAGCCTCAAGTTCAAGAGGCCGTTCTGGTTTTTGAACAATTTGTTTGCGGGCCCCTGTAGGAGGTCTAGCTGGCCTTGTTGGTTTTCTGGTGGATATTTCATCAGACAGATTTCTGATTTTTGGGCGTGCCTCTATAGCTTCTAAGGGCGGTAAGTACGTCTTTGGGCGCCTGGGCATGTCTGTTATACGGAGCTTGTCCTTCAAAGAATTTTCAAGCTCCGGAACGTCGTCGATGTCTAGGAAGTCGTCTAGGTGGGGTAGGCAATTCATTCTCTTGGGGATCATGATAAAGACAACAAAAAAAAATAAAAAATAATAAATGATACTAAGCAACAAAATTGTAAGTTGTGCAAAGAAAGGAAAAAATAAATAATAAAAAAATAAAAATTAAGCGATGAAACTTACAGGTTTGTTAGTAAATAAAAATGAAAATAGATAATTGCAAATAAAAATAAATGAAAAACCAAAAAATAAAACATGTGTAGTTTTGCTGCTTCTGGTTTCGTGTGAGGTTGTCAAGTTTTGGCGCATTGAGTTAGTGATGAAGTTTGGCTTGTTTTTTGCTGGTGCACTGTATTATCGGCATTTTTATTTTATCATGATTCGAATAGATGGCGCTGTAATTTCTTCTGTTGTGACGTGTGGGCAACAAGGTAGTAAATTACTCGTGGCTTTCGTTGCTGTTTGTTTCTTCTTCTGCCATTGGTAATCTAAATAATTTTGTGATCGGACGACAGTATTCTTGTGATGCAGTTTTTACTGTGGCGACTCTAACCTGGTTGTCCGACCCTGTATGGATCTTTGTGGTTCTTCCTAGTAACCATTTCGTCGGTGGGCAATGTTGATTTTGAATTAAAACCAAGTCATTGATCCTTAAATTAGTTTTCGCAATTCTCCATTTTGTGCGTTGTTGCATATTGTGTATGTATTCGATATACCAGTTCTTCCAATGCTGTTCCGTCAAAATTTGTGCGTACTGCCATCGATTAAGTAGATTGCAATTTTCTAATATAGATTGCTCTGGAACAGCTTTGATATTCCGGCCTGTCAAGAAATGACCGGGTGTCAGCACGTTGTAGTCATTAGGGTCATTTGAGAGTGGTGTCAATGGTCGAGAGTTTACACATGCTTCTATATGGCATATGGCCGTAGATAGTTCTTCGTATGTGAGTGTCGTATTCTGTATTGTTCTCTTTAGATGCGTTTTTATTGACTTCACGCCGGCCTCCCACAGCCCTCCGAAGTGAGGAGCTGCTGGTGGATTGAAATGCCAAGTGATTCCTGCCAATGTGATTTCATTGGAGATGTCATGTGGGAGCTGACACGACAGTTTTTGCAACTGGCATGACAGTTCTTTGCTAGCTCCAATGAAGTTTGTACCGCAATCGGAGTATAAGTGTCTGCGTAGTCCTCTTCTACTGGTAAAACGTTTGAGGGCTGCGAGGAATGCTGTTGTTGTGAGCTCTGTCACAATCTCAATATGTATGGCTTTGGTGGCCATACATACAAATATACTGAATATATGCCTTGTAGTTTTGGCATTTCGTATTTTTGATGTTTTGATGTCGATTGGACCAGCATTGTCTACTCCCGTGTGTTCGAATGCCATAGATGGCGTTGTTCTTGGGGAGGGTAAGTTCCCCATTAATTGATTTGATGTTTTTGGCTTAGTTCGAAAACATGTTATGCAATGGTAAATTCGTTGTCTGATAGTATTTCTGGCATTTATTAGCCAATACTTATTTCTTAGGGTGTTGAGCACAAGTTGTGTATCTCCGTGCAACGTGTACAAATGGATGTAGAATCATGGGATGTTTTTGATCGTAAGTTAGGATGGTATTTTCAATTCTGCCACCTACTCGAATGATTTGCTTGGTGTCCAAAAATGGGGTTAAGCTCAATAATCGACTTTTGCTTGGAATTGGTTTCTGTTTGACTAGACTTTCATATTCGTCAGTAAATGTTTGCCTTTGTATTAGTGTGATAATTTTTGCATCTGCCTGTCGAAGTTCCTCACATGTTAGATAACCATTCTTGTGATTTGTTGAGGTTGTCTGGCAATTGAAGTAGAATCTTCTACAATATGCAATGATGCGTATGAGTTTGGGAAATGATGAATACTTGTTTAACCAGTCGATATGGTTATCTGTGCAAATCAGAGCCTTGACTTTTCGCGACTCAAATTCAAGACACTTGCTAGTTATGTGTTGTGTGGCCACCAGTCAGCATGTTGCTGAAGCCAAGAGGGGCCGTTCCACTAGAGCTCGTAGTTACTGAGCTCGGTGGGGTACAATCCTCGCGTGGCGCAATCTGCGGGATTATTATTTGATGGCACGAAACGCCATAGTTGTGGCTGGATGTTCTCTTGGATTTCTGCCACTCTATTAGCGACGAATGTTTTCCATCGAGTCGGATGGCTTTGTATCCAGGCCAACGTGATCTCAGAATCGCACCATGCGATGGTTGTTATGTCTTGCAGTTTCATGTCGTTTTGGATCTGTTTTAGAAGGCGTGATAAAATGTGTGCTCCACACAATTCCAATTTGGGGAGTGATGTTGTCTTTGTGGGAGCGACTCGTGTTTTGGATGTCAGCAGCTGTGTTGTGACCGTGTCATTTTCATCGATTATTCGTATGAAGACGACGCTAGCGTAGGCTTTTGTTGACGCGTCACGGAATCCATGTAGCTGCATATTTTTTATTTTTGGTGCATATTTTATCCATCTAGGGATTTTTATGAATTTTACATCTTGGAGTCCCTTTTGATATTTGGTCCACTCTTGAATTAATATGGGTGGTAATGGTTCGTCCCAAGCATATCCACCTAGCCATAGCTTTTGAATGAGGATTTTCGCAAGTCTAACGCATGGGGCTAGCCATCCTAGTGGGTCAAACAAAGTAGCTTTTTCTGACAGAATGCTTCGTTTGGTGTAGCTATCTTGTGCTACTGTTGGCTTAATAGTGAAGCTAAATTCATCTGTCATAGGATTCCATTGTAGGCCGAGAGTTTTTATCGTATTTTTTTCTTATAGATTTAGGATGGGTTTGACTTCTTGATCTGTTATCGGAATGTTTGTTAATAATTCTGGACTATTTGCTGTCCATTTCCTGAGGTTAAATCCTCCCTTGCTACCCTTGCTTAGTGTACTGATGAGTTCCCTTTGCAGTGATAAGCCTGTATTAATTTCGTGTGCTCCAGTCAGTAGGTCATCCACGTAGAATTTTGTTCTTATACTTTTGGCAGCGAGTGGAAAACTGTGCTCTTCATCGTTGGCCAGCTGATGGAGTGTTCGAATAGCCAGATATGGAGCTGCTGCTGTTCCAAATGTGACAGTTGTCAAACGAAAATCTTTTAATGGCTCGTCTGGGCTATTCCTCCATACAATCCTTTGGTACTCTTGATGATTTGGATGCATGTGTATCATCCTGTACATTTTCTCGATGTCGGCTGTCAGTACGTATTTATATAGACGCCATTGTAGAATTATGGCCCACAATGTGGGTTGTATTGTTGGGCCTACTAACATTTGCTCGTTTAATGACTGACCGTTGGATGACCTGGCTGATACATTGAACACGACTCGCATCTTTGTGCTGGTGCTTTCTTTGGTGACTGCGTGGTGAGGTAAATAATAGTGCTGAATTTGGTTTGCTCTGGCCATGCTCTGCTCGGTTTTTATCTGACTTGACGGGATTTCTTTCATGTGTCGTACTCGTTGATATTCCTTTATGCATGCCTTGTATTCGGCATACATTTCTGGATGCTTTTTCAAACGTTGTTCTAGCTGAAAAAACTGTTTTATTGCAATGGGTCTGGTCTGCCTAGTTCTGGTCCGTTTTCGTTTTTGAAGGGTAAATTAACTAGGTAAGCTCTATGGCTTAAACATCGATGTGAGTCTTTGTATTTTTCCTCATATAATTCATCATCAGGGTGGATTATTCTTTGTGAAATTTCCTGTAATTCCCAGAATTTTTTGAGTTGTTGACTTAATTTATCGTTGTCTGTCACTTGTACAGTGAGCGCGTTAATGTTATTGATGCTCTTACCTTTTCTAGTTTTACCCATTAGGATCCAACCTAGCTGAGTGTGGGTTCTCCTGGAGCGCCCTTTATAATTCCGTTTTAAATTATGTCGGCATATATGTCAGCTCCTAGTAATATGTCAATTGGGCCGGGAGCGTAAAATTTAGGATCTGCTAGTAGTAGATGCTGCAGATACGGCAATTTGCTGCTGTCTGTTGTGTCAGCTGGTATAAAATCTGTAATTCGATTTAATATAAAAGCGCTATATTTGTTTCGAACCTTGTATGAAGTGACCTTAGTTTAAATGACGTTTGTGCTTTTATGGACGCTGTTTGCGTTTTGCCTAACCCTGTTACCTTGATTTTGACAGGGTTTTTTGGGAGTCTCATTCGTCTACTCGCCGCTTCTGTTATGAATGAAACTTGAGAGCCTGAATCTATCAGTGCTCTCATTTAGTGTTTTTGTCCGTTCGGCCCCTCAATGTGAACGAGAGCTCTTGATAATAATGCACGGTTGACATTCGTTATGAAAAGTGAGGTTGGCTCATTACTGCCACTAGGTTGGTTAAGCTTCATTTCTGCTTGCCTCTGGTCAATGTTTGTTATCTCGTTTTTTGTTTCAAGAGATTGATTTACGTGTAGTATTGTGTTGTGCTGCTTGTGACACAGGAAGCTGGTTTTGTGGCTGAGACAACTATTGATGTTGTGTCCTAAGGCGAGACAATTTTTGCAAAGTTTAAACTGTTGCACAAATTGCAGCCTTGATGCTGGAGTTAATTTTTTGAACCCTGAACAGTAGAACAGCGTGTGATTCTGTTTACACTTGACGCATGTATAAGATTTGTTCATAAATGCATATGTGTCTTTGTGTGTATGTTTTGTTGATGACGGATGGTCATTTGGGTTTGTGGGTCTGTAACCACGACGAGTTTCTTGCTGATTAGGAGACCTTGCTTGTCGTCCATAATCTAATGGTTTCAGGTTCTGACGTACTTGAAGGGATTCTAGAGTAACGAAACGTGACTCTAGGAAAGTTGACAGAACGGCATATGTCGGTATGTCCGTTATGTTGCCTTGGTCTTGCTCCCATAGCTGATGCGTTTCTGATGGAAGGCGCTGAACCAAGTTGTAAATTAATATTGCATCCCAGTCCTCAATGGGCAATTCTAGGTATTTGAGCTCGTTTAGGCTTTCATCTGTCTGGCCTAACAGAGAGCGAATGGCATGGGCAGACTCTGTTCTAATTGGTGTCTGGTTTAGTAAAGTTTTTAAGTGTGTGTTGACTTGTGCCCGTTTGTTGTCATATCTCTTTTTTAATAATTCCCATGCCTTATTATAATTCGCTTCTGTTACTTCGAACTGACGTAGTAAGCGTTCGGCTTCGCCAGCGGCGCTGAGCTTCAGGTAATAAATCTTTTGAAATTTGGATATGGTCAGGTCTGTGTGAATTAAAGAATTGAATAGATCATGGAATGTCTGCCATGATTTGTAATTGCCGTCGAATATTGGTATATGAATTGGCGGAAGCCGTGTTTCAGGCTTTGAGGGTCGTACTGACTGAACTCTGGGTTCATTTGTGTTAGGAGGGAGTCTGGGACTGACTCCTCTAACTCCTCTAATAGAGTGGAGAGGAGATTTATATATATGAGCTCGGTCTCCTCATATAATTATCCCTTGGCGTAGTCGCTTTGCGCGCCATCTTTGGTCGTCCAGATTACTATATGCAGATCTGTGTAAGATTTCCAGGGTTTTTCTAGAGAGTCTATGCGTGCCGCATAGTATTTTTTGCCTGCCTTTGTATCACTATTAGCTTTGGTGTGATTTATGGCGGCTTTTTTTATCTGATCGTTCATCGCGACTAGTGATAATGTCAAGATCTCTGTCATTTTGGAAATTTTCCTGTGTTATCCGGCTCGAGGGACAAATGTTAAGTCCCAATGTGGGCTTAGCATGCGAAAAAGGGGCAGGTGCCGGTTTTGGAAATGATAAGACAGCCGTTTTTTCAAAATAACAAATTTCACTATTTTATTGAACAATATACTTTTATGGTTACAATTCAGGTACAAATTAATTCAATTTTACTGATTTTATATAATTCACTGATTTCTTTCAACTAAGTCTAATAAATTCAAATACTAAGTCTAATAAATTCAAAATACTAAATCTAATAAATTTAACTAATATCGGCTCTATTCAAAAATTCTTTAACGCTTTCCGCTGTCGTATTTATTTCTTAATCTGTAATAATAAAACAAATCCGGGTGATTATAAATCAAAAAACAAAAGGTGAGGTTATGTTGAGCATCACAGAACTGCTCAGACGTATCGTTACTGGGTTCAAAGAACTCCCAGTATTGGATTCTGAAAATATTTTGAAAATATTATTTAATTTCTTTAAAAAATGGGTTAGTTTAGGGTGCAATACTTCCCTTAAATTGGTATTAATCAAAGCTTAAGTGTGGCTTCAGTACTGCCGATCTGCTTTGTGGCTCAGTCAAAACGAGAGTGATCTGCTACTTCCAGTAGCTCGCTATTTATAGGCAGAAACACAATAGAAATTGTGTCTGCCGGTGGAGTTGCCAATGACGCCCGCGTCTTTGCGTGAATTTTTACGTATTTGGTCCCCAAATGGCGTCATCGTGTGAATTTTCATGCATTTGGTCGAAAAATGGCGTCATCATCGTTTTAATCGGAATACTTTGCTATGCTATGGGCTGCCATATTGGAAATGTCAAAGTGGTTCATGGCAGATGTTTGGTTGGAGGTAAGCGTTTACATTCTTTTTAATGTTGTTTTTATGTTGTTTATTTCATTATTGATTTGTTTTCTATTTCTTTTTAGGTGGTGGCGACATGACTGTAGCGCGGGATTTTTTAACTTATTTAATGAGTGAGTATTTGTTTCTTGGTAAAGTCTCAGATCGTTTAAAATTTGTAAATGATCAGAGATTTTACCATTTGTTGATTTTATAAATACCAGTATTTGTTTTTGTTTTTAGATTTTGCTTCGGGGTGCTTCCGTGGGATCAATATTAATTTCAACGTGGGAATTATTGCCAATGATCATCGTGGGATATTTATTATTGAAAAAAGTGTGTGAGTTTTTTAGTATGTAAGTTTAGTTTTAGTTTAATTGTTCCGCGACGGAAGAATATACTTGCGGAGATTCCTTGGGTTCTTCTTAGTCTGGCTTCTTGGTTTAAGTTGCCTTGGCTTATGGAATTCGTGCTTATAATATATTCTTTATATATTTTCTATTATAGATCTTACCGATGTTTGCGTGTCCTCTTTGCTGTCCTAATAGAATCCAATGTGGTGTTTGGCTGATTCTCACTTGTTCTTTATCGTTTTGGTTGTTCTAATTTTTAAAAAATATCACACCTATTCCGTTGAAGTTAATGTTATTTATAAATCTTTATACTGTGTGTCATTTGTTCTAAAGAATTTTTTATTGTGACCGGTTGCTTGTTATATGGAATATATTGTTCCGTTGTTACAGTATTTTATTTAATCCTCGTGTTTAGTTAATACTTCAACCCGTTCCAATAATATAATTACGTAATGTTATTGATGTTGGGGTTTCCGCCTTCCTTGTAACCGGCCTCGATTTTGGGATGATTCTTTGTCACTTCGCAATTCCCTCTCCCAAACAATTCTTGTAGGTGTGAAGTTTCGGTTGGGTGTCGCTAATGGATTTGGCTGTATATTTTCCAGTTATACTGATGCCTGTCTGCCTATTGCGGACTGACTAGCCGACGTTATATGAGGGTATGGATAACTAGATTCGATTAGTGAGGCTATTTGTGTTAGGTGGGCATTTTTTGACCACTGAATATCAATTTAAATTTTAAAATTTTTTATGTTAACTTCTATTTATTGATTCATTTAAGATTTTTGCTATGTGCTATGATATACATTGTTCATGGTACATGTTTATGGACATTTATCGTGTTTCTTTCATGGGAGTGATATACATATTTGAATCATTGGAATTATATAAATACTTCATGTGTCTCTATTTGGATGTATGTCCTAGGATGTATATGTGCATTCCTGGTTTCATGTTCGCATTGGCATATGCTATCATGAATTTGTCTCCCTTTATGTTGTTCCTAATCTTTGTTATGATTTGTATTGTTGGATGTAGTGTGTGATTTTGGGACATATTATGCGCCTTGAGTGGGTTGTTGTTTTGTATATAATTCTGTACCGTCTGATGTATGCCTAGTCTATTAGTGTGCATTAGATATATTGTACCGCAGCCTGCGCAATGTAATTTTAATATTAAGTACCAGTTTTCTGTGCAGTTTAATTCTCTAGTATCGTTTAGAAGTATACTAGGCAGTTGTATTGAGCCCCTCTTTTGATTTTTCTGTTTTAATCTATGTTCTTGAGCATTATATGGAATAGTTCTTACTGTGTCCGTGATCTTGCGTAAGTCCTTGATATATTTGGCCGTGAGTTGGTTCAGATACGCCACTTTTATTGTGTTTTGTTTTAGGTTCGTGGTTGAGATGTGGTTTGATGTGTTTTCCACGTCCCTCAAATCCATTTCAATCTTGTTTTCTTCCCATTTTTGTTTAATGTACTTAATTAGCTTGTCCTTTTTTCGGTTCTCTATATCCTGTTTGTTCATTGCTTGACTAAAGCAGTTTGATATGACTGCTCTAGGGTTGTTATTGTTGATGAGTTCATCGATGATGATGTTTGTTACCACATCTAAGTAGTCTTGATGAGTGGCTTTTACAGCATATGTGATTCTTTGAATTATTGCCTTCGTTTTGTATCCAGTTGGTTGGTTCGAGAAGAAATTTATCAATCTATTTGAGGATATAGGTTTCCTGTACCATTTTGTTTGGAATTGTTTGTCATGTGTTATTATTGTGAAGTCTAATTAGTTGATTTGCTTATCAACTTCTTTTTGTACAGTAAGTTCCATTTCTAGGTTATTAGCTAAAGTTTTCTTAATGTTTTCTATACTTGTTTCTTTAACGTATAGTAAAAAATCATCTACATATATTCTAAGGAAATTCATTCCCATTCCTTTGAGTCCATTTAGAATTTTGTTGATGTGGTAGTCTTTGTAGGCACTGGCGTATTTGGCCGATGTTTTACCTCCCATTGGTGCCCCTTTGGTTTGTCTATATACTGTATTGTCTACTTTAAAGTAGTTGGCCTGACCTATATCAAATTCAATTATATTCATCAGATTTTTGTTGTTGTATGTGTCTTGTATTTGTGGGCCTATTTTGTTCTTTATTATATTTTTTAGTTTTGTATATTTATGTTGTTGTACATATCCTTGACGTTCATTGTGATCCATATATATTCATCCTTGTGCTCTACCGCTTTGATTTTGTTAATGGCGTGTAGCCTGTCTTTTACATTGAAATCATGTTTAAGACAGTTTGCTTGCCTCATTCTATCTAGGGCTCTATTTATGTAGTGCCCTAGGGTAGTGTTGATGGCTTTAGTTTTAGCTGCAATAGGTCGCATTTTGGGCTGTTCCTTGTGTATCTTTAAAATAGGGTACATCATGCTGATCTCATTTTCGAATTTGTTGAGGTCAGTGAGCATTCTGATGTCTTCGTTGCTTAGTTTTCTACCTTTATTGTTTGTTTCTAAAAATAGTCCTTCTCTTCTTATAAGGTTAATCTTAATTTGGTATGAACGTTCCATTGCACTTTGAATTCTTTCCAAATTGTCGGTATTGATGGGTGTGTATATTCCATTACTCATACCTTCTTGGATCATTTGGTTGAGTAATCTTAGATATTCTGTTTGATAAATGACCACAGTGGTTTTACCTTTGTCAGCTTCTATGATTTTGACATCAGATCTGATGTTGAGGATGTTCTTGAGATTTTTCAAAGCTTTGGTGATTCGTGCATCCATTTTTGTGGGTTTGTATTTCCTCACCATTTTTTCGAATTTGTTTGTAATCTTACATATTAATTTCATTTTATGTGAGTAGTCCATAGGATATTGTTTTTCAATGTCGTCTCCAATTTCGTTTAGTGTGTATATAGTCTCTGTTGGATCCATGGTATTTATGGGTGGAATAAATTTCGGACCGTATGTCGTCATCCAGGTGCATGTCAGTAAGATTAATGAGCCCTCTTTCAATGATTCTCAGTGTCATACTTATTTTGGACCTGTAGTAAAAACGAATTAGATTGATTATCGTTGGTTAGCAGAATCAGTCTACGTGGTGTGGTCTGATTTTTAATATATGAAGAGGTGTGATAATTTCTAGTCCAAGATTCCTTGGTCCAACCTACATCCGTCTGTCGGCGTTATATTACCAGGGATACTATTACACCATCTTCACATCTGCCATCGCCCCCACCGATCACCACCCACTTCCCCTCAAAGATCCTTTTTCCAGTGATAGGTGGTGACTAGAAATGGCCATCACCGTATGACTGCGAACGAAAGGTTATGTGGAAGATCGAGAAGAATAGTCGGTATGGATGAGATAGTTCAAAAGAATTCCAAGCATCACTAATTCACAGTCCTTAAATGTTTTTTACAAACACCATAATTTGGGTAATCATTAACTTTAATAACGTATAAAAATAGAATAATACTTTTCAAACATAATCTCTTAACTTTTATTAATTCACTTCTTAAAATTCGTGTTTAACCAAACACAGTAGATGCTTCCAGGGATAGGAAAACTGCTGATGAACTCCGTGGCTGGAGAGAAACGTTCAGTAAAGCCTGTAACTCCCTCCACGGCTCTCTTATTTTTAAGTACTCAACTTACATTATAACATATTAAACAAATCTAATACGTGGGACAGACTCTCGCAAGGTTCATTATCCATTTAGAGTTAATTCATCCTATATCAATTGTATAGTATTTCAATAACACCAATAAACCCACTTAACAGCACCAACTTCGAATTATTTCAATCAGAAATAACTCCTTCGTCATCAATTTAT
The DNA here is from genome assembly GCA_963930735.1 of Dioctria linearis. Lineage (NCBI taxonomy): Eukaryota > Metazoa > Arthropoda > Insecta > Diptera > Asilidae > Dioctria > Dioctria linearis. The sequence continues at coordinate 174,776,684 of OZ005740.1, forward strand.
GATGAAAGAACAGAATCACAATGCAAAGAATTAATTTACTCTTATGAAATTACCATGATTCGTTCTACTCTAACCCATAACTTGCGAAATCCTTAGTACCAACCTGTTCACTCCGTGACTAAACTAAATGCGATGGTGGGTAATAGTGCACCATCTGTATCGCACATCGTTTCGTTGTCGTGGTTTTTTCAAAACGTGGTGACTTCATACTCCGCACCAACAAAATCAAAAATCAAAATCATAAATCAAAAATCATAAATCATAGAAAAAACACGTTTTTCCAGAAAGTGAAATACATCGGAAAGAGAAAGAAAAAGGATAGCGAAACGAATGAAACAGAAGTAAGAAGAAGCCCTCATTCGACCAGAAAATATTTAACGAAGTCCAAACAAAAGAGAAAAGCACCTACAAGGTTAACAGGACATACTACTATATAAAATAAATATCTTTAGGTAATTAAAAACGAATTGAGTATAAAATTAGAATCATAAGGATATCCGAATACTGAATTTACATCTGAATACTAAATTTTATATCCGAATACTGGATCTTTAACCTAATAAGCAGAAAAAGAAAACTTTTTAACTATAAACAAAAAATTTTTTATAGAAATTTAACATGCATATATACTTAGGTATAATCATAATAAGGAATAAATAAAAATAGAAATAGAAGATAATCAATGCCCAAACTCATAACACTGAGTTGGTGAAGTTTTCACGACTCGCATAATATAATGTGCCATAATCATTAACAACAGTATAAGCAGCATATATTACCAGGCACGTATAGCGTTGACACAATATAATTTGGTGTAACGCGCCACAAAGGATGGTACACCATCAAATTCGGTATCTGAAAGGAATAGAAAATAAGGGATAATATCAAGAAACAAAACCATACATCTATAATCTAGTTAATAAGCAATCTCTGAACATTATTAAGAAATAAATTTAAAAAAATGGAATACTACTCACAATAGATTACCACAGGGTACTTCCTAAATGCATCTTCCATTATTTAGGTGACCGGATAAGCATCTTGATAATTGCTAATAATATCCTAAAGAATGCAGAGCCTTCATAACAAAAAATTTAGACAGTGATTAATCTACTATGGAAATAAATTTCAGAATAATCCTCCTATTGATATAAAGAGAATAGTAGGTTATCTATCATCATCAACAAAATTTAAAATAAACATAATATTTCCCGGTTTAACATATGAACATATAATATATATAACACTCAGCCCATCTTCCAAATCCCTTACCATTAATTATACGACTGACAATCACACTCTTCTTCTATTTGGGACATCGAAAAGTAGAAGGAGTTCGGTCCAGATAACCTAATAAGATTAGAGTAAACCAAAAAACCTTTCAAGCAAGGCGAAACAGAGGCGAGACAAAGATGTAAACATGCTTGCATAGAAGTGTACGCAGAAGAAACGTTTTGAAAAACATAGACTGTCAATGTGGTGGTAGTTGTTATTATTTTTCGCAAACTGTATGAATGAAAATTACGTTTAGTTTATGTACCATTTTGCATCAGGACTCAATGGCCTTTGAAGAAAACAACAGATTTTTCTATTTAAAACATTTAATAAAAATAGCGTCAAAAACCTTAATAAAAATAAAGAAAAAAACCTTTATTAAGGAACCTTAGCTAACACTACGTTAGTTATTAGGTACATCGAGTAGGGTATATATAATTGGAATCATCGATAGACTACAAAATAACTTAGTCAACTAACAAAAGTTCAATAATAATAATATAAGTATACCTATTCAAATTTGTTGACACTCCAAACAATAAAATAAAAATGAATGCGGAATTTTGTTATTCACAAACAAATTAATATGCAAAACACAGCTGGCTGCTGACAATAATTCCGGAAGTACGTTTTCACGGCGTTTTCATTTCACTTTAGGTATACACTCTCAAATGCTTAGAGGGAGGTACTTTTCAATACCTTATTGTTACGACATGTTTTTAGTGTTCATGTACTATAGGGCCGTAGGTGTATTAGTAAAACGCGTCTCGTAAAGTTCACGTTTTTGTTTCACTTTAGGTGTATACTTTCAAATGTTTAGAGGGAATATTAGGAAATTTCATATAAAGAATAAATTCGTAAGATATTAGAAAGATTTTATATAACTATTTATATTAATAAAATTTCGTGTTATGACACCAGATTTATGGAGATCCTCCTCCAGATATAGGATACCGCTGATGAAGCTCTGTGGCGAGAGCTGCAAATATTTCGGAATAGCCAATTAGGTCTGCCTACACGGCATAAAAAAATATATAACAAGTAATTAAGTTAAGAATAGATAAGTAAAGGGAAATAATCATAAATGATAGACATAGCTTCGCAACCAACAAGCACAGAGTACAAAACATTCTAAGAATAGGTAGCCTGTTATAGATAAAATACAGGTTGAAATATACAAAAAAAAAGACGATTATAGATTCAGATTTACGAATAACCGAGATTGAATGGAACCGTCCATCAAAGCTCCACTTAGACACATCCACTACAGTTACCGGGAAGTCGTGTGACCAATTATTCACTAAAATCACTATTGAGAACTCACTAAGCTACCATTGAATTATCACAAACCTCAACTTAAAGATAATACATTATGGATCTCACTTAATTATGAAAAATAGTTTATTAACATACACAGCCATTACTCACCATGCAGATTGCTGATTCTATGCTTACATTGCACATCACGCAAGCTAACACGCTGTATATCCTGGTATGAACAGCATAGACCTAATCTTTCACCAATTCAACTCAAGCCGTAATAATTTTTAATTTTTAACTTTTGTCACTATCCTTTGATCCTGGATTTCTTGGCTCAATATATAGGGATTCTCCGCACCACAGCGTCTTGTCGTCTCACCCTACTCGTGGCCACCTCAGAACCTTTTACGATCTTCCTAGTTACTAAATAAAATTGTCGATGATGGAAAGTATTGCTCCACCTATATCTCTCATCATGTCGCAATCAGATTCTTATAACTTGATAACTTAAATAATCCAAGGCACACAAACACAACACCTGTTCACTCCGTGACTAAACTAAACGCGATGGTGGGTAATAGTGCACCATCTGTATCGCACATCGTTTCGTTGTCGTGTTTTTTTCAAAACGTGGTGACTTCATACCTTGCACCAACAAAATCAAAAATCATATTTAATTATTATTAGCTACTATCCACTTTATAAACCCGTTTTTAGAATCCTGGATACTAAAACTATAGATTTTTTTTTCGTGCAACTACGTTATTAGTCATGTATATTCCTTACCATTATAACTATGTTTATAGGATAATAATACCTTTTTTTTATTTTATAAATAGTATATAAAATAGTATATATATATAAATAAATAGCATATAAATTTTTTTTTGCATAAAGAAAATATAAATATTAAAATAACTTCAGTAGATGAGAATAAATAAAAAAATTAATAATGTATGTAACTTCCCCTCTTATAATAATATGTAAATAGGCAAACATATCTAATTTGCCTATACAAATAGGAGCTTACAATTTTGTTTAAGGAACTTTGTCATTGTTGAGAAAGACAGTTTTCTTCTACAAAGAATAAAACTTTCTTTTCCCGAGGGGGGAGGGATGTTGTGACTCAGGTACCAAATGCCGCGAATCACAACCATAAGGTGAATACATCAATATATTGCCCTATGCAATATATTGAAGTATTACAAGATGACCCTGAAAATCAAAAATTATATCATTTTACAATCTCAATCAAAATTTAAAATGCATTTAAAAATGCATCCCCATGTTATAACAAAATGCAATTTAGCATAAATTGCATTTTGTTATCAGACACACATTCCACTCACACGGTATGCACACTTACCTACATACAGTGTCTTCTTACTTTTTTTTCCGTATGTACTTTGTACATACCTACACTACCTACTTGATCCGATCTAATTGTATGTACATACATACAAACAATTATCAAAATTATTCGCGCCCTCTTAAAATTAATATTTCAAGACGGGCGCACAAGTGCATATCGGATTACAGTTTCCATTGATGCATATAGCTCGCATCAAAAAACTTTTGCATTTTCTCACGTACGTTTTTTCAACGTCGTGAGAAAACAATAAAATATAAAAAGCTTTTGCAAGATATCGTGGGTACCTGGGCGCAATTTGCCCAAACCTCGGGGAGTTCGGTTTTTAACCCCGTCGAGAGGACACCTCTAAGTATGTGAAAATTAGAAGAAATCCAGTAAAAAGACTGTTAAAAGTGAAAATCATAAATATATACATATATAAATTATAAAGAAATTTTGTTAAAAGTGAAAACCATAAATATATACATATATAAATTATAAAGAAATTTTGTTAAAAGTGAAAATCATAAATATATATATAAATTATAAAGAAATTTTGTTAGAAGTGATAATTGTAAAATACGGAACATACAAAAAAAAAGGGAAAAAAATAAGGAAAAAGAAGAGTTTGTGTTTTTGTTAAAAAGGAAGCCTTCAAATATTAATAAAGAACTAAAAAGTGTTTTCCGTTTCAATAGAAGAAAGGCCAAAACCCACTATAAATAGGTGCGAATATCACAGATGCAATTTTTGAAAATTCGAGCCATAGCCTTTTACTTTAAACAGGGTGCGAATCGTTTACATGCAAGTTTTGGTAGTTCAATTAATAGCCTTCTGTTATAAACAGGGCGTGAATATTACAGGTACAGTTTTTGCCAGTTCCAGTGATAGCCTTCTACTATAATTAGGCTGCGAATGTTACAGGTGCAATTTGTGCAAGTTCGAGCGATAGCATTTGACTTTAAACAGTGTGCGAATCTCATACATGCAATTTTTGGCAGTTCGAGAAATAGTCTTCTGCTTTAAACTGGGCGTGAATGTTACAGGTACAGGTTGTGCCAGTTCCAGTGATAGCCTTCTACTATAAATAGGCGCGAATTTTACATGTGCAATTTTTGCAAATTCGAGCGATAGCCTTTTACTTTAGACAGGGTGCGAATCTCATACATGCAATTTTTGCCAGTTGGAGTGATAGCCTTCTATTTTAAATAAGGTGCGAATATTACAGGTGCAATTTTCGATAGTTCGAATGACAGCCTTCTACTTTAAACAGGGAGCGAATCTTACACATGCAATTTGTGGTAATTAAAGTAATAGCCTTCTACTATAAATGGACTGCGAATTTTACAGGTGCAAATTTTGAAAAATTCGAGCGATAGCCTTTTACTTTAAACAGGGTGCGAATTTTATACATGCAATTTTTGCCAGTTCGAGTAATAGCCTTCTACTTTAATAGGGTGCGAATGTTACAGGTGCAGTTTTAGAAAATTCGAGCGATAGCCTTTTACTTTAAACGGTGTGCGAATCTTATACATGAAATTTTTGGCAGTTAGAGTGATAGCCTTCTATTTTAAATATGGTGCGAATTTTACAGGTGCAATTTTGGGTAGTACAAATGTCAGCCTTCTACTTTAAACAGGGAGCGAGTCTTATACATGCAATTTTTGGTAGCTCAAGTAATAGCCTTCTGCTTTAAACAGGGCGTGAAAGTTATAGGTACAATGTGAGTTCGAGTGATAGCCTTCTTCTAAAACTAGGCTGCGAATGTTACAACTGATATTTGAAAATTCGAGCGATAGCCTTTTACTTTAAACGGTGTGCGAATCTTATACATGAAATTTTTGGCAGTTAGAGTGATAGCCTTCTACTACAAATAGCGTGCGAATGTTACAGGTGCAATTTTCGGTAGTTCGAATGACAGCCTTCTACTTTAAACAGGGAGCGAATCTTACACATGCAATTTGTGGTAATAAAAGTAATAGCCTTCTACTACTATAAACAGGGAGCGAATCTTACACATGCAACTTGTGGTAATTAAAGTAATAGCCTTCTGCTATAAACAGGGCGTGAATATTACAGTTACAATATTTGCCAGTTTGAGTCATAGCCTTCTACTACAAATAGCGTGCGAATTTTACAGGTGCAATTTTCGGTAGTTCGAATGACAGCCTTCTACTTTAAACAGGGAGCGAATCTTACACATGCAATTTGTGGTAATTCAAGTAATAGCCTTCTACTATAAATGGACTGCGAATTTTACAGGTGCAAATTTTGAAAAATTCGAGCGATAGCCTTTTACTTTAAACAGGGTGCGAATTTTATACATGCAATTTTTGCCAGTTCGAGTAATAGCCTTTTACTTTAATAGGGTGCGAATGTTACAGGTGCAGTTTTAGAAAATTCGAGCGATAGCCTTTTACTTTAAACGGTGTGCGAATCTTATACATGAAATTTTTGGCAGTTAGAGTGATAGCCTTCTATTTTAAAAATGGTGCGAATTTTACAGGTGCAATTTTGGGCAGTACAAATGTCAGCCTTCTACGTTAAACAGCGAGCGAATCTTATACATACAATTTTTGGTAACTCAAGTAATAGCCTTCTGCTTTTTATAGGTCGTGAATGTTACACGTACATTTTTTGCCAGTTCGAGTGACAGCCTTCTATTTCAAATAGGGTGCGAATGTTACAAGTGAAATTTGTGAAAATTCGAGCGATAGCCTTTTATTTTATACAGGGTGCGAATCTTATACATGCATTGTTCGGCAGTTCGAGTAATAGCCTTCTACTATAAATAGGGTGCAAATATTACTGGTGCAATTTTCTAAAATTCGAGTGATAGCCTTTTACTTTAAACAGGGTGCGAATCTTATACATGCAATTTTTGGCAGTTCGAGTAATAGCCTTCTATTTTAAATAGGTTGCGACTATTACAGATGCAGTTTTTGAAAGTTCGAGCGATAGTCTTTTACTGTAAACAGGGTGCGGATCTTATACATGCAATTTTTGGTAGTTCGAGTGATAGTGTTCTATTTTAAACAGGACGTGAATATTACAGGTACAATTTTTGCCAGTTCGCGTGATAGCCTTCTACTATAAATAGGGTGCGAACGTTACAGGTGCAACTTTTATAAATTCGAGTGATAGCCTTTTACTTTATACAGGGTGTGAATCCTATATATGCAATCTTTGGCGGTTCGAGTAATAGCGTTTGTTGTGATTCCAAAATCACAACCAATTCATTTACATTTACTTACCTCCTGTGGATTTCTAAAAATCCATGAGCATTCAAATTGTGGTCCCAAAATACCACACAGTGCACCTTCCATAAATTTCCCTGTGACAACACTTAAAATTACAGCAACATGCATAAATACTTACCTTCATAAATTTTTCTAATATGTCCTAAAATGCATAAATATTCTTATTACTTACTCTCGTAAAATACTTAACTTCGCATAAATAGCCCATCAGTCCACTTATATAAAAAACTTACTCGACATTTTTGACATTTTTGTAAACATAATTCACCGAGTTAATGTGCTCCACATTTCATATCGCTCAAAAATATCAAGAGCCAGATCAAATTACTGCAAGACCCAAGCCAACAAATATCGTCTTATCTTTTCATTTTTTTGCTTATTTTCGTTCCATTTTTACTGCTTTTCGTCTGATTGGTCAGTTGAACGCACCAATGACGAAAATTCTTAATACTTTTTGCTGACGCTAGGGCGTTCGTTATTTTTGGTGATAAAAATATACAACAATCGGAAGTCGAAGTTCAGGACAAGCACTCATCAAATATACACGCGCAGTTGGTGTTCGAGGTAGTCAAGAGTTTAAATCATCTTAAGGTAAAATTTCTATAAAGTACTAGATAAGCGCTGATAAAATTTCGGGCACGAAAATAAATAAAATTTGTAGCATCTATAAAAATAAAGGAAAGTGTAACTAATCATGTAATTTACCCTAACAAATTGTGTTAAATAAAAATTATAGTCTAGTATAGTATCCTGAATCTTCCCCCTGTGCCGCACTTCTCCCCCAAGAAAGCACAACGGTAAACGGGGTCATAACACGCTCTACTATAAATAAGGTGCGAATATTACAGGTGCAGTTTTTCAAAATTCGAGCGTTAGAATTTTACTTTAAACAGGGTGCGAATCATATACATACAATTTTTGGTAGTTCGAGTACTAGTCTTCTATTTTAAATAATATTCGCATTACAGGTGCAGTTTTTGAAAATTCGAGCGATAGGCTTTTACTGCAAATAGGGTGCGAATCTTATACATGCAATTTTTGGTAGTTAGAGTGGCAGTCTTCTACTTTAAAGAGGGCGTGAATGCTACAGGTACAATTTTTGCCAGTTCGAGTAACAGCCTTCTACTATAAAGAGGGTGCGAACGTTACAGGTACAACTTTTATAAATTCGAGCAGTAGCCTTTTATTTTAACAGGGTGCGAATCTTATACATGCAATTTTTAGCAGTTCGAGTAATAGGCTTCTCTTTTAAGTAGGGTACGAATGTTACAGGTGCAGTTCTTGAAAATTCGAACGACAGCCTGTTACTTTAAACAGGGTGCGAATCAAATACGTGCAATTTTCGGTAGTTCGAGTAATAGTATTCTACTTTAAACAGGGCGTGAATGTTACAGGTATAATTATTGCCAGTTGGAGTGATAGCCTTCTATTTAAAATAGGATGCGAAATTTTCAGGTGCAATTTTCGGTTGTTCGAATGACAGCCTTCTACTTTAAACAGGGTGCGAATTTTATACATGCAATTTTTGGCAGTTCGAGTAATAACCTTCTGCTTTAAACAGGGCGTGAATGTTACAGGTACAATTTTCGCAAGTTCGAGTGATAGCCTTCTACTACAAATAGGGTGCGAACCTTACAGGACCAACTTTTATAAATTAGAGCGATAGCCTTTTACTTTAAACAGGGTACGAATCTTATACATGTAATTTTTGGCAGATCGAGTGATAGGCTTCTGCTTTAAACAGGGGTGAATATTATGGGTACAGTTTTTGTCAGTTCGAGTGATAGCCTTCTACTATAAATAGAGTGCGAATATTACAGGTGTAATTTTTGGCAGTCGAGTGATAGCTGCCTTAAACAGGGTACGAATCTTATAGATGCAATTTTTTGCCGCTTGAGAGATATAGCCCTCTAATATATGGTATGTATCAATTATAATTAAGTGCTAACCTTCTTTCTAAACTTTTCAATATATCTCATTCCAATAGAGAAGATATTTGTTTCCCGAGTTTGATGTCGTAGTAATTTACAATTTAAACATTGCATATATATAAGGAAAAGAATTTCAAGAACTCAATTTCAAGGCTCGATGTTGATTATGGTTTAAAAAGATGAAATATCGTCAATGGATTCTAGTTTGATCGTGCGATACACCTGGAAGAATTTCTGAACATTGAAATGACTACACTCCGTTTGAAAAATGAAAAATGTTCAATCGTGATTTTCAGAGCGAAAAATCTCTAATTAATCCATAGGCATACTCCAATCTACTAATTTACCGAATAGCCTGTACATGTGTATTTATAGATATATTCAAATTAAAATTCAGGAATATTTTATTAATAACCTCAACTTAGAACTACGTCATGTTTTGACAGATTTACAAGCTTTCGATTACATATTGTTGTTTAGTAAATTAACAGGAGAGCATGAGTGAGCACGTTGAATTTAATATTACATTCGAGCTTTATTCTAAACTATTTACTTATATAGAAGAGACAAAAATAATTAAATTAATAATAATAAAAATAAAATAAAGTTCAAACTAGGCAAAAATCAGACACATTGTTGTCTTTTAAGTTGATAAGCTAGCTTTAGGTTCTTATATGGCTGAACTATTTGAATCTTTTAAACTGAAATTACTGTGATTTTAAGTAATGAAGTTGCAGAAAAGAACTGTGTCTAATTGTGTTGTGGCCCAGTCTGCTGCTACACAGAAGCAAGAGCATGGCAGGTGTACCGGTAGTAAAGTAGCAAGCAATAGTGGAACACATTACCTCGCATAGTAAGGTATCCGCTTATTGCTAAATAATGTGATGATTGTTTACATTACAGCGGCAGTGACTAAACATGCTACTTCGCATAGAGTACGGTCATTGCCCGTTTTGTTTACAACAGCACAGCTGATTGCTATCAGTGATATTGGCCAGTAGCTTTCGTCATCGGTTGTAGAATATTACCGCATCATAATTACATTATCTTGAGGGTCATGTTTTACTTCCGATTTCCGTGTTCAAGTTTTCGAGGTGCGCAACTGAATGTGGTGTGGTCAGTTTGGGTTACAAATAACAGCGGTGGGTGGGCGCTAATAGTTAGATTCAGTTAAAGTTAAAGTTAAGTTAGTGATATCAGTGAATTACATCAATGCAGTGAATTTGTTGAGAATGGAGTGTTTGATTACCTAGGGACACGACAATTTGGCGCAGCCGGTGAAACTAAGGTAAGAAATGTGGAGATTTCTTACTGTGGTGTGTTTTGTTTTTGTATTGTTTTATTTATGAGTAAAAATTTAAAAACTTTTGGTATTTTTATTTTTGTTTTGAAAAAAATATCTGTTTAATTTAATTTACTTTTCAGGTTAAATTTAAGAAGTGTTATATTAAGTTTATTAAGAAGGATTTTCAGGCCAAAGATGCTATTGTAATGCTAAGTGTGAGTTTATGTGTTAATCGTTAATAGTTATGGGTGTTTGGAAGTTTTCTCGTGTGCTAGGTGAAAAATCTAAAATATAAGTAATTATTTCATCGGGGGATTTTTTGTTTTAGGTTTTGTTTTGTTAGCGACGATTTTTCGCATATTTTTCGTGTATCGTATACATTATTATTCTAATCGTTGATCTTCATGTTTGTTTTGTGATGATTTTATATCCTCTTCATTGTTTTTGTGTTGCAAATGAATCAGTAGAATTTTCGTATAAAGTAAATAAGGTAAAATTAGTTGATAGGAAATGATAACTTTTGTTGTGTTAAAAATTGAGTTTTAAAGTAAGTCGTACTTGAAAATATCTAGAGCCACACCCAAGTAAATCTATTCTCTGTTTTTTTTTATATAGAGAAAATGGATAAAAGTAGGATAATTTTAACTTTATTGTAGTTTGTTTTGTTGGGTGAGATTATAATTTTTTTGTTGTTAAGCTTTTAAGTGGTCTAATCCTCCCTCGTCTTCAGGTATTAACAAATCATTTTTTTTTATATACATATATTGCAGACAAATAGAAGTGTTAAATTATTTGATGTGAAGATAAAGCAAAAAGTGTGTGAGTCAGTGAGTGGCGTATAATTGTGGAATTTCATGTGTGATTTTATATTATAAGAAACTAATAATTTTAAGACGTTTTTTCTTTTTTCGTGAGCAATAAAGTTTTCAACGCCACATTTTCGTAGTGGCGTTGATAGTAATCTGGATATTCGGGGTATAATAATAATATGAAAATCTATATATACATAAAATATATAATATTGATAATTGGGTAGTATCGTTCACGGTTCTCGTTATCAACATTTAAATTAGAGATCACGAGTGCCGGGATTGATCTTTGTTGAAGTGACGTGTCTAATGTTAATAAAGACAAATGTATCGGCTGTTATAAGTATTTAATCTTGGGTGGCAGTTAGAAGTGATATTTAAGTGCATAATGTCGAGATAGTAATAGCAGTGATCAGATAATCTTCGGGTTCAGAGAACATAAATTTCATCAGGAAGGAGTAATGTACTGACAAGGGAGGAGCTAATTAAATTCAAGGCTTAGAAAAAAGTATTGAAGAGCAGAACGGAAAAATAAAATGAATTTCAAGTAAAGCGTTAAAAGATAAAGAAGCAATTCAAAGAAACGGAAGAGATTGCCGCGGAAAGAGAAAGGATTTAACAGTCAATCGATTACTGCCAGAAAAAGTTGTTGTAAAGATCTATACGACCGGCTGGAAACCGCAGAGCAAGGCATCTTTACGAAGTGTGTGAAATATCGACTGACAGACGATGCTTACTATCTGATAAGCTCTGATGAGCCAAAGAACTTGGAAGCATTACAAAAGTCAATCAAAGCCACTTATATGCCACGGATAACGTTCAGCGAACTACGGACAGAGTTTCTAGCATGTCGACAAAGGCCAGGAGAAGGGATCCGAGAGTTTGCGGACAAAATGAAGGAACTGTTGGATCAGATTAAAAGTGCTGTTTCTGCAAAGTACCCAGGTAAAGATGAAGGATTACTGGCGGAGTTTGAAGCGGATGGAATAGTCACATTTAAAGCTAGAGTAAGAAATCAGGCTATCCAGATTCACCTAACAGGACGAAAGTTTGGTTTATTAGGAGCCGTGCGCGAAGAAGCGGAATTTTACGAAAAGGATGCGAGAAGACTTCAGCGCATGGTACCAAAGAATAAAGATTTTTCACAGGAAGGAGGGAACAGCGACTACTTTAACGGAGATGTACCTGCACCTCACGAAAAAGCTTTCTCTTCATTAAAGCCGATTAACACTGAATTGTACAGAGGATATCCTAGAAAAGCATATAGATACAGACTCAGTCATTGCTTCAAGTGTGGCCAGCAGGGACATTTCGAGAGAGAGTGTCAGAAGCAACCCTTCTGTGCAGAATGCCAGCAATATGGGCACGAAACGTCCAATTGCCGAATACATCACGTCGTCAGAGTCGCAGACATTAAAGAAGGCGTTGTTGGAAGAATCCAGGAGGGGAAGGGCTTTACTGCCAATTTTGCCGAACACGTGATCACTATACCTACAGCAAACTGCCTGAAGAAATACTTAGCAGAAAAGGCCAGTGAAAAATTAAATTATCAGAATAAGTTTATCATCACGGTTCCATCGGATATAGCATTACAAGCATTACAAGGTAAGTTAAGGCTATTAATAGATACTGGATATTCATGTAGCATAATTAAAGTTAATAGCATAAAGGGGAATACACCCATACAGACATATCGCATAATTAGAATTGGAGGACTGTTCGGGTCGGCTAGGAGCTCCATTGGCACTTGCGAGGCAAAGTTGCAGATAGACAACAGCCAGCATGCCTGCAAATTTAACGCCATAAGTGATACGAACTCAATTCCAGCCGACGGTATACTCGGAATGGATTTTCTCGGTAGGAGAGCTATTATCGACTGCATAAATATGAAGCTGTGGATTCAAGACGCCAGCAAAGGCATGGGAGAAAGTGATTCTTGCAAAAATTTCGCAGCTTGTGCACAAGTCGGACCCACAGCTTGGCTAAATAGCAGTCAAGGAAATCCATTGCCGGCCAGGATTGAGAAGAAGAAAGTCAACACGACAGAAGGCATGGCATCAGGCGTTTATAACCAACAATCCGAATTAAAAAATACGTCACTTAATATCGATAAAACTTCGCGACATGCAGATAAAAGAGTACCTATATTGGAGCCTATAACCGAGGAATTAAGCGTACGGTTGACCAGACAACACAGGTATAACGTACACAGCGGAAGTAGTCGGAAGAATGGACGTGAATTCGCGAGAATTGCTAATGCAGAATCCTATTTTGTCAAAGATCGAAATTCTAAGCATGGACAAGCGCAACCACGTAAGCTTTCCAGACGACCTGGATGGGACCATAAGGGTAATTACAACTTCCATTTGCAACAACGGCGATCTCAGAGGATGCTACGTAGGGGTAAGTTAAAGTTACCAAAATATATTTATCAAACAGATACGGTAGCACCGATTCGTAATAGAACCGAGAGGAATAATTTTACTTCAAACCCCAACGGTATGTACATGGTAAGTAACGGTTATGACCCAGGATTCGGGGGACTTAACCAAAGAATTTTCCAACAAATTCCCTCCAATTTCAGAAGATATTTGATGAGCTGAGTTTGATGAGTCTGTGGCGAGAAAGAATATAGAAGGAGGTATAAACGTGACCCTGTATCTATTCCGTTGGACTTGGAACCAATCAGTAAGGTAAATTTATAGATAAAGGCGGAAAAAAACTGAGAAAATATTACTTGACAAAATTATGAGCAAGATTGAAATAGAAAGATAACAAGTAAAAAAGCTGATATTGGTTTAAGACCAATTCTTATGATACCCTAGATGCATGTCCGTATGAAATTTCGTATGGGTACACATTTGAGCAATTTTGATTTTTGCAGTGGTTTTTCGCATATATTTCTAGAACGGTTCGTCGGAAAGAAAAAATGATTATAACCAATTTTATAGGATTCCATATTCTGAAGAAGTTTTTAGTACAATAAAAATGTCTTGGATTGATCGTTTTCACAGTATACATAAAAAACCAAAATTGTTATATGGCAACACCAAGAAAGAGTTGCCCGATTTAATCCATTTTTGAAAATTTGTTTGCTAGTACAATGAGAACAGCACGTACTAAATTTCAGCTCTCTACATAGACGCGTTCTCAGGCAATGTTCAAACATATAACGGAAAACGAAATTTTTGAATGGCAACCCCACGAAGGAGTTGCCCGATTTGTCTCATTTTCGAACTTAATTTTACTTTTTTTTTAAAGTACGTGTACAAAATTTCAGCTCTCTAAGTATATGTTACATATATATGCTTAAAGCAAAGATTTGTTACATACATAAGCTTAAAGCACATGCATATCCATACACCTACATCATGTAGAAAGTAGCACATGCATATACATACCTACATCGTGTAGGAAGAAAGTATACGTAAAGCACATGCATATATGTACATACCTACATCATGTAGGAAGAAAGCATACTTAATGCACATGCGAATGCATACCTACATCATGTAGGAAGAAAACATATTTATTGCAACGCCTACATACGTATCTACTACATCATTTTCGCTGCATGAAGAATTTCAATCACTGACCTACGTCAAATATTCTTCATGTAAAACAGCGAAGATGTCGCAATACCCCTGCGCGCCAGAAGTCTCAAGTTGCAATACGACGACCTTGCGCCGGTGGTCAATCATATGTATGTAGGTAGCAACTAGCAAGATGTTAATTCACGGTTAATACAGTAAGCCACAAATGCCTACTGTAACCCGAGAATTACATCATAAATTAACAACAAACAGCAAGTGATTCTGGTTCTTGCAAAATATTTGTATGTATACAAACGCGACGAGTGCCGCGATTTAATTGAAGAATGTAATATGCGTGACTTAACACTTTGTACAAGGTGAACATTATGTACACAAAGTGTTAAGTCGGAAGTAAAAGACAGTCGGAAGTAAATTGCACATCTTCCGTACTGGGAAGTAAGTATGACATTTTCCATGTATATACAATAGATAGAATAACAACAATTTGTATATACAGAGTAAGAAAATGCAAAAGAAATGTTCAGTAAAAAAGTGACATCAGTTGTATCCAGTCGTAAATTATTTAGAAGCTGAGCTTCAACAAGCTACTCCAATACGAGTATAACCAGTGTTAATCAAGCGAAGATTATTTTCATTTAGGAGCTGAGCTTCAACAAGCTACTCCAGATCTTCAATAGGAGCTGAGCTTCAACAAGCTACTCCAGATCTTCAATAGGAGCTGAGCATATACTGCTACTCCAAGCAACTCAACGTGTACAACGATAAGCCTGGGAGGAATTAAACGCCACAAAGAAAGAAGGAAGAAAAGTCTTTCAACAAATTGGCGCAGCCGGTACGATCAAGGAAGTTAATTAATCCAGCACACTTGAAAAACCTTGATCCTCAAACCTACACAGAAGTGAGCGTAAGACTAGCGTCTAAGGAAGGACATTAGGGCACTTCTGGTCTAATTCTACCAGCCATCAATAAAAATAAGCGGAACACCCGTCATCTGAAATTCATCAGCGCCGAAGGTGTAAAAAAGACAGTAAAAAGAGAAAGAAATTGGCCAGTGAAATCTCCAACAAACCGACGCTACTTAAGCAAGTTACATACCTAAATTTGTAAAGAAGGCAAAAAGCGATTAGCCGAATTTCTCCGGAAAATTCATAACATTTCAAGAAAGAAATTCGCTAGCACTAATTGCCCTGTCCCATTCCAAATAAGTTACATAGCTAGGTATAATACATTAATTGAACTCAGTGTAAAGAAGGGACAGAAACACCCCTCCATTCAATGCTTACTTAGTTAAACTACCTCACATTCATTAAAAATTCATTGGGATTGCTTTCATGCACAGACCCGATCAAAGCTCTCCTTGCTCAGATTTTGAGGTAGCAATATGTTCATTGTCTTTCGACAATACCAGCCCTCCTGATAGCCCAAGAGCCGAACGAAGTACATCCCACGGTAGACCTTCTATAAATTGGTACCGCGAACACCGTTCAGGTAAACGCTTCAGATGGCATAGTTTGATTAGCTTCCTGGCACGAACGCTTTAATACCCAAACAGCCATTAACCACACCAAATTCGAGTGAAAATAGTCAACACTTTTTCCAAATAGATCAAACAAACAAAACAGGCAAAATGTCTATAAACTACGAAAAAGTAGTAAAACTGACTGCTCAGATGGTGCCCCTGTTCTCTGGAGAAATAAGTGCACAAATTCTCACCGAGTTACAAACATTCATAGGCTGTTGTAAACAGGTACAGCAGTGTCTAGGAGAAGAAGAAAATCCAGCATTTATGCAAATTTTCCCAACCAGGTTGAGAGGAAATGCATATCAATTGATCGCATCCAGTGCTCTCACGAAATTTGAGGAAGTGGAACAATTGCTTTACCGAACGTATTTACCCCGTTAAACTTATCATGAATTAATTAACAAGTTGATAACTTGCCGACAATATCCACAGGAGTCGTTTAATTCATTTACTAATAGACTAAAGAGTCTGTTAATACAATGCTACGAAGCAGCACAGAGTAAATACGGAGCGGAAAACTTTAAAGTGGTAAAACAACAAATTGAAGACTTTGGTATGGCTTCCATAAAGAGTGGTGCAACTAATCCCCATCTAAGCGCCTATTTACTTACTTTGAATGAAAATTTTTTAGAAAATCTCATTCAAAAGGCATTAGATATGGAAAGGTTGCAACAAGGACTCCTTTTCTTACCACAACCCACAAATTACATTCCTCTTCCTAATTATTCTTTCCAAATGGATCACTTATGTCGAACAAATAGCACAAATCTTTCAAATGCCTATGGTCACCCTATACACAATAGTGAAAATTTTTCTCCTTACCCTTACGCAAATGAGCTAGGGAAGCCTAACATAAAAACTGAAGTCAGTATACCTCCCATACCTGAGCCATCAAGAGTACCTTCAGTATCTTTTAATATCGACGAAAACTCTGAAAATAAGTGGCGCTCTAATCAAGCCAGTATGACAAGGAGATCTTCAGGAAGCCCACATCCGTACCAGAACTCTTCTTCCCAGCAGGAGGAAAGAAAGTACGACAAACAAAAAGTACTCTTAAATAAGATCACCTGCTGCTACTGCAATTGCAAAGGGCACACGTACGACGAATGCCTAAAACGCAAGAATACTCCCCTTTGTATTAACTGCAGAACAAAGAGCCATGATGCGCAATATTGAAAGCAAACTGCTAAAATACCACCCGAACATGCAAACGCTAGCAACAATGTTCGGTGGGGACCTGCAAATCGGGAACCGAGAATTCAACATATACAAAATATGTGCGACTTTTGTGGCACACTGTCGACCGAAAAATCCCCGGCTCAACATTAAATAAAATCTCTCAAAACACGTCAGGGTGCTCTCTAACAGAAAAACCACATATAAGGGAAAACGTTTCAGTGGTAGAGTTACCATTAGATATAAGTAAAAACACAGCCGTGCGGCTGATAGTAGACACTGGAGCAGAAGTAAGCTTGATCAAACAGAAAGCACTGGATACATCAGAACGGATAGAGCAAAGCCAAAAGGTGACTCTGAAAACCCCATTTGGAGAAGGAGAAACATTGTGTAACTGCCAAAGCAACATTTTACCAAGCCGCAGTATCCCGTGTAAACTCCAGGTTGTAGAAAATGACGCCCAAATTTCTCACGATGGCTGTTAGGCAATGGCTTTCTTGCAAAAAATTGCAATATTGAAGGACCTAATAAATTACTCCAGTTTCCTCGCACGGAAACCAACCCTATTGATTTCACGGTACCTCTCGAAACATCCCTAGACGATGGAGGGGAAATACCAAGCGATCAACTGGAGGACCAATTTAAATCACGGGCACCAGATAGCAAGAATGCCTTACCACCAGTGGAAGAAACTTCGAGCAACTTGAGAAACAAGAGTGAAGATGAAAGTAGGCAATATGAAGTATTACTTCAGCGATCTAATAGAATACCTCCTCGATCTCAAATGGTACTAAGCATACCGTTACAAATATACCAGGAAATGATCTGTTTGTCTCAGGAGATTCAGGAAGGAGTATTTGTCGCAAATTGTCTAGTTAGTCCTCATAGAAGTTTCATACCATTATCAGTTCTAAACGAAAACACGGAACCAATATTCCTAACGAGCTTAACGCTTACTCTAGTTCCAATTAATTCTTATAACGTACAGTATCTCCATTTACCCTTGGATGACATAAATATCCAAGATTCTCAGAAAAAAGGTGGTCCACCTTTCCTTCGTGCATCAAACAAAAGCACGCACAATGTCAAAAACGACAAGTCAAAATTCGATTCCAATCCACTGTTATAATTATTATTTTTACCAACCTTTCTTATATTCTTGTATTCCTACATATTCCCTGTTCAGGACGGGTATTCTGTACTCCAAAAAAAACTTAAAACTTTTGATGTTATTGCACTCTTTTATTTCACCTTTCTCTTAATTGCTACTCCTCTCTTATTGCAACTTTTTCTGTTACTACACACTATTCTTGTATTTCCAACTTTACTCGGATCACAACTTTCCTCTTTTTTTCTTTTCAAACTACCGAAACCGCGCCACCACCAAGGTTTTTCTTCAAAATCGATTCTTCTTCAGGAACTCACAAAAAACAACCGAACATCCGGGGTACCCGTGCCGAAATCTAGACTCCGCGTTCTTCACAAGATTTAAAAACCAACTCTTTTCCGTGATATTATTTTATTCGATCGACTTTTTAATTCACTCCCGATCCGCCGTAATGAAAATTTAGAATTCAACTCGGCTCTTGATCACTTTTGTCGCGATCAAGAGCCTTCGTTCAGGGCAGAAAATGCATAGTTGCATTTTCACCCTGAGAAAATTTTCATTTATTCTGGACTTGATTAAACAAGTCCAGAATATTTTTCATTGGACGGAGGCTTGAAATTTGATGCTTTTATAAACATCAGCCACCGTCACGATGATTAGAATTGCCGAGCGCGTATACATACAATGTATTTTCGCGGCGCGCTCTTCTTATCGCGAAAGCTTTTTTGTGATATGTATGTACGTTCGTACATACATATTGCAATTTCCACGACAAATCGTACTGAAGGTACGATTTGTCTATTATTTTATTTTTCAAATTAAATATTTCTACTGGCAAATTTTGCTGAAGGCATGGGAATAATTTTGTTTCAACTCTATGGAATGTGAAGAAAATTGCTGACGCAATTTTCTTCACTGTTTTATTAGATAAGCTAACCATGTTTTAGGCATGGTTAGCTTATATGAAAATTTATAATTTGGAATTATAATTGGGATTTTCTTTTTTAGGCCTATTTTAGATATATAACAACCCTTCCCCCTAAGAAAAAGGAATTATTCTTTGAAGAGGAATAATTCTCAGGGGAAGTTGTTGTTGGCACAAATTGGGTATGAATTCCTTATCAAGGTATCCGATTACTTTTTGTTACTTTACTGCTTCGATAATCGTGAGGGCTTGGGTAGAAGATTTGTTGGTCAGGGATCACTTGAGTTTTAGTACTTACGTCTGCTAGCTGCTAGTGGTCGAATTTCCGTTTTAGTCCCCTTTTTTTTCAATTTCGCCACTATGCTGTTCACGATGAGGTTGAACAACATTCCCCAACACTCACCACCGGGTCTTACCTCTGTGGCTTCTTCAATTTACGTGCTGCACGTGATTCCGGGGTGGCGGGGCCCAATCCGGTTGGTCTTGGACGCGGGGAGCGCCCATTCACCATGTGGGGCGAGGATGCCTTGGCCGGGCGGACCTATAAATTGGATTTATTTCTATACCCGCACCAGGGGCAGGCGTGGGTTGTCAAAGGTGAGTACATGATCTAAGAGTATTTGTGATTTGTTATATTTTTATCTCTCCCTCCTTTTTTTTCAGGAGGTGCCCTTAACATCATGGGACGGCATGGATTATGGCATGTTGCCACCCCGTTTTTGATCCTGTGCTCACCTCCATCATCCAGCCGCTGATGGCCACCCCTCCCCTCTTTGAATTCGATGATGTTTCCGAAGATGACTGGGACCGGGAATGCAGCCGGGACAATATCTAATTTTTATTTTTTGTATTTGATTTTTAACTTTAACTTAACTTTTTTGTAACTTTCCTATCTTCCTATCTTCCTTCTTTTTCAAAAAAAAAACAAAAAAAAACAAAGAAAATCACCTACTCCCCCATTTGAGTTGTTCTAAATTCCTTTTTTTTTGTACTCTGACGGGTGGACTAAAGGAAGACAAGAAACAGACAGGGGTGGTTTCTAATACTTTAACTTATTATTGGCGGTTTTTCCTCTTTTTTTTTTGTGTGTGATAGGCTTGGCTTGATTGGTTCGGTGGTCGGCGCGGATCTTTTCTATATAATATCAAAATTTTCCTCTTATTATCCTAAGAGACACATTTTTTTCTTAGGATTCTCTTACTTCTTATTTTTCTCAATTTTGATTTTATTTTAGATTTGTTTTTTTTTTTTCTTAGTGTATGTTTAATTTTACACACTTTAAAATATTTTTATTTTGTTATTTGTAGCCTGGTAAATCCCTCTTTCTTTTGCTTTTATTATTTCAAATGCAATCTTATCTATAGTTTTTTGTTATTTTATCTTTTCTAGTTTTATATATTATATTTAATTCTAGGACATTCTATTTTAATTCATTTATACTTCTAGCTTTATTTTATTTATTTTATCTATAATTAAGTCTAATGTATTTTAATTTTTTGCCGCTCTATCTATTTTTATATATAGTATATATATCTCTCCTATGTTGTTTATTTTATTTATATATTACTAATATATAGTATATTGATACATTTTATGTTGTCCTTTTTGTTTTTAATTACCAGTTTTCTACGTATTTAATGTATATGTTTTACCAGGTCTACCTTTTATGTCCTTAATTAGGTTGATTGGTTGTCCATATTGACAGTGTCCGTGTTCCATTTTTTTTTTTTTTTTTTTAACGATTCGGACTGATTTTGTTTTGGAGAGGCCTCTGGCTCGCCTTAAACTGGGTTGGGGAGCAGGAGTTCGTTCTTCTAAAGGAATTCCCTCTGATGAAATTTCGGGGTTACCTTGTGGTTGATTTCTCTGTTGTCTCATCTTGATGACAACAGGGATAAGATATTTTACAGCCACAGCGATCATTATGGCTAGAACTAGTAGGCTGGTAAATGATAGAGAAGTTGTGGACAGGATATGGGATTGTCTGCTTGATACCTTGTTACTATACTGGTCTAATTTGTGCTGGATATCTTCCAGCGAATGTGTGCCAGTATAGATTGATTTATTTATATCGTCCCCTGTTATGATTTCGGTTTGTACACTTTGGTTTTGAGACTTGGGTAAAATTTCGGCTAGATCCAGGATGAGTAATGAATGATTCAGCTCAGGAAATTGTTTAGGCTGAGTAATTTTGAGAGGGTGTTTATTTTCACCTTCGTACCTTAGCACCTTTTCCCCTATTTGCACCTGACATGGCTGCGTTATCTCTAGTATCCCCTGCCCCTCTAATTTTGAGATGGCAAAGTGATCTCGACATGTTATATGTAGTACCGTGGAGGTAATAAACGAAAATAGCCACGCATTGGGCTTGATTAACTTTATCAACATGTCTTTTTGGGGAACTTGTACTCTAGACCTACACTTGGGCACTTCATTTAAAGGATTGTACAACACTTTCACTATACATTCATCTGAGGTTGTTGCCTTAATTATGGGGGTATTTAGTCGACCTATATATGTATTTTCCTCCAGGCTATGAGTGACTTTCTTGAAGCTTTTCATATCCTCACCTTTTAATAAGAGGAATTCCTGTGTGCGAGCGCTATTTGCCACACAAGAGTATCCAGGGTCTGGGATTATGGAATAATTTGCTGGTTGTGGTACTGGAAAGCATCGGACTTGCCGTAGCCTCCTTTTGGGGGAATCAAAAATTGGGAGAGTTATTCTCACCACCAATTTGTTCTGCATAAGGCGTGACTGGGCTCCTGCTGATTGGTACAGAATCGATGGACAATTTTGGTCGTTTAGACATTTCGAAGTTGATTTTCGATATACATCCAGCAGATTTTTGGGAGACACGAGGAGTGGGTGAATATGGTTGCCTTTAGTGGCTATTATAATGTCAAGGAGTGCTTGTTGACGGTATTCGACTTCGATGATTTGAAGCAATAAGCTCGATATGATCTCTTGCCTCAGCTGCCTTTTGGTTAGGTCCTCGGTCACAGTATGTAGATCGTTAATGTGGTGTGCTATGTTTTGCTGACGATCCATTAACATAGCCAATGGTTTTTGAATCTGTTCCAAAGTAGTTTTAACAACACTTATTTGTTGTTTCTCTAGCTCAGCTAGGGCTTGTGTGTTCGATTCAATTTCATCTAAGCGGCTGTATATCTCCTTCTCGTTGTTACTATCCTGGGTACCAAATAAATAGTGCATAGCATTGCCTATTCCGTCGAATAGTGATCTGGCCTTACGCCTTCGTGGAACTAATTCCTTAATGGTTCTCGTGCGCTTTTGTACGCTATCTATTATAGCGTGTATGTGTAGTTGCTGCACGTTGCACAGGTCTTCTTTGTCCGTGATATTTATGCAGAGTTTATGCACTAAATATTCTGCATGTTCCGTTAGTTTTATCTGTGTGCCTAACTCATCCAAGTCTATCTCCGTGAGAATATTCCAAGTGTTATGATACACTATGAGGCTTCCTAGATCCTCGAAAAATATGCCCGAGCTATTTAGCTTGGTTATAGCATAGGGTTTGTCGGCGATTTCTCCTGTCGCGTACTGGATGCGGATGGCAATTGCAATAATTTGTAGCGCCATTTCTGTGGACAATTCGGAGGATGAAAATAATCCTTTAAGTATGACTTTACTTATTTCGTGCCGTTATTAGACCAGGCAGTGGAGTGGCTCCACCGCAAGTGTTCCTGAGAGCCGTTAAAATGTGATTAATTTGAAACAAACAGAGTAGGAATTTGAGTCAACGTGGTTCTGTGACAACATGTTTATTTCATTCGAAGTATGGTTTTAGACGGTTGTTATGTACCGTGACAATACGCTTACCAATTTTTATTGTGGTGTTCACTCCACTTGGTATAAAAGTTACCTGATAAGGTCCTACCCAGATTTGGGAAAGCTTATGTTTCCTGCTTTCGTTTTTAATGAGGACCTTATCTCCTATGTGAAAAGTTAGGGGTCGTACTCTCTTATCATAGTTCCCCTTTGAGCGTTGTTTACTGGTTAAAAAATTCTTTCTTGCCGTGGCGTATGATTTTTGGAGCTTATACTTTAGTATATGATAATAGCTCTCATGATTGTGAACTGGTTCGGGATCCCGTTTTAAATTTGATGTGACATCCGCTGTGAAGCCGTAAAGGCAGTCCATTGGGGTAAGTTTAGTACCCTCGTGTACACTATTATTATACACGAATGCAGCGGTTCGTAGGAATTGGTCCCATGTTTTGGGATTTTCGTCTACGATTGTTCGCAGGTATTTAATCAGCGGTCTGTGGGCACGCTCTAGTGCTCCGTTAGACTGTGGGTGGTATGCCGAAGTCTGTAACTTCTTTACCTTTAGAAGCTTACATACTCTTTTGAATAATTCACTCAGGAAATTTGTTCCCTGATCGGTGAGTATTTTTTTGGGTATGCGATAGCGCGTAACGATTTCAGCAAAGAAAACTTGCGCTACTGTGACGGCTTCTGCATTAGGTATTGCATACCAGTCGACAAATTTTGTTGAATTATCTTGGAAGGTCAAGATATATTTGTTACCTGATGTGGTCTCTTCTAATGGACCTACAATATCGAGGTAAATTTTGTCGAACGATTGTTCTGCGATGTCCGTGATAACCATTGGCATTTTATATTGTGGAGAAGCTTTCATTGTCTGGCACTTTGGGCATTTTTTTATGTATTTCTTGATGTCGCTAAGCATGTGTCTCCACCAATACTTGCGTCTTATGCGTTTGTAAGTTTTTATGACACCTTGATGGCCACCAAATGGAGAATCGTGATAATCTTTTAAGATTGCTCGGATTTCCGTAGGGCTGGTGATAACTTCGGGTGTCTTACCAGTACTTACTTTTTGATCAAGCGATGCTGGGTTTAGTCTTTCCGCCTCTGTGAATTGAATTTCGTTTTGGTCCGCTTTCGTGTGCTCTTCTGTCTCCAAACTGGAGCTGTTTATTGTCTCTTGAGCCTTTTGCTTCTGGGCTCGAGTTACGACGAAACAATGAGCGGTTTTCTTCTCCCTCTCATTATTTGTGGAATTGTTTTCCTCCACATATGAGTCCGTCGTGTGGTGGACTAGGGCTTCTACCGTTAAGGTATTGACTAAACTGTCTTCTTTTAATGCTTGAGGGATCCGACTTAGTGCATCGGCATTAGTGTTGTACTTCCCTGGTTTATATTCGATGTTGTAATCGAATTCAGATAATTTGTGGTGAAATCTCACCAAACGGGAAGTAGGGTCTTTCACATTGAAGACACCTTTTAGAGGTTTATGGTCAGTACAGACCGTGAATTTCCGGCCTTGAAGATAGCACCTGAAATTCTTGGTAGCCCAGACAATAGCCAATAACTCTTTCTCTACAGTAGAGTAATATCTTTCGGCTTTGTTTAATGAGCTGCTTGCATAGGCAATGGGCTGGTCCTTTCCGACTTCTCCTTGAGAAAGAACAGCTCCTAGAGCCTCGTTACTTGTGTCTGTAGTGAGATTAAAAGATTTCGAAAAATCGGGGTAAATTAAAAGTGGTGGAGAAATTAAAGCGTTTTTTATGCTTTGAAATGCTTCTTGGCATTTCTCTGTCCAAGTGAATTTTACATCCTTTCGGAGTAAATTTGTGATTGGACGTACAATTTTGGAGATGTCTGGAATGAATTTCCTGTAGTAATTGGCAAGTCCTAAAAATGACTGAACTTGCCTTACTGTTCTTGGAACAGGAAATATTTAGAGGCAGGCCATCTTACTTGGGTCTGGTAGGGCTCCTTCGCTAGAACATTTATGACCTAGGTAAACAGCTTCTCTTCGTAGAAACTGACACCTATCTGGCTGCAGTTTTAAGTTGTTCTCTCTCAACTTGTCGAAGACTTTTCTCAACTTTTCGTTGTGGTCGTTTAAATTTTTACCATAGATGACAATGTCATCTAGGTAAACGAAACAGTCGAGGCCTTGTAGGCCTGTCAGGACGAAATTCATTAGGCGATGAAATGTGGCGGGGGCTCCTTTGAGCCAGAATGGCATACGCTTGAACTCATAGTGCCCATAGCTTGTGCTGAAAGCAGTTTTATGGCGATCTTTTTTGTCGACAAGAACTTGATGATAGCCGTTGGCCAAATCGAGTGTGGTGAAATACCTTGCGTGACCTAGTTGGTCGAGAATATCCTCGATTCGGGGTAGTGGGAATTCGTCTCCAATTGTCTTTTCGTTTAATTTACGAAATTCGACAACGACGCGCCACCTTTTTTCACCGTCAGGTCCCGCTTTCTTGGGGACAACTAGTAGAGGTGAATTCCAAGGGCTTTTACTAGACTGGACTATCCCGCTGTCTAGCATTTCTTTTAACTGCTCGTTAATTACTTTCCGCTGTGTTTCAGGTAAGCGGTACATTTTTTGATTGATTGGTGATTGATCTTGCACCAATGGAATATTATGCGTTATCGCATTTGTATAGGTGAGTTTGTCACCATTGAGGAAGAAGATATCGTTATACTCTTCGCAGAGTTCCGATATCGAAATTTTTTTCTTCCGCGGTCAAATTAGGGTCTAGGCTGAGTTCTTGCTCTAGCCTAGAAATACGCGGGTATTGTTTTGGGTCGTCCGGAGTCTCATTATCCGGGTATAGATATCGTACATGTTGTAATATTGCCGTTTTGTTGGCTGAACCTTGGTTTGACTTTTTCTTCCTGTTTAACTTGTTACCTGTAGGTAGATGAGGCTTATTTGATTCCTTTTGAGGCTTTATTTCATTATTTTTAGCATGTTGCAGGGTATTTGCTACCTGCTTTGTTGACGGCTGAGTTTGGTACACCTGTGTGATCTTTGCCTTAGGTTGTGTGATATACTCATGCGCGTCAATGCTACTGCTTTTTGACCATGTAGAATTTTTTGTATTGTGTGACGGTGGAGTAGTATGCACCTTTAATATAGGCTTTAACGACTCGCTACCGTTCTTATATGGCCGTTGTTTATTTAAGAGTGATTTATGCCTCGGGATTTTGGACGAAAGAATTATATGCACCTTTTTGGCAGGCGTTAGACACTCAGTTCCGTCTCTTGTGTTGCTTGATATTGCCTCTTTATTTGGTATGGGAATGTGCGTTTGGTTGTGGGCTTTTGTGTATGTTATTGGGACTATGGTGTAGTCGTTTATTGGAAATAGCTGTAACGTTAAGTTATGTATGACTACTTGATGACTGTTAGTGTTGAGAATACTAACCAGCACTAATTCTTCTCCAGATGACAGTAAACCGTTTGCCAAGAAGACTCCATCGCTTATCTCTTGGGCATTTCTTCTTGAGTTTGTAACGGGACTGGGGCAACGATTTGAGAGCGCGCAGGTATGCAGATTGGTTCCTTAAAGGTAACCAATTGCTCCCTGATTTCATCGGTCTCTTGTTCGCCCAGACAGCCTTTTTCACATTCCTTGGGCTCTTTTGGAGCTTGGCAGCCAGCTTTTCTCGTTTGAGAAGCCTTGAAGACACTGCATGTGGATAGTTCAGCCTGTTTAGACTCTACCTCTTCTGCAAGTGCTCTTACTTCGATTGCTTTTTCAGAATGTAGCTTGTCCGTTTCAGACTCTAATGGCAAAGCAAATTTGTGTGGATTAGTTTCCGTGCGAGGAAACCTTAGTGTCTTGTTAGGACCCTCAACGTTACAGTTTTTTGCTAAGAAGTCATTTCCTAGAAGTCCATCATCGGCAAAGCCAGGCAAGTTCTTTACGACTTGAAACTTGCAGGGAATTTTGTTTTTGAAAACGAAGTTTCCCTGGCAGTTTCCCAGCGTCTTTCCGGTACCAAATGGGGTCTGAAGTGTGCATGCCTCATTGTAATTAATTTCCTTGAGATCTTTTAGTGATCTTTTCTTTATTATACTTACCTCAGCGCCTGTGTCTACTACTAGTTTAGTTTGGCCGTTCAGGCCAATGTCTAAGGGAAGTTTTACTGTAGCGACACTGGAATCGGGCTGCTCAGGGGACCCTATTTTATTAGATGGGAGTTTTGGGTCGACTGTACGTCGTTTCCCTGACTCCGGGCCTCCCATTTACGTTTTTGTTGGCAGTTATTTACTGCATGTCCAGAACGACCACAAAATTCGCACTTTTTATGCACGTTATAGAGTCTTGAGTTGTTATTGGGGTTTTGCGGCTCTCTAGGATGTTGGTTTGGTGGTCCACTATTGTTGTGTGGTCTCTGGAAACTATTATTGTTTCTTCTGCAGTCACGCACGTCATGGCTATACATTTTACAGTTCACACAATAAGGCGTATTTTTCCTTTTAAGGCAATCAGCATATGTGTGGCCTCTTAGATTACAAAAACTACACCTGATTTTATTTAAATAAGTATTTTTATTGTTTACATTATAAGTTTTATTAGGAGATCTTGGCTCCTGTTTGATATATGGGGATGTGTTTGCCTGTGTGAACTGCGGCTGCTAAGTGTGGCTACTTGTGTTTGACAGGGTGTGGGGAACCTGAGCGTATGGCATTATGCCTGGATTAAATACACTGTGATTAGCCGATGAGTTAATTCTACTAAATTGTGCGTTATTGGGTGTTATTGCACTTATTGAACGGGGTAGTGTATTTTGTATCACCTTTTGTTGAATTTGTCCTGAAGGTTGCAGGAATAGAGCACTTTGCTGGAGACGTTCCATGTCAAGTGGTCTTTGTATTAATTCATCTATAGTGCCGTCGGTCAAGGTCAGAAGGTATTGGCACATATATGGGTTATTTACGCCTGTTTTCAGTGCGTTTTTGGCAAAGCCCCCAAGCTGCGTTTTAACAGCTGGTGCTGCCGTGGCTCTATATTTGGACTCTGCTGCTTCATTACATAGTGCCAGCTTCTGTTTCACTCGTGCCGTGAAGGCTGTGAGGTTTTCCATAGGATACTGCCTTGTAGTGATTAATTTATTTACCAGTTCCTGGTAAGTTTCTCTAGGCAGGTACGAGCGATTTAACCGTTCTTTTACTTCTTTGAAAGTAGTTGGCATATTCGAGGCAAAAAGCTGATAAGCTTCGCCTCGAAGTCTGGTGGGGAAGATTTGCAAAAATGCTGATAGTTCCTCCACCGAAATGCACTGGATTACCTGCCTGCAGCATCCTAGTAAAGTTTGGACCTCAAGGCTCAATTTTGGGTGCTGTTATCCCGACAATAGGGGAACGAGCTGGGCAGTTAGCTTGGCGATTTTCCCGTAATCTGCCATGTTTATATTGGGCACTTTAGACTTTGGCACTTTTGGGGGGCTAATTTCTTCTAAGCTGGTCTCCAAAAGGGAGTCACCCAGCCAATTTAAAAGGAATTCACTCGCGGTGGAATCACTGACACTGTCTTCGATGGCACTTTATCTTAACCTAGCACTATTATTTTGAATGATATCTACCCCGAGAGAGTGCGAAAATTCTCCAAACTC